>OX031064.1:44979360-46179360 GCA_943736015.1 Tridacna crocea
TAACCATAAAGTTTCATGATATTCTGACAAAAACTGAATGAGATATTGGTAAAAATTGCAATTTTGCATTAAGCCCCTTTTTTCCATGACACGAGGTCAAATTGAAAATCTGGGAAAGATACGTCAGCGCCTTACCCTAAGGAGTTCATATATGAAGTTTTATCCAATTTGGTCCAGGGGTTGTGGAGAAATCGAGTTTTGAAGAGAAGACTCCAAACATTAAAAGTGAACTTAAGTGTAACTTAAGTGAAACTTAAAATCGCTCTCAGTCGGCCATTTTGCATCGAATCAAAAAAACAAAAAAAGTGTCTCGGGAGAATGGGTCATTGTATATGTATATAAAGTTTCACGAAATTCCGTCCAATGGTATTGGAGATATTTGCCAGGACGGACACACGGACGGACGTACGGACAGACGGAAGGACGGACGGACGGACAACGCTAAAACTATATCCCTCCGCCTACGGCGGAGGATAACAACTCTAAAAATGAAGCCTTTTTTGAAAAGATTGTTGGTAACCAGCATTTTCTCATTTCCCAAGTCTGTTTTCTATCCTATCAGTCACACCTATAGTGTCAAATGCAAATGCTTTCAATTTTAACAAGTCCACATTCCACTTAACCCTTTACTCCATAGATACTCATTTTGACACATCAACAACAGACAGCTTTTGAAAACATTATGGGAAAAGGAGAAATTGCTCGTAACAAGCGATTTCTCCTTTTCCCACAATGTTTTCCACTCAGTCAGATATTTGAATCCTCATTTGTCCATATTTTTGACATCATATCTTTATTTGCTGCTGAAATAGAAGAGCTTCAAATTGGTATATCAGGTAAGGGTGAAGAGGTAAAGATTTTTAACTGACTGAAAACTGTCCAACATATAACATGAGAACACAAGAATATAATCATTACATTCAACTAAAATCAACATGAGTAAACTTTTTTAAAAGATGAAATGCAAAATAGTTTTTATTAGCAGTAGCTTATTTTCTGACAATGTTTTCAAGAGATTTTGATTGAATAGGGCTTAAAGAGTTGTACAATAAAATGATAAAGGATAAAGTTATTGTAGTAATGTACTTGACACCGATCTTTTCCTATTCAATATGATATCAAATATTTAAAACCCACGTATGAATCATTCAGCAAACATACCACAAGGGAGGAAAACATTGTAGTATGTTGACTCTTATCACTTAGCCCTTTAACAGACATAATTTTAGCCTTGTCCAAATTGAAAGCATTTGCAGACAACAATTTCAGTGTAGCTCAAATGATGCAATTTTTCTTGGATAGGGTAGAAAACATTGCGGGAAAAGGAGAAAATGTTGGTTACCAGCATTTTCTCCATTTCCCACAATGTTTTCAAAAGGTGTCTTTTCCAGGGTCATAAGAAGTTGGTAATGGTAAATTGGTAATGTGTGGTAAAAGGTCAATTTTAATATCTTTTTTCCAAAATTTGTAGCAAAATATCAACATGTAAAACAATTTTTGAAAATTCGAAATTGAGCAATAGCTGTAATGACGAAATTTGCACCTGCCACATTTTGAGAAAACAATAATAAAATGTGCATGAAGTAACAAAGAATTGATCTACATTTCAAAATTGACTCATCAGTTTTGACAGTTCTATCTATATTTGTCATCTCTTAACGTTACAATGATGCTTTTAGACTCATAAATATTGAAAGCAATTTTCAGACGAAAAAAATGCACTGCAATTTGGACAAGTCTAGATTTTTTCCTTTGGTAAACTCCTGTTGTTGTTTTTTCAGCCAACCGCAATAAATTTAATGTCCACTTTGCACTTTGTCCTTTCAATGAGTCAATTTATATTCAACAACAGTCTATTCTTATCCTCAATCATTCTATTTTGGACACAAGCCCTCAGGCAAGTCAGAACCCAAAACTACTGATTTGCGATACAATGTTCTTCTGACATGTTTAAATATTGCAAAATAGTTAGCCCTTTACCACACGAGAAAATTTTAGACTGGTCCAAATTAAAAGCATTTGCAGAAGACAAACTAAAAGTGAGTGAAGAATTAAATTTGATTTGGTACGGGTAGAAAACATTGGGAGAAAACATAGAAAAGGAGAAAATGCTGGTTACCAGCATTTTCTCCTTTTCCCACAGTGTTTTCAAATTGGCTTCTCTCTCAGGGTCATTAAAAGTTATTTATCTACTTATCACACAATCAAGATCCACGATCCCTACTTTTGACGCCCCTGAGAAAGAAGCCTTTTGAAAACACTGTTGGAAAAGGAGAAAATGCTGGTAACCAGCATTTTCTCCTTTTCCCACAGTGTTTTCTACCCTTCCCAGAACAATATTCAATTTTTCAGTCACATTTATTTTGTCGTCTGCAAATGCTTTCAATTTGAACCAGTCTAAAATTTTGTCGTGTGGTAAAGAATTAATAACAACCCTGCCAGAAGTAGAAAGCCAGCATTTTCTCCTTTTCCAACAATGTGCCCTACCAAACCAAACACTACAATTATCACTTCAGCTGCATTAATTTTGTCCTCTGTAAAATGCTTTCAATTTAGTCTCGTCCAAAATTTTGTCATTTGGATAAGAAATGAAGCAATGTCTCCAGGTCAGACGACGCTAAACAAACTTGGTATATTTACTTCACAGTTGGTAATCAGCTTTTTTTCCTTTCTCCACAAAGTTTGACGACCAACATCATCATTGGAACTAACCATCATCACCTGAACTACATCTTATTATTGTTTGCAATGTCTGGATTTGGAAAGGTCCACTATTTTGTTTAGAGTTCAAAAGAGCTCCAGATAGGAGGAAGTGATGGTATTCTTAATCCATTATTTCTCTTCCAAACCCTATGTTGTGGATACTCATTAGAATTGTCTCAATGAGACGATTTTAATGAGTACCCACAACATAGGGTTTAGTTGATGATAAGTAACATTTTTAATTTTGAAATCAATATCATTCCCTTTATCTGGAACTCTGTTTGTTTTCTGATAAAATGCCAACATAACTGACCTCCTTTATTTTTGAAGTGATCCGTATCTTTCCACATTAGGGGTATCCTGAGATCAGACATGTTTAATTTGGCTTTACAAGGCACCTGGCAACCTTCATCCTCCACACTGAAACACATAAAAATCATGGTTAGCTGTATTGGGATTTACGCCGCTTTAACGGCTAAGGTCATATCATGGCGGTCGGTGAAGCACATGTGTTTCCTGGCTTTCTCATACCAGTACTAACACAACTTTCTTTCCAAAGCCACTGACTACTTTTCTTATAAGCTTCAGCAGAGGTGATATAAAAATGAGCCATGCTCTGTGAAAAGGGGGCTTGATACAGGCTGACCTGGGTTGAAGCTTAAATTTGCAGTCAATCAGTTTTTTCTGCATTCTGCCTCATCATTCAGTCATTTGTTAGATAAAGTAGATTTATTGAATCTACAACTACGTTAAGAGGCATTTTCTCCTTTCCCCACAATATTAGTTGTTTGGTAAAGAGTTAAGAATCCTGCAAAAGTGGTCTTTTGAAAACATTGTGGTAGCCAGTTTATTCTCCTTTCCCACCATGTTTTCTAGTCTGATACAAATCCTATTATGTTTTAACTCTTTACCAAACGACAAAGTTTTAGACTGGTCCAAATTGAAAGCACTTGCAGAGGACAAAATTATTGAAAATTTGTTTTCAGCAGGGTAGAAAACATTGTGGGAAAAAGAGAAAATGCTGGTTAACAGCATTTTCTCCTTTTCCCACTATGTTTTCAAAAGGCTTTTTCTTCAAGGTCTTTAAAACTCAGGATTATTTGGTAAAGAGTTAACTCTTTACCAAACGACAAAGTTTTAGATCGGTCAAAATTGAAATCATTTGCAGACGACAAAATAAATGTGATAAAAGAATTGAAATTTGTTTTAGGACGGGAAGAAAACATTGTGGGAAAAGGAGAAAATGCTGGTTACCAGCATTTTCTCCTTTTCCCTCAATGTTTTCAAATAGCTTCTTCTACAGAGGTGTTAAAAGTCGGGATTGTGTGGTAAAGGGCTATGCTGAACCACGAACCAGTCTAAAATTTTGTTGTTTGGTTAATCATGCAGTATCAACATTCCATACCACAGAATCTAGGAGTGTAACAACGTAAACGTAAGTAACGACTCTGATGACCGTAGTACTAATTAATCCACTTACGATTTTCCCATGGCCTCAGCAGTTTTTCGTCGCTGCAGCTCGGACATGTAGGCTATAATTCTAGTGTTAGACGTCAGCAGGTTTTTTGCTGCCTCCATTAATTGAGTTGGGTGTTTGGATGCTGCCAATAAACGGGCTGTGCCCTCCCTCATCTTGATTTCATAGTCGATCTTCTGTTGCATTTCATGGTCCTGGAAAAGCAAAAGAAATAAATTTTTGGATAAATAGGTTAATTTTTTACCAGACAAATAAGTTCTACAAATGTTCATATTAAAATCATACTACCAGGGGTTAACTCTTAACCAAACAATCCCTGGTTTTTATGCCCCTGTCACAGATAGAAGCCTTTTGAAAACATTGTGGGAAAAGAAGAAAATGCTGGTAACCAGCATTTTCTCTTTTTCCCTTAATTTTTTCTACCGTGCAGGAAACAAATTTCACTTTTTGAGTTACATTTATATTGTCGTCTGCATGATTGTGCTTTCAATTTGGACCAGTCTCAAAATTTTAAGTAATCCAATATGAAAACTTGCTGCCATCAAAATAAGTGCACATAAATAATGGACAGAAATGTGAGAAAAGGAGAAAATGCAGGCCACCCGCGCTTTCTCCTTTCCAACAATGTATCCAGAGACCCTCTTCTTTGGAGTCTTGACTGTTTACTATCATCATACCTTGCTAATCCTTGTCTTTTTACTTCGTAGTTGTATCATACTGTCCACTCATAAAAATCAAGAAAATTCCACTCATAAAATCCCACTGCCTGCAATGTTTCCACAACAACCACTCACTACATAATGCTCCCAGATGTAAATTAATCTGACTCTCCTTATTTTGGTCCATTTTAACTCTTTCCCAAACGACAAAATTTCAGACGAGTTCAAATTGAAAGCATTTGCAGACAACAAAATATATGAGTGAAAAACTGATATTTGTTTTAGGGTGGGTAGAAAACATTGTGGGAAAAGGAGAAAATGCTGGTTACCAGCATTTTCTCCTTTTCCAACAATGTTTTCCAAAGGCTTCTTCTCTCAGGGGCCATTTAAGTCCAGATTGTGTGATAAAGAGTATACAGCCCTCATTTTCCTTCCCTGAACCCTTGTGCCTGCTTAAAAATTTTTGCCAAAATTCATCAAGTTTGGATACAAAAACTTCAGTGCGTCTTTGGCAACAGTATAGTAAAAGGACTGAAACTATTGCAGGAAAAGAAGAAAATGGGTGATAGTCACCAGCATTTTATCTATTTCCTATAAAGTTTTCAAAAGCCTTTTCCTCTCTGGGTCACAAAAATACAGGATTGTTTGTATAGTAATGGGGTTGTTACCACAAGTAAAAATTGAATCTGCAAGCATCAGAATATCTTTAAAAATCAATAATGCAAAACAAGAAATTATCAGTTTTGTTTACCCATCTTTTTTTACCCCTTTTTTTGTCACATGTTCTATATTTTTCATGTATCTTTCTAGTCCACCCCTGTTTCAAGATGAGTTTTTTAAGATTAAGAATTAGCAAATTTATTTCAAGAAGTAACAAACTGCCTTATCTATCCATGACAAAAAGCAGAGGAACGTAATACCTCAATTTGAAATTTAATTACTTCCGAGTTTCCAGTGTGTTGATTCTTTTGATGGATTATTTACATTTTGTTATGGGAGGTTAGATAAGGGAAATATGTTGGAGAAATATCACTTCAACTTTTCATTTTAAACCAGTGTTGTGGGTACAGATTTGTCATAAAATGTTAAAAGCAGGGTAAAACACCATTCAATCAATCAATCAATTAATCAATAGTCATTAGACCTATTATTATGCCTTTAACTGCATTATTTTTTTGAGCATACGATGTTCACAAACTTCTGTCATTCAATTGGTAAAAAGTTAACTGAAAAAATTTGAACACAGTTAACTCTTTACCAAACGACAAATTTATAGACTGGTCCAAATCAAAAGCATTTGCAGACAATTAAAAAAAATGTGACTGAAAAATCAAAATTTGATAAGTGAAGGATAGAAAACATTGTGGGAAAAGGAGAAAATGCTGGTTACCAGCATTTTCTCCCTTTCCCACAATGTTTTCAAAAGGTGTCTTTCGCAGGGTCTTTGGATTGTGTGGTAAAGGGTTAAAGCAGGTTTTGCACACATACGGAATTTTTGTTTGAAAGCGTACTTAACATTTCGGAAAAAAAAAAGAAACTGCTGTTTCAAGTTTTAGAAAACAAAATGCCCGGTGGTTGGACATCATCTTTAGGCATTTTTAGGTTGAACAAGCACATTTTCTTCCAGGTGATGAAATTAATTTACGGCCCCACTGAGTCATAATTTATCCTAAACCAAAATGTAAGTTATCTAGTTTGTGGTTTGATGAATTCATTCAAGACACTTTACCCTTTCCCAACAAGGCCTGGTTTTTGCGTGTCTGCAGTGAAAGTCTTTTGAAAACATTGCGGGAAAAGGAGAAATTGCTCGTAACGAGCAATTTCTCCTTTTCCCACAGTGTTTTCTACTCTTTATGAGAATTTTCTGCCATTTTCTCCAAATCTAAAATTGTCGTCTGCAAAGTCTTTTGAATCGGAAGAGTCTAAAATTTCTTGTTTGGGTTAATCAACTCTTTACCAAAGAATCTCGAGTTTTTTTAAGACAATGAACAAGAACGGCCTCTGAAAACATTGTGGGAAAAGGAGAAAATGCTGGTAACCAGCATTTTCTCCTTTTCCCGCAATGGTTTATATTACACATGACTGTCTGACTACAAACAATTTGTTTGTGACTTAAACAGTAAGTCAAGTTTTGAATAGTTGTCTGCAAGCGCTTTTAACCCTTTACCACACAATCCAGACTTTTAACCACACTGTGAAAGAAAGCTTTTGAAAACACTGTGGGAAAAGAAGAAAATGTCCTCAAGTTTGATGTTTGGTAAAAGGTAAAGAAAACATTGTGAGAGAAGTGCTAGAAATTAGTATTTCTAGTGCAAAACTCTTTATCTGATGAAAAAATTTTACACAAGTCCTAACGCAATGATAGGCCTTGTCTATGAAAGGAAAGAAAATGCTGAGAACAAGAGAAATTGCAGATTACCAGCATTTTCTTCTGTTCCCTCATTGTTTCAAAAAACCTTCTCTTTCAGGATTGTTCATCTCGGGATTGTCTGGTGGAGGGTTAATTTAGTTCTAGGACGACTTTGTGTACAAGTCATCAAATTGCACTGTACTTGCATTGCACCATAGGATGTTAATGACAAAGAAAAATTGATTTTTCGGTGTCTGCCGTTCATTGTTCTCATGTTTACTATTTCAACACACTGACCTCTGATACACTATTTGGATTGAACGACCCAACTCCACATGCCCCAAGCAAAAATAAATAGGAAGAAAAACAAAATCCACTCTCTTCCAAATGGATGTTCATCAGTTGGCAGTCAGTGCTTAACCCATTACCACACAATCCCTACTTTTGACGCCCCTGAGAAAGAAGCCTTTAGAAAACATTGTGGGAAAAGGAGAAAATGCTGGTTACCAGCATTTTCTCCTTTTCCCATAATGTTTTCTACCCTTCACAAGACAAATTTCAATTTTTCAGTCACTTTTATGTTGTCGTCTACAAATAATTTCGATTTAGACAATCCGAAAATTTTGTCGTTTGGCTTCTACTCTTTACTGTATAATGCCGACTTCTACCGACCTTGGGAAAGAAGCATTTTGAAAACATTGTAGGAAAAGGAGAAAATGCTGGTTACCTGCATTTGCAGGTGCCAAATGAAAGGTTAAAACTGGGAATTGTGATAAAGGGATAAAAGCTCAATTGAAGTTACTTTCAAAGTAACAGAGAGAACTTCATTTTCTCCATTTCCCACAATGTTTTCTACTCTTCACAAAACAAATTTCAAATTTTCAGTCACTTTTATTTTCTCATCTGCAAATGCTTTCCGATTTGGAAAAAACCTAAAATTTTGTCGTTTGGTAATGAGTCAAGTTGTGCCCTGTATTTCAAGTGTTAAACTTCGTAAATTTACATAAAATCCCTACCGATATCTGCCACAGTTTAAAAATATTCATGACCTCAGAATTACTATGGTTTGTCGAGGCTCGTCATATCAGCACATTCCAAATCTAGGTCACCATTTCCTTGTGACGCACAGCCTAATCCTTCCCTAACATGTATGAGTCTCTAAACTGAGGATGGAAGCTTTTGAAAACACTGTAGGGAAGGGAGAAAATGCCAATAACCAGCATTTGCTACTTTTCCCTCAATGTTTTCCATGTCTTTAACTCTTTACAAGATGACAGAATTTTAGAATCCTCTAATTTGAGAGCATTTACAGACAACAGTTAGTGCGGCCTCAATATTGCAATTTATTTCAGGAAATGCTGGTTACCACCACTTTCTTCTTTTCCATTGACATACAATAACATTTTTCTGTTTAACCCTTTACCACACAATCCAAGTTTTAACGACCCTGAAAAAGAAGGCTTCTGACTGAAAAAGAATGCTTTGGGCTTTTGTAGGGTTTGTAGGTTTTGTAGGTTTGGGAGTGTGTGTTAAGCCCTGTTCTTCACGGCTCTAAGGTTGAAGGTGTTTGAAAACACTTTGGAAGCAGGACAAAATGCTCATACTGAATATTTTCTTCATTTTCCCCAATAATTTCTTCCTTTCCAGATAAAAATACCACCCTTTCACCCTTTAGCAAACAATTCCTGGTTTTTATAACCCTGAGACAGAAGCCTTTTGAAAACACAGTGGGAAAAGGAGAAAATGCTGGTAACCAGTATTTTCTCCTTTTCCCACAATGTTTTCTACACTGTTGGAAACAAATTCCAATTTTCGAGTTAAGATGATTTTGTCATCTGCAAGTGCTTTAAATTTGGACCAGTCTTAAATTTGGTCGTTTGCTAAAGGGTTAAGCCTCTTTAATTTTTTCGTCTGCTAATAGTCTTTCAATTTCAGCTGACCAAAATTACCTCATCTGGTAAAGAGTTAAAGAGGGAATGTATTCTATCCATTGTTCAGTTTTTTTTTTTTCAGTTTTCCACAGCAGACACATCTCAAGCCATATGAATGAAAGAAAGAATGCACATAGATTCAGAATAAGAGATAACTTTCATATTTCAAATATTGTTTCGCATCTGTTAGTGTCATATCCCCCATATTTTCTATTTCAAACATGTCACTTAGATGCAGAAATCTTATGGGACCAATGCCAGATGCTACTGAATCAGCACAGATCTCGAAACATTCCAAAGTTTGGGAGATAAAACACATGGAGATCCCCAGAAAAAGAACTGAATATTGCAGGTTTTTTTTCTTTAAGCCAAGCACTAGCAAGAGGTCACAGGTTCAAAGCAACTCCAGGGTGTTTTATACTAAGCAAGTGGGATCCAATAATTCTAGCTTCATTAAATCTATTTTGTCTGACAAGCAAATGAATCATGAGGACAACTGATCCATTGACATGCAGAAAATATATAGCACAAAGCTTTGCACTAGATCAGCCTACCCCCACATCGCAGACCGACCCAAGTCCATACATTATGCGGATGCATTAAGTCCCCTTTTCACACAGCATGGCTCAGTTATATTTAGGGCTCTCAGACAGTTGAATATTAAGGTTAAAGAATCTGCATTTTAATCTTGATCTGCCATATTCAAATTGCAACCTTTCACCCATATATTCCCACAGATGCTAATGATCCTGAGAAAATCAGCTTTTGATAACACTGTGGGGAAAGCAGAAATCTCAAAAGTCGAGATCTGTTCTTGAAATGCTAGTTACCAGTGTTTAATCAAAGTTACTTATACATTAACCCATTACCACACAATCCCTACTTTTAACGCTCCTGAGAAAGAAGCCTTTAGAAAACAATGTCGGAAAAGGAGAAAATGCTGGTAACCAGCATATTCTCCTTTTCCCACAATGCTTTCTACCCTTCACAAAACAAATTCCAAATTTTCGGTCACTTTTATTTTGTTGTCTGCAAATGCTTTCGATTTGGACAAGCCTAAAATTTTGTTTGGTAATGAGTTAAGAAAACAGGAGTGTTTTAGCCGCAAACCTGCCTTATAAACTGAGCATGTGCATTTACTTACCCTCCTCAAAATCTGCCATGCATTTTTATTTTCTTGGTAAATTGTCAATAAATTTGACACTCTTTAGCAGTCAGCATTTTTATTTTCTTGGTAAATTGTCAATAAATTTGACACTCTTTAGCAGTCAGCATTTTTATTTTCTTGGTAAATTGTCAATAAATTTGACACTCTTTAGCAGTCAGCAAAATTTTTATGCTTGTCCAAATTGAAAGCATTTGCAACAACAGTTTCAATGTTGCTCAAATGGAGTCATTTTTCTTTGAAAGAAATGAAGACATTGTGGGAAAAGGAAAAATTGCTGGTTACCAGCATTTTCTTCCTTTTCCTAAAATGTTTTCAAAAGGCTTCTCTTTCAAGGTTGTTAAAAGCTAGGAATGTGGTAAAGAGGTAAAGAGTGAAATATTGAACAAGTACATTCAATTTACACATATTTAAAAGGAAAGGTTAATTCAATCGGATTTATTTGCTTTAATCCTAAATCATTACACTTAAAACCCTTTACTAAATAGTCCCATGTTTTATCAATCTCAAGAAAGATGGCTTCTGAAAACATTGTAAGAAGGGAGAGAAAATGCTGGTAACCAGCATTTTCTTCTTTTCCCACAATGCTTTCTTATCTTTAGCAGAAAAATTCAGTTACTTTACCATGTACTTTGGAAATGCTTCCATTTTGGACCTGTCTATCATTTTGTTAAGAGTTAACCCATTACCACACGAGAAAAATTTAGACTGGTCCAAATTGAAAGCATTTGCAGATGACAAAATAAAGGTGACTGAAAAATTGAAATTTGCTCTGGGAAGGGTAGAAAACACTGTGGGAAAAGGAGAAAATGCTGGTTACCAGCATTTTCTCCTTTTCCCACAGTGTTTTCAAAAGGCTTCTTTCTCAGGGCGTCAAAAGTAGGGATTGTGTGGTAATGGGTTAAACCCTTTACCAAACAATCCAATGTTTTATCAATCCCAGGAAAGAAGGCTAGAAAACAGTGTTAGAAAACAGATAATGCTGATAACCTGAGCATTTCTTGCTTTTCCAACGATGTTTTCCATCTGTTTTTAACCCTCTTTTCAAACAATATTTTCCACCCTCTTTTTCCCACAATGTTTTCTACCCTATTATAGACAGAAAGCATCATCAGCCTCAATAATTATTGTCATCTGCAAATGCTTTCAATTCGGTCCAATCCGACATTCTGTCATTTGGTAAAACAGTAAACCCTTTACCACATGGAAAAATTTTGGACCAGTCCAAATTGGAGATCTGCAGACAATAAATTCAATGTGACACATATGATGAAATATTTCTTTAATAGGCTAGAAAACATTGTGGGAAAAGGAGAAAATGCTGGTAACCAGCATTTTCTCCTTTTACCACATTGTTTTCCATTGTTTTCCTTTGGGTCGTTAGCGGTAAACAGTTAAAGAAGTAAAGTAACAAAAATTATGTAACAACAAATTACCTGCAGACTATGAGCCAGTTGTCTGTAATAAAACAGACTCATATCCTCTATAATAATAGACGGAGATTTTGGCTCTACCTCTCCACCCGCCATCTTCGAGGCTTTCTGTGAGCTTTGGAACAAGTCCAGCGCTCCAATAGGGAGACACTTATCCATCTACCTGTCTTATCATCTGGAAACGTGGCGTAAAAATCACTCCTGATTAGTTCTATCACTTATTTATCCATTCCATGTCATGATCTAAGCACACTATCTAACTTGAGCAATTAGGCAACGATCACATAATTTTTGGGTCTTTTTATGTTCTAATCACAAATATTTTTAGCTACTGTATCCATATTTTAAGTCTGTCATATTCACTCTTGTTTTAGTCCGTCCTCACTCTTTCAACTTTCCATACTTTTCTATCTGCATATATATTTAACTCTTTACCAAACAATCCCTGGTTTTTACGACCCTGAGATAAAGGCCTTTAGAAAACATTGTGGGAAAAGGAGAAAATGCTGGTAACCAGCATTTTCTCCTTTTCCCACAATGTTTTCTACCCTGCTGGAAACAAATTTCAATTTTTGAGTTATGTTTATTTTGTCGTCTGCAAGTGCTTTCAATTTAGACCAGTCTAAAATTTTGTCGTTTGGTAAAGAGTTAAATTTACCACACACTTATCCTGTAAATTTTTTACCTAACAAAACTTTAACCTTGTCCATACTGAAAGTATTTGCAGACGACACTAATTTTCAATGTGGGTGAAATGGTGCAGTTTTTCTATGATAGGGTGGAAAACTTTGTGGGAAAAGGAGAAAATGCTGGTTACCAGCATTTTCTCCTTTTCCCACAATGTTTTCAAAAGGCTTCATTCCCAGAGGAACGATTATGTTCTAAATGAAATTTTTAAGCAGAAATCCTGAATGATGCTTTTTCACAGTCAGATTTTAAGAAAGGAATAATCTTATTTGACAGTGTAGATCAAAGATAAGACTGCATGTTCTGTGGAGTCTGATCTTGATCTAACAATATCTACTAAAGGTCTTACAGTCACATGCATACATGTAGCAAGCGAAGGTTTCTAGCATTTTCTCCTTCTCCCTCAACATTTTCTTCCCTTTCAGAGATGAATACAATCAGTTTAAATTTACCATCTTTTAGTGCTTTTGATTTTAACAACTCTAAATATTTTTGTGTAGTAAAGGTAGGGCTCCGTACCGGTACTCGATATATATCGAAAACCGGTATTTTACGTTCGATAGATATATCGGATCGAACGTTTCTGTATCTAACAAAATATCGATCATCAAAAGAAAATAAAAGTAAAGCATATAAATACCCAAATTAGTTGTTTTTAACGGCGAAATTCATTACGAGTTTACTTTAGGTAATCTCTAAAGTCGAGTAGTCGTAGAGGTAGGTGTGGCTACCTGGGAAACTTACAACCAATCGAAATGCGTCATTCTTTATTACTCGCCCTGTATCCGTTACACAATGGATGACAATTAGCTAATACCCCTATTCTCGTTCCCCCCGTCATGTTGTTTGAAATTTGCAAATTATGCATCAATCAGCAGATTGCAGACAAATTTACGCTGATAATTGGTCAATATAGTTGATTAAAGAAAGGTAATGAACATCTCGTGATGTGATCGAGAGGTAGCGATGGAAATAATTGAAACCGTGACCTTTCAACCTTCCTAAGATTTTATTTGGTGGATCTTTTAATATTGCCGAAAAATGTGGCTCGAAAATCAAATCTCTTTTTCAATTAGATTATGTGAAATCAGTGTTCCGACTCGCGTAAATTATTGTGTAAATCATTTTATAGACTTGAAATTTGCATAACAAATGTTAATCACACGCGAGACCTCACGTAAGAAAAAACATGGACAAAAAAGGCCATTATCTGTTTATCGTGAGTAAAATGACAGGTTTTGATGCTACATGTAGTTCTAATCCTTATTGAGAAATCTATGTCGAATCATGCGAACATACCTATCCAGAAATTAACACGCATGAAAAATTGTTCGGTGAAAAAAAAACACGGAAACCCATGACACAACAAAATGTCTCCTTGACATTGTCCGATCAGAGTCCTCTTAGACTGTCTTTTCAGCTTTTTAATGAGTAGTAAATGTAGATCTAGTTAGAATTCATATTAATTTAGGCCTACATAATTATGAAATTTCAGTACAATCTTGAAGTGTTAAATTTGCGGTATTTTGTTTTTCAGGTATGCTGAAAAAAGAACAAACACAATTTTCGCATTTTTTTCTTTCCTTCATTGAAAATTGAAATATCATATGATATATCGAATATTGATCATTTTGTATCGATACAAATATCGTATCGATCAAACTGACCGATACGGAGCCCTAAGTAAAGGGTTAAAATAATTTATGAATGGGCTCAGCCAGTGAAAACTTACTGTCAACCCATCTGAATTAATCATTCAGGTAAAACTTGTATCCAACCCTTCTGAATTAATTATTCACTAACCGTCTGTGTTGGTAAAAAAAATCTTGATTTCATTAGTTTCCGCCTGGAATAACCTCATAAAAGCACAGAGATAAAAATCTTGAACAAGGTAAATAATAAACAGTCTTGTCCCAACCTAGTTTCATAGCTATTTAATTTCAACTGGTTTAACTCATTACCAAACGACAATATTTTAGGCTTATCCAAATCGAAAGCATTTGCAGACGATACAAAAAAGTGACTAAAAATTTGAAATTTGTTTTGTGAAAGGTAGAAAACATTGTGGGAAAAGGAGAAAATGCTGGTTACCAGCATTTTCTCCTTTTTCCACAATGTTTTCTAAAGGTTTCTTTCTCAGGGTCGTAAAAAGTAGGGATTGTGTGGTAATGGGTTAACTCTTTACCATAAATCCCGATCCTGAGAAAGAAGCCTATAGAAAACATTGTGGGAAAAGGAGAAAATGCTGGTAACCAGCATTTTCTCCTTTTTCCACAATGTTTTCTACCCTTCCAAACACAAATTTACATTTTTGAGTCACATTAATTCTGTCGTCTACAAATGCTTCCAATTTGGACTAGCCTAAAATAATGTGTTACTCTTTACCACACAGTCCCGATCCCAAGAAAGGAGCCTATAGAAAACATTGTGGGAAAAGGAGAAAATATGGTAACCAGCATTTTCTGCTTAACCCCCAGTGTTTTCTAACCTATCAAAGAGAGCAGTCAACTTTTGAGTAGTAAATTTTGAGTAGATCTAGTAATTTTGTCGTCTGCAAATGCTCTCAATTTGGTCAAGTCTAAACACAGGAATTTGACATTCAATAACCAAAATAAATGATAAAATATGAAAAAAATCTCCCCTATATATAAAGTTTTCATATTTTATCATTTATAGAATGTCAAATTCATGTGGTCTAAAATTTTCTAGGTTGGTAAAGAGTCAAGTTCTATATCACAGGTAGGACATGACATTATCCGAAAATGTAACAACAAAAACCTTGTTTAGGAAAAAACAACAGAAAATGCTGCAGTAAGTTGCATTTCTTTTCCTTTTCTGACATTTTCATTTCTTGAGCTCTTCAGGAAACAACAAAATTTTGGACTTGTGCAAATGCAAAGCAGACGACAAAATAAATGTGACTAAAGAAATTGAAACTTGACTTTAAAAGAGTAGAAAACATTGAGGGAAAAGGAGAATATGCTGGTTACCAGCATTTTCTCCTTTTCCCACAAAAGGTTTTCAGAAGGCAATCTTACTGTGGGTCATAAAAACCAGGGATTGTTTGGTAAAGGGTTAAAGAAAACTTCCACTATTTGAGCAACACTGCATAATGTCGTCTGCAAAGCTATGGATTTCAATTAGTCCATCTTTTTCTTTTTGTATAGAGTTAAATGACACAAAAAGCCCAATAAACTCTCCAAACCACATAAAATCAGGACTAAACACCAAGGGAAAATCAAAACATCCATAGATCAATAAAGTACCTGGCTATGAACACTCGCCAGGTATCACTCACTAATCATTGCACACAGAAATGAAAATAGAAAGTATACAAAATCCATACGATCATGTAGGACAAACCGACTATTATTGGGAACGGCCGTTATCAAGCGTAAACACAGCCAACTGAAACACCCTCTGATCTCCGCAAATCCTTGTTTACACAGGACTATTTCACGTTCAAATCATCACCTTGATTCAGACAACTACGAGGACATCCCTGTTAACCCTTTTGCTGCTTAGTACAACATACGGACACTGTGTACAACAAGATCAGATTCCACAAAGCATGCAGTCTGATCTTAGATCTACACTGTCCAATGAAGACATATTTCCCTTACAAAAATTATCTTTGAAATAACAAAATTTGAGTGAACTAATGAGTAACTATTGGCTATATCTCTTTACCAGACGACAAAATTTTCGACTGGTTCAAATTGAAAGCATTTGCAGATGACAAAATAAATGTGACTGAAGAATCGAAATTTGATTTGGAAAGGGTAGAAAACATTGTGGAAAAAAGGAGAAAATGCTGGGTACCAGCATTTTCTCCTTTTTCCACAATGTTTCTACAGGTTTCTTTCTCAGGGGCGTCAAACGTAGAGATTGTGTGGTAATGGGTTAAAGTTTCAGTTGTAAAGAAGGACATGGATTAAATAGGAATAACAAGATTTTATGCATTTATAATACATGTAATAATGAGAAAGTACTGTGACTAAAGAAATTGCTCGTAACAAGCAAACTGTCCTTAACTCTTTACCAAACAACAAATTTATAGACTGGTCCAAATTGAAAACACTTGCAGACAACAGAATAAATGTGGCTCAAAAATTAAAATTTGGTTTGGGAATGGTAGAAAACGTTGTGGGAAAAGGAGAAAATGCTGGTTACCAGCATTTTCTCCTTTTCCCACAATGTTTTCAAAAGGCTTCTCTTTCAGGGTCGTTAAAAGTCGGGATTGTGTGGTAAAGAGTTAAATCATAATATTGATTACCAGCATTATCTCCTTTTTCCATATTATTTTCAAAAGGCTCCTCTCTCAAGGTCATTTAAACTCGAATTTGGAAAAGGGACTGCATTTGCCGGCTATAATGAGCTCAACGAATACTGAACAATCCCAAGGTTGAAAGCTTTTTAAATACATTACCGCAATGAAGAAAGTGCTGGTAAACAGCAAGTTTTTTTTCTCTATAAAGCACAACTCCCATCCATTTCACTCTTTACCACACAATCCTGACTTTTAACAACCCTGATGAAGAATGCCTGTAAAAACATAGTAGGAAAAGGACAAAATGCTGAATGCCGGTTACCACCATTTTCTCTTTCTTCCACAATGTTTTCTACTTTTTCTGAAAAAGATATCAATATTTCAGTCACATTCATTTTGTTGTTTGCAAATGCTGTAGTTTGGATAAGATTTGTTGTGTCAGGTAGTGAGTTAACTGTATTTTCTTATCTGCCAATGGTTTTAATATGGGCAAGGAAATTTTTGGTAATTGAGTGACAAAACTAACTTTGAATTTGAATGGTGTTTATGCAGTTTTCAACATTATTTCAGTCATATCAGAACAGCTCACATATACTTGTTTTCCTGGGTCTCACCAGCACTAGGCTAGGCTCTGAAATGTCTTGCCCAAGGACACTCCTGTGAAAACCCAGTGAAACCAGTGACGCTCAAACCTGGTACCCCCCGGTCACACTTTACCACTGAGCCACATAGGACTGTCTAACACTGAATGGGAGTTGAACGCCAGTTCAACAGCTTGTCATATCAGGCCATCAGTGCACCAATGCATGTGTTTCCTGGTTTTTCTCAGACCAGTACTGAAACAGCTTTCTTTTCCAAGTCACCGACTTTCTCACATGCACCAGTGCAAAAGATTGTCGAAAAGAAAGGTTGCCTCAGCTGAGTATTGAACATGCAACCACAAGATCATGAGTCTGATATGCTGACTGAACCACTGGGCTACCTCAGGGTGAGCTAAAAAGAAGACTTTCATAGTTTGATTCGAAACACT
The DNA here is from genome assembly GCA_943736015.1 of Tridacna crocea. NCBI lineage: Eukaryota > Metazoa > Mollusca > Bivalvia > Cardiida > Cardiidae > Tridacna > Tridacna crocea. The sequence continues at coordinate 44,997,066 of OX031064.1, forward strand.
TTCAACCAGAGTTTAAGTGTCACCTTGACGGTGACACCGATTATTTAACTGACCAGACCTTTGGTCAACATCCATTGTACAGGTAAATACATGATATAATGAAGATTTGTGGTGAATCATTCAAACTTGTTTACCAACCACAAATTTATGAAAAGACATCCTAAAAACTCTTCCCACACAATCCTGACTTTTAACAAACCTGAGAAAAAAGCCTTTTAAAAACATTGTGGGAAAAGGAAAAAAATGCTGGTAACCAGCATTTTCCCCTTTTACCACTGTGTTTTCTGCCCTTCCCGAACCAAATTTCAGTATATCAGTCATGTTTATGTTGTCTGTGAGTGCTTTCAATTTGGATCTGTCTACAATTTGGTTGTTTGGTAAAGAATTAACCCTTTCCCAAACAAGCCCTGGTTTTTACGTGTCTACAGTAAAAGTCTTTGAAAACACTGTGGGAAAAGGAGAAATTGCTCGTAACGAGCAATTTCTCCTTTTCCCACAGTGTTTTTCTACCCTTTTTGCAAACTTTCTGCCATTTTCTCCAAATCTAAAATTGTCATCTGCAAACTCTTTCTGTTTGGAAGGGTCCAAAATTTGTTGTTTGGGAAAGGGTTAAGGTGCAGTGAAAAATAAAACCTTTCGTTTACCAAAATTTTCTGATGCTGCGTTAGAAGTAAGCAATTAAATAGTATGGGTATTTTCACATCATTTTTCCACACCATTGAAGCACTAAAGACTCTATTACTTCACTCAACACTAAAAATTACGATTTTATTTCTTCCTCTCCTTACAGTTTCTCCAGTCAAGTGAAGAGACCCACAGATCAACAAGAAAATATACCACCATTAATACTTCAAACACCAGCAATAAGAACAGGCAATTAACCCATTACCAAACAATCCCTACTTTTGACGCCCCTGAGAAAGAAGCCTTTTGAAAACACTGTGGGAAAAGGAGAAAATGCTGGTAACCAGCATTTTCTCCTTTTCCCACAGTGTTTTCTACCCGTCCCAGAACAAATTTCAATTTTTCATTTACCTTTATTTTGTCGTCTGCAAATGCTTTCAATTTGAACCAGTCTAAAATTTTCTCGTGTGGTAAAGAGTTAAACCTTTTTTACCCCATTACCACACAATCCCCACTTTCTAAAGAAGCCTTTATAAAACATTGTGGGAGAAGGAGAAAATGCTGGTAACCAGAATTTTTTCCTATCCCCACCATGTTTCCTAGCCTTCACAAAACAAATTTCAAATTTTCAGTCACTTTTATTTCGTCGTCTGCAAATACTTTGGGTTTAGACAAATTCTAAAATTTTGTCATTTGGTAATGTAAGTTAACAGAATAGTCCCATATTTTCATGACACTGTTAAAGAGGCCTTTTGAAAACATGGTGGGAAAAGGAGAAAATGCTGGCAACCAGCATTTCCTCCCTTTTCCAATGATATTTTCTACTCTCCTCAAAACAAATTTCAAATTTTGAGTCACTTTTATTTTGTCGTCTGCAAATGCTTTCAATCTGGGCATGTCTAAAATTTTGTCACTTAGTACAGATACCCCAAGACCTCAGCTCTTTGCCTTTACCCAAAGCTCTGTTAAAATTCTCAAAAAGGAGCTTTTTAACTTTTTACCAAACAACAGTATTTTAGACTCATTCAAATTCAAAGTAAAAGCAGACAACAAAATATGTATATGTCAGTGAAATGGGTTAAAATTGAGAATGCAACACAATCCCTACTTTTAACGACCCTGAGAAAGAAGCCTTTTGAAAACACTGTGGGAAAAAGGAAAAAATGCTGGTAACCAGCATTTTCTCCTTTTCCCACAGTGTTTTTTTTTCCCTTCCCAAGCCAAATTTTATTTTTTCAGTCACCTTTATTTTGTCGTCTGCAAATGCTTTCAATTTGGACCAGTCCAAAATTTTCTTGTGTGGTAAAGAGTTAAGAGATCCAAATTCTAAAAGTAACATGCACAAAGTTCTACACATCATATAGATTCATTGTGCTAAGTTTTTAAGTTATTCCATTGAAAATTGTAAGAGTTTGTTCACAAGAAATTGCTAACAGACAGACAGACAGGGGCCATAACATATACTGGTAACACCACCCTTTAGACGTATAAAAAGGAGAAAAGGTCAATTATCATCATCTTGTCCTTTACCCTCAATGTTTTCAAAACCAGGGTTATAGATAAAAGGGGGTATTCTGCATTTCATTTAGAAAATATAAAACTAATGTTATTATACTTCAACCAGCACCAATGAGGGCAGACAATTAAACCAAGACCTTAACCCTTGAACCACTGGCTTGTAGGTAGAGACATCCTAAATACTCAAATAACCCCATACTGGTAAACTCCAGGCCCGTAAGAAAGGGGGGGCCCACCCAGCCCCTGAGCCCCCCAATGATTTTGAAAATCATAGTAACTAAAATATGAGTTTTCAGCGCAATGCAACTACCATGCAAAAAATCTCAGCATTTTGAAGTTAGCGCGCCCCCTCCTAATCTTGAAATGCTTCCTACGTGGCTGACCTCTTCACCACATCAACCGATTTAGATTTGTCAATATCAAAAGCAACTAATGATGACAAAATAAAGCTGTGTCAGATGATGGGATTTGTTTTCGAAGAGGTAAAAAAACTGCGAAAAAGAAGAAACATTGGTTACTAAATGTCTCCTGAAAAGAAACATCATAACCAGGGATAGCTCCAAAACATAATCAACTATCCTGTGAACATCCAAATGAAAATAAGGTCGTTGCATATTTCATTCAAAATCTCAAATCACTACAATGTAACTCTCAATTCAATCAACAGATTAACCTGCAATCAAAAGATTACAGTCGACTGTAAAACACTTAAAACTCCATTTTTAACTCTTTCATAACTGGATTGAATGAATTGTGCTTTCTATATTCTAGTTTCGCTTCAACATCAAGAAAAATTCAGAATATAGTAGTGGATAGTGTAGATCATGGATCAGACTGCACATTCTGTGCAGTCTGATCTTGATCTACACTGATCACAATAGCTTCTGTTTTCATCTATGATATTGAAAAGATTTTTAGTCCATAAATTTCGTAACAATGTTCACACCACACTAAAGCTGTAGTCGCACTAGCATATCACATACATAAATTACCATTAAATTTTCTGTCAGCTACATTACCCTTCATATAGTACTTTAACTCTTTACCACACAACAAAATTTTAGACTGGTTCAAATTGAAGGCATTTGCAGACGACAAAATAAAGGTAACTGAAAAATTGAAATTTGTTCTGAGAAGAATAGAGAACACTGTGGGAAAAGGAGAAAATTCTGGTTACCAGCGTTTTCTCCTTTTCCGCCAGTGTTTTCAAAAGGCTTTTGTCTCAGGGGCGTCAAAAGTAGGGATTGTGTGGTAATGGATTAACTCTTTACCAAACAGCAAAATTTTAGACTTTTTAAAGTTGAAAGCATTTGCAGACGACAAAATAAACGTGACTCAAACATTGAAACTTGATTTTAGAAGAGTAGAAAAACATTGTTGGAAGAGGAGAAAATGCTGTTACCAGTATTTCCTCCTTTTCCTACAATGTTTTCAGAAGGGCCTTCTTCATCTCAGTCGTATAAACCATGGATAGTTTGGTAAAGGATTAACTCTTTTTAACTCTTTATTGCATGACAGAGTTTTGGACCGGGGCAAATTGAACGCATTTGGAGACAATACAAATATGACAAAAGAATAAGATATGTCTATATGTAAGGTTAGAAAAACTTGTGAGAAAATAAATACTTTCTGCTTTTACTGCAATGTTTTGAAAGGGCTCCTTTCTTACGGTCGTTAAAAGTCAGGGGTGTACAGTAAAGGGTTAGCTCTTAACTAAATTTTCAATGATTTACAACCCAAAGGTAGACCTAGCTTTTGAAAATGGACTTCAAGATAAGAAACTGAAGCATTTTATTCTACTTTTCTTACAATGTGTTTGCTCTTTAACCCTTTACCAAACAATCCCAGGTTTTCACGAATACAAGAAAGAAGGTTTTCGAAAACATTGTGGGAAAAGGAGAAAATGCTAGTAACCAGCATTTTCTCCTTTTTCCACAATGTTTTCTACCCATCAGATAGCTTAGGATCATGAATTTGTCGTCTGCAGATGTTGTGAATAAAAAAAGTCTAAAATCTATTGTTTGAGAAACAGTTAACCCTTTAAAACCAAGCCCAATCAGCTCAGCCAATAGTATATAGGACTTGAGGACAGGGAGTTGCTTGTTCAATCCCCAGCTCAGCCAATTGCTTTCCAAGGACTGTTGATGCTGACCATTGTTTTGACCATGATTATGTGCGAAAGGTGTGCTGGGTGCCACGATATAACTGAAATAATGTTGAAAATGGTATTAAAATTATTATCAATCAGTCAATCTTGAACCAATTATCTCAAAATCCAAATTTGTAACAATCCTGATTAACCCATTACCACACAATCCCTACTTTTGATGCCCCTGAGAAAGAAGCCTTTTGAAAACACTGTGGGAAAAGAAGAAATTGCTGGTAACCAGCATTTTCTCCACTTTTCTCACAGTGTTTTCCACCCTTTCCAGAACAAATTTCAATTTTTCAATCACCTTTGTCGTCTACCAATGCTTTCAGTTTGGATCTGTCTAAAATTTTCTCGTGTGGTAAAGAGTTAAAAGGGCTTTTCAAAACATTGTGGGATCACTGGAGAAAATGCTAGTTACCTGAAATTCCAAGTAACAGTTATTTTGTAAGCTGCATAATTATGCTATCAATTTAAACCAGTCTAAAACTTTGTTGCATTGTGAAGATATTATCTTATATAGGTCATAAAAACAAGCAATAATTATTGTTTGATAAAATGTTCACTCTTTACCGAACAACCAAAATTTAAATTTGCCCGTATTGAAAGCATTAGCAGACAACCGACTTTCCGTGTTTTACCGGTAGATGGTACAGATTATTTTTTGAAGTGCAGAAAATGTGGCATAAAGAGGAAATGCCAGTTTCCAACAATTCCTTATTTTCCCACGATATGTTCAACCACTAACTGTTTTCCTCAGTGGGAGTTGTATAAACCTTTGACAAACTATATAACTAGTTTTGATGCCCCTGAGGAAGATTCCTTTTGAAAACAATGTGGGAAAAGGAGAAAATGCTGGTAACCAGCATCTTCTCCTGTTCCCACAATGTTTTCAACCCTTTCAATGCCAAATTGCATGATGTGAACTATGTTTTATTTCTGCAATTTCTTTCCATTTGGACCAGTCTAAAATTGTGTCATCTTATAAAGAGACAAACATGGGCTTGCTATGCAAAGGGATGAGTAGAAAATCTTTTATATCCGTTAGCAGAATTGACCATCCATATTGTTCAGAAGATAACCTAGACAACAGAAAAACTGGTATAAAATTAATATTTTAGGTCTAATTACATACTATGGTATATGTGCCATTGACAACATCATGCCTGAAAAATTTACTACTTCTGAACTGAATATCTACAACTGCCATGTTGTTTTCAAATATGTTTCACAGCTAGTGGTGGTTGACATGTAAAACTAAAACAGTATCGCAAGTCTGACTGTCTCAACTTGAACCCAAACTCACAGAGGGCGGGTTGGAGATAATTGTCACAAGTCGTACATCACAAAATGATTAAATCTTGTGTCTCATACATTTTGTAAGGTCAACTAGTTTAAAACAAGTTCAAAACAGTTTTGAAATAACTAACAGTAAAGTTGCCCCTTCAAGCACAAGGATCGGCTCAGGATGACTTGTAGACTAGCTAGATTACAGGGCTATGGCCCTTCATCAGGTTTGCTTCAGAAACTGCAAAGATTAACAAGAGCAACGGGTGCCAATGCTTGGCCGTCAATTCTTAATTTTCAGTCAAATTTTATGTTGAAAAGGCGTTGTCTGTGCATGTCACATTCTTTGAAGATTTGACCTGTCTTATATGACAGATAACTCCCCCCCCCCCCCCAATATCGGTGGAATTTGTTGTAGTATGGCTATAAAGTAGCAATGGAGAAAATGCATGCCTTTATCAGTATGTTTGAGGAAAAATCAGGCCTGTTATAGCTCCAGATTTGTCTACACTGCTGATCATAGCTGAATGAATCGCACCAAGTACCATTTTATCCAGTAAGCATTTATTTTAGTTTGAAATTCAAAGTAACATCGGTTGTGATATAGAAATGTTGTCCGGTCTTGTGTACCCAGGGTGCCCAAAGTAGACAGATGAGTATTTATAGAATGCATTCTAGCGGGAGATAATGCCCTTTAAAAAGTTAAGAACTTGTCAAGGTTTGATATCAATTACTTCAGGAATGACAAAGAATTATGACAAAATATCAAACTTTTTGCACTATGACGACGCCGACGAAAACAACCGAGCTAAAAAACTAGGTTGACTTCTTACACAGAAACAGCTGTAAATCTGAGAACGTCGGTTCCCAACTGAATATTCAAACTTTTCCGATATTATCAGATTTTTCAGGTTGTACTTGAGGAAAGAATTTTGTTGGTATTCAGTTTTATCAGTATTACAAAAAAAATGTCCCTGGCAAAGTTTCAAGTACCTGTAAACATAATGCAGTCATTTCATAATTCAAAACAGGTATGTCCTACTGATCCAAGTTCACATTAGGGTGGGAGAGAATTGATGCTTGTCCCTGAATTACTAAATTCCTAGTTTTAATCCTTTATCACACAAAAGAAGCCTTTTGAAATCATTGTGGGAAAAGGAGAAAATGCTGGTAACCAGCATTTTCTCCTTTTCCCACAATGTTTTCTACCCTTCACAGAATGAATTTCAAATTTTGTGTCACTTTCATTTTGTCGTCTGCAAATGATTTCAATATGGACAAGCCTACAATATTGTCATTTGATAATAAGTTATAATTCTTGATTGTGGGGTAAAGTTGTGTCAATCTGGCTCCGGCTGAAAAAATTTTGGACTCGAACAAATTGTTAGATAATGTATGCTCAGATGACCTGGTTTGTTTCCAAAAGAGTAGAAAATCGATGTGAGAAAAGGAGCAAATGCTGGTTACCATAATCATGTTTTCTCTAGGCTTCTACAGATCAGAAACGGTTCATACAAGCTAATTAACAAAATATGTTTACACTATACAGCATCCTAGCACTGGCAAAAATAATGCCAAACACTAAATAGCAAAACCCTTCACCAAATGATCACATCTATTCATTAATGTAAAATCTGAAATGTTCACTTAGTGGAAACCTTCACAATATAGGCTTGATTCGAGTATATTTCAGCTAGGCACTGGGTCATGTGGGAGCGCTTGAGGGCACCATATTCAACATCAATGAGTGCCCTTTTTCATCAAATTTGATCAGAATACCAGTCGCATAGGGTTTAACCCTTTACCACACAATGACGGCTTTTAACACCCCCGAGAAAGAAACCTTTAGAAAACATTGTGGGGAAAAGGAGAAAATGCTGGTAACCAGCATTTTCTCCTTTTCCTACAAAGTTTTCTACTCTATCTAACCAAAATTACATCATTTGAGTCACTTTGAAATTGTTGTCAGCAAATGCTTTCAATTTGGATAGGTCTAAAATTTTGCTGTGTGGAAACAGATTAATACAGTCTATTATTAATTAACTATTGGATATATAGAAGTTATACATGGAAACCGGTCCACGCGATACCAGTCACATTTCTGATTTCGTATAGTACACAGGTGGTGACCCGGCTTAATACGACTTGACCTCCGATCAATACAGTTGACCTCGTATCAATATTGATGACCCCCGACCAATACAGAATTCCTTGAACGTGATTGGTCAAAAGTTCAGTGGCGTGAGCGTCTGCGCTTACTTTTAGCCAATCACGTTCCAGGAGGCGGCAAAGTAAACGAAACCCAAAAATTGATATTTGTTTCCAGCAGGGTAGAAAACATTGTGGGAAAAAGGAGAAAATGCTGGTTACCAGCATTTTCTCTTTTTCCCACAATGTTTTCAGAAGGCCTCTTTTTCAGGGTCGTAAAAACCAGAGGTTGTTTGGTAAAGCGTTAATTAATAAAATTGTCATTAATCAAGTGATTTCGTATTGGTCCAGTTACAGGTCCGAGGTCAGCCGTATTGACCCTCGGCCTTCGGCCTCGGGCCAATACGGCTGACCTCGGACCTGTAACTGGGCCAATACGAAATCACTTGATTAATAACATTATATTACAACTTTCATTGAAGCAAAATTTGAGATCCATTGAAGTTAGTTTTTATCTTCTCAAGTCGAAATTTGAAAATTCTGTCTTAACCTCTCACGGAAATTAAAACACACGTAAGAACAGTTTTTGATGATTTGCAAAATTTTAGACCCGCAATAATATCCACTTTTACCATATTGATTTACCAAACAACAAAATTTTAGACTTGTCCAAATTCGAAGCATTTGCATATAACAACCTAATTGGGACTAAAAAATTGAAACTTGTTTGGAGAAAGGTTGAAAAACATTGAGGGAAAAAGAGAAAATACTGGTTTACCAGCATTTTCTCCTTTTTGCATCGTGTTTCCACCAAGCTTCTTTCTCAGGGTTGTTAAAAGTCAGGATTATGTGGTAATGGGTTAACTCTTTACGAAAAAGTCCTGAGCTTTGACAACCCTGAAATAGAAGGGGTTTGAAAACATTGTGGGAAAAGAGAAAATGCTTGTTACTAACATTTTCTTCGCTATGAAGAGCTGAGAAACAATCGTTTGAATTGCCTTTAATCAAATTGTTTAAAAATTTTGTCATTAGGTAATGAGCTACCCTTCTCCCTTAAAATATCACGATTTAAATAAAAGAACATTGCAAGTAATAGCGGCTCTTTTTCCACAAGAATTAACACAACTGGAAAAGTAAAACTGGTCAACCATTAACACAAAACATAAACTATTTCAATCTATTTAGCACTTTGCATAAAACACCTTTATCAATTACAGCGATTACCAACAGATATGGTTTATTTTCCACAATTTTTCCATATCATTACTTTCCTTTCATTCAAATACATATCCTTTCTGTCACTTTACAGCAAGTCCAAAAATAACCTCTATGGTAATAGGTTAATAGAGCAAATGTCACACAAACAGGAGAAAGCTCATCAGCCAAAGATTAAATCAATAAACTTGTATCACAAATAAACAGGTTTGGTGCTCAGATTTTCTTTGTTTCCATATCAAACTATTCCACCCACTTTTTTTGTCCATTAAGACACACACCATCATACTTTGACATAAAATTTGCGTGTGAATACAGCATGTGCAATATCGGGACAAAAAGAGTTACATTTAGTGAAGGATGAAAACACTTCAGTCTTGCAGGAATGCCCAGATAAACCATTACCACACAATCCCGAATTTTAACTCGTTACCAAATGACAATATCTTAGGCTTGTCCAAATTGAAAGCATTTGCAGACGACAAAATTAAAGTGGCTTAAAATTTGAAATTTGTTTTGTGAAGGTTAGAAAACATTGTGGAAAAAGGAGAAAATGCTGGTTGCCAGCATTTTCTCCTTTTCCCACAATGTAATCTAATGGCTTCTTTCTTAGGGGCGTCAAAAGTATGGATTGTGTGGTAATGGGTTAACCACTATGACTTATGAACACTTTTGAAAAAATTATGGGAAAAGGAGAAAATGCTGGTTACAGGCAATGATTCTAACCTATCAATTTTCACAAATCTTGCCATTTTGGCCACTTTTATCCGTTTTACCAAAAAATCCCTGTATTTTATGACCCTGAGATAGAAGCCTTTTGAAAACATTGTGGGAAAAGGAGAAAATGCTGGTAACCATTATTTTCTCCTTTTCCCACACAGTTTTCTTTCCAGCTGGAAAAAAATTTCGATTTCTGAGTTATTTCTAAGTGCTTCAATGTTAGACCAGTCTAAAATTTTGTCATTTGGGGAAGGATTAATAAGTCATCTGCAGACACTTTCAATTTGGACCAGTCTAAAATCATTGTCTGGCACAGTGATAATTTGGATGCTCTGTCAAATTTGGAAAGATTGTATTGATCATGTGATCACAAAACTATTCTTAACATTTTACTGCACTATTCCAAATTTACTATCCTTACAATGACAGCTTCTTAAAAATATTGTAGGAGAGGGAGAAAAAGCTGGTTTCTACCCATCCAAACAAAAAATTGCAATTCTTTAGTCACAATTATTTTGTCACCTGCTATTGCTTTTAATGTGGACAAGCCTAGAATTTTGCTGTTTGGTAAATAATAACATTCCTTGTAAACATCAAGGATTTTCTTGTTTTAGACTGGCTTAACGTTACTGAAATGCCAAACCAAATGGTCTTCCCAATCAAGTGTGTTACTTTCTCAATATAGAATAAGACAAAGTCTGGAATTTTGAAAAGTTCATGGACCCTAAATCACAACAAAATTTAGACATGTCACAAAATGAAAGCAGACAACAAATAAGAGAAAGCATTTGCAGACGGCAAAATAAATGTGACTGAAAAATCCAAATTTGATTTGGGGAAGGGTAGAAAACAATGTGGGAAAAAGAGAAAATGCTGGTTGCCAGCATTTTCTCCTTTTGCCACAATGTTTTCCAAAGGCTTCTACCTCAGGATTGTCAAAGGTCCTTATTATGTGGTAAAGGTTTTATCATAAATCAATTGCAACCTTTTCTTTTTCAGTGAATTGGTTGTTTTTTTTTTTTCAAGTTTTCAAAATGTTCAAGTGGTGACAAATAATTTGAATTATTTCTATAAATAATCTATGAATATCCCTTCAAGTCAGGGATGTAACAGATCAATGCGAAATATTAACCCCATCATTATCACTTTACCCGATGACAAAATTTTAGCCTTATCCAAAATAGAAGCATTTGCGGACAACATTAATTTTCAGCATGGCGAGCAATATATCATGCAATTTTTCTTTGATATGGTAGAAAACTTGCTTGAAAAGGAGATTTTTAATGCTAGTTACCAGCATTTTTTCTCTTCCCACATTGTTTTCAGAAGGGTCCTTTAACCCTTTCCCAAATGACAAATTTTGGACCAGACCAAACTGAAAGCATTTTGCAGGTGACAAATCAACAGTTGCTAAAAAGATGATTTTTCGATATAACAGGGTAGACAACATTGTGGGAAAAGGAGAAAATGCTGGTTACCAGCATTTTCTCCTTTTCCCACAATGTTTTCAAAAGGCTTCTATTCCTGACCCGTAAAAACCAGGGATTGTTTGGGAAAGGGTTAACCAGGTTGTTAAATGGCGACAATGTGTGCTAAAGGGTTATGAAATAAAACCAGCACATACAGACAGCTGCTGTTTTACAAATCTAAATCTTGTAAAATGTTTTTTTTGTTTAATTTTCATTTTACCACAATGTTTTCAAAAGCCTTCTTCTTTGGGGGGTCATTACACCTTGGGACTTGAATTTGTGTGTGAAAATAAATAAATCGTAGCTGGTTACCAGCATGCTTCACTTTTTCCACAATGTTTTCAAAAGCCTTCTCTGTTGGGGGTCATTACCTGTGTGATAAGGGATTAAAGTTATCAAAGCAGTCTGAAGGGTTATGCATTTTAAATGAATTAATTTTGACTTTCGGCAAGCTGCCATCGATTTATGCAAAGCCAGGTGGATGTTCTTTATTACAGCCTCCGTTTAAACTTTCTCCCATTCTCCATCATGTCACTTTCGATGATCCTTAAAGGAAGAAATTTTTAAAAACACTGTTGGAAAAGGAGTTTCAGCATTTTCTCCTTTTCCAGCATTTTTTTTAAACACTTAACTCTTTACCAAACAATCCCTCGTTTTTACGGCCCTGAAAAAGAAGCCTTTTGAAAACACTGTGGGAAAAGGAGAAAATGCTGGTAACCAGCATTTTCTCCTTTTCCCACAGTGTTTTCTACCCTTCCCAGAACAAATTTCAATTTTTCAGTCACCTTTATTTTGTCGTCTGCAAATGCTTTCAATTTGGATCAGTCTAAAATATTGTCATTTGGTAATGGGTTAATAGACAAGTTCCATTTCTGAACCACAGTAAATCTGTCATTTTCAAATGACTTCAATTTATATATTTATTTATATTACAGTTTTGTAAAGGTAAAGAGTTGACTTAGATATTTTATGTTGACTCTTCCACAGAACAAAGTTAGGTCTCTCCAACTTCAGATGAACCTAAATAACTAATTGGATTTAAATCTAAGAAGGTAGTAACAATTGCAAGAAAAAAAGACAAGAGGTCCATGATGGCCCTATATCACTCACCTGAGCCTTTTGCCAATACAATGATCCATTTTCAATCTCTTTTGACATACAAGTACAAAAGTTGCTGCAAAGATGCAGCAAAATGGGGAATAGCACGGCGAAAAAATAATTTCGCAGCTGCCATTTGTTTCAAGAAATCTTTCAGAATTCACGAAATTCGATATTGTATACCAAAGTAGATCTACATGTATACAGGCCATATAATGCAATCATTATACTAATGACTATTCCAGTAGATCTATTGAACTAAAGAAGATAAAGATAAAATAAAGGATAACACAATTGATTGGAAAATATATATATATTTAAAAATATGTATGTATTAAATATATATATTAAAACTTATAAAACAAAAATTCCGTTAAAAATACGTGCATTCTAAAGGAACAGGAATTGCGATCCAAACCTTTAATAACTACGAAAGAGGTTTTTGAAAACTTTGCTGGACAATGAGAAAATACTGGTAAACAACCTTTGCTTCTTTTTCCCACAATATTCCTATAATATCAGAGAAAAAAAATCATCATTTAAGCAAATGTAGTTTGTCTTGTATGTACGCTCGTAAATGCTTTGAGTTTGGTTTAGTCCAAAATTTGGTCGTTTTGTAAAGAGTTACATCTAAAAATCAAATGCCATACTAGGTGGAAAGAACAGAAAATATGAAAGATAAAAAGTACAGACAATTCATTTTTTAGTTGCAGTAATTATCATTTTACGTTTTTCTCAGCACTTGGCAATCATTAGTTTTGCTACAGTATTGATCGAGCGGTCAATTTACTTTTTCAGAGGCAAGTCTTTCGTCAGGTATACTAGTACTATTAAGTGTGACAAATTTGGTTTTACATCTAACCCTTTACACAGCCTGGGTTACAGTTCAGTTTATTTTATCCCCCCCCCTTTTTTTTTAAATGACGCCCATTTTTGACAAAGTAATGTCACGATAAAAAAAAAAGAAGAAAATGATCGGACTGAACACCAGGCTGCCCTTTAAACAATCCCATGTTTTACCGACAACGAAGAAAAGTTTTTTGACGCCATTGAGTAAAGAAATAGGAAAAGCCGGTGACACACCATTTCGCCTTCCAGTATAGCGCTTTTGTAGACCACATATACATGTATCATTAGAGCTGTAGTAAAATGTCGTTTGTTGCTGCTTTGTTCAAGTCAAGATTTTATATGATGTAGGCTAAGGGTTAAGGCCCCTGTTGTCTCTTTATATACACGAATGTTTAATCGACACGCTAAAACGCCTCCTGGACTGGCTAACACGCCTCCCAGTCTACAGCATTCTAACTGATATTCATGTGTAGAGTTTCCATTTAACCTTTATCCAAACAATCTGAAGTCTTAACGACAAAGAGAGAGAAACATTTCTTAATACCATTAAAAACAACAAATGCAAATAATCACCATTTCAGTCTTTTCAACAGTATTTAAAGTATTTTTTCCAGCTCGGAGCAGGTTTTCTTGGTGTTTTTTATAAAAAGAAATTTAACCACATTCGATTTTTCTATTGACTTTATTGTTACAAATCATAATTATTGTACTGTTTTCTTTCATGAAGAAATTGTTTACCATGATTAAAAAAGTTCAGAGCTAAGATTTGGATTGTCTTCATGGTAGCCTGTAAAACGCAAACCAGTAACGCCGGTTTACAGTCAAAACGTACCCAAGTCAAAACGTACCCAAGTGGTGTCAAAACATGCCAAACTGAAGTCAAAACGTACCCAAGTGGAGTCAAAACTTACCCAATGTGAAGTCAAAATGTACCCATGATTTTTATAGTGTTTTTATCTTCTATCTTTGTACAAATTAATAGAAATAATATTTTCACCAGCTTGATGATGATAATTTTATTTTTAATTCTGCTTATTTTCAAATTTGCCTGACATTATTAAAACAAATAGAAGCACACTATAGAACAGAGCTAAGTCCATCAAATGCTTCACGGTAAAATTGCAGACTGTGTGTATCTCTCTCTCTCTCTTTTTTTTTAGGTAAATACAATTGACATTAGGGGAAAAAGCGTCAGATACCTTGATATCGTTATCCATCATGATTAATACATATGTTATCCATAAAAAGAGAATAAAAAAAAAAAACTTCATACGAATTAACACTTTTAAAAAAAATGAGATAGATCTATACTAATTGCATTGTCTGAATAATAAAAAAGGTGCAATTTTCACACTGAAAAAGAATGTAACAAACTATAATTGTGTGGTGAATAAATCAGTTATTCACAATGGTATTTAAACTGCTGTATATTACAAGATTATAATGGAATGCTTTGTAAAAATTCATGATTTGAGAGACAGTTTGCTTCAGATGAAAAACTGAGGGGTTGAGTCTTTTTAAATTCAGTAAATGCTCTTCTTGAAAATGTTCTCATAGTTTCCTTTTCTTCCCTTTGAAAGTTCTTGTTTATAACATTTTTATCATTCGAAAATTCCCTAAACATGGATAAGTAAAAGATTTTGTTGTCTATGAGCTGTGACTCAGTTATACCTACTTATCATTACAAGTATAGATATTTAAGAATAGATATTTACACAGTTTTAAAATTAATTAAAATATTAACATTTTTTTAGAGGGGGACGATTGCAAGATATATTCTGCACTTCATATATTGTTAACTTTACTCTTTAACAAACAATAAAATCATGGACTCCTCTTGATTGAAAACATTTGCGAACAACCATTATAAGATAAGGTTTGGAAGGGTATGAAAATCATTTTGAGAAACGGGAGAAAGTTGTTGCCAACATTTCCTCCTTTACCTATGTACAAATGTTTGTAAATAATCTTTTATGAAAATAAAACTGTTAAATGGTAACAAGCTTGTTACACCTGATTAGTCCTGACTTAAACACATCGCCCACAACTGAATGTAACTTAGGACTACAACCATGCATCATTTTTAAAGAATTAAAAGCATCTAAAGTGAGTTTGGAGTTAAAACATCCCTAAAAGGCAAGATACATGAAGTTTATAATTCATAACTAACAATTAAATTGGTTTAATGAAAATTTTACTTTGGGTACGTTTTGACTAAACTTTTGGGTACGTTTTAACTTACTTTTTGGGTACGTTTTGGTTTGGGTACGTTTTGACCGCATCCCGTAACAACTTGTTCATTACGGTCGGCAAACCAGGGTCCAAACATTTCCAGAAAAGGCATTCGTCCTGTAGGACAAGTGACCTTAAAAAACACTGGCCTTGCTTCGATCTACACTCATCCGACAAGAAAAACCCTTTCTAAATTGGACTCTGTCGGTTTGATATTTGTTTTTTTTTTTTTTCAGACGAAACGGTAACGTTACAACGAACTATAAATACCAGGTCTTAAAAACCGGTATCCGTTATCCGGCTATGTTACAGAAATTAATAAAGCCAAAAGAACACAGTTTTTCGAAGTGGTATCGGGAAAGTATTTGCGTTAATCTTAATATCGTCCGTTTCAATAATTAGCAAAGTCGCTCATGTTGAATTAGGTCCACTCAAAGCATATTCCGAGAATTGTGTTTGGTATGAAAGGTCCCGGGTTATATCATTAGGCTGACTTGAAACCGGTCTTAATGTGGGGGTGGGAACCAGCACATTTTAAGTTCTGTTTCAAAATTTGATTTCCTAAATACCATTGATTTCCTTATTCAATAATTAAATGGCCGTTTTGTCTTGTGTAAATTAAATATTCATCTGAAAAAATTCTTTTACTATCTCCTATTCACCACTCGTCCTACTGGACGAGTATGGCAGATATTTCACTCGTCCTCATCCATTTCTTACTCGTAAATTACGAGTGGGTTTTTTGGGGGGGAGGACCCTGCAAACAAATTTTCATTTCCACTCGCAAAAAAAATGCTAGTGGTCGTAAAGTCTACTCGCAAAATTAATTTTCCACTCGTATTTTGCGAGTTTGCTAGTGTTTATTTCGACCCTGGATGTAACCAATTTGCAATGGAAATGGGGACGTTTTAACCAAAAGTAGTACGTTTTGACTGTGGGACGTTTTATCCGGATACCGTCTGCGCATGTGCAGGACGCGCTTAAACTTTTAACTGAAGGGATTCCTCATATCCGTAAACACATTCTTTATTTAATGAATACAACAATAATTATGAAGCAGGAATAAAGTATGATGACATACGTAGACAGTATCAGGTATACAAAGAATCGGCAAATTCTATGTTTTTGTCAAATATCATCCGAGTAATGAAAATATTTCATAAATAACGCCGCAAAATTCGAAGGGAGATTTCTGTTCGGATTTAATCCATGGACAGAGAAAAAACCCATCAATATATGCACTGCGACTGATGTCGCCGTGCAATTATGACAAACTTTTAGACAAACTTTCATTAGTATTGGACTTAACCCTTTACTCCATAGATACTCATTTCTATGCATTGCTTGTAGGAGCCTTTGGAAAACATTGTGGCAAAAGGTGAAATTGCTCGTTACAAGCAATTTCACCTTTTGCCACAATGTTTTATACACTATCAAAAGGTGTCACATACACATAGGAAAAGGCTTCATCCTTGCTGTTATTTAGGGCCAATTACCATAGATACGATAGAAATGCCTTATGGGGTAAAGGGTTAAACTAAGGCCTCTAGAGTGTATACAAGCTTTTTCTAGAAATTGTCCAAGTGACCTACTTTTCAGCTCAATAAACTTTTAAAAATGGTGAAGAGACAATATCAAACTGCACTTTAACTGAGGAGACAATTATCCAAATAAACATCCTGACAACCTTTCATGGATATCTGAGAGAAAATGTGGCCTGAAGAGTGTACACAAGGTTTTTCTGAGATTTGACCCAGTGACCTAGTTTTGGATCCACCATCGCCAATTTCCAAATCGGTCTCAGTTATCATCAAGACAAACATTTTGACCAACTTAAGGTTATCAGATGGAAAATGCAGCCTCAAAGCATACAGTCATAAGGGTTTTGCAAAGATTGAAAGCTGGTGGCCTAGTTTTTGACCTGTTATGACCCAATTTCAAATTCATCAATGATGTCATCAAGAAAAGCACCCTGATCATTTTTCAAGAGTACTGTACTGAAAATGTAGCTTCAAGAGTGTACAAAAGGTTATTCTGAAATTGATCTAGTGACCTGGTTTTTTACCCCACACAACCCGTTTTAAAGATATCAATTAAACAAGTAAAGCTGTCACTAAATGTGAATAACCCTGCCAGTGCTTTGACAGGAAAAAGTGTCAAGTTCAAAGGGAGATAATTCCTCAACCAGGAAGAGTTGACACTTGAAAATTGCATCTTGCATATCTTAAATATATGATCAATATATGTTCAAAGTTTCAATACGATTGAAGGAAAACTGAAGGAGTTTGCAACACAAAATTACTAGTATTTTTTACACACACAGACACACGGACGGACATATGGACAGACAGGCCGATTCCAGTATACCCCAAAAAACATTCTGACCAACTTTCATGAGTATTGTACTGAAAATGTGGCCCTACAGTGTACTAGTGTTGGGCAATCGGTTTAAAATCTCAATTGATTATCGCTTTGTAATCGGAAGAGCAAACCAACTAGCTATCGATAGTACAATCGGTTTAGACTGTCACTCCATTTAACTGAGAATGACTTTTTGCTTAAAATACTGTGACAATATTGTAAACATGACAGTCTTCATGTATTAAATTTATAAAGATGTTGTATTCTGCACTTTAATCAATATTATTCATTTTGTTCCTTATAATTTCCAAACGAGTTAAAAAAGAATCGGATATATACCTTATAGTTCAAACATTTGCAGACGACCATCTTTCTACCCATCCCCCACCCCCCCCACTATATTTTCATTTCATAAAACATTTTTTTCCACTCATGACCAGAATTTTAACTTCCACTTATTGCTTTATTCAGAAATTTGCGTAAATTCACTGTTAGAATTCATTATTAAAGATAAGAAGATGGTTTGAAGTCACTCTGATCGGACGATGCCACGCTGCTCACGGTAGTGTCATGGGTTTTCGTGCTTTTTTTGGCGATCTATTTTTTATTGACACTTAGTTTCTGGGTAAGTATTACTACATGATTTGACATCATTTAGTCAGTTTAAATAGCAAGTAACTTAAAATGCTGTCACTTTACACTAGACAAGAGGAATAACACCTTCGTTAATCTGTCATAATAGACTCGCCAGCTTCATTATCATCCGGGTGTCCTTCGCATTTTATATTGATCGTGTTTAATCCATTTTTCTGCCCGATGAACGCAAGTTAGGTTATATGAAGTTTTAGATGATAATTTCATGCCTCAGATTGACATTTAGGTAAATATCTTTCATTGCCAAAGACGGGTCATTTCAAATTTGCCAATGTCAAAACCCGGGCTCAGGGAAGCTTGCCGAGTTGTGAATTTTTGTCAAGACATTCATGGACAAAGATTCGTTTCTCATTTTTCAGCCAGTTTTCGTGTTTGTTATCTACTATGTTTAAAATCCAAGATTGTGATCAATAATAGTCACAAAACAAAGCGTTAAAAACCAGAATTCAAGTTTTGGCACCAAGCCAGCTTATCAACCGACTACAATCGATTCCGAGATTTCTCAATCGATTATCGGAATCGGAAGCCAAAACCAACTGACTTTCGACTATAGTCGATCATCGGCCCACCACTACAGTGTACACAAGTATTTTCTAAGTGACCTAATTTTTACCTGTAGTGACCCATTTAAATTTTTGTCCACGATGTCATCAAGACGAACATTCTTGTTTCAAGAATATTTTCCAAATTTCAGTATTCCACTAAAAATGTAGCCTCTTGAGCCTTTACAAAGTTTTTCTAAGATTTCACCTAGTGACATGGTTTATGCCCCGACATGACCCAACCTGACCCTTTTTCAAAACTGCCCAAGATGTCATCAACTTCCAGAAATATATTTTGACCAACTATCATCAAACCTCGGTGCCAGTGACTCCCTTTTTCTCAAGTCCTGCCTTCTTGTGGATGGTCGGGTACAGTATCAAATCAAAGAAACCTATTGAAACAAATTTGCTGCAAAAAATCTGTAATCCTTTCCCAAACGACAAAACTTTAGACTTGTCCAAACTGAAAGCATTTGCAGATGATAAAATAAACATAACTCAAAAACAGAAATTTGACTCTTGAAGAGAAGAAAACATTGTAGGAAAAGGAGTAAATGCTGGTTACCAGCATTTTCTCCTTTTCCCACACTGTTTTCAGAAGGCTTCTCCCACTGGGTTGTAAAAACCAGGGACTGTTTGGTAACGGGTTAACCCTTTACCCCATAAGGCATTTCTATGGTATCTCTAATTGACCCTAAATAACAGCAAGGACGAAGCCGTTTCTTATGTGTATACGACACCTTTTGACAGCATAGAGAACATTGTGACAAAAGGTGAAATTGCTCGTCACGAGCAATTTCACCTTTTGCCACAATGTTTTCCAAAGGTTTCTACAAGCAATGCATTGAAATGAGTATCTATGGAGTAAAGGGTTAAAATGTCGCTGTAGAATAAGCATATTGACAACCTAAATTGACCCATTAGCAAACAATACCAGGTTTTATTGAAAATGCTGATTTTCAGAACTTTCTTCTTTTTCCATAATGTAAAAAAGCCTTTTTACTCTTGGTCAATACAAATCAGGATAGTGTGGAAAAAGCTAATCTTAAAGACTTTATACTCCCTCTTTGGTATTTCATGCAAGTTTGACCCAGCAAGTAGTTAATGAGAAACATGGTATTTAGCTATAATGTCAAGTTATACTGGATTACTTAGTAAATGTCTGAAATTATCATTAATTTGTCCCCAGAGTCAACGCCCTGTTTTACAATATTATGTTTTCTAGTAGTATAAGTTGCAATGAAAATTCGACAGGGTAATCCGAATTGGCATAAAGCACATTCACTTGTTAGCATGACAGTATGATACGAGCCCTGTAGTGCAGTCGGTTATGCATCAGTTTGGTTTGGTTTGTTTTGGAGTTTGACACCATTTTTATAGCTTAACCCATTACCATACGAGAAAATTTTGGACTGGTCCAAATTGAAAGCATTTGCAGAGACAAAATAAAGGTGACTGAAAAAAATTTTTTTTTTCTGGGAAGGGTAGAAAACACTGTTGGAAAAAGAGAAAATGCTGGTTACCAGCATTTTCTCCTTTTCCAACAGTGTTTTCAAAAGGCTTCTTTCTCAGGGGCGTCAAAAGTAGGGACTGAGTGTTAATGGGTTAAGTCATATTATAGCGGTCAGTGAGACTCCAATGTGCTTCCTGGACTTCTCAAACCAGTACTGACACAACTTTCTTTTCAAAGCCACAGGCTACTTTTCTCACATGCATTGGAGGTGAAAGTCAAATAAATGCCAGAAAGAAATACTCAAACAGTATTGATGCGCGATCCACAATTTCCACAGGTTTGTTGGAAAATGGAATGGTGTCATACAGATTTAACTCTTTACGAAGCAATCCAGACCATTAACAATGTCTTTTGAAAACATTGCAACCAGCATTTTCTCCTTTCCCCACTAAGTTTTCTAGTTCATCAGAGAGCATAAGGTCATTTGTATAAATTTTGAATTAATTTTGGTGCCTGCGAATGCTTAGAAGTTGGGAAAGTAAATACTAAAAATTGTCTAGTAAGAAAGGGTAATTATTCCTTTGTCACATAAGGACATGCTGACATCTCAGATGGCCCTGCGACAGTTGACAACATTGTAACAAGGTGTCAGATAGGAAATCTCTACTTGTCACATTCCTTGTGTTCAAAGATAGAAATTCGACACTTGGGTTTAGTTAAGGTAGTTTGGTCATTAACCCATTACCACACAATCCCTACTTTTGACGCCCCTGAGAAAGAAGCCTTTAGAAAACATTGTGGGAAAAGGAGAAAATGCTGGTAACCAGCATTTTCTCCTTTTCCCACAATGTTTTCTACCCTTCACAAAACAAATTTCAAATTTTTAGTCACTTTTATTTTGTCGTCTGCAAATGCTTTCAATTTGCACAACCCTAAAATATTGTCGTTTGGTAATGAGTTAAGTTCATCTTAAGGAGTTTTTTTTTGGCAAATTATTTGAAAACTAGCTGATAACATTTGATAAACATTTCAAAAACACATCCAATATTATTGCCAGGCCTTAACCCATTACCACACAATCCCTACTTTTGACAACCCTGAGAAAGAAGCCTTTAGAAAACATTGTGGGAAAAGGAGAAAATGCTGGTGACCAGTATTTTCTCCTTTTCCCACAATGTTTTCATCCCATCACAAAACAAATTTCAAATTTTCAGCCAATTTTATTTCGTCGTCTGCAAATGCTTTTAATTTGGATAAACCTAAAATTTTGTCATTTGGTAATGAGTTAACGCTTTGCCAAACAACACAATTTTAGAATTGTCCAAATTGAAAGGTTTTGCAGATGACAAATTGACTTAAATGATGAAATTTGTCAGGGTCTTAAAAAGTCTGAATTGTGTGGGAAAGGGTTAACTCTGTATTAAACCACAAAATTTTAGAAGGGTCCAAATTGAAAGCATTTGGAGAAGACAAAATAAATGTGACTAAAATATTAAAACTTGACTTCAGTAGAAAACATTGTGGAAAAAGGAGAGAATGCTGGTCACCAGCATTCTCTCCTTTTTCCACAATGTTTTCAGAATGCTTCTTTCTCTGGGTCATAAACACCAATAATCTGAAAGAAATTATCTGGAAAAAAAAGAATCAGCTTCTGTCAGTAAAACAGAGTAGGGAAAGGAGAAAATGCTGATTACTAGCATTTTCTCCTTTAACCACAATGTTTTCAAGAAAATTTCTTCCAGGGTCATTAAAACTCCATATTGTGTGGTACAGAGGGTATAGACGCATATCTAAAAATAGACTGTCGGTAAATGGGTTAATGACTCCGACATCCTGTTTCCCTGACGGGACTGGATTACTCAACCAGTTTAGTCATTCATAAAATTTAGTCAACCAAATCTTACATTTGTTCCCAAAAAATTGTATTCATCCTTAACCCTTTCCCAAACAACAAACTTTTGGACTATACCAAATTGAAAGCATTTGCAGACGACAATTCAACTCTTGCTGAAAAGTTGATTTCTGTCTATGATAGGTTAGAAAACATTGTGGGAAAAGGAGAAAATGCTGGTTACCAGCATTTTCTCCTTTTCCCACAATGTTTTCAAACGGCTACTATTCCAGACCCGTAAAAACCAGGGATTGTTTGGGAAAGGGTTAACCCTTCACCACACAATCCAAACTCAAGAGAGCTTTTGAAAACATTGTGGGAAAAGGAGAAAATGCTGGTAATCAAGATTTTCTCCTTTTTCCACATGTTTTCTGACCTTTCAGAGACAAAGCTCAGCATTTTAGCCAAATTCAATTTGTCATCTGCAAATGCTTTCATTTTGGACCAGTCCAAAACTTAGATGTTTTGTAAAGGGTTAACATGCCTTTCACAAGGGTAGATGTAGATACCTTTCAGGCCAGTGCTGACAGAGATCAGACTGCACAAAATGTTCCGGTTTTTACTATCAACTTGAAAGTGTCTTTTAACCCGTTACCACCCAAAGATAACTTCTGATGTCAGACCCTGAGGTAGAAGCCTTTCGAAAACATCGTGGGAAAATGAGAAAATGCTGGTAACCAGAGTGTAAACATAGATGCTAGCATGTGAACAAAGTGACATGTAGCAATTTTTCTAATTCAAGGGCAAATAACTCTAAATGTTCTGGTTCTATTAGACCCATAGTCAAATAAAACTCATCCATGATCTTATGGTCATATACATTTTGACCTAGTTTTGTGCTGATTGGTTGATATTTGTAGAGTGTAAACAAGGAAATGTGAACGGACGCACGACAGACGCCAACAGACTGTGAGTGATCACAAGAGCTCACTTAGTCCTCAGGTGAGCTAAAAACAAAACACTGAAGCCATTCACAGGTCAACTTCTTTTGCTATTAGCTTGGCTTCAGCTGTATCAGTTGACAAAATTTTTGATTCTACCAAATTTAAAGATCATCAAGAAATCATGATGAAATGTGGATCAAAAGACTGGAGTTGTCTCAATCAGGATAGAAAACATTAAAAGTCAGGGTTGTGTGGTAAAGGATTAATTCCGAACATATTGGCATCTGTTTCTTTGTTGACATAGGATCCAGTTATTGAATTATGTGGTCAATATTCCAATTATATCAGTTTATCAGAAGAAAAAAATTCACCTGAAATCTTGTCTGTTTACCTAAACAATTTTTATATTTGCCTTTCCATAGCCATATAAAAGTTAGCTTTGCTTTCAATCAAATACATGTAGATTCAAGTTATATTTGCACTGACATCATTTACTGTTTTTGAATCCATGCCCATATAGATCTATCTGGAGCTCTTGTCTTTCACATGTGACCGAACAAAGATTAACAGAACTAAAGAAAATATCAAAACAAGTTTTATAAGTATATATGAATTAAAGTTTTTAAACAAGAACAAAAAAATATTGCTCGTAACAAGCAACTTTTCTCAGCTAAAAAAAAAGAAATAGAACAGAATGTTTGCTAGTAATCATTATCTCCCTTTCCATAATGCAAAATAAGTGCAGAAGAGTGGTCTCCCTTCATATTAATGGCATTTGCATTTTAGACATTACTGTACCTAAAAAAACTCAGCTTTTGATAATGTTTGTCTTAGTTACAAATTTTACAGCTCCTTATGTAGTAGTTATGTTTGGTTAAAAATGTGTGAACTTCACAAAATACTTCCACAGGGCTGAGTATCAAAAACTAAAACTCTCTACAAAAAAAATCCAATGTTGTCCAAGCTGTAGAAAGCTTTTGAAAACATTCAGGGAAAAGGAGAAAAACGCTGGAAACTTATTTCCTTTTTCCTCACATTTTCTACCCTTTCAAAACTAGTTCCATCATTCAAGCAGTGTAAAAACTGCCAAGTCTGCAGAATGTTTTCACTTTGGACAGGTCTATCAATTTCTTGAGGGTAAAATTATCTCTTTACAGCACCGCTCTGACTTTTATGGACCCTGTGTAAGAAGCCTATAGAAAACATCGTGGGAAAAAAAGAAAATGCTGGTCACCAGCATTTTCTCCTTTTCCCATAATGTTTTCTATCAGTCAATTTTTCAGTCACATTTATTTTGTTGTCTGCAAATTCTTTCAATTTGGACCAGTCCATAATTTTGTCGTCTGGCAAAGAGGATAAAGAGATATATCTTTACCATACAAGCTTTGTCTTTAACCCTTTATAATACCAGACCCTGTTCTTACTATCCTGAGTAATAACTCTTTTGAAAACGCTGTTTGAAAACAAAGATGAAATATTTTCGCACAAGAATCTACTCGTAAGCTCGTATTTAGACATAAGAAATTGATGAAGGAAATTGAACGAAATACGAGCTGACGATTCCCCTTTAGATGGTTGTTATTCCTTTACCATCACAATGCCGACTTTTGACGACCCTGTAAAAGATGCCTTTTGGAAACATTGAGGAAAAAGGAGAAAATGCTGGCAACCAGCATTTTCTCTTTTTTCCACAATGTTTTCTTCCCTATCTAAGAAAATTTGCACCATTTGAGCCACACTGAAAGTGTCGCCTGCAAATGCTTTCAATGTGGACAATAATAAAATTTTTTTGTTAAGTAAAGAGTTAAGAAGATTTCCAAGTTTGAAGTAAATATCCTCTACAACAATGGTGATTTACTAAAATACAAAGTTTTTGAGAATGGAAGTTTTCATACAATGACCGTCACACAGACCACAACAACAACAATGAGGCATTTCAATGGTATCTCTAATTGACCCTAAATAACAGCAAGGATGAAGCCATTTCTTATGTGTATACGACATCTTTTGATAGCATAGAAAACATTGTGACAAAAGGTGAAATTGCTCATCACAAGCAATTTCACCTTTTGCCACAATGTTTCCAAAGGGCTCCTACAAGCAATGCGTAGAAATGAGTATCTATGGAGTATAGGGTTAAAAAACAGCCAAAAAGTCTGTAATTAGGAAACAAATGAACAAATGCATAGCTGAAATACAAAATGCCTCTGGATTCAAACCAATGACGGGCATATATCCTTGTTTTTCGGGGTTTTAAAAAGACCTATACCATAACCACTGAGCAAAAGAGATATCTCCCAAACACAGTTGTTAGGTATTGTATTTACATAAGAATAAAGC
This sequence comes from Tridacna crocea, assembly GCA_943736015.1. NCBI lineage: Eukaryota > Metazoa > Mollusca > Bivalvia > Cardiida > Cardiidae > Tridacna > Tridacna crocea. Next base: position 45,022,500 of record OX031064.1, read on the forward strand.
CATGCATGGAGTGATCGCCCATAACACATGAAACAGACCAGCCCACATAGCTCAATTGGTAGAGCGTAGGACTTGTGATCATGAGGGTGTCGGTTCGATTCCCAAAGCTGCTAAAATTGCTAATAGTCTTCCGGGTCCCGTGTGGCGGTGCTATATACCGAGCATGGTATAGAACCAGGCGTAACTTAAAATAGGTTTGTCCTGTATCTGCACTATCCCCTGTAACGATACTAACACCCTTCAGGGGGCATGGCCCATATGGGCAACCAGTGTTAACAATAAATAAATTTAAATTCAATCAATCAAAAACATGAAAATGAAGAAGCAAACAAAACGACTAACCTGTTTTTTATCAGGTGGTTCCACAGCTGTTTCTGCCATAGTTTGTACTTTGATTTTATCCCCTATCTAATATCCATATAAAACATCCCACAACAAACATAAGCTTCACAAATTATAGCGCTAATAAAGGTCAAATGTATGTTTACACTGTAAGTCAACATCACAAGCTTTCACCAACCGCCATTGTTATCCATTACTTAAAACTTTGTTCTAAACAAGGAATTTTCGAACTTAACTCCTTACCCAACAGCAAAATTTTGGACTTGAAAGCATTTGAAGACAACAAATCGCCTAAAAATTTAAGACTTGACTTAGGATAGAAAACACTGTGGGAAAAGGAGAAAATGCTGGTTACCAGCATTTTCTCCTTCTCCCGCAATGTTTTCAGAAGGCTTCTTCCTCTGGGTCGTAAAACCCACAGATTGTTTGGTAAAGGATTAACTTTTTACCTCATAGTTCTGACGACCCTGAAGGACAAGGTTATTGAAAAGTTAAACATTGTGGGAAAAGGAGAAAATGCTGGTTACCCCACAACATTTAATACATTTCGCAAACAGAATTACAATTTTTGAGTCACAAATATTTTGTCAACTGCAAATATTTTGCACTGGTCTGAAATTTTGCCATTATGTACAGAGTTAATCTAATTAAAAGCAGTTGCAGACAACCAAATAAATGTAGCTAACATGATGATTTCTATCTTTGACAGGGTAGAAAACATTGTGGGAAAAGGAGAAAACAACCGAACAAATTAAGCTAACATGATGATTTCTGTCTTTGACAGGGTAGAAAACATTGAGGGAATAGGAGAAAATGCTTGTTAGCAGCATTTTCTCCTTTTCCCACAATCTTTTCTAAAGGCTTCTCTCTCAGGGTCATCAAAATTATGGTAATTGGGCAAATCTCCACCACACAATCCAAACTTTCAATGATCCTGAAGGAGAAGACTTTGGTTACCTGCAATTTCTCCTTTTCCTAAAATGTTTTAAACCCTATAAGACACAGAAATCGTCATTTGAGCTGCATTTTTTTGTCGTCTACAAAGACTTTCAATTTGGATGTGTCCAAATTTTTGTTGTTTGCTAATGAGTTATAACAATGGGACAACATTGTAAAGAGTTAACCCTTTACCCCATAAGGCATTTCTAAGGTATCTCTAATTGACCCTAAATAACAGCAAGGATGAAGCCGTTTCTTATGTGTATATGACACCTTTTGATAGCATAGAAAACATTGTGACAAAAGGTGAAATTGCTCGTCAAGAGCAATTTCACCTTTTGCCACAATGTTTTCAAAAGGTTCCTACAAGCAATGCGTAGAAATGAGTATCTGTGGAGTAAAGGGTTAAGCTGGTCAACACATGTAAATCGTAAAAATTAATTTTCTGTCTTGTTGCATTTTCCCAGCTCACATTACACAAAGAAACAAAGGAACACTCGCACTGTTCTATCATAGCTGCTACTTTATCCTTCATCGAAACAAACCTATATTCAAACCACCCTATAGAAAAAAGCTTTGGGAAAAAAAATGTTATCTCCCACCAGTCATAAATCATAACTTAACTGTTACTTCAGTGTTCCCACTGAAAATTTTATTTGGGGGTTTTGTACCCCCTACAATTGGAAAATGGGGGTATAAGAAAAAAAATGGGGGTACAAATTCAGAGTGAAACTAGTATGCCCTCAATTCTAAATTGTTTACTTAATGCCTCATTTTTGATCCAATGCAGAACAATCATATAGATCTAGTATGTAAATGAACATTTTTAAATGTAACTGACACTTAAAAAAATGTTTGGCAAACTAGTAGTTTATATGCTCATCTTTCCACATGCCTTATCTAAATTAATCATTGTCAAATTCTGACTGAAAACTGCTGTATTCAATATGCAGTGTTACTACTAGCTTTTTATTTCTGGGGTACACTTACCTCTTAAGTTGTAAACCCGGAAGGGGGGGCAGCTAGATTTCATATTTGAGGGTATGACAATAATGATTCCCAAAGCAATCCATACTGATGATTTGCACCAAAAAAGTTTGTTATATCCAGATATTTGTGGAAATTTACAGCTTACACCCATTAAAAGCTGAAAAAACAGTATGAAGTGACTGTGATCTGACAATGTACAAAGAAGCATTTTGTTGTGTCATGGGTTTCCGCGGTTTTTGGAGCGATCATTTTTTCGTGTCCGTTTACCTATGGATAAGTATTTCTGCAATAAATGAACTCTCTTTACTAGATTTTGAATGGTTCTACAACTAGTCTACCTTGCTTGCTTACGGGAAACCGAATTCTGAAACCTGAAAGCGTCTACAGTATATTTCCGAGCTATTCCTAATATGTGGGTTTACAGACGAAAGACGTTGACGTCGACAAAAGGCTTTTTACCGACTGCGTTAACTCATTACCAAACGACAAAATTTTAGATTTGCCCAAATCGAACGCATTTGCAGACGACAAAATAAAAGTGACTGAAAATTTGAAATTCAATTTGTGAAGGGTAGAAAACATTGTGGGAAAAGGAGAAAATGCTGGTTACCAGCATTTTCTCCTTTTCCCACAATGTTTTCAAAAGGCGTCTTTCTCAAGGGCGTCAAAAGTAGGGATTGTGTGGTAATGGGTTAAACAGAGGGGAGCTGAATTAAGGACTTTTTTTTTAAACAAACGGGTCCCAGTCTGCAATATAATTGATCGCCATGATAAAGACCGAGTACGCCGACCATGTAAATGTTCTAAAAATAGAAAGCTGGAAATCCAAAATTTTTCTGATGATTTATATTTTCCGAAAATCGCACTTACGTGAGCCGTTCTATGCAAGCGTTTCCTGCTTGATTTTTGTTCGGTCTTCTTCTTTATTTTTGTGCGTGATTTCACGTATAGGTTTGCAATTTTGTACGTGTTTTATTTCATTTATACGTGTTTCACGCACGATTTTGCGTGATCGGGAACTCTGTACTTTGTATTCTACGAATGCTTTCAATTTAGGAAAGTCCAAAACTTGGAATCATCTGTACTGTACTATCCTTGTATTCCTTGTGGAAAAGGTTTTTGAAAACAGTAAGAAAAGGACAACATCCTGTTAAAAAGCAATTTCTCCTATTCCAACAATGTTTTCTACACCATTAATCCTGTACCTCACAATAATTTTAACGACTCTGAAAAAGAAGCTTTTTTAAAACATTCTGGGAAAAGGAGAAAATGCTGGTAACCATCTTTTTCTCCTTTTCCCACAATGTTTTCTACCCTTTCCACATCAACTTTCAATTTCTGATTCACAATTATTTTGTCATCTGCAAATGCTTTGAATTTGGACCAGTCCAAAATTTTTTCATTAAAGAGTACCAATCCCATCATTTGAACCCCATTTTATTTGTCATCTGCAAATACTCTTAATTTCACTGAGTCCCAAATGTTATCATCTCATAATCGGCATAACGATTTACACAAATAGGGACTAGAGCCATTCTGAGAAAAAAAAACATCAACAATTGATTCACAAAAATGAATGCTCATGCCATATAATAAACATAATGCCAGCATGTTTTTGATAAACAAATTCAAAATGTCTTCCACACAGTTTTTCATAATAACAGAATTATTCCACCAGAAATGCTGTCGTCACTGTTAATCCTTACATAAACTCACAAAGATAGATAGAAATCTTTTCCAAAAAATTCTCATTTTCTCCAGTTTAATGCCAAGACGCATGTTTTTGTTGTTACTCCACCCATTGATTTAACCGCCAGTTGCATTCACTTCAAGCATACACATGGTTATTGGATAAAGTGATGCTAAAAACCCTTCCCGGTCATGTTCTCTCTGGAATATTCCCACAGTCCCTTATTTCTTTACCACATGACAAAATTTCATGACTAGTCCAAATTGAAAGCATTTTGCAGATGACAAAATAAAGAGTGACTGAAAATTTGAAAGTTGTTCTGTGAAGGGTAGAAAACATTGTGGCAAATAAGAGAAAAGGCTGGTTTTTAACCCATTACCACCCAATCCCTACTTTTGATGCACCTGAGAAAGAAAATACTAGGAAACACTAGGAAAAGGAGAAAATGCTGGTAAACAGCATTTTCTCCTTTGTCACAGTGTTTTCTATCCTTCCCAGGACAAATTTCATTTTTTCAGTCACCTTTATTTTGTCGTCTGCAAATGCTTGGAATTTGAACCTCTACAGTTTTGTCATTTGGTAATGAGTTAAGCACCAGTAAGGGCTTCTTTCTCAGCATTGTTCTCTCAGTATATAGTATGGTGTAAAGTTAAGCATCAATTTTGTGCATTACATAAATGGCACCAACACAATAACCCTTTTACGTGCCTCCCAGCCCAACAGTCACCTTTGCAGTCAGCATTAACCCATTACCACACAATCCCTACTTTTGATGCCCTGAGAAAGAAGCCTTTAGAAAACATTGTGGGAAAAGGAGAAAATGCTGGTAACCAGCATTTTCTCCTTTTCCCACAATGTTTTCTACCCTTCACAAAACAAATTATTAATTTTCAGTCACTTTTATTTTGTCGTCTGCAAATGCTTTCGATTTGGACAAACCTAAAATTTTGTCGTTTGGTAATGAGCTAATAAAGATCAGACAAAGCGAAACATCCCATCTTTGATCTACACTCCTTTCCTGAAACACCACAGACAATACAAAGCATGACATTGTAGTCACGCTAAAACTTTCGCTCTTACACTATTCGAGTACCTTTGACTGGCAGAAAAATTAAGATCAGATTGCACAGAATGAAAGAAAGATCGTGTATCTACCCTGTCTGATAAGGAGACGATTTTTCTCAAGAGAAAAAGTTTGAAATAACATCATAAAAGTTAGAATTATCAGCATAAAAGTTTCATTTAACTTTTTAGAGCAGGATAAGCATTAACTCATTACCAAACAACAATATTTTGGGCTTGTCCAAATTGAAAGCATTTGCAGACGACAAAATAAAAGTGACTGAAAATTTGAAATTTCTTTTGTAAAGGTTACCAGCATTTATTCCTTTTCCCACATTGTTTCCAAAGGCTACTTTCTCAGGGTCGTCAAAAGAAGGGTTTGTGTGGTAATGGGTTTATTCAGGATGAGGAAGTATTTCCTTTTCTTTCCTTTAATGACTTACTTCATTCACTTCAAAATATCCTCTAGTCTGCACTAATAACCAACTGACACAGGAAACATCTCATTAACTCATTACCATTTACCAAACGATAAAATTTTAAGTTTGTCCGACAAAATGAAAGTGACTGAAAATTGGTTTCGAAAGGGTATTAAACATTGTAGGAAAATGTATTTTCTCCTTTTTTTACAATGTTTTAACCCTTTCCCAAATAGCAGATTTTGGACCACACCATACTGAAAACATTCTGGAGATGACAACTTAACAGTTGCTAGAAAGATGATTTTTCTGCATGATAGGGTAGAAAACATTGTGGGAAAAGGAGAAAATGGTGTTTACCAGCATTTTCCAACGTGTTCTAAAGGCTTCCTTCTAAGGGTCCTCAAAAGTAGGGATTGTGTGGTAATGGGTTCACCTTTATCTGAACAATCCCAAGGTTGTTTTTTTTTTAAACCTTTACCAAACAATCCTGAGTTTTAACGACCCCAAAGAAAAAGGACTGTTTAACCCTTTCCCAAACAATCCCTGGTTTTTACCGGTTATGAAAAGAAGCTTCATGAAAACATTATGGGAAAAGGAGAAAATGCTGGTAACCAGCATTTCCTCCTTTTCCCAAAATGTTTTCAAAAGGCTTTTATCTCACAGTCATACAAACCACCAGGGTTTGTTTGGTAAAGGGTCAATAAGTTGTCTGCAAATGTATTCAATATATCAAAAAATATAAAATTCTGTAGTCTGATACCGAGTAAAGGACCAATTGGAGCTAGGATGAGCAGTAAACAAATACTCAACATGGCTTCCACAGCTGATATTGCCAGACAAAAATCAATGGAGGTACTTCAGCTGCTTTTGTTAAAGACCAATTCTAAATGGGAATATCCCTGAAGACCCCATCACAAAAATCAATCCACATGCTACACTAATTCTTCAGTCACGATCTTTGAGTCAGGCTATCAAATTACAGAAGAAGCAGAAAAAGTTAGCTCATTCCAAAACAACTAATGTTGGACCAATCCAATCTAGATGACAAATTAATGCTTTACCAAACAATCCCTGGTTTTTACAACCCTGAGATAGAAGCCTTTTTGAAAACATTGAAGGAAAAGGAGAAAATGCTGGTTACCAGCATTTTCTCCTTTTCCCACAATGTTTTCTACCCTGTCGGAAACAAATTTCAATTTTTGAATTTCGTTTATTTTGTCGGCTGCAAGAGCTTTCAATTTGGACCAGCCTAAAATTTGTTGTTTTGTTAAGTGTTGCAAAAATGATTATTAGTCTTTGATTGGGCAGAAAAAAAATGTGGAAAAAGAAGAAAATGCTCATTATAAACATTCTCTCCTTTGATGCACAATGTTTTTAAAAGCCTTCTCTTTCAGGGTCACTGAAACTTGGATTCATGTAGTAAAGGGTTAACCAGTTACATACAAGACACAATTTCAGACTTACCAAAATCTAAAGCATTGGCAGACAGCAAATTAACCCTTTCCCAAACGACAAACTTTTGGATCAGACCAAATTGAAAGCATTTGCAGACGACAATTCAGCTCTTGCTGAAAAGATGGATTGTGTCTATGGTAGGGTAGAAAACATTGTGGGAAAAGGAGAAAATGCTGGTTACAAAAACATTGTGGGAAAAGGAGAAAATGCTGGTTACCAGCATTTTCTCCTTTTCCCACAATGTTTTCAAAAGGCTACTATTCCAGACCTGTAAAAACCAGGGATCATTTGGGAAAGGATTACATGTAGCTAAATTTTCAGAAAAAGTGATTGTGTCTCAAACACTGCACGCAAACACTGTACGAAATGAAGTTAGTACTCAGGTTACCACTATTTTCTTTTTCCCCACAATCGTTTCAAATGCCTAAAGTCTCAAAAGCCTAAAGTCTGGATTGTGTGGTACAGGGTTAACTCCTTACCATACAATGTCAACTTTAAACTACCCTGAGGAAGAAGCCTTTTGAAAACTCTGTTGGAAAAAGGAGAAAATGCTGGTAACAAGGAATTTTTTTTCTTTTTCCCACAAAGTTCTCTATCCTACTTACCCTTTCCCAAACAACAAATTTTTGGACTAGACCAAATTGAAAGCATTCGCAGACGACAATTCAATTCTTGCTGAAAAGATGATTTCTGTCTATGATAGGGTAGTAAAAACATTGTGGGAAATGGTGAAAATGCTGGTTACCAGCATTTTCTCCTTTTCCCACAATGTTTTCAAAAGGCTACTATTCCAGACCCATAAAAACCAGGGATTGTTTGGGATAGGGTTAAGCAAAAGTGTGGTGAAGACTTCTTTCCTACACATTCCGTAGTTTTAACAATCCTAATAACTAGAGCTTTTGAAAACTTGGTAGAGGAAGAAGAAAATGCTGGTCACCTGCATTTCCTTCTTTTACCCACCATGTTTTCTCCCCCCATAAAAAATCCTTAGTTTGAGGAACATTTAAATTGTTGTCTGCATATGCTTTGAATTTGGACCAGTCACATATCTTGTTGTTTGGTAAAGATTTAACTACAAGAAGGGCTTATCAGTTTATCTACACAAAGAAGTGGAAAAGGCTTTCTCCATTCTTTGAAATATTTCTGCTGTTGTGCAAATTATGTTCTGCATGTAACACTTTCTCTCCGTCTCCCAAAAATATTTGAAGCGGTTTTACTGTTCACCAGACCATCCTTTTTTTAACTCATTTCCAGATGACAAAATTTAAGACAGGTCCAGATTGAAAGTGTTTGTAGACAACAGAATAAACCAAACACAAAAAATGAAATTTCTTTCCAGCATTTTTTCCTTTTTCTAAAATATTTTCAAAAGCTTTCTTCCTGAGGTTCGTTTATCAAACGACAAAATTTGAGCCTGGTCCAAATTGAAAGCACATGCAGACAATAGAATAAATGTAACTGAAAAACTGAAATTTGTTTCCAGCAGGGTAGAAAACATTGTTGGAAAAGGAGAAAATGCTGGTTACCAGCATTTTCTCCTTTTCCCACCATGTTTTTAAAAGGCTTCTTTCTCAGGGATGTTAAAAGTCGGGATTGTGTGGTAAAGAGTTAAAGTTTTGGTTGTGTGGCTAAGGATTAAGTATTATAACAACATGTGCTTCAACAACTGGGATAAATTTCAAAACCCAAGAGGTTATCAAATCTTTTTCAACCACATGCCAATATCTTGGCATCCCACCCATAAATTATCTGGTGTTTTCAATCTACCATGGTCTTTGTGCATTTGCAATCGGTATTTAAGTATTACCCTCTAAAGTCTTTCCCATTATTTTTGCTTTAACCCATTACCACACAATCCCTACTTTTGACGCCCCTGAGAATGAAGCCTTTTGAAAACACTGTGGGAAAAGAGAATGTAGGTAAACAAGAGGGCCAAGATGGCCCTGGATCGCTCACCTGAATTTTTGAGATGACCATAGTCTATTTTTTTTTTCTTTCTTTTTTAGCGTTGAAACATTGGAACCAAATTTATAATTTTGCCAAGCAGTTTTCAAAAGGTCACCTGTAAAAGTCATTTCGAAATCTGACCATCAGTTTCAAAAAGAAGAATTTTTAAGAATTCTTCATTTCTGTATAAGAGCAAGTAACCCCCATCCACGAGAGCCATGTTTCTTGATGGATCAAAATTTACGAACAAGTTTTGAAAAGGGTCACCCAAGGAACATCTCTCTGAAATTATTTCAAAATCTGACCAGGGGTTTCAGAGAAAGAAAATTTTAAAGAATTTCATCATGTCCGTATAGTGCAAGTAGCCCCCATTCACAAGAGCCATGTTTCTTGACGGATCAAAATTATATGTACAGCTTTTGGAAAGGGTCACCAAAGGAACATCTCTGTTTGATTATTTTAAAATCTGACCACGGGTTTCAGAGAAGAAGAATTTTCAAGAATTTCTTCATTTCCATCTAGTGCAAGTAGCCCCCATTCACTAGAGCCATGTTTCTTGGCCAATCAAAATTTCGCGAACAATTTTAGAAAAGGGTCACCCAAGGAATATCTCTGTGAAATTATTTCAAAATCTGGCCAGCGGTTTCAGAGAAGAAGAATTTTTAAGAATTTCATTTCTGTATAGTGCAAGAAGCCCCCATTCACCAGAGCCATGTTTCTTGACGGATCAAAATTTCGCGAACAATTTTTAAAAAGGGTCACCCAAGGAACATCTGTGTGAAATTATTTTAAAATCTGGCCAGCGGTTTCAGAGAAGAAGAATTTTTAAGAATTTCTTCATTTCTGTATAGTGCAAGTAGCCCCCATTCACCAGAGCCATGTTTCTCGACCAATCAAAATTTCGCGAACAATTTTTGAAAAGGGTCACCCAATGAACATCTCTGTGAAATTATTTCAAAATCTGACAAGCGGTTTCAGAGAAGAAGATTTCCTTCATTGCTGTACAGTGCAAGAAGCCCCCATTCACCAGAGCCACATTTTTTGACCAATCAAAATTTCACGAAGAATTTTTGAAAAGGGTCAACCAAGGAACATATCTGTGAAATTATTTCAAAATCCGACCAGCGGTTTCAGAGGAGAAGATTTTTAAAGAATTCCTTCATTTCTGTATAGTGCAAGAAGCCCCCATTCACCAGAGTCACATTTTTTGACGAATCAAAATTTCACGAGCAATATTTGAAAAGGGTCACCCAAGGAACATATCTGTGAAATTATTTTAAAATCCAACCAGCGGTTTCAGAGGAGAAGATTTTTAAAGAATTTGCTAAAAAATTCCATTTGGTTGCCATGGCAACCAGAGTTTTTGATGGAATCAAATTCTGTGAACACTTTTTAAAGAGGACCTCCCAAGGAACATTCCTGCCAAGTTTGGTCCAAATCCGCCCAGCGGTTTAGGAGGAGTTGATGTTTAAAGAATTGTTGACGACGCACGACGGACGACGCACGACGGACACCCGGTGATCCTAAAACCTCCCCGACGGACGACGGACACCCGGTGATCCTAAAAGCTCCCCTTGAGCACGTTGTGCTCAGGTGAGCTAAAAAGCCAGAGGTAAAAAAGCCATAGGTAAAAAGGCCATAGGTAAAAAGGCCATAGGTAAAAAAGCCAGAAGTAAAACGGTAAAAAAGCCATAGGTAATAAGGCCATAGGTAAAAAAGCCAGAGCTAATTTAGTACATGTATATATGATTTATTAAGAAAATACCAAATATTTTAAATATAATATTGATATATATAAAATATTTAATGAAAATGATTTGTGATGATTTGTGCATTAATTGTTGATAAATTGAAACCAATAATAGGTGCAGGAAATGCCCTATTACATAATTTAACAGTATTATTTCAAACTGTTATTGACCAATCGCATAATTATGATTAAAACTTGGACTTGTGAAATGAAACTTTGCACTTGTTTGCAATTAGTTTGTTTCTTGTATTGAAAGATTGTTCCATGGAAACTTTGAAGTATAAGATAATGGTATGCAATGATTGCAAACATTGTAGGAAATTGCTTTCTTTGAGCAGTTTCCCCTTTTTCCCGAAATGTTTTCTAAAGTCATCACCTGCAACTGCAAAAGTGTTAAGTATGACCAGTTTCACTTATCAAACAACTAATTTTAGACTCTTTCATATTGTTATTGGCAGTTTCTCCTTTTCCTTAAATGTTTTCAAAAGTCAGTAGCTGAAGACTGGAGAAGTTCCCCTTATCAAACAACTTATTTCAGACTCTGACATATTGTTATAAACTGCATACAACACATCAAGATAGGATATAAAACATTGTGTGAAAAGGAAAAATTGGCTTCTTCTTTTCCCAAAATACTTCTAAAGATTTTCTGAAACAAAAAGCTTTCTCTACATCATATACTACTAAATTAGCTCTTTTTTTTTCTTAATAAACCATATATACTAAATTAGCTCTGGCTTTTTTACCTATGGCCTTATTACCTATGGCCTTTTTACCGTTTTACTTCTGGCTTTTTTACCTATGGCCTTTTTACCTATGGCCTTTTTACCTATGGCTTTTTTACCTCTGGCTTTTTTACCGCACACCGGGAAAAGAAGAAAATGCTGGTAACCAGCATTTTCTCCTTTTCCCACAGTGTTTTCTACCCTTCCCAGAACAAATTTCAATTTTTCAGTCACCTTTATTTTGTCGTCTGCAAATGCTTTCAACTTGAACCAGTCTAAAATTTTGTCGTGTGGTAAAGAGTTAACCCTTTACCCCATGGTGCATTTCTATGGTATCTCTAATTGACCCTAAGGGTTAAAGCAGTTTCTTATGAGTATATGACACCTTTTGATAGCATAGAAAACACTGTGGCAAAAGGTGAAATTGCTCGTCACGAGCAATTTCACCTTTTGCCACAATGTTTTCCAAAGGCTCCTACAAGCAATGCGTAGAAATGAGTATCTATGGAGTAAAGGGTTAACTCTTTGCCAAACAACAAACAACAACACGTCAGTGGCTGTCGCTCGAAATAATGAAGACTTGTTGTCGTACAATTGAGCTTCTCCGAAAGTCCGTACAACCTGTTGTGAAAATTTTTTTTTGCTTGGTTTCACAGTAAATTAAACACTTCAAATGAATGAGTTTTAGAATTGTCCAAATTCAAAACAATTGCAGACAACAAAATAAATGTTAACTCAAATACTGAAATGTTTCCAGCAGGGTAGAAAACATTGGGAGAAGGAGAAAAATCTTGTAACCAGCATTTTCTCCTTTTTCCAATGTTTTCTATCTCTTTCACAGTCTGGTAACAAACAAACAGATGTATTATGGAAAATCTTTAAAAATGGCGCTGTAAATTATTTCATATACTTCTCAGATAATAACATTCTATTTAAGTCTTTGTTTTCTGCGCATGTGGGTATAAATTTGTTTGATATGTTGTAAGCTATAAACATGCAAGTGCTGTTTTATGCTGAATAAAAATGTTAAATGTTAAATGTTAAATGGTAACTTAGAAGAGTTCATCATTCGAGCCATCCACATGGATGGGTCTCTTATATTTTCATATTGCTTACATTTTCCCAGAACTCAAATCACTCATGCATGTAATTCAGAATCAATTTTTCACTTACCAGAGGGTAAACAATGATTTGAACAGGCATTTTTTTGAAAACCCTTTCTTTTTCCCAAAATGTAGAATACTTATCCTCTAACACAGTACATCAACATAACTTTTCCCTAGAGAGATCTGTCATGCATAAAGTACCATGTCTGTGCTGTCATTTTTGTGTGATTTATCTTACATATTGACAGGTACTTAGCAAGTTATCTTAATAACATATAATTCTCAAATGCATTGCTGCTTGCATGTAAAAATGCAGTAGCATACACTCTGCAAAAATGGGAAAAGCTGTCAAAACAAATTACTAGGGGCTGTCAAACTTTTGGCTTAATTCATTACCAAACGAGAAAATTTTCGACCAGTCCAAATTCAAAGCATTTGCAGACCAGTCCAAATTCAAAGCATTTGTATATTCCATGCTGTATGTCTTGCATACCTGGAAGAAAATAAAGTGTTTTGTATTGTATTGTATTGTATTGTATTGTATTGTATTGTATTGACAAGATAGATGTGACTGAACAATTGAAATTTGGTTTGGTAAGTGTAGAAAACATTGTGGAAAAAGGAGAAAATGCTGGTGACCAGCATTTTCTCCTTTACCCACAATATTTTCTAAAGGCTTCCCTCTTAGGATCATCAAAAGTAGGGATTGTGTGGTGATGGGTTAAACAATAAATTGAAAATCTTTGAGGGGAATAATAATGCACATGATAGCATAAGTATTTCAATTAAGAATATTTGTATGATACAGAACCGAAAGACACTTAAAGTCTGACTGACAGCCAACAATAAAACCATCAGTCTTGTACATAATCTTGTTAAACCTGTCACATGTTACATACTATTAGGTGCATACTGATTACTTGCACATATTAACTACAACATGTGCAGTATTTATAACATGTGCAGTATTTATAATGATCTCCAGTTGAAAATGTGTAGCAATTTGATTGATTGATTGATTGATTGATTGACTGATTAGAAGGTCTGATGTTTTGTGCCATTTTCAACATCATTTAAGTTATCAATAAATTACAGCAGCCAGTACATCTATCCATGTTTTCCTGGAGTTTTTCACTGGTGCTCCACATGATTTTCTTTCAAAGCCATGGGACATCATCCTCTTAACATTAAAAGAATGGTCAGCGGTGAGAGATGAATGAATCCTAGCCAATCAGAAGTTATGTTATATTCAGAAAATTTGACTCTGAATTCTTGGAAAAGGTAGGTGAATTGGTCAATGCACAAACTATTCAAGAGTTTACCACATAACCTTGAGTTTTAATAATCTTAATAACCCTTAAGAAAACATCGTGGTACAAAGAGAAAATATTGGTGACCAGCATTTTCTCCTTTTCCAATATTAATGTTTTCTGCCCTTTCATCTTCAAAAAGCATATTCGACCCTTGTCTAAATCAACATCTGCAAATGCTTTCAATTTGGACCAATCCAAATGGTTGTCATTTGGTGGTAGAGTCAAACAAACTTTTAACACTAACATAAGAAATACTTACATTTAAGACCATATCTGACAGATCCTTTCCTAGCATGTCCAACAGCTTTAACTATCTAAGATCATGTATAAATTCCCACACAGCATGAAATACAAGTTTACATAGTTTTCCGTAAATGCATTGATATACTGATTCAAGTAAGGTAATTACAATATGCTCAATGAATGACCTTTTACTGGGTTTAACTGTTGAATTTTTTTGTAACATGCAATGAGTCACTTTGACATAAATAGCATAACATTTGTCCACTGTTGCAAGTCATTGCAAAATTTTCTTTGAACTTTTACCACACAGTTCACACGACCCTGAGAAAGAAAGTTTTTGAAAACATTGTGTAATGTTTTCTACCCTTCCCAAATCAAATTTCAATTTTTTTATTCATATGTACTGTAGTATGTCATCTGCAAATGCTTTAATTTGGACTAGTCTTAACTTTAGTGGTTTGGTAAAGAGTTAACCCTTTCCCAAACAATTCCTTGTTTTTACGGGTCAGGAATAGAAGCCTTTTGAAAACATGGTGGGAAAAGGAGAAAATGCTAGTACCGTTATATCGAAAAATCATCTTTTTAGCAACTGTTGATTTGTCAACTGCAAAATGCTTTCAGTTTGGTGTGGTCCAAAATTTGCCGTTTGGGAACGGGTTAAGCTGCTAAGCACAACTCAACATCCCTTTGCTGACAATGTAGACTAAGAGCAGACTGTGCAAAAATATTTGATCAACAATGTTCGTTCAGAACATATCTCCAAATAGTTACCTTTGAAAGAGCAAATATAGGTTTTGATAATTGCTTTAATCCATTACCACACAGTCCCTTCTTTTGACGACCCTGAGAAAGAAGCCTCTAGGAAACATTGTGGGAAAAGGAGAAAATGCTGGTTACCAGCATTTTTCTTCTTTTCCCACAATGTTTTCTACCTTCACAAAATGAATATCAAATTTTCAGTCACTTTTATTTTGAGGTCTGCAAATGCTTTCGAATTGGACATTTTAATCTAAAATTTTGTCATTTGGTAATGATTTAGCTCTTTACCACACAATCCCGACTTTTAACGACCCTGAGAAAGAAGCCTTTTGAAAACACTTTGAGAAAAGGAGAAAATGCTGGTAACCAGCATTTTCTCCTTTTCCCTCAGTGTTTTCTACCCTTTCCAAACCAAATTTTAATTTTTCAGTCACAATTATTTTGCCGTCTGCAAATGCTTTCAATTTAGACCAGTCTAAAATTTTTTTGTGTGGTAAAGAGTTAAAGATTCATTTTGCTTATCAAGCAGTCTAAGAATTAAGGATAGGTTTGTAGCAAAAATAATTCAGCTCAATAGACTGATTACATCAGCTTTCAGTTTCTTTTCTTCTAGTCCCTGTTACCCTTTTCCAAACCACAAACATTGAGATTTATCAACACTGAATGCATTATTTTACAGAACACAAAATAAATCGAAATTCAAAAGCTGTGATTTCTCTCTGTTTTGGCCAATCATTCTTAACAATTCCTAGGCATGCTCAGCTTAAAAAAAAAAAATGCCAGTCCAATTTGAATTTTGCATGTGAAAAAAAAAAGCCATTTACCAAAATTGTCAGTGGATAACGAAATGAAATTTGAACCCTGACTAATTGAAAGGTTTTGCAGCAACAAACAACCGTATATATAATCTAAAAGTAGCCATTCACCTTTGGCAGTGTAAAAACATGATGGGATTAGGAGAAATTGCTTAGTTTACCAGCATCTTCTCCTTCACCCAAAATGTTTTCAAAACTTTATTTCATTACAATCATTAGAATTAAGGATGGTATGTTAAACTCAAATGAGTGGATCACTCCTCAATCCTTTACCACACAATGATGACTTATAATGCCCCATGTAAGGCAAAAGCTTTTGAAAACATTGCGGAAAAAGAAGAAAATGCTGGTTACCAGAACTTTCTCCTTTTCCAACAATGTTTTCTACTCTATCAAAAAAAAAAAATCATTTGGTATGAGCCACAATGAAACTTTCATCTGCAACTGCTTTTCAATTCAGACTGGTCTAAAATTTAGTTGTGGGGTAAAGGGTTAACTCATTACCACACGACAAAATTTTAGACTGGTTCAATTTGAAAGCATTTGCAGACGACAAAATAAAGAGAAATTGAAAATTTGTTCTGGGAAGGGTAGAAAACACTGTGGGAAAATGAGAAAATGCTGGTTACCAGCATTTTCTCCTTTTCCTACAGTGTTTTCAAAAGGCTTCTTTCTCAGGCAGTGTTCCCACTGAAAATTTTATTTGGGGGTTTTGTACCCCCTACAATTGAAAAATGGGGGTATAAGAAAAAAAATGGGGGTACAAATTCAGAGTGAAACTAGTATGCCCTCAATTCTAAATTGTTTTCTTAATGCCTCATTTTCGATCCAATGCAGAACAATCATATAGATCTAGTATGTAAATGAACATTTTTAAATGTAATTGACACTTAAAGAATTGTTTGGCAAACTAGTAGTTTATATGCTCATCTTTCCACATGCCTTATCTACATTAATCATTGTCGAATTCTGACTGAAAACTGCTGTATTCAATATGCAATGTTCCTACTAGCTTTTTATTTCTGGGGTACTCTTACCCCTTGAGTTGTAAACCCGGAAGGGGGGGCAGCTAGATTTCATATTTGAGGGTATGACAATAATGATTCTCAAAGCAATCCATACTGATGATTTGCACCAAAAAAGTTTGTTATATCCAGATATTTGAGGAAATTTACAGCTTACACCCATTAAAAGCTGAAAAAACAGTATGAAGTGACTGTGATCGGACAATGTAAAAAGGAGCATTTTGTTGTATCATGGGTTTCCGCGTTTTTTGGACCGATCATTTTTTCGTTTCCGTTTAACTATGGATAAGTATTTCTGCAATAAATGAACTCTCTTTACTAGATTTTGAATGGTTCTACAACTAGTGTACCTTGCTTGCTTACGGGAATCCGAATTCTGCCCAATATGTGGGTTTACAGACGAAAGACGTTGACGTCGACAAAAGGCTTTTTACCGACTGCGTTAAACAGAGGGGAGCTGAATTAAGGACTTTTTTGGAAACAAACGGGTCGCAGTCTGCAATATAATTGATCGCGATGATAAAGACCGAGTGCGCCAACCATGTAAATGTTCTAAAAATAGAAAGCTGGAAATCCAAAATTTTTCTGATGATTTATATTTTCCGAAAATCGCACTTACGTGAGCCGTTCTATGCAAGCGTTTCCTGCTTGATTTTTGTTCGATCTTCTTCTTTATTTTTTGTGCGTGATTTCACGTATAGGTTTGCAATTTTGTACGTGTTTTATTTCATTTATACGTGTTTCACGCACGATTTTGCGTGATCGGGAACTCTGTCAGGAGCGTCAAGAGTAGGGATTGTGTGGTAATGGGTTAAATGCATAAAACCAAGTAAGCCACTGCAGATTTTAGGATGGACAAAATGTTTACCAAATGAGACAAGAGGTAAACTGATCCTTTGACATGCAGAAATTGACCTTTATCTATCTTCTAGTTTCTGCTTTGACAAGTCTTCATGGAGAGTGCAGACTGATGCTCCTCAACAGTATTTACAGAAACATTAAGCTCCCTTTTCATAGAGCATGACTAAAATTTACCATCTTTTTTACTGCTAAACCCACTACAATGAATATTTTAACTCTTTACCACATTATAGTTCCGACTTTAAACAACCCTAAAAAGGAAACTTTGAAAACATTGTGGGAAAAGGAGAAAGTGCTGGTAACCAGCATTTTCTCCTTTTCCCACCATGTTTTCTTCTTTATCCTGATCAAATTCAAATTCTTGATTCATAATTATTTTATTGTCTACAAATGCTTTTAATTTGGACCAGTCCAAACTTTTGTCGTTTAGTAAAGAGTTAACGCTTTACCACACAATCCAGCCTTTTAACGACCCTAAAAAAGAAGCATTTTGAAAATATTGTAGGAAAAGAAGAAAATGCTGGTATCCAGTATTTTCTTCTTTTCCCACAGACAATATTTTCTACCCTTCCCAATTCAATTTGAATTTTTGATTCATAATTATTTTGCCATCTGCAAATGCTTTCAATTGGGACCTGTCCAAACTTTTGTCGTTTGGTAGAGTTAAGTTCTACAATGTATGTCTTTGCAACTCCCTGTGTCTTACAACCTTCTTTTGACAGTTTGAGTAGATAAATTTTTGTATCACCATCAAATTCTTCTGTTTAACTCTTTACCACGCAAAAAATTTTTTACTGGTCCAAATTGAAGCATTTCCAGAAGACATCAATGTGACTGAAAAATGGAAATTTGGCTTCTTCATTCTATTTTTTTCATTTCCCACAATAATTTCTACCCATTCCACTCTACCAAATTTCAGTTTTTGAGTCATGTTTAATTTTTCATCTTCCAATGCTTCCAATGTGGGCCAGCACACCACACAATTCAGACTTTACCAAATGAAAAAATTTTAGAGTGGTCCAAATTAAAAGCACTTGCAGACGACAAAATAAATGCAAGTCAAAAACTGAAATTTGTTTCCAGCAGGGTAGAAAACATTGTGTGAAAAGGAGAAAATGCTGGTTACCAGCATTTTCTCCTTTTCTCACAATGTTTTCAAAAGGCTTCTACATCAGGGTCGTAAAAACCAGGGATTGTTTGGTAAAGGGTTAATGAACCACAGAATGAGGCCTTATGGAAACATTTTAAGTATAGACGAAAATGCTGGTAACCAGCATTTTCTTCATTTCATACAATCATTTCTACCCATTCTTCCCCATCAAATTTCAGTCTTTGAGAATTATTTGTCATCCTGTAAATGCTTCCAATCTAGACCAGTGTGAATTTTTTGTTGTTACGTACAGGATATGAGATACTGCGAGGCAATCATAAGTCAAGTACTTTCCCACAGTCGGTCATGAATGGGACATTATGTTTTTATATGAATATCACCTACTTAACTATTACAAATATCTCATGCACATGAGTATTATATTCTTTGTAAATGATTAACCCATTACTGTACAAAATAACGTTTCTTTAGGGATTGCAGAATCTCAAATTAGTTTTGAAAAAGGTTAAGGCCGCAGTGTATGTACTTGACTCTTTTTCACAATCTTGGCTTTACCATTAAGCATCACAAGAGATGAAAATGCTTGGCTGCTGTGGCTTTCCAAAATAGATTGATTTTCAGGGTCAACTGTAAATGACTAACTCTTTACCTTTACCAAATTACATTATTTAAGACTAATCCAAACTAAGTATTTGCAGATGACAAAATTAATGTAACTTATTAATGTGAAATTTGTTTTGGGAAGGGTAAAGAAAACCATTGTGGGAAAAGGAGAAAATGCTGGTTACCAGCATTTTCTCCTTTTCCCACAGTGTTTTCAAAAGGCTTCTTGTTTAGTAAAGAATTAAAGGGGCATAACCATGTCAAAAACATTTTGACAGTTACCTATGGTCCAAGGGGTAAAAGCGAAACTATTTCATCTGCATTTTGGAAAATTTTACAGGTGAGGGAAACTTCTAATTTCTCTCAAAAGAATTGTTACATCCCTTTTTTTAGATATATGTTGTGTAGAATGAATTCAGCTTTACCTATCTTAAGAATGATGATCTACCAATGCTCTCCAAAGAAATGAGCTTTTTTCTCTTTGCCTGTCAAATTTTCCAAATGCAGACGGAATTGTTTTGCATTCACCCCTTGTGCTTCTCTTGTATGGACTTCCATATACCTAGATGACTCTTTACTAAACCACAAAATTTAAGACTGATCCAAATTGAAAACACTACGAGACCACAAATTAAACACAACTCAAAAATTCAAATTTGCTCCAGATAAGTAGGAACGCACTGTTGGAAAAGCAGAAAATGCTGGTAGCCAGCATTTTCTCATTTTACCACAATGTTTTCAAAAGGCTTAAGTATCAGAGTTATATAAACCAGGGATTGTCTCATGTCTACTTTGCGTAAGAAGTAAAGATCTTCAAGAATGTATGTCAGAGAATTAAAAGCTTCAAAATTAGAAAATGTACAATGACGATTCCAGGGCTTCAACAATACCTCAACATTTCCTTCTTAATGTTTTACCAAACAACAAAATAGTAGACCAGTCCAAATTGAAAGCATTTGCAGACGACAACCTAAGTATGGCTCAAAAATTGAAATTCGTCTTGGGAAGCATAGAAAACATTGTGGGAAAAGGAGAAAATGCTGGTTACCAGCATTTTCTCCTTTTCCTACAAGGTTTTCAAAAGGCTTCTTTCTCAGGGTCATTAAAAGTCGGAATTGTGTGGTAAAGAGTTAACCTGTTACCATACAGCAAAATGTTAGACCTATCCAAATTGAAAGCATTTGCAGACGACAATTTGAAAGTGACTCAAATGGTGCAATTTTGCTTTGATTTGGTAGAAAACTTTGTGGGGAAAGCAAAAAATGCTGGTTACCAGCATTTTCTCCTTTTCCCACAGTTTTTTTCAAAAGGCTTCTTCCTCTTGGTCGTTAAAGGTTGTCATTATGTGGTAAAGGGTTAACCTACCAAGCTAGTGACGAAACCTTACCTTCTGACTCCTGTTCTTGCGTAAGCTCAGCAGTGGACTGTGGCAGTAATCTGTAACGGCTTGTATGAATCGCAAGTTATCCGTCTGATTGGGGAGGGAGTAATCTTGAAGCCTTTTCATTTTCTGGCGCATTACGGACATGGAAACCCGACGCCTTAGTGTCCGTCGAATTGTCCCTTTGTCTACATGTTTATCCGCTGAATTCGCCACTCTCATGGTGTTGTTGATGAAATTCTCTTTTTCCTGAAGTTACAAAAATAGTAAAAGTTGGTTAAAGTTTCATGCAGTTTACCCTTAACCAATTGGTTGGTTGTAATGGGGTTTAATGCCACTTTAACAGCTAAAGTCATATCATGGTGGTCGGTGACCAACATTGTGTTTCCTGGCTTTCTTATACTAGTACTAACACAACTTTCTATCCAAAGCCACAGATTACTTTTCTCAAATGCTTCAGCAGAGGTGAGAGCTGAAAACACGGCGGAAAAAAAGTTCGCCTTAACCAGGTATCAAAACCACCAGGTCATGAGTACGAGACGCTCACCACTGAGCCATCCAGGCGGGCACTCTTAACCAAACAACCCCTGATTTTAATGACCCTGAAGAAGGAGCCTGAAAGAGGAGCCTATTGGAAAACCTTGATAATAATCTTTGCTACTTCATCTATGACAAATTTTGCCATTTGAGCCAGTTTTAATTTGTGACCTCAATTGCTGAAAATTCAGACAAGCCTATAATTTTGTTACATGGTAAAGAGTTAAGATTTAATCACAAAATAATTCTTATAAGTCACTGCTATTGGGATCTAAGGGGTCGAGTTGAACTACTTGCATAGAATTGCAAAGAAGTTCTATCTCCCCTCTTTGTGTTCTGTTGATTGTCTGCACAAAATCGCATCAATTAATAAAAAAAAAAAAAAATGCTTATAAAAAGGAGGAAATGCTCGAAAGCAGCATTTTCACCTTTATTTTTACATTGTTTTCTACTTCTGTAACCTCATATCAATAATTGAAATTGAAACTTTGGCGTTTTGCCCTCAATGTAGTATGCAATCAATTAGCAAGTCACAAATATTGTAGTCTAGTACAGAGTTAGAACAACTGAAACCAGTATATATTTACTCTTGTTATAAGTAAGGTCTGTTTTTCCCACAATGTTTCTGAAGAATATTTCCTCCAGCAAGTCACCTGCAGGGACCATATGCGTTTGCAAGAGCAAAACATTTACCCCTAGATTAAAGTACAGAATAAACCAAATGAACATTTTGTTTCATGGATAAGAGCAAGAAAATTGATCATTCAAAGTTTCCTGTAGTGTTTTAGCATGGCAGACTGTGTAGATCAAAGGTAAAGCTGCATGTTTTGTGCAGTCTGATCTTGATCTACAGTCTGCAAAGGCAACTATAGTCACATAAAGTGTTTAAAAGACTTAGTATAATAATTATCATTATACCTCTGGGAAAGATACAAAACAGTTGAACCACATCTCTCAACCTTCCACTTTAATTTCACTAATATCAATTAAATTCTTTCTTTCGGTGATGTTACAAGATCAAGCTACTGCTACATACTGCAGCCTCAAGAAAAATTTGGTGGTATTTTTATATCAGATCCCAATGGCACCCAAGTAAAACAATTAACTGACACTTGCAATTGGTACAAAAGTTTGACAGTAGGTGTGAGAAACCAATTTTCAATGGACCAGGTGTGAACACATTAATTGGTTCTTAGGAAAAGGTGTTATTGCATTTATTTACCTGGAACAGAAGCTGTCAACCATCAATTTCAGATACATGAAACATGGTATTATCTCTTCTTGACAAATTTACAAATTATCATAATTAATGATAACCTGTGAACTTTAACTCTGTACCACACAACAATATTGTAGACTAGTCAAAATTGAAACCATTCACAAGGGACAAATCAAAGATAGATCAAACGATGAATTTGTCCTTGATATAGTCGAAAACATTGTGGTTACCAGCATTTTCTCCTTTTCCCACAATGTTTTCAAAAGCCTCCTTTTTTAGGGTCATCAAAAGTCAGGATTGTGTGGTGATGGGTTAAATATTCTAAATAGGTCTCTTTATTACAAACACTTTAATTACTGTTAACCACACACTCTGATACACGAAACCTCTTGAAAACATTATGGGGAAAGGAAAAAATGCTGGTAACCAGCATTTTCTCCTTTACCCACAATGTTTTTTTACCCTATCTAAGATAATTTTCTATTCATGGCACATTAAAGTTTTTTGTCAGACTTACCCTTCACCACACAATGCCAACTGTTAATGACCCTAATAAGAAACCTTTTGAAAATCCCCAATACTTGCTTTTGAAAGAAGCTTATTTTCTTTAAATATCCCAATTTTTCCTCTTCATACATGATGTTATTGAAACACCCCGATACTTGCTATACATGAAACCTTCTTGTCTTGAAACATTCCAATATTTGTTCTTCATGCCTCGTGTTATTGAAACACCCAAACACCTGCTCTTCAAAGAAGCTAATTTTTTCGGAACAGCTCAATACTTGCTTTCATAGAAGCTTATTTTTTCGAAACACTCCAATTTTATTTAACTCTTTACCACACAATCCTTAGTTTTAATGTATGTAGGATGTTTTGCCATGGATGTTTTGGCCGAGATGTTGTGGCCACAGACGTTTAGGCCAGTTTAACATACAAAGGAGGAGGATTTGGTCAAATGTTAATTTTGTGAATTTTTGCTCCTTAAACTCATTACCACACAAGAGAATTTTGTAATTGTCCAAATTGAAAGCATTTGCAGACAACAAAATAAAGGTGACTAAAAAATAGAAATTTGTTCTGGGAAATGTAGAAAACACTGTGGGAAAAGAAGAAAATGCTGGTTACCAGCATTTTCTCCTTTTCCCATAGTGTTTTCAAAAGACTTCTTTCTCAGGGTCGTCAAAAGCAGGGATTGTGCGGTAATGGGTTAACTCATAACCAAACAACAAATTTTAGGTTTGTCAAAATTGAAAGGAATTGCAGATGACAAAATAAAAGTGACTAAAAATTTAAAATTTGTTTTTTGAAGGGTAAAAAATATTGTGGGAAAATGCTGGTTACCAGCATTTTCTCCTTTTCCCACAATGTTTTCTAAAGGCTTCTTTCTCAGGGGCGTCAAAAGTAGGGATTGTGCGGTAATGGGTTAACCCTAAAACAGTCTCGGCTTTTAACGCCTCTGTGACAGAAGTCTTTTGAAAACATTGTTGGAAAAGGAGAAATCGCTGGTACCTAGCATTTTCTCCTTTTCCCACAATGTTCCCTTCCCTTCCTAAAACAAATTCCAATTCTTTAGTCACATTTATTTTATCACCTGCAAATGTTTTGAAATTGGACAAGTCTAAAATTTTGTCCTTTGGTAAAGAGTTAACCTCTACAGCACAATGCAAACTTTTAACGACCCAAAGATAGAAAACTTTTGAAAACGTAGTGGGAAATGGAGAAAATGGATGTGATAAAAATGCTGGTTTAAGCCACACTGAAATCATCTTCTGCAAATGCTTTCAATTTGGACAAAGCTAAAATCTATCATCTTGTAAATGAACAAAGAGATACCTTTTCTGCGAAATCCATAACATTTATGTATTCGACGAAATAACAAAACTTCTGCTACGTAGCAATATCGTTAATTTTTTTCGATTATTTCATAAAAGTATAAATACTTTCCAAGTTTCACTTTCCAACCACCACATGTCAAGTCATTATTTGAAATAGTCATCATGTGTTTTAACCCTTTACCAAATGACTAAAATTTTAGACTGGCCTAAACTGAAAGCATGTGCAGATACCCAAACAAACATAAATCAAAAATTAAAATTTGTTTTGGGAAGGGTAGAAAACATTGTAGGTGAAAGAAAAAATGCTAGTTACCAGTGTTTTCTCCTTTTCCCAAAAATGTTTTCGAAAGCCTTCTATCTCAGCATCATAAAAAACCAAGGATTGTTTTGGTAAAGGATCAACTCTTTCCCAAACAATCCTGGGCAAGAAACTTTGAAAAGCATCTACAGATGTAGGTAATGGAATACTAGTTCTACATTAGAATCTTTTCCACAATATTTCCCAATATTGTACAAAATCCTTTCTCCATTGAGCCACATTCATTCTATTCCCTGTAAATGCTTTTAGTTATGAATGAAGCCAATTTTTTTTTCTTGGATTTTTTTTCTTGTCCTGTAAGGTATCAAGTGCTTTGAAGTAGTATCTATCTTTAGAAACAAAAAACAAATTGACATAGTAAATCCCCTCCCTGTCCTTCTAGAAGTTATTTTTGACCATTAGACAACTGAACCCATTACCACACAATCCTGAGTTTTAACGACCCTTTCGGAGAAGGCTTCTGAAAACATTGTGGGAAAAGCAGAAAATGCTGGCTACCAGCATTTTCTCTTTTTCCTACAATATTTTATTCTCCATCCAAAACAAAAATAATTTCAGTTACATTAAATTTGTCATCTGCAAACCCTATCAATTTCGAACAGCCTAAATTTTTGTCCTATGGTAAAGAGTTAAATTCTTTCCCAAACAACAAAAATTTGGACTAGTCCAAACTCAAAGCATTTGCAGACGACAAAATAAATGTGAATCAAAAAATGACATTTTATTAGGAAAGGATTGAAAATATTGTGGGAAGAGGAGAAAATGGTGGTGACAAGCATTTACTTTTTTTCCCACAATGTTTTCAAAGGCTTTTTTTCTCTGGGTTGATAAAATTCGGGATTGATTGTGTGTTAGAGTTAAACATCTCTAGGAAAGACACCTATTGAAAACATTGTGGGAAAAGGAGAAAATGCTGGTAACCAGCATTTCCTCCTTTTCCCACAATGTTTTCTTAAAATAAATTTCAATTCTTTAGTCACATTTATTTTGTCATCTGCAAATGCTTTCAATTTAAACCACTCTATTAATTTGTCATTTGGTAAAGATTTAAACAAGAGCGGCAAATTGTCGCAACATACGCCCGTCTTACCCCAAGTTGTAAAGCTGGGGCAGGCACTGGACAAAATTCAAGTATGAAAAACAACAAAGGGCACTAACTCAAAAATTAAGCAAACAAGAGTTATGATTCCTGTGCACTGCACTCCCCCTTGATGAGATCTATCCACCCATGAAATTTCATAACCCTAGCTAGTATAGTTTTGGTGATATGTTCCGGACAAAATTCAAGTATGAAAAACAACAAAGGGCACAAACTCAAAAATTAAGCAAGCAAGAGTTATAATTCCTGTGCACTGCACTCCCCCTTAATGAGATCTATCCACCCATGAAATTTCATAACCTTAGCTAGTATAGTTTTGGAGATATTCACCGGAAAAATTCAAGAATGAAAAATGACAAAGGGCAATAACTCAAAGATTAAGCAAGCAAGAGTTATGATTCCTATGCACTGCACTCTTCCTTGGTGAGATCTATCCACCTATGAAATTTCATAACCCTAGCTAGTAAAGTTTTTGAGATATGCTACAGACAAAATTCAAGTATGAAAAACAAGAAAGGGCAATAACTGAAAAATTGAGCAAGCAAGAGTTATGGTTCCTGAGCACTGCACTATCCCTCGGTGAGATCTATCCACCCATGAAATTTCATAACCCTAGCTAGTATAGTTTTGGAGATATGCTCCGGACAAAATTAAAGTATGAAAAACAAAAAGAAAGGGCACTAACTCAAAAATTAAGTCTCCAAAATTATACGAGCTAGGGTTATTAAATTACATGGGTGGATAGATCTCATCAAGGGGGAGTGCAGTGCACAGGAACCATAACATATGCTCCGGACAAAATTCAAGTATGAAAAACAACAAAGGGCAATAACTCCAAAATTAAGCAAGCAAGAGTTATGATTCCTGTGCACTGCACTCCCCCTTGATGAGATCTATCCACCCATGAAATTTCATAACTCTAGCTAGTATAGTTTTGGAAATATGCTCCGGACAAAATTCAAGTATGAAAAACAACAAAAGGCAATAACTCAAAAATAAAGCGAGCAAGAGTTATGGTTCCTATGCAATGCACTCCCCCTCGGTGATATCTATTCACCCATGAAATTTCATAACCCTAGCTAGTATAGTTTTGGAGATATGCTCCGGACAAAGTTCAAGTATGAAAAACAACAAAGGGCAATAACTCAAAAACTAAGAGAGCAAGAGTTATGGTTCCTGAGCACTGCACTATCCCTCGGTGAGATCTATCCACCCATGAAATTTCATAACCCTAGCTAGTATAGTTTTGGAGATATGCTCCGGACAACTCAAAAATTTAGCGAGCAAGAGTTATGGTTCCTGTGCACTTCACTCCCCCTTGATGAGATCTATCCACCCATGTAATTTTATAACCCCAGCTAAAATAGTTTTGGAGATATGCTCTGGACAAAATTCAAGTATGAAAAACAACAAAGAGCAATAACTCCAAAATTAAGCAAGCAAGAGTTATGATTCCTGTGCACTGCACTCCCCCTTGATGAGATCTATCCACCCATGAAATTTCATAACCCTAGCTAAAATAGTTTTGGAGATATGCTCCGGACAAAGAACTGGATGCCACCCGCCCGCTTGCCCGGACGCCCGCCCGGCACGGGTGATCCCATAATACGTCCCATCTTCAACGGGCGTATAAAAACACAAATATGTTTACTCTTTACCATGTAATTCTGCCATATTTACTTTATTTAGTCCTTACCAGATAACCAAAGTTTGGACTCATCCAATTCCAAATCATCTGCAGGCAATAAAATAATTGCAATTCAAAAACTGGATACCAACATTTTCTCCTTTTCCCATAATGTTTTCAATAGACTTCTTTCCAGGAGTTGTAAACATAAGGGATTGATGGGGAAAGGGTTAACCCTTTATCACCCAATAATATTTTTGACATGTCTAAGCTCAGAGCAAATGCAGATGCCAACTTTAATGTGCCTAAATTGTGGAAGTTGTCTGAAGGGTAAAAAATATTGTAGGAAAAGAAGAAAATGCTGGTTACTAGCATTTTCTCATTTTCTTACAATGTTTTCAGAAGCCTTCTTTCTGAACATCTGAAGTCGAGATAAGTAAGTGTTTTACTCTTTAACATGCAAACCCGACTTTTAACGACTCTGAGAAAGAAGCTGTCTAAAACCATTGAGGGAAAAGAAGAAAATGCTGGTAACCAGCATTTTCTCCTTTTCCCGCAATTTTTTCTTCTCTTCCAAAAACAAATTTCAAATTTCAGTCTCTTTTATTTTGTTGTCTGTAAATCCTTTAATTTGGACAAGTTTAAAATTTTGTCATTTGATAAATGCTTATGGGTATTTGTTTTTAATTGCCACTCGTTTTTAATACCCTGAGCACAGTCTACAGCCATTGATTGCGGGAGCAGAGCTAAAACATTAGACGGCTCATTAAAATTATAAATGTCTAATGCGCCAACTAGCGCATCAAAAATATGCAACATTGGCCTTAGGTAAATAAATATGAGGAGCAAATCAACTGGTATAAAGAGATTCCCACTTTATCTGTTTGGTTATCAGAACTCAAAAAGACGCTTGGAACAAAGAAGTTTTTTGTTCCAGCCATTTTCTGTTGAATAAAATTCTTCAGCAACAAGGTAATTCCCTATTTTTGATCAATAGATACCTTTGTAGCAACTATACGGAAAACATTTTTGAGTTTTTTCTGCATCAGATGATCACAGTCTTTACAATAACTGAAAAGAAACCGACGAAAATCAAAGTACTGAAAGTACATGTACTAATAGAAGGTGATGCTAGAAATATGCAAGCAAAAAGGCTATTACATTGGATCACTTCATTAAGAATTCATCTGATGATTGATAATACCAGGGTTCGAAATTCCCATATATTTACTCGCAAAATGCAAGCCAGAATTGGAAAATGCGAGTTGAAATCTCAAGCACTTGCAAAAAAATGCGAGTGCAAATTATTGAAGAACAGTTACCGAATGTACTAAATTCCATATGTGAATACAAAAAAAGGATACTTCTTTTTGATCTGGTTAAACATCGGTCATATTGCACTGAGAACACCCTTCGATGGATGTCGATAATTTTACATGTCGCCATTGAAGCCTCCGAGTTGTCGTTCGTTACCTGAGTTTTGTGAGGCAAGTGCGTTCATCTGCATTCACAGCCGATACTGAGGTTTTGCGTTTTTTATACGGAAAAAACTGTAGGCGAATTCAATCTCTGATTTGAAACAAAAACATCTGTCAATCTTTCATGACAAAATAAATTATTACTCACAAATAGCAACGAAAAGCAAGTCGGACGTGGTGGACTCGCTAAACCAGTTACCGGACACGCAGATATTCGGATGTGACACATCCGTTTTTCATTTACAAAATAGATCTAGTCCACCAGTGTAAGTTTTGTAGAAATTCAACCTCGCATTAGAACAGAAATTCAACTGAAATTGAATGGACGAGGGTTTTAATGTCAATCAACGTTCCTTTTGTTTGGTTGTTGTCTCAGGGTTACGTAATAGAATAGAATAGAACAGTTTGTACTGGCCATTCGTTCTTTACAATAGGTAGGCAAGCTGAGCTTCAAAAACAAAAATGCGAGTCCAGTTTTAATTTTGCAAGTGGAAATAAAAGCTACTTGCTAAAATTTGCAAGTGGATAAAAAAATGAAATTCGAACCCTGAATACCTTTTCTCAGATTTGTGTAATGTTTTTAGAGTCCGCTAAACAGCAAAAACCAGTAGAAATGCAGATTTCAATTTAACAAACTGGGGTGGATTAAGATGATTATCTGTTTGAGGGCAGAGTGATCACATGTTGAATGAATAAGACTGATACCAATCTTTATAAAGTAGTTTATCTCTAACACAAGCATGCAGCCCAACATATATATCCACACCACCCCTACACAAAAAAAAAAACCGTCTAACAGCATTTCTGTTTTCTGCAATAGGAGGTAAAGATCAAACAATGAGGATAATGTCTGCCTCTGAAATTTGATGAAGTGACATTTGTCTGCCTCTGTGATTTCACAAAGTCTGCCATTTAAAGAATCCAAGAGGGGCTTTTGTCCACTTTGTCTATGTTTAAGGGCACAGGATAATGACTAGAGGGGGTTTTGGCCAAAATTCATCTTACTCTGAGCTCCAGATCGAGTGATTTTGATTTCAAAATAGAAAATATTAATTATTCTTCACTAAACCCTATGTTGTGGGTGATCATTAGAATCGTCCCATCAAGACAATTCTAATGAGTATGTGGGTAATCATTAGAATCGTCTCATCAAGACAATTCTAATGAGTATCCACAAAATAGGGTCTTAAAGAAAAAAAATTTTAGAATACCATCACTCTCTTTTATCTTGAGCTCTGCTACTGATAAGGTTTTATCAGTAGCGTGATAAACAATGCTAAACAATGCTATAGCAGGAATCCTGTGAAGATGCAATATTGCCTGATAGATGAGTTGTGATAAGATTTTATCAGTGTGTTTGTAACTGTAGGTAATCTAGCGAACCCATTGTTATTACTACTCTCTGACTAAAGAATGATATCTACAAGGTGACCTGTATTACTCCTTTACCTCACAATCACAAGTCTTAACATCCTTGAAAGAAAAGGCCTTTGGAAAACATTGAGGTAAAAGGTGAAAATGCTGGTAACTAGCATTACAATTTCATTAAAACTTCAAATCAGTTTGTCCTGTAAGTCCTATAAATCCTTTATACAACTGTTCTTTGAATGAAACAGATTTGGCCCTTTTACATCAATTATCCCAAGAGTTACCTTCCCCTGCAAAAATGATATTTAGATACAGAAGATTGTACCAACATTTAATTGCTGTAAATGAGTCATGTAAAAGTTCTGATTCAGCAATTTCCAATTACTGCACGTAGAGCTAGTCCTACTAAGGTTGTCTTGAGGTATAGCACCATATAGCGTTTTTGGATATGGTACCATATTTGAAACTTTCAGCCAGCCCTTCTGTAATCTTTAAAGGACATTTTCAAAAATATTGCACAACTCTCGTTTCAGAGAGCAATTTAACTCTTTGCCACACAATCCCGACTTTTAACGACCCTTAGTAAGAAGACTTCTGAAAACATAGTGGGAAAAGGAGAAAATGCTGGTAACCAGCATTTTCTCCTTTTCCCACAATGTTTTCTTCCCCTCCCAAAAGAAATTTCAAATTTTCGGTCACTTTTATTTTGTCGTCAGCATAATTATGCTTTTAATTTGGACCAGTCTAAAATGTTGTCGTTTAGTAAAGGGTTAATAGGGAACAGACAAAAGCCCACTGGGACAAAAGCCCACTGGACAAAAGCCAACGGCTAATTTTGACAGGGAGGACAACAGCCAAGGAGACCCCTACAAAAAGCCCAGTGTTTCCAGTGAAGCTCAAACCAGGCCTCTAGGATACAAGTCCCCACACCCCACCACTGCCAAATGCAGTACCCTTACAACACAAATGAAGTCCATATTGAAACCATTTGCAAGTAGCGTATCAAATATAGAACAATTTGTAAGTTAACCCTTTACCACACAATCCTGAGTTTTAAGGAACCTCAGGAGAAGGCCTTTGGAAAACATTGTCTTGTGATATATGACATTGGCTAGCTCAATTGGTAGAGCTGCAGTACATGTACATGTACTAGTGTTCCTAGGGGCGTGGGTTCGAGTCCAACCTCGGGCACACTTTTCTCCCTTGATTTACTTCATTGGTGATGCGGTCAATTGGTGAATAAGGGATGCAGCACCAGTGGTCCATGGGGACTGTGACGGATAACGAACGACAACTCCGAGACTTCAGCGGTGACATGAAAATAACCAATTTTTATTTAGAACAAAAAAAATTAGCTCATTTCTATTCCCAGATGACATTCAGTCAATTTCAGTAACTGTTCTTTACTAATTTGCACTCGCATTTTTTATCAAGTGCTTGAAATTTCAACTTGCATTTTCCAATTCTGACTTGCATTGTGCCAGTAAATATGTGGGAATTTCAAACTCTGCCCTTCTCATATCAAATTTCTGTTATAAAGCCACATTTATTTTTTGTCATCTGCGAATGCATTAAATTTGGAGTAGTCTAGAATTTTGTTGTTTGGTGAAGAGGTAATAGAAAATACTGCTTAACCCATTACCACACAATCCCTACTTTTGACGCCCCTGAGAAAGAAGCCTTTAGAAAACATTGTGGGAAAAGGAGAAAATGCTGGTAACCAGCATTTTCTCCTTTACCCAAAATGTTTTCTACTCTTCACAAAACAAATTTCAAATTTTCAGTCACTTTTATTTTGTCGTCTGCAAATGCTTTCAATTTGGACAAGTTTATGATATTGTCGTTTGGTAAAGAGTTAAAATGGTAACAGGCTTTTTCTTCCTCAGGCTTGTTTGGCTAGGCTCATTTGTCCAGGGTTGTTTGTCCCATTGACTAATGTACCAGTCAACCAAAGGAGTGAAAAGCACATACTTCACTGTTTTTGACAGGTATATATGAAAAGGTGTTAACTACACACAATCCCTGATCATTTTACCGAACACAAGAAGTATAATTAGGTAAAAAATGATGAAATCAAAGTAAAGAAAATTATTTACGGGTATGGATTTTCTATTTATGGTGTGTTGTAGGACGTTAAGTTGTTAACTCTTTACCAGACGAGAAAATTTTAGACTGGTCCAAATTGAAAGCATTTTCAGACAACGAAATGCAGGTGACTGAAAAATTGAAATTTGGTCTGGGAAGGGTAGAAAACACTGTGGGAAAAGGAGAAAATGCTGGTTACCAGCATTTTCTCCTTTTCCCATAGTGTTTTCAAAAGGCTTCTTTCTCAGGGGTGTCAAAAGTAGGGATTCTGTGGTAATGGGTTAAGCAAATGGCAGTGTAGTTCCGTCTGCCGCTATTTAACTCAATACCAAACAACAATATTTTAGACTTGCACAAATCGAAAGCATTTGCAGACGACAAAATAAAAGTGACTGAAAATTTGAAATTTGTTTTGTGAAGGGTCGAAAACTTTGTGGGAAAAGGAGAAAATGCTGGTTACCAGCATTTTCTTTTTTTCCCACGATGTTTTCTAAAGCCTTCTTTCTCAGTGTCGTCAAAAGTAGGAATTAAGGATTGCTGAATATCACTGGTACATTTTAGTGTTATCTCTTACTAAGTTACGGTCAAGAAAATTGTGATCACTCTTCGTTTTGCTGGTGAATTTGTGTGGTTAGGGCATTTTTGTCGTTTCCCTGGTAATCCAGGTTTTATTATTCCTTGTGTTTCTTTATACATAGGGGGATCTTATTTTCATATCTTATCAATTATTTTCATGATAGAATGTCAGATTCCTGTGGTAAAACAACAATTCTAACATGACATGTGAATTCGGCTCTATAAACAAAACTCTTCACAAAACAACAAAATTTTAGACTAGTCCATAGAGAGTGACATCATTTTACATAGAGTGACTTCATCCTGTATAAAGTCAATCATTGAGTTATTCAGTGGAATATAATCTGCATCCACCTTTTTACTATAAGTATGAACTTGTTTTCCTTTGATTAAGAATTACATGTTAGAATTGAAATAATCTTCTTTCGATTTACGGATGTTTCGGTAATAGACAAGTTCAGTAACATAGATTTAAAGAGTAAATTGATTGGATGTTTCGGTAACAAAGCAATTATATAGAGTTCATGTATCGTGATGTTCTTTACCCCAACGCATGGCTTTATTTCGTTATTTAAAAATTTAATTTGTAATTTCCTCTACCTCTATGTTTCATAAATATTTTTTTGTTATGTACCTCATTTCATGCTGTATGTAATGACCATGTGGACTGCCTATCTTTCCAGAAAAGAGGGCGGAGAGTGAAAAAAATAATAAAAGGTTTAAACCTATCTATCAAAGGATAACTGGGTGAAAAGTGCAAAAGTAAAAGTTTCGAACATAACAGAGCCATACACTAGGTGTCACAGATCATTAACACAATATAATTGCTTTGTTACCGCAACCTCCAATCGATTTACTCTATAAGTCTATGTTACCGAACTCGTCTGTTACCGAAACATCTGTCACCCCTTCTTTCTATGGAGGTTTATCGTTCAATAAACCATGTTGTGAGCTATGTGGCGCAACAAATAATCCACTCACGCTATCGGTACATAACGATTTTCATTCCAATACAATCGATATGGAAGGATGGGACATACAAGCCCATGCTAACTGGGTAAATAAGCCCAGGGATGAACAAGTCCAGGAACGAACTTGTTTTCCGACGAACAAGCCCGGACCCCTTACAAGCATTATCTCCTTTTTGCGCAATATTTGATTTTGAAACAAAAAATGTTCTACCCAGTCATTCAAACGTTTTGGGGGTTTTTTGTGGATTTACGGATGTTTCGGTAACAGACGAGTTCGGTAACATAGACTTATAAGAGTAAATCGATTGGATGTTTCGGTAACAAAGCAATTATAGTGTGTACGTACCTTGTCGTTCTTTATATCCCTTGCCTGCCTTTGTTTTGTCAAAAAAATCATTATGTATCACCTTTTTTTGTAATTCCCACTGTGTTTAATAAATAATATGTTTGTTACGTTGTTTATTCCATGTTTTACGTGTAAAAATTATGAAATGAATGTTTCATAAGTAATATGTTTGTTACGTCCTCTATTCTTTGTTTTACGTATGAAATATCTGAAATGAATAAAATTTTCGGTTTACAACGAGACTTGATGTTTACAGCATTTCACAACGCACAAAGATCATGTTTATTGAGTCCCTTTTCTTACATCACGTGAGCGAATGATTTACTGTTCTATTGTATAGGTGTGTGTCTTTAACAGCCTGTTTTCACACCTCCCGTTACCCATAAGATAAAGAATTTCTCACATATCTACATAAAAACAATAGTATATGTGATCGATCACAATTAAGCCTCAAATTTTAGCACTTTTTGTTCACAGTTATTCATGGATGTTACACGACATTTTCCTTTTATACCCAAAACCCAAATAAAGCATTCACTTGACTTTGTTAGACCATAATTACTGTCAAGCGACATAAAATCAGTTTCTGAAACAAAAATGTCCGATCAACATCCATGTATCACGTGCAACATTAATATAACAGGCCGATCTCATGCTATAGCTTGTGATGGGTGCGGGAGATGGAATCACCGGAAATGTTTTATATACTATGAATTATCTTAACAGATGAGATAGAATATGCAGATCAGACTGCAAAACATTGAGGGGGATACGGCATGTTCAGATCGGGCTGTCCATCACGTTTCGACTATTTAGGATTAACCCTTTACCAACAAATTGCTGGGTTTTACGACCCTGACATAGATGCCTTGAAAAAAAGACCAGCATATTCACACAAAGTTTTCTAACAAATTTCATTTTTTGAGCTACATTTACTTAGACTATTCAAGATTAACCCTTTAATACTTGGTTTTCAGGACCAACAAGTAAAATCCTTTCGAAAACAAGGTGGGAAAAAGGAGCACTGCTCTTTCTCCCTTTCTCTTTTTCCGACAATGTTCTCTAAGCTGCTGAAAACAAATTTCAATGTTTGAGTTACGTTCATTTTGGCGTCTGCAAGCGCTTTCAATCTGGATCAGCATAATTGTTAACGTTAAAGGCTGGTCTAAATTGAAAGCATTTGCAGACAACATAATAATTGTGACTGAAAAATTGAAAACTAATTTAGGAAGAAAACACTGTGGTAAAATGAAAAAATGCTGGTTACCAGCATTTTCTCTTTTTTCCATGATATTTTCAAACGGCTTCTTTCTTACACTCCTCAAAGTGAGCGAGTCTGGATTGTGTGGTAAAGAGTTATGAGACAATATAAGGGTATAAGTTTATAAAAGGTTAAATAAATCCTTAAAGTGTAAGAAATCAAAATAACTGAAACATTGAAATTTGATATAGGAAGGGTAGAAAACATTGTGGTAAAAGGAGAAAAGGAAGGGTAGAAAACATTGTAGTAAAAGGAGAAAATGCTCCGGACCAGCATTTTCTCCTTAAAAGTCTGGATTGGTAAAGGGTTAAGAGCTGATATTATTGATTATTTTCGTTTATTTATCGTCGCTACCGGTTGCCCATCTGAGCGACGCCCCCAGAAGACGGTTAGTTGTTACGGGGGATAGTGCAAGGATACAGGACGAAACTACTGAGAATTCCGCCTGGTTCTTTAACGTGCTCGGTGTGTAGCACCGTCACACGGGACCTCAGTTTAACGTCTCATCCGAAAGACTATTAGTAATTTTTAGTTGGCCAGCCGGGGATATAAGGTTGTATAAGTTTATATACGGTTATATAAATCCTTAACTCTTTACCACACGAGAAAATTTTAGTCTGGTCCAAATTGAAAGCATTTGCAGACGACAAATAAGAGTGACTAAGAAATAGAAATTTGTTTTGGGAAGGGTAGAAATCTCTGTGGGAAAAGGAGGAAATGCTGGTCAGGAGCATTTTCTACTTTTACACAGTGTTACCAGCATTTTCTCATTTTCACATAGCAAAAGGCTCTTTCTTAGGGGATTGTCTCGGTGTCTACCTCAGTATTTGCCACATTCAGTAATTTATTATTATTATTTATTATGACCAAGAGATAAAAGGGTGGAAGGGTGAACAAAAGATGCCATATAATGGGTGTAAAGAACGTCACGGTACATAAACACTATATATTTGCTTTGTTACCGAAACATCCAATCGATTTACTCTACAAGTCTATGTTACCGAACTCGTCTGTTACCGAAATATCTGTCATCTGTAGAAATTTAACTCAGTACCCAAAAACTCGTCACCCGCAATGAAATTGAACTTTTATTCCCTCGAAAAATTAGGTTAACTGATCCTAATTGATTCGGGCACGAAATATCGTTACAAATCAAAAGGCACCTGTCAAAATCAAAGTACTCACGGATCGAATTGATCTGGAATTGGATGCCGCCACTGACTTTCTCCGTTTCCTTGACGACAGGACCATGCCAATGCCACAACTTTCGACATTAAAACTGTTGTCCATGGTTTCACTGTCACCGGTCTCGCCTGATTCTTGAATATCGCGCTTTCTTTTCCTATTCGCTGCGTCCATTTTGAAAACGAAGTAAATCGTTGAAGGCGCCGCCTATGATCCAGGAAGGGAGACAAACACGACCGATATATTGCCGCAGGATACGGTTCATCACAAAAGTTGTCAAAATGGGTTACAAGTGTTTCCGGAGCTCATCAATTTATATAATTATTGTATTTGGCTTTCTCTCACTGATCTTACGGTGTTGTATAGAAATATGTTAACATTGAGATTTTAAAAATCTGTTTGTTCAAATGCTAAGTGTGCAAGAAGTTGCCGCTATATCTATACTATTTGTGTTAATTGTTAAAAATATTTGTTAAAATACACTGTACATAGCCATTTTACCCAAACGACAAAATTTTAGACTGGTCCAAACTGAAAGCACTTGCAGACAACAAAGTGAGCTTAAATCAAAAAGTGAAAATAGTTTCCAGCGGGGCAGAATAATTTGTGGGAAAAGGACAAAATGCTGGTTACCAGGATTTTGTCCTTTTCCCACAATAATTTCAAAAATGCATCTGTCGCAGGGTCGTAAAAACAGGGATTGTTTGGTAAAGGGTTAACTCTTTACCACACAATCCCGACTTACGACCCTGAGAAAGAAGCCTTTAGAAAACATTGTGGGAAAAAGAGAAAATGCTGGTAACCAGCATTTTCTCCTTTTCCCACAGTGTTTTCCACCCGTCCCAGACCAAATTTTAGCTTTTCAGTCATCATATGTCGTCTGCAAATGCTTTCAATTTGGACCGGTCTATTATTTTCTAATGTGGTAAAGGGTTAAACATTCATTCAGCATCATAAATCATTATCACTATCGTTGGCTCAAGCGTGGTGTAATGATTAGCTCTCAATGTTTCTGAATTTTTTCAGTCAGACTTCTGCATATCGAAGTTAAAAACTCTTCACTCAGAAATCCCTTTTTAACTCTTTACCAAACAACAAAATTTCAGACTGTTTCCAAATTGAAAGCACTTGCAGACGACATAATATAAAAAAAATATTAGAATTCGTTTTCAGTAGGGTAGAAAACATTGTTGAAAAAAGGAAAAATGCTGGTTGTGAGAATTTTTCCTCCATGTTTTAATTCAAAAGGCTTACTATCTCAGATTAGCTCTGTCTAAATTCCTTCCAGTCGCTGATAGAAAAAAAAAAAGAATTGTATTGAATTTATTCTACTCCATGTCCAGCCTTGGTACCTGCTGATTTCGGCTCCCGAATAAACGGCTGTTAACATTGGAAGGCTGCGAAATAAGTAAAACCACATAAAGCAGCTCTTCACGGAAGTGGGAAAAATTGAATCTGTCTCAGGTCAACAATACCACTCGAAACTTTTCATTGCAATTTTTTCCAATATA
Organism: Tridacna crocea; assembly: GCA_943736015.1. Taxonomy (NCBI): domain Eukaryota; kingdom Metazoa; phylum Mollusca; class Bivalvia; order Cardiida; family Cardiidae; genus Tridacna; species Tridacna crocea. The sequence continues at coordinate 45,060,459 of OX031064.1, forward strand.
TTTGAACCGGAAGAGATAACTGAGCCAAACCCTGGCAAAAGGGATTTTAAAGCCGTGTTTACTGGTGAGCGGTAACCGTAGCGGTAGCGGAAGTGGCAGCGGCAACGGATGTTTTTACTATGTACAGTTTTCCTATGTAGTGTTCACTGGCGCGCGGTGGCGGCAGATCGGCGTAGCAGCGGTTTTCAGGCCAGGAAATCCCTCTCAGGGATTCCCTTGCCTATAGGGATCGTAAGCTGCCTTTTCCGGACTACTTTCAGACAAAATGTTCAACGGTGTGTCCATTCGATATCGCTGAGTCCGCCAAAACAACTAGTTTCCCTCAAAGCTTTCATCTGCAAAATGCCATGGAATTGCAAGGGTATCACGACCCTTAAATAACTGACGAGTAGGTGTTTTTTTTTTATCCCGTTTTCGTCATTAACTTTGACCTAATAAAGGGGTAACCTAATAAACTTAGCTTTATCCGGCAGTTGTGTATTCCTACGCTCTATACGATTAATATCTATAACGTTGTGTTGACATTTGAACATATGTGTCGCAAAATGCGTCTCCGCTGAAATGTGATTGTAAATAAAGCAAACTACATGTACATATAGAATATTGGCCCGTGTTACGTTTATCACTTGTTCTTATGTACATGTATATCGACTAAATCTAGGGTACTTTGACTGTGGTGCTTTCTACACCGACAAAAATCAACAATTTCCCGCTAGTGTGTCCACTTCTTTGCGCTATTGTGATAGCAATTTTCGACTGCTGGAGAAATCGGTCCCTGGAAAAATCGTCCCCAAACTGCTTGGAGACGATTAGACTGGTTACCGCCCCTGATACTACTACGTGTATACACGATATACAACGGTGGCCAGTTCAGGAGACGATTTCTCCGGAGAAATCTGGTGAAATCGTCCCCAAATAAAATTTTAGAGAAATCGATCCCAGCATCAAATTTCATCCATATCGTTATTCAAGTTATCTATAAAAATTATTTTTGAAACTTCGATGTCTTTAGTACGTACATTATGTGTATTAGTTACCTTTATCCAACAGTTATTTGGTAGTTTTACTGTTGCTTATAACTGCGTATTTCACACTGATAGGATGTATTCACACCTTTTACACCTGTCACCAATAGATTACACCTGTGTGATTCTTAAAATATGTATTTCATTGACTTTTATTTGAAACCAAATAAATGCTAATATTTTTTTCTGTAGTGGTTCGCTTGTCATTTAATGTATTTTTCATATTCATATATGCTCATTATTTTGATTTATTGTATGAAGATCTTTTTTCAATCTCTCTCTCTCTCTCTCTCTCTCTCTCTCTCTCTCTCTCGTATATTTTCCTGCCCTTTCCTACTTGTACATTTTCCATCACCCAATACGAGATTCATGTCCAGCCGTCGATCGCGAAGTCACTAGTTCGATCCCATAAAGTGTGTTTTATTGAATCACATCTCTGGTTACTGTATATTGAAACCCTTTTACACAAAAGCATTTCTTCCTTTTCCCACAATATTTTCTAGCATTTGAAAGACGAATGTTACTTTTTTTATTAACATTTGATTTATCTTCTGCAACTGCTTTCAACTTTTTTTCCAGTTTTTGGTTAAGGGAGATTTTTGAGAAAAAAAAAAAAAGAAACACTCATTTACAGAGATTCAAAGGACTTAGATTTCAGAGACCTGTATGTTTAGTCTGTGATGAGAGAGAATTGTACCCTATCACAATACCTATCATCAATCCTCAGTAGGAAATTGACCGAGCTTGTGGACTCTTAAAGTGTACTTCGCTACTAACTGAACTATATTCCACTGATAAAAACCATCATTTTAGCAACACTTCAGTTGTCTGCAAGATATTTTCTATGTTGATAATTCTGAAAATCTGGGGATTGGTGACAAGTACAAGCTACAAATATCTTTCATTTTATTTTCTCTCTCTCTCAAAATTACGTTACAACAGCCAGGCTGATTTAAAAAGCGTGTTGTCCACAGAGCATCACGATTTTGAGACAAAACCGCCATGTTTTTCAAGGCTCTTTCGGCTATCATCATTTTAAATTTTGCTTCTGATGAAGCACCTTAATTTATCATCTGTAAAAGTTGCTTATAAATCTTAGTTTTTAATGGTAATTATATGTTGGTCCTATAATATCTCATGAAGTGATTACTAATTTCATGTGGGTCATCAATGGAAATTAAATAGAGGTAGTTGATTTGGCGGTTAAAATGGTGATAAAACATTTTTAATACATGTTTAATATCTACTGTGCGACGTAATTGACAATGAAGAAAATTACTTGTCAATTGATTAGGATATATTTTGGGAAAAAATATGCATGCTACTGTAAAAAGACGACTCATAAATGTGAACAAGAGCCTTCAGAGACGGGTTATGCTCCCCGAACAAGTGCTTGTCATAAAATATAAGAAATTGATATAAATTCACTTCTTTTATCCTAGAAGAACCTGTTCATGCCCCCCAAAATTTGAAGTGAAAAGGCAATTACCATCTTAGAGATAGCCAAATAACAAACTTGTAGAGGACAATAAGCCCAATAAGCCCCCTTTAAGCCCCCTTTTCCCATAAGACAATATTGGATCATTGCAATAAATACAACTGGTGTGTGGTTTGTGGCATTTTTTAATAATAATTCAAAATTTGAAATTTCATAAAATTTTGAGCAGTCATCTATTAAATATTACATAAAACAATTTTTTACATGAAGCCGCCTTTTTCCGAGACGCAGCCTGAAATTGAGAAAAAGGAAGAGAGGTACCTGGGCAACATTTCAACAAGTTCAGATTTGAAATTTCACAAAGTTTTGAGCACTGATAAAGGAGAACCCAGTGAAAAACAATTTTTTCCATGAAGTCTCCTTTTTCCGTGATGCAGCCTTAATTTGAGAAACCAGGACAGACGTATTTGCGCATTAATAATTCATAGATTGCAAAAACAAAGGGCACATGTTGAAACTTGTAAAACAAGATATAACCATGAAATGTTGACAAAAAGTGAACAAGATATTAGTAAAAATTGCAATTTTGCATTAGGGCCCCTTTTTCATTTTACAAGAAACCCCCTTTTTCCATGACAGAGGGTCAAATTGAAAAACACATAGATAAAAAAACAAGAGCACATGGTGAAACTTTGAAAAAACAATATAACCATGAAGTGTAATGAATTTTTGACCAAAACTGAATGAAATATTAGAAAAAATTGGAATTTTGCAAGAAGCCCCCTTTTTCTATGACAGAACGTCAACTTAAAAAATGCCCAGATTAAAAATAGCAAGGGCACATGCTAAAACTTTCCATAAACAATATAACCATGAAGTTTCATGATATTCTGACAAAAACTGAATGAGATATTGGTAAAAATTGCAATTTTGCATTAAGCCCCCTTTTTCCATGACACGGGGTCAAATTGAAAACCCGGGAAAAGATATCGGCGCATTACCCTAAGGAGTTCATATATGAAGTTTCATCCAATTTGGTCCAAGGGTTGTGGAGAAATCACTTCGGACGGACGGACGGACGGACAGACGGACGGAAGGACGGACGGACAGACGAAGCGGCGACTATATGCTCGCCCTTCGGACAGCATAAAAATAACGTCATTCAGGACTTCACATGTTTTCAGAAAATTTATATAATCAAAGTTGGTATTGCACCGATTGAAACGTTTAATTTTGACTTGAGGTTGTTTACAAGCAAGACAAATTACTAAGTATTTTAACCCATTATCAAGCACCCCATAACTGTGACCACATGCCTAGCTCTGGCTTAATTAGTTTCTGGTTGGTGCTTTCTTGTATCAGTTCAAAATTTGCTGTTAAAACCAAGAATTCCAGGGGCTTAGTGGAATCCGCTTGTATCCCTGTCCGTCTACCTGTTTGTATTTATTAAAATTGACCTCTTGTATTAAATTTCCTGGCCTTCAGTACTATCAGTACTTTGATTTTTTTCGCCACTTACCGCTCGCCCCGAGAGTGCTCCAAGAGGCATTTAAATCCGCTCGCCGCTACACTCGTCACAGAGGGGATTCCAAGAATTACCTCCGTTTTGTATCAAGAAAACACGTGCAAAACAGAACAAATTCGACATCCTATTATATTCGAAGAATTTATCTTCGAATTGCCCAAGTTTTTTAACTAGAGTATGAAAATGCCGTGTCTATGGCGACTCTTTAATATCGGATGGACGTTCCATCGGCAACGTCTTCTTCTCCATTTTGGCTTGAACAGCAGTAGCATACATAATCCAATAATAATGGTATCTTGATCACGATGCTGTAAAGTTGGCCATACGGGGACCATGATGGAAAAGAAAACCGCTACTGCTACATCGTGTCAATAAACACACACTCCAGCGGAAAAAAAAAACCGCTGCCGCTACCGATGCTGCTGCCGGCTACCCCGCCGCTGCCACTTCGGTTACCGCTCGCCAGTAAACAAAGCTTAATACATCTCCGTGATGTTGTCTGCGAATGAGTTGCGAGTTCTAAGGGCTTCTTTCTCAGGGTCGTCAAAAGTAGGGATTGTATGGTAATGAGTTAACTATTTACCAAACGACACGTTGTCTGCATGTCATATTCTTCGAAGATTCGACTGTCTTATATGACGCATCACTGCTAGCCCCGAAAGCGGGCTGACTGTAATATTACGCTCTATAAAGTAGCAATGTTGAAAATAGCTATTACGTATCAATACGTTTGAGGAGAAATGAGACTTGCTTTAGCAACAGATTTCTCTAAAATGGTGATCATAGTTGAGTGATTTTGCACGAGGTAGCGTTTTATTGGGTAAACCTTTTTTTTTTGTTTTAAATCAGTCAAAGTAATAGTTGTCGCGTAGGAAAGTGGTTTGGTTCTGTATCCAGGATGCCCATATCAGATAGATGAGTATTTATAGAATGCCATCTAGCGGGAGATTTTGCCAAACGACAAAAATTTAGACCGGTCCAAATTTAAAGCATTTGCAAACGACAAAATAAATGTGACTCAAAAATTGAAGTTTGTTTTGGGAAGGGTAGAAAACATTGTGGGAAGAGGAGAAAATGCTGGTTACCAGCATTTAAAGTTCTATTTTTCCCACTATGTTTTCATAAGGCTTCTATACAGGGTCGTAAAAAACCAGGGATTATATGGAAAAGGGTTAAATATGAACCCACAGAACCCATTTTGTCCATTATGTAGTACTATGGTCCTTGGATACGCAAAAAATTAATATGAAAATCATAGAGTTCCGCCCAGGACGAGGCCAATCCCTCCCCTCCACCCATGAATTAAGTCTTTATCAAATGATCCCTGGTTTTTACGACCCTGAGACAGAAGATTTTGAAAACATTGTGGGAAAAGGAGAAAATTATGGTAACCAGCATTTTCTCCTTTTCTCACAATATTTTCTTCCCTGTTGGAAACAAGTTTCTTTTTTTTTTCCAAGTTATATTTAAATTGTAGTCTGCAAGTGCTTGCAATCTGGACAAGTCCAAAATTGTGGCCTTTGATAAAGAGTTAAGACCCCTTTTCACAGAGCACGGTACAATCTGATCATAAGTTGTTTCAAGTACATAATACTGTATAACTCAGTTATTCTCGTCATATCTATTCTCTTCTCCAACGAGATTGTTGTTGAAGAAGCCTCTTTCTGAAGAGTATACTTTATATAGATGAGCACTCAACAAGCACAATGATCCATGGACCAGTTCTTTCTTCTTAACCCTTTTCTAAACAATGCCTGGTCTTTACGACCCTGAGATAGAAGCCTTTTGAAAACATTGTATGAAAAGGAGAAAATGCGGGTACCCAGCATTTTCTCCTTTTCCCACAATGTTTTCAGCCATGCTACTAGTTACGTTTACGTCTGCAAATGTTTTCAATTTGGACAAGTCTCAAATTTTGTCTTTACTAAACTTTCCCGAATCAAATGACCCGCATCGAAGTCTCTTGAAAACACTGTGGGAAAAAAGGAGAGAATGCTGGTAAATGCGTTCCACTCGAACTTGTTCTAAATTTTGTCGTTTGGTGAGGTATTAACCCGTCACCAAACCACAAAATTCAGTTAGACTTGCCCAAATTGAAAGCGCTTGCAGACGACTATTTCTGTATATTTGAACAAGCCCAAGCTTTTGCCATCGGCAAAGAGTTAAAAGTTTAAGAATAGCAAGGTCAAAGTCGTCTGCAGAAAAGTGAAGTCTTGTACGCTCAATGAGCAGAAAAATGGATTTTCTCATCTTTAAAGAGTTAAACACCTCTAGGAAAGAAACCTATTGAAACATTGTGGGAAAAGGAGAAAATGCTGGTTACCACAATGTTTTCTTAAAATAAATTTCAATTCTTTAGTCACATTTATTTTGTCATCTGCAAATGCTTTCAATTTGGACCACTTTATTAATTTGTCATTTGGTAAAGAGTTAAATAACATAGATATGTTTACTCTTTACCATGTAATCCTTACCAGATAACGCCCCTGAGAAAGAAGCCTTTTGAAAACACTGTGGGAAAAGGAGAAAATGCTGGTAACCAGCATTTTCTCCTTTTCCCACAGTGTTTTCTACCCTTCCCAGAACAAATTTCAATTTTTCAGTCACCTTCATTTTGTTGTCTGCAAATGCTTTCAATTTGAACCAGTCTAAAATTTTGTCGTGTGGTAAAGAGTTAACGTTATTTACTCTTGACCAAACAACAAAGCTATAGACTTGGCAATTTCCTAGTTAGTGTCGATTGAGAAACAAGTTCTTACAATTTATACTAATCTCTCTCGATTCTTGAGTCCTAGGAACTACACTAGTACTCGCGCCGAATGTGTGGGCCAATGAAAAATCCCAAAGTTGACACCCCGCTCCCGAGTATCGAACTCAGGACCCTTAGGTTATAAGGCTGACGTTCTACCTCACGACCACGGACACCAATTTGCTGGCTACACTATTAACTTTTACCAAACGACTAAATTTTAGACTTGTCCAAATTCAAAGCGTTTGTAGACGACAAAATAAACTTGACTTAAATACTGAAACTTGACTTCAGAAGCGTAGAAAGCATTGTGAGGAAAGGAAAAAATGCTGCATGGTTAATTACCAGTATTTTCTCCTTTTTTTCACATTTTTTTTTTTTTTTGGAAAGCTACTTCCTCTGGATCGTTAAAAGCAAGGATTTTTTGGTAACAGGTTAAATGTGATCCAAAAATTGCAATTTGTCGTAAGGGGAATTAAATTAAAAGAAAAAAAAAAAAAAAAATGGGATAAGGGTAAAATGCTGCATGGTCACTCAAACCGTTCTAGGAGTTTTTCTTGCAGTAGATTACCTTTTAAAAAATTCTTTCAAATCGAAAGTTGCTTATGATATGCAATTTCTCCTTTTGCCACATTGTATCCACATGTATACATGTCGTAAACCTTAAAGCATGTTCTCTATCTGTCGACCGATGTTCAACAATCTATAGTCATAATATTGCCAATATCCTGGTATCTACTGCTTATGTGTCCATTAAAGTCCTTTAACTTTTATTCGTTCGTTTTTAAGAGTCTGTATGACTGTAATAAACATATTTATTGCCTTTGATTAAAAAAAAAACAGCGATAAAAAATGTTTTTTTGAAATGTCAAGACATTTTATATCGTCAATAACGCGCCATACGTCCGCGTTTTAGCTACACCATGATATGGCTCCCTGCTAAGATATTTTTTTTATTTAGTAAAACTTGAAGCGGAAAACCAGGCATATAATTTTACTTCCTGTTTCACGATACTGAAAGATAAATAAAAGTTCCTGATCTTCGGTTATACGCCCATATATGGTAAGATCAGCGATGAATCGCACATTTTTGCATAGGAATAATAAGTGTATCATATCTTGGATGTTGCCACATAAAATGCGTGCTATTTTTTCAAGAAATTAGGCATTGGAAACGGAGGCTCTTTGTTATATTCGTGCAGTTTTAGCTCTACTGGCCGTCGGTTAGCAGAGCTAGTGTCATGGTGGGGGTTCCGTCTGTCCGTCCCTCTGCTTATTTTCTTGTTGCGGGTCATGTACACTTTATGTTTATTATCAATCTGTATTACTAAATTATATTAAATACCACAAAGGCACTCGAAATGCCACAAAGACTCACAGACACAGAAAGACACTACAAAGAAACCACAAAGCCACAAAGTTGCTCTAAAGCACAAAAAACACCACAAAGACACACAAAGATTCCATAAAAATGCACAAAAATCAAAGACACCACAAAAATGCACACAACAACCTCTAGGACTCCAGAAAGATGCACACAGACACAAAAAGAATTCTTAAAAGAGCACAAAGACATAAAGATGCACAAAAACACCTAAAAAAATCACAAAGATACAAAGACTTCATAAAGATGCACAAAGATACCACAAAGAAACCAAGGAGACACACAGAGACCACAAAAGACTTACAATAACACCACAAAGACGCACAAAGGTACTACAAAGATGCCACAGACATGAACAGACACCACAAAGAAGCACAGTGCTTAGAAAATCAAAATAATACTCTTGTATGTCAGCAAACTAATCCTATTGACCTTCTGTTAAGAGAAAATGGGGAGCTTGATCCACCAATAAATCTTTTATGTAAACTTACAATAAATTTCTTTTTAAACATAATAAAATCTTTATGAGCAATTTCAATTTCTACTATATTTAAAACATTCTGTTTATTTTTTTTTTTCATTTCAATTTAAAATCATTGTCCTATGGTGTCTTTTGATATCTTTTATCTACCTGGTTGGCACTGGAAAACTTCTGTTAAATAATGAATCATTATTGATAACATTCTAATGAAACTTTTCCTGGGCAGGCTTCAACCTTTTAAACTAGTAACTTTTAACTCTTTACCACACAATCCCAACTTTTAACATCCTTGAGAAAGATAGCTTTTGAAAACATTGTCGGAAAACAAGAAGAGAAAATGCTGGTAACCAGCAATTTCACCTTTTTCCACAATGTTTTCTACCCTTTCCACATGGAATTTTAACTTGATTCACACTGATTTTGTCGTCTGCAAATGCTTTCAATTTGGACCCTTCTGTTATTTTGTCGTTTGGTAAAGAGTTAATGAGAGCACATACTTTAACCAGTAACTAGCAACTGCCTTTCATTATTTAGTAGGACCTTCAACAAAACCTTGAACTATATTCTGCTTTTTGAAAAAAGCTAAGCTTTGGTAGCTCAGTTGAGAGTGGGCAGAACCTGAGAAAAGAAGGTAGCTGGTTTGATCCTTGGCTCGGGTAATTTCTATTCAAGAATTAATTATGGTCATTGCAACAAGATACATTACTCTCTTGCAGCATGTCAGACTGGAAAATCAGCACAAGCTGACATGGGTTGAACTTTCTCGGTGTCTGTCAATTTTCTGCTTCTCTTTAGATCATTCTACGTTGTGGTTCAGTCATTTGTTGAACTAGATAGATTTTATAGTTCCATAATTATGTAATAACTTGCTTGCTTTAACCCATTACCACACAATCCTACTTCTGACACCCCTGAGAAAGAAGCCTTTAGAAAACATTGTGGGAAAAGGAGAAAATGCTGGTAACCAACATTTTCTCCTTTTCCCACAATGTTTTCTCCCTGTCACAAGATCAATTTTAAATTTTCAGTGACTTTTATTTTGTTGTCTGCAAATGATTTCAATTTCAACATACCTAGAATTTTGTTGTTTGGTAATGAGTTAATGCATCACTGTGAAGCAGTACCTCTTTTCCAGAAAATCACAACTTTTACCAAACCTGAAAGAAAAGGCCTTTTGAATCCATTGTGGAAAAAGGAGAAAATGCTTGTAACCAGCCTTCTCTCCTTTTCCCACAATGTTTTCTATGGTATCAAGGACAAACTTTTTCTCTTTAGTCACATTTAATTTGTTGTCTGTAAATACTTTACCTTTGGACAAGTCTAAAATTTCTTAACTCTTTACAAAACAGTCCTGACTTCTAACAACCCTGAGTACAAAGGTTTTTGAAAACATACTGAGAAAATGCTGGTAATCAGTATTTTCTCCTTTTCCCACAATGTTTTTTACTCTTCCCAAATCAAATTTCAGTTTTTGTTTAATATTAATTTGATGTCTGCAAACGCTATCACATTGGACTAATTAAAAATTTTGTCATTTGGTAAACAGTTGAAGTGTTAACAAAACTAGTATATGTAACTTATCCAGACTGGAAGCATTTGAAAGTGTTAACTGTTGAGCACACAAAAAAACTAGTAACTTTTCCAGACTGGAAGCATATAGAGGGCAGTCTACGAAGGGATAGGAATTTCTTTTAAAAAAGCTTTATAGCAGCATCATTAAAATGTAGAAACCCCTTTTTCCCAAAGCATGATTTGAAATTGATGTGAAACATGATCATTATTGTTTTTCTGAATCAGACATCTGGGCCAATGGTGTTTGTAAGAGATGCCTGAGACAAGATGGGTAAAGGGCAAACTGTGTGGATATCTAGACCTGGAAGAAGGGAAGAACAACTTCACACGGAAATATTTTGAGCTGGACAAAGAATCTGACTTGCTGAATATCTATCTAGATCATCCAAAGGTAGCAAATTAACCTAATTGTTTATGATCCTTATGTTTAATCTGTAACCCTTTACCGCCCAATGAAGACATTCGACGACCCTGAAAGAGAAGGCTTTAGAAAACAGCATTTTCTCCTTTTCTTACAATGTTTTTTACCCTTCCCACAACAAATTTTAACTTTCTTGTCACTTTTATTTTGTTGTCTGCAAACGCTTTCAATTTGGACCCGTCTAAAAATTTGTTGTTTTGTAAATAGTTAAGCTGAATTAAATGATATTTTTCAGTTGACAGTATTAATCCAAATATTTTTTATTTCAAACTTATTTATGTGAGAGGGATATCATCTTAGCAGACAATGTAGATGTAAGATCAGACTGCATGTTCTGTGCAGTCTGATCTTGACCTATACTGTTTGTTAAAGATCCTTGTGTTCTATGAGCAGCCTATGGGTTAGCAAACCAGAGGACAAAGGCTTTGATAACATTGTGGGAGAAATGTTGGTAGCCAGCATTAACCCTTTACTCCATAGATACTCATTTCTATGCATTGCTTCTAGGAGACTTTGAAAAACATTGTGGCAAAAGGTGAAATTGCTCGTGACGAGCAATTTCACCTTTTGTCACGATGTTTTCTATGCTATCAAAAGGTGTCGTATACACATAAGAAATGGCTTCATCCTTGCTGTTATTTAGGGTCAATTAGAAAAACCACAGAAATGCCTTATGGGGTAAAGGGTTAACTCCTAATACAGTGCATAACACCAGATAAGAGGGAGTTATGGTGTTCTAAATCCATTATTTCCCTTAGAAACCCTATGTTGTGGGTACTCATTAGAATTCTCTATAACTAAAAACCAACATTTTTTTTTCCTGGTAAGATGATGTTAAAGGTGGGTATTCAGGTTTTTAGCATCTCACCAAATTAAAAAAAGTTATAATCACTGAAATTCATTTGAAAAAAAAAACAATACAAATCATCAATAAATAAGACTCATAAAATTACAAAAAAAATTTTTTTGGATGGTATTCCCTTCAAAGGCTAAGTAGCCTTTTAAGGTGTTTTTAGATTTGGTGCCAAAAATAAAAAAAAAGCATTGGGGGAATGTCAAGTGACTCGCACATGACTAATAACGATTAAATTTCATTACATAACAAACACATAATGATTACTTTCCATAATGTGTCCTTGGGCGCTATGTTTGAAGCTTCTTGTGTGTATTTCCTGTATGTAACTGAGCGGATTGCCCATGTAAAAATAGAATGTGTCTCCCGTTGGTGTCGACCTGGGCCGTGGTAAATCTAGTTTCTCTTTTTGGCAGATGGTTTTCGACTACTGGGGTTTAATGAATGCAAATTAGAAGGCTTTGGGAGTATAAGGATGATTTTTTTGCATTTTTGTAAAATTTTCGTCCTTAAAATCTGAAGGGCCACCTTTAATCCCATCAAATTTTATTTTTCAGCACTTGCCGAAATTAGCATGTGAGCCAATTGAAAAAATTGATTTGAATTTCATATCAAAGGTTAGTATTTACATTTTACCTTTATTTTAACCTATTTTAACCTAGTGCTATACAACTATGATGTTTTTACATGCACGCCTTTACCACAAAATCCTGACTTTTAAAGAAAATGAAAAAGAAAATCAATATTTAAAAAAAAAGAAAGGGAAAGGGAGAAAATTCTGGTTACCAGTATTTTCTCTTTTCCGCACAATGTTTTCATTCCTGCCATTGACACAAGTCATCCTATGAGCTATGTTAAATTTGTTGTATGCAGACGCTTTCACCCTGGTTGAGTCCAACATTACTTTGTTTGGTGTAGAGAGTGATCTGTGACTGGAGCTTTTGAGAACATAGTTTTCCCTTTTAACTCTTTACCAAACAACAAAATTATAGACTGGTACAAATTGAAAGTCTTTGCAGACAACAAAACAAACATAACTGAAAAATTAAAATTTGTTTTCGGTAGGGAAGAAAACATTGTGGGAAAAGGAGAAAATGCTGGTTACCAGCATTTTCTCCTTTTCCCAAAATGTTTTCGAAAGCCTTTTCCCTAGATGTGGTAAATGATTAGATGTTCCAAAACTCGGCCCAAAGCTGATACTTGGTTCTGTAAGCAGGCAAAATGTGATTTACCAATAAACCTTGGCAAAATGTCATGAAATTCTGAATTTGCATAGTATTATTTCTCAGACTGAATATGAATTTAGATTTGATCTTTTACTTAGAATTTTAAGATTTGGTCACGCCAAGCTTATGGACGAGTAACAGATAAGAAATCATTTTATCTTTTAGTGTGCATTCATTTCAGTTTTATGTACATTTCTTATCCAATAAATCCGCTCCGTATTAGGCAACTTCTGGTTATGTCAGATGGGAAGTTTTGAGCATGTTCAAAAGTTTTGACCAGACAAAACGGACAGAGACATGCAAATAACAGATTTTGGATACATCTGACTAAATAATTATACCCTTGGCATGTCATGTGACCAGTACATGTATGTTTCTCGGATCGTAGTGTTACATACATTACCGTTCATCGTATATTAGAAGAAGGCTTTGTCTGGTTCTCATGGGTTGCCCTTCCGTTTTATCTGGTGCAAGTCCATTACTTGTATGGTGATATTCGTTAATAGACCGTTTATTATCAGGTACATGTTGGGTAAACATGCATTTTTTCCGTTTCATGTGCGAAACTCCTGCAGTCTTTGTGTGGCTTCTTCGCTCCATACACTGATCATGTGAGCAGCAGGAGCTGAATTTTGTCACTGGATTACCAAATTCTGCATGTTTTATCTGTTTTCACTCTGTTACATATTCATTAGCTGGTCTGACAGAGCTTTTAATGTTTCTTGTACCAACTTGAACTGTCTGTTGCATTTATTAAAGAGTTCAAGGTATGATACATACAATGTATGATTATGACCAAAGAAAGCACAGGGTTGATATTAAAATGTTTTGTTACAGGTTAGTGATGCAAGAAAGACTCGACCTAAGGCAGGTTTCTGTTTCTGTAAGTTTACAATGTTTGTTTCTGTCTCTAGCATGTGAAATGTGATATATACTTTGGAAAATAAAGGATCTGAAATCGATTGGCCTTTAATCTTTTACAAAAAATTTCTGATTTTCACAACCCAGAGGAAGAAGCCTTCTGGAAAGATTGTGGGAAAAGGAGAAAATGCTGGGAACCAGCATTTTCTCCTTTTCCCACAATCTTTTCCTACGCTTCTAAAGTCAAGTTTCCATTTTTTAGTGACTTTTATTTTGTCGTCTGCAAATGCTTTCAATTTGGACCAGTCTAAAATTTTGTTGTTTGGTAAAGAGATAAGAAAGATTTTTCTTTTTTTGTTAAACAAGTCAAGGTAAAATATTATTTACCCATTATCACACAATCCCTACTTTTGACGCCCCTGAGAAAAAAAGCCTTTTGAAAACACTGTGGGAAAAGGAGAAAATGCTTCTACCCTTACCAGAACAAATTTCTATTTTTGAGTCGCCTTTATTTTGTCGTCTGCAAATGCTTTCAATTTGGACCAGCCTAAAATTTTCTCATGTGGTAATGAGTTAATTTAGCCTTTTGGAGAGCTAAATAACATTTTTTCTCTTGACGAGTTTAAAAAAGAAATTGATCTCGAATGCCAATGAATGTCAGATTCTTTTTGTCGCATAATGAGATTTCACAAGTTGTAGATCACAAGATACAAGACCATCTTCAGATGAAAGCTCTGTAATGTCTCTAAAGCCCACTTACTTACATGTACTTATATGGAAATACGCACAAATTGATATCACGTTATTGTGATGTCAGATGTTTGTAAGATGAGAAAATTTGTGATAGGTATATTATACTGAAAACAAGGTGTGCAGATCAAGTGCAGACTGAACGTGCAGCCTAATGCTGGTTCTACACTGTGTGTTTGCCTGCCAAAATCTAGCTGAAAGTAGCCCCAAAGGTGCTGATACTTCTGTATTTTTCCAGACTAGGACTTGTTTCTTACCTCCACTGGCCAAAGGTTATGTCACTATCTGGTATCCATCATGTGTCCGTCTCTCCATGCTTACCTTAACTTTTATTTCAAACATCTGTCTCTGAAACTGCCCATTTAACTTTGAAGAGGGTAAAACATGGTGGAAAAAGGAGAAATGCTGGTTACCAGCATTTTCTCCTTTTCCCACTATGTTTGCAAAAGGCTCTTTTCTCAGATTTGTTTAAAGTACTGATTGTTTGGTAAAGGACTTTAAAACAGTTTTCTTAACCTTTTACCACACAATGACGACTTTTGACGACCCTTGGAAACAAGCCTTTTGAAAACATTCTGTGAAAAGGAGAAAATGCTGGTAACCAGCATTTTCTCCTTTTCCCACAATGTTTTCTTTTCTATCAATTAACAGTTGCACCATTTTAGCTATACTGAAATTGTCATCTGCAAATGCTTGCAATTTGAAAAGGACAGAAATTTTGTCATTTGGTAAAGGGTTAAACATTGCTGATAGATAAAATGAGATAATTGAGGCAAACAGGAAAAAAAGACACACACATGACCTAGTGACATGGTAATAAAATACTGTTTCCCTTGTGTATATGAGGAAGTATTCTTCAATACAGAATTTGTGTAAAACTATTACATGTATGTGAATTAATCATTCACCCCACAATGCTGACTTTAAACAACTCCATGGAAGATACCCTTTCACCCTTTCCCAAATGACAAAATTTTGGACTAGACCAAATTGAATGCATTTGCAGACGACAATTCAACTCTTGCTGAAAAGATGATTTCTGTCTATTATAGGGTAGAAAACATTGTGGGAAAAGGAGAAAATGCTGGTTACCAGCATTTTCTCCTTTTCCCACAATGTTTTCAAAAGGCTACTATTCCAGACCCGTAAAAACCAGGGATTGTTTGGGAAAGGGTTAAAAAACATACATGTAGTAATAAGCATTTTCTCCTTTTCCAACAATGTATCCATGTTTTATTTTTGAAATAAGAGTGATCTCTTTTTCTGTGCTATTACCTTTTACCACACAATCCTGAGATTTTTACTATCTGTGTAAAGAAGGGTTTTGAAAACAAAAATCATGAATTTAATATACATTTGATAAGCCATCTGCAAGTGCTTTTAGTTTTGATGATTGCTAAATTTTGTTGTTTGGCGTAGAGATGAAAAAAAAAAAGATAAAATTTTGGACTTGTTTCATTCCCAAGCATTTGCAGACAACAACTGAAGTCTTTCCCAAACAAGCCCTGGTTTTTACGTGTCTGCATTTCAAGTCTTTAGAAAATACTTTGGGCAAAGGAGAAATTGCTCATAATGAGCAATTTCTCCTTTTCCCACAGTGTTTTCTAGCCTATTGGAAAACTTTACCAAACAATCCTAGTGACCCTGAGATGATGCCTTCATTGTTGGAAAAGGAGAAAATGCTGGTAACCAGATAAAAGTAATCTTTTGAATTACATTTTTTATTGTCATGTGCAAGTGTTTTCAATTTAGTGAATTCCAAAATTTTGTTGTTTGGTAAAAAGTTAACTCTGTAGCACACAATCCGAACCTTTAACTACCGTGAGCAAGAAAGGCTTTGAAAACATTGTGGGAAAGGAGAAAATGCTGGTAACCACAATGTTTCGACCCTTTCCAAATTAAATTTCAATTTTTGATTCACATTTATTTTGTTGTCTGCAAATGTTTTCAATTTGGACCAGTCTAAAATTTTTTCGTTTTGAAAAGAGTTATATTGTACATAAAGACATCTGAAGGGGATAGTGCACAACTCTTGTATGTGTCTATTAATTAATAGTTGTGCACTAACCTGGTGGTCTGTAGACACAATGTAGTGGAGGAGGGTAATTGGAATCACCATGCCCGTCTGTCCTTCTGTCCATCTGTCTGTCCGTATACACAAATGGTATGCGGAGCAATACTTCTACAGTTTATCATGTACTGTAGGTTCCTATATATATGAAGTTGTGCCTGTGCAGTTTTCACGACCCTGCTGCGATTTGGTACAGAATTATCTCCCCTTGAACTTTTTTTCCAACTCATACTATTGTACTAAACCATTCTGCATTCTGTGACAAAGACTTGTTTTTGTGACAAGGAGCTGGTGGGGATTATGATCACGTTTAGTGATTTTACTTGTTTGAATTTTTCAGCAATCACTATAGCTGGAGATCAGGCATACCTGTTGGCGGAGAGTGAGGATGAGATGAGCACATGGATCGACAATCTGAACGAAGCTTGTAGAATTATTGTAAGTGCAACCCTTATTCCTTAGGCTGGTAAGCGCTACTCACTGGCACTCTGTGAACAGTATAGATCAAGATCAGACTGCACCTTGTGTACTGTCTGATTTTGGATCTACATTGTGGTAGAAAACATTGTTGGAAAATTAGAAAATGCTGTTCTCCAGCATTTTTCTCCTTTTCCCTGTATTTCTTCAAAAGACTTCAAACGACAAGATAAGTGTGACTGAGATATTAAAATTTGATTGTGAAGGGAGAAAAGGAGAAAATGCTGATATATTTAACCCATTATGACACAATCCTTGTTTTTGACGACCCTGAGAAAGAAGCCTTTAGTCTAGAAAATATTGCGGGAAAAGGAGAAAATGCTGGTTACCAGCATTTTCTCCTTTTCCCACAATGTTTTCTACCCTTCACTAAATAAGTTTTAAATTTTCAGTCACTTTAATTTTGCCATTTACACATGCTTTCGATTTGGACAAATATAAAATTTTCTGGTTTGGTAATAATCTTTACCACAGAACAAAACATTTGACTAGCTTACGTCGAAAACATTTGTAGGGGACAAAGTATTTATGGGTAAAATGATGGCATATGTGTCTGAAAGGGTAGCAGTCATTGTTGTTAAAGGAATGATAATTACTATCACATTCTTCTCATCCCTTCTCTTTACCAAACGAAAAAATGTTATACTGCTCCAAATTTGCAGAGGATTAATTAAATAACTCAGAAGTGGCTGGATTTGTTTCAGGAAGGGTAGAAAACATTGTGGAAAAAAGGAGAAAATGCTGGTTACCGGCATTTTCTCTTTTTCTCACAGTGCTTTAAAATACCTCTTACTTTAACCCTTTACCCCATAAGGCATTTCTACCCTTAATAACAGCAAGGATGAAGCCGTTTCTTATGCGTATATGACATCTTTTGATAGCATAGAAAACATTGTGACAGAAGGTGAAATTGCTCGTAATGAGCAATTTCACCTTTCGTCACAATGTTTTCAAAAGGCTCCTACAAGCAATGCGTAGATACGAGTATCTATGGAGTAAAGGGTTAAGATTGTTAAGTTCGATTTGTGTGTTAAAGGGTTAGAAAACTATTTTTCCTCAAGATTTAGAAACACTTGATTATGGTAAAGATTTATTATTATTATTTTTTTTTTTACTAGGTTCCAAAAACAACCAGTCCTTTAAAAACAGTTGCCCCACCAAATGCAAGAAACATTGTAGCAGGAGGAGTCATTGTCAATTCCGTATGTATTAACTTTTTACCAGACATAAGAATCTCGGATGTATTCAAACTGAAAGTGTTTGCAAAAGAAAAATCAATTATGACCCAAATCATGAGATTTCTTGGTGAAAGGGTTGAAAATATTATGGAAAAAGGAGATAATGAGCATTTTCTCCTTATCACACAATGTTTTAAAAGCCTTCTTTCCCTGGGTCATTTAACCCATTTCCACACAATCCCTACTTTTGATGCCTCTGGAAAAGAAGCCTTTTGAAAACATTGTGGGAAAAAGAGAAAATGCTGGTAACCAGCGTTTTCTCCTTTTTCCACAATGTTTTCAACTCTTCACAACACAAATTTTAAATTTTCAGACACTTTTATTTTGTCGTCTGCAAATGCTTTCTATTTGGACAAGCCTAAGATGTTGTTTGGTAATGAGTTAAAGGTCGTTCGACAAAGTATGAAAACTTTTTTACATTGCGAGTTATTTTCCCAGTTTACAGTATGGATGTTACCTGATTGCATTTTTGTCCTGCATCAGACAGCCAGTGGAAACATTTTACTGAAAAGAAGCAGTAGAGAGCACTTGAAAAGCTTAAATCTGCAAATTTCTAAGAATGGAGTTTATGGCATTTTGTCACAGATTTGTTTTAATTCATTACCAAACAACAATATCTGAGGCTTGTCCAAATCGAAAGCATTTGCAGACGACAAAGTAAATATGACTGAAAATTTGAATTTTGTTTTGTGAAGAGTAGAAAACATTATGTGAAAAGGAGAAAATGCTGGTAACCAGCATTTTCTCCTTTTCCCACATTCATTTTTAAAGACTTCTTTCTCAGGGTCGTCAAGAGTAGGAATTATGTGGTAATGGGTTAGGTCAGTTTTTCAAATAACTCAAAGGCAGATTACACAATTTTAGATTGGCAGCTACATAATTATATTTCAAACTTTTTATACGCCCGTCGAAGACGGGACGTATTATGGGATCACCCGTGGCGGGCGGGCGGGCGTCCGGGCGGGCGGGCGTCCGGGTGGGCGGGCGGCGTCCAGTTCTTTGTCCGGAGCATATCTCCAAAACTATGCTAGCTAGGGTTATGAAATTTCATGGGTGGATAGATCTCATCAAGGCGGAGTGCAGTGCACAGGAACCATAACTCTTGCTTGCTTAATTTTTGAGTTATTGCCCTTTGTCGTTTTTCATACTTGAATTTTGTCCGGAGCATATCTCCAAAACTATACTAGCTAGGGTTATGAAATTTCATGGGTGGATAGATCTCATCAAGGGGGAGTGCAGTGCACAGGAACCATAACTCTTGCTCACTTAATTTTTGAGTTATTGCCCTTTGTAGTTTTTCATACTTGAATTTTGTCCGGAGCATATCTCCAAAACTATACTAGCTAGGGTTATGAAATTTCATGGGTGGATTGATCTCATCAAGGGGGAGTGCAGTGCACAGGAACCATAACTCTTGCTTGCTTAATTTTTGAGTTATTGCCCTTGATCTTTTTTCATACTTGAATTTTGTCCGGAGCATATCTCCATAACTATACTAGCTAGGGTTATGAAATTTCATGGGTAGATAGATCTCATCAAGGGGGAGTGCAGTGCACAGGAACCATAACTCTTGCTCGCTTAATTTTTGAGTTATTGCCCTTTGTCGTTTTTCATACTTGAATTTTGTCCGGAGCATATCTCCAAAACTATACTAGCTAGGGTTATGAAATTTCATGGGTGGATAGATCTCATCAAGGGGGAGTGCAGTGCACAGAAACCATAACTCTTGCTTGCTTAATTTTTGAGTTTTTGCCCTTTGTCATTTTTCATACTTGAATTTTGTCCGGAGCATATCTCCAAAACTATACTAGCTAGGGTTATGAAATTTCATGGGTGGATAGATCTCATCAAGGGGGAGTGCAGTGCACAGGAACCATAACTCTTGCTCGCTTAATTTTTGAGTTATTGCCCTTTGTCTTTTTTCATACTTGAATTTTGTCAGGTGCATGCCCCAGCTTTACAACTTGGGGTAAGACGGGCGTATCTTGCGACAATTTGCCGCTCTTGTTTAGAAGATAACTTAGATGTGACTCAGATAAGTTTTTAAAAAAAATGGTAAAGGGTTAGAAAAGGGTAAAAAGGGTAGAAATATGGTGGTAAAAGGAGAAGATGCTGGTTACCAGCATTTTCTCCTTTTCCCACGTTTTCAGAAGGCTTCTTTCCCAGGGTCGCCATTGTATGTGAAAAAGTTAAAAAACCCTGATTAAGAGGCCTTCTGAAAACATTATGGAAAAAGAAGAAAATGCTGGTAATCAGCATTTTCTTCTTTTCCCACATGTTTTTTTCCCTTCCCAAAACAATTTTCAGTATTTAACCCATTACCACATAATCCCTACTTTTGACGCCCCTGAGAAAGACGCCTTTCGAAAACACTGTGGGGAAAGGAGAAAATGCTGGTAACCAGCATTTTCTCCTTTTCCCACAGTGTTTTCTACCCTTCTCAGAACAAATTTCTATTTTTCAGTCACCTTTATTTTGTCGTCTGCAAATGCTTTCAATTTGGACCAGTCCAAAATTTTCTCGTGTGGTAATGAGTTAAATCACATTTATTTTGTCATCTGCAAATACTTCAAATTTGGACCAA
Source organism: Tridacna crocea (assembly GCA_943736015.1). Taxonomy (NCBI): domain Eukaryota; kingdom Metazoa; phylum Mollusca; class Bivalvia; order Cardiida; family Cardiidae; genus Tridacna; species Tridacna crocea. Next base: position 45,081,114 of record OX031064.1, read on the forward strand.
TCCAAAAGTTTGGTTGAATGGTAAAGAGTTAAACCCCTTTTTGCCAGAGCATGGGTTATATCTTACTATTATTGTATGTTACAGGCAGATGATGTAAGCGCTCCAGAGTCTAAACCTGCAGCGTCCTCACTCTTCAGTATTAAATCAGGCTTTGCAACAAAACAGGGAGCGGTGGTATGTAGGATTTTACTTCTCTACCAAACCACAAAATATAAGGTAGACCACATGCCCAGACCACATGCCTTTTAACTCATTACCACAGGAGAAAATTTTAGATTGGTCCAAATTGAAAGCATTTGCAGACGACAAAATAAAAGTGACTGAAAAATTGAAATTTGTTCTGGGAAGGGTAGAAAACACTGTGGGAAAAAGGAGAAAATGCTGGTTACCAGCATTTTCTCCTTTTCCCACAGTGTTTTCTAAAGGCTTCTTTCTCGGGGGCGTCAAAAGTAGGGATTGTGTGGTAATGGGTTAAGGTCTACTTGTCCTTCACAGAACACTTAAATTGTCTTCGGTCAATCATCGATTGGTGCATTGCTTGTATATCACAGAATATATATGTATATTCAAATTTTTATTAACAATGTTTCTATGAATAGCACATTTGAGACTCCATCCATATTTTATATAGTAATACTTATTGTATAAAGTCTTTCTATATGGCCTGCAACACACGAAAAGGGGCATTCGGACATTTCCGTAAAGTGTCGTCTCGGATCAGCCTGCGCTGTCCACGCAGGTTAATCCGAAATGACATTTTCCGTTTTTATGTAATTTTCTGCTTTGGGCATGTCTACTGAAGGACAAAACCTATTGTGGTCGTAAAATGCTGTCTCGGATCAGCCTGCGTGGACTGCGCAGGCTGATCCAAGACGACACTTTACGCAAATGTCCGAATGTCCCTTTTCGCGTGTTGCAAGCCATATACAATACAGAGGGAATCACAGCTGTGCTATTTATAGAAACAGTGTCCAATAATGAAAATTTTCGTATCCCTTAATTGACCAATGGAGTTCAGAGGCCTATGGTTAGATCAATCAATATTGAAAGCACTTGCAGATGACAAAGGAAATGTGACTCAAAAATTGACTTTTGTTTTGGGAAGGATAGAAAACGTGTTCATTTTCAAAAGCTTTCTTTCACAGGGTTGGAATTATGAAGTTTTCATATTTACCATAAAAAGTCTTTACAATACCATAAATTTTCAGCTTGTTAATAGATTTAGCATTTTGTGGTTGATATTTAGAAAAAGTGATTGGATATGTCTTTTGAAAGGACAGAGAATATTTTGGGAAAAGGAGAAAATACTCATACTAACAAAGTCAGTAACGAAGAAACAAATAAATGCATAGCTCACATACAAACCTCATCTGGCAAGATTCGAATCCTTGAAGGGACAAATATCCTCGTACTTGTAGGATTAAAAACCCAATACCATAATCACTGAGCTAAAGAGAAATCTCTGTGATGCAATTGTCAGGAATTGTATTTAACCCTTTCCCAAACAACAAATTTTGGACTCTTCAAAACCAAAGGAGTTTGTAGACGACAATTTTAGATTTGTAGAAAATGCCAGAAAGTTCTCAAAAAGGGTAGAAAACACTGTGGGAAAAGGAGAAATTGCTCGTTACGAGCAATTTCTCCTTTTCCTACAGTGTTTTCAAAATACTTTTACTGCAGACACGTAAAAACCAGGGCTTGTTTGGGAAAGGGTTAAATTGGGACAAAGCTATACATGAAGGAGTGGTCTTCTGCAACAGTACTTGTTACCAGCCTTTTGCTCTTTTTCAAAAAGCCTTTGAAAATCGTAAAAACTTAGGATTATGGGTGAAGAGTTTTACTCAGTGCTCCTTGAAGCAGTTTGCAGCAGTCAAATGTGAAAATACTAATATAGACTATTTGGCCTGCAAAACATAAAAAGGGGCTTTCCGACATTGGCGTTAAGTGCCATATCGGATCAGCCTGTGCAGTTTGTGCAGGCTGATCAGAGGCAACACTTTGCATTTTTAGGTAAATTTCTGTTTTGCCCATGTCTTTTGAAGAACAAAATCTGATGTCTTTCTTCTCGGATTAACCAGTGTGTTTGTTTTTCATGTTACAGAGAAAAAATTGGAAGAAAAGATATTTTGTGTTGGATGAGCATGGATTGTCATACTTTAAAGGTGAAACGGTATGTTTTTTTACTGGTGTCTTACTGTCCACTTCTAGTCTTACAGAGTATCAAAAATGCTGGGAAAACGATGCGTAAAATTTCTTGGAGACTTTCTGTATGCTTGTGGATGTAAAGCAAACCTGTGTAACTTTGAATAGGCATTTTCCTTAGCATTTATTCAAAAGTTTCCACTGGTTTGGTTATGGAAAAGTTCTAGTGAATTTTTGTCGGGAATGTCGGCGATTAGGAATTTTCTTATCTTAAATGAGTCTGATATCAACATTGTGTGATATAATTTGTGACATTAATTTTGTATTTTGTGTTAAAATACTTGTACATTCAAATCACACCATCAAAAGAACGTAAATTATTGTGAAGTTTATGATTTGTAATTGCGTGTTAGGTCTACATGTTATTTGCTTGCAGAAAAACAAAATCTAAAACAGGTTAAAATTTGCCAGTTGCTATTTCTTTTCTTTAGTTTTCACTTAATTTGAAAATTAATTGTTGTGCCAGCAATAATTACTTTGACAGACCTTTGAGACAAAGTGGCATTTTAACTCTTTCATTTAATGACTTTTTGTAAAGTGGCCCATCTTGAAAGCATTTTACAAACTATACTTTAAATTTGGAACAAATGCTAAAAGCCTTCCTTGATAAATCGGAAAACATTGTTGGGAGGAGACAGTGCTGTTTATAAGCATTATCTCCCTTTCCTGTGCTCTCAAGAGCTTTCTTCAGGGTAGAGAACATGGGATTGTCTGTCTGTCACACAATACTGAGGTTTAACGACCCTGAGTAAGAAAGTGTTTGAAAACATTGTGGGAAAAGAAGAAAATACTGGTAACCAGCATTTTCTTTTCTTCTACATTGTTTTCTGTCATTTCAGGGACAAGTATAACCAGTTGAGCCAAATTTAATGTCAATTTCGACAAGTCCAAAATTTTGTTGTCTGGTAAAGAATTAAATATGTAAGAAAGAACAAATTACGTTTTCAGGAGAGAGAACCGATCAAAACCATCCCGAGAAACACTATATTGAGTGCAAGATCTGTAGATAGGTAAGTTCTGTGCCAGTACTTATAAAACCTTTATCCATGCTTAACCCCCAGTTCACACATAGACGCCGCTTCTACCTGGAAATATGGTCGATCGTGACAAATCGCAGGAGAAATGTAGTGGAGTCTTCATAAGCACTGTATGATCGGGGTAGGGACTTCATGATTGGGAAGCTCTACACTCTCGCCAGCTTATTTTGAACATGCTCAAAACATAGCTGGATTGTGGCAAACAAGGATCGGGTAAAGTCGTAAGAAGAGCGTAGTAGAAGCACCATAATCATACAAGCAGCGCGGAAGCATCATGGAGATATCTTCATGCTCAAAGCATCATGGAGATATCTTCATGCTCATAGTAAAAGTGCAGTAAAAGCATAGTACAGTCGGAAACATATCGAGTACTCTCCTACAAAGCTCCCGTTACGTTCTTACTACGATCTCTCTACGTTCCTGACGATCCTACGAAGACCTACCATGACCTTACGCCGATTATACCACGACCTATCAGGCAGCAGTTTGTTTTATAGCACTGATGTTCGACCAATCATTATCTGTCAACTACATATAAAGGGCGGCACTATATTTCTCGATCATTTGCAGTTGAAACTTCGAACTTTGCACATCTTGTTCCTAGGACCAACTCTCTGGAGCAGCTCATCGAAGATGGCTGGTTCTATCCTAAAAAGTTGAAGAAGGAATTGGTGTCTTCCATTTGGAGTTCTCGCAGCAGTGTGTCATAGTGTCCATACTGGAGCCTCCTATCTGCAGATAGCCATGGCGGAACCCAGTATCTTTTTGGCCTTCTTCTGTGCCTCCGCCTGTTAACGCCTGTGCAATATCAATTTCAATCAACATTTGATCTTGCTGAAGTAAAGCCAGATGAATCAGATCAGCATTAACATGTATCAATATGTTTGAAGTTTGGAAAGAAGTCAAAAATAATCCTTTAAACCCAAGATATATATAAATCATCGCCAAAATCCTACTAGAAGCGTACTACAAGCGTGATATGATTGGCACCACCATAGCGGTATCATACAGTCTTCTAGGTCTGCGTAGCAGCACAGTATGACCGTGAATGTCATAGCGGCAGTGTAGTATAAATGCGGTAAACGCAGCCGCTGGTCAGCAATGGTCTACATAACATGGTAGTAGAAGCTTCTCAGCAGCGTGTTGGATGTGGGAGCATCGAAGTATGGTCGTGATGAAAACAATTATTAGCCAAATTGCTCGATTTAAACGCCGATCAGCCCTGATCAGCCCCAATGCAATACTTTTTGAGATCGTGGCTTAATTGGGATAATCATCCTAAAGTTGCAGCTCTGTGTGAATGGGGGGGGTAACTCTATACTACACAAGAAGATTTTGGACTTATCCAAATTGAAAGAATTTGCAGACAACGAAATAAAGGTGACTGAGAAATTGAAATTTGGTCTAGGATGGTAGAAAACACTGTGGGAAAAGGAAAAATTGCTGGTTACCAGCATTTTCTCGTTGTCCCACAGTGTTTTTTAAAGGCTTCTTTCTTAGGGTCGTTAAAAGGATTGTGTGGTAATGGGTTAACTAGGTTTGTGCTGTAACGTCTCATTTACCTTAGCCCTTTACCAGACAATTCTGACTTGTACCAACCTGGAGAAAAAAGCAAAGGTAGACTGAAAAAGTTTCCTGAGAAAGTAAATGAGATACCTCAACAACTCTGTCGGCTAAACAACTATCACAGTATTGCCTATTGTTACTGTACATACTTTCTTTTGCAGAGAACACCATCCACATAGAGAGTACATGTATGAGCTTGAAACACATGATAGAACTTTTAACATACAGGTTAGTCCAGTCTTTGTCTTACAATACAGTTGTACTTAACTCTTTTACTATTAATGGTGACTAGATAGCTTCTGCGAATGGTGTAGATCAAGATGGGACTACACAGAATGTGCATAGATCTACAAAATCTGCTACCTGATGCTAGACTAAGACATAATTCATCCTTAGTGGACGTGGCAATGTATGTTAAGATCTTGAAAGAATGTCATTTATTTTCAAAGACAACACAGAGGTATTGTTATAACCCTGGTGTTGCCTTTGTCAATTTTGTCATTGCCTGGGTCATTACCCCTTTACCAAACAATCTGGTTTTTTCGACCATTAGATGGAAGCCTTTTGAAAACATTGTGAGAAAAGGAGAAAATGCTGGTAACCAGCATTTTCTCCTTTTCCCATAATGTTTTCTAGCCTGCTAGAAACAAATTTCAATATTTGAATTACGTTTATTTTGTCATTTACGTGTGCTTTCGTTTTGGTCCAGTCTAAAATTTTGTCGTTAGGTGAAGGGTAAAACATGTTTGACATTGTATGATACCTCTGTTATTGCAAAGGACATTTTACTTCAAACTTTGAGAAGCTATCAGAAGGGGAAGTTGTACATCAGGAGCAGGTAGCTAAGTACTTTTGATACATTCATGTCCCCTTTTTGACTCCGAATTTTCATTGAAAAATCAAGCAACTGCAGTCCAGTACTGGCACCAGCATACTGTGCTCTTGTTTGAGCTTATGGCGACAGAGTTAAAGGGGGTATAGAGGACTTCAGGTCGAAATATGAGTTTACCATTTAACTCTCGAACACACGACAAGGCTATCAATTTATCCAAACTGAACTTTTTGCAGACGACAATTTGAATGTGGCTAAAATGATGGAATTTGTTCCTGATAGGTTAAAAAACATTGTGGGAAAAGGAGAAAATGCTGGTTACCAGCATTTTCTCCTTTTCCTACAATGTTGTCAAAGGGCTTCTTTTGCATGGCCATTAAAACTCGGGATTGTGTGGTAAAGACTTAAATATATTTGGCTGTCTAAAACTGCATATGAGTTGGATGAGTTAAAGCTTTTGATGTTTGGTAAAGAATTTATTGTATTTCAGTGTGAAACAGAGAAAGACTGCAAGAAATGGGTTTCAGAAATCAATGCCCTTATAGGGAAAAAGACAGAAGAACAAACAGAAATATTGTCAGAGGTGAGATGACTTCATGTTGTTTTGTGTAAACTAACTTAAAGATTAGGTTGAAATGTTATACCCAACTGACATATTTAATCAGGAGATATGTGTATCTACTAATTGTTGGATATTTGTCTGTCTGTTTGTCTGTCTGTCTGTCTGTTTGTCTCTTTTCTCTGTTAAATGATATTTTAGTCAATTTTTTTATTGAACAATAATCTTCCAATGTTTTTCTCAATTTTTAGCTCTACTAGCCTAAGGCCAATAGAGCTCATGACATGGTGTGGTTTCATCATCCATCCGTCAGTCAGTCAGTCATTCAGTCTGGCTTGTTGTTTATGCAATGAAGTCTTCATTCATATTTCATAGTCAGATTTTCATGAAATTGCCACAGTTTTTTTATTTTTTTCAATATCATCAGTAGCTTGGACCTTACAAAATTTGACAGAAAATCTAAGTTTATTAAGGAAAAGAAATTTACCTTTCTTGGTTGTGCGATTAAATTCGCAGTTGTGATTCAAATCTTTGCAAACTTGTACAGATCATTTGTATCATCAAGGGATTCAACTATACTGAAAGCAACTGTTGGATGACCTTATCTCCTTTATAAAGTCTGTGTTACTGGTCACATTTATATGCGTGCTAAATGACCAAAGCTGTCGATGCGCCATAAAACAACATTCATTCATTCATTGGTCACATTTAACCCATTACCACACAATCCGAACATTTGACTACCCTGAGAAAGAAGCCTTTAGAAAACATTGTGGGAAAAGGAGAAAATGCTGGTTACCAGCATTTTCTCCTTTTCTCCACAATGTTTTCTACTCTTCACAAAACAAATTTCAAATATTCAGTTACTCTTGTTTTGTCGTGTGCAAATGCTTTCGATTTGGACAAGCCTAGAATATTGTCAATTGGTAATGAGTTAATTGAAACTTGTAGGATTGTTTAATACAATAAAAACTCAAACCCAATCAGATTTGTTGGATTCCAAACAACTGGATTTAAGAAATTTTGATTTGATTATTTCACCATTTGTTCAGTTCACAATGCCTACTTATTATGCTGTCATATTGAGGTCAAAGCCCAATTGCAACAATGGCCAACCACCCACAATTTTTTTGTGTGTGTGTGCTGTTTTTTCCTTTTTTTTTTTTCCTTTTTTTTTTCATCTTGAATTGATGAATGATTTATGCTAGAAAATAATCAAAATCACTGTTAGTAGAGTGATTCAGACTCTCAGGGGCTTCTAGCTAGTGTCACTGGCTGAAGTTTGGCACACCTGTGTTATGGCTTTTTGCCCAAAATGTGTGGTTCTGTTATTGTGTGTTAATGCTTTACCAAACATCAAAATCTTAAACAAGACAAAATCGAAAAAATTGGCAGATGAGAAAGAGAATTGTGGGAAAAAAATTGAAATATGATTTAGGAACAGCAGAAAACATTGTGAGAAAAGGAGAAAATGCAAGTGCATTATTTTCAAAACCTCTGATTGTCAAGATGGTTAAGTGTCAGCATTGTTAACTATTATTTCACCCCTCTAAAACTACTTATTATTCTAACCAGACTTCATAGCTATAATCTAGCCTCGGTCTTCTACATCTTCGCAAGCCATGTGGATGTTTCCTTGGTGGATAGAGCCTGATTTCGAAATTCCTGCGATACACCTCCATCGGATGCTGTTTATTATTCCCCTTTACATCTCATTTCTGATAGCCAATGAAATTTCGTTTTACAAACTGCTTACGAATACAATAATTCATCATCTATTTTTCTTTTGGTAGTAAATCATTACAGATCCTGCACACATCCACGGACCTTGTTCTATTTTTAATGATGAAATGCTACTAGCGCTTTGACTCATGCAGTTAGAGCAAGCTGCAACCAATGAAAATGCGTACCATGGGAATGTCGAAATCAAGCTCAATTAGCCAAGGGTGTTTAAAGTAGCATAGTGGAATGTCACCTTTGTGTTGCTAAGATGGGTCTTCTTCAGAATCGTATAAAAAAACTTTTTTGGCAGTTGAAAATACAGTTCCATTTTACATTAAGAAGCAAAATCAGTGTGCAGAAAAAGGTTGCAGATGGTGTAGATTAAAGATCAGACTGCATGTTCTTCGCAGTCTTATCTTGATCAAGGCCGTCAGCAAAAGCTATCTATGTTGCGTTTTGCAGTGGAATAGTTAATGACCCACAAAATATAATTATGTATTAGAGAACTTGAGCTTACCTCTTGCAAAAGGGGGCACGATAAACCTCTATGAGACATGACACCATGCAAGTCATCACATAATTATGGATCCATAAAAATGTGTTTCGTTTAACAATTGGCTGAGTCATTAGGTAGAATGGTTCTTTGACATGCAGAAAATTGACCAGTGGAGGGGAAAGTGCAGGTTGATGTGGCTTGACACTTTTTGCGGATGCATTTAGTTCCCTTTTCCCAGAGCATTGCTCATATGTAGAGTAGGGGTAGTTTACAGGTACTAAGCTATTAGCTAGTTACCAAATGACAATAATTTAGGCTTGTCCAAATTGAAAACATTTGCAGATGACAAATTAAAAGTGACTGAAAATTTGTAATTTGTTTTGTGAAGGTAGAAAAATATTGTGGGAAAAGGAGAAAATGCTGGTTACCAGCATTTTCTCCTTTTCGCACAATGTTTTCTAAAGGCTTCTTTCTCAGGGTCATCAAAAGTAGAGATTGTGTGGTAAAGAGTTAATATGGGTAGAATTCGTTAAACCACTAAAACTTTTAAACTTTTATAATACATGTATAGACACATTTAGGGCAATTTTTTCAAGAAAAGAAAGCTGTTGGTTTTTTCCTGTCATAACATGGAAAATATGGTGGAATAAAAGCAAACATATTTGATACAAACACATTTTATTTACCTTACCACAGTGTTAATGGAACTGTTACTATAGGGACAAAAAACATGTACCACACAATCTGAGCCATAAATAAGAAGGCTTTTGAAACATTGTGGGAAAAGGTGCAAATGGTGGTTACCAGACTTTTTTCTTGGGCAGTTTCAACATTTCAACCATGTTTTCTTCTGAAAATGTTTTCATATTGTTGAGCATTTACCACACAGTTCGGAGTTAGACTATCCCAAGAGAGAGAGAGAGCTTTCAAACACATTGTACGAAAAGGAGAGGATGCTGGTAACCAGTAATTTCTACTTTTCGCACAGTTTTTTGGACCAATCAACGGCAAGTTCAATCTTTTGAACCGTGATTGATTTGTCGTCTGCAAATCCTTGGAATTTGGACAAGTCTGATATTCTCTTGTTTGATATACATGTAGTTAGAAACTGTCAGCTAGTAAAGGGTGAACCCTTCTTACCTGTCTGTGACAAGGATGTTTTCTATGTTGCCTGTTGAAAATTTGTGTCAGAAATTAACCCTTTACCACACAATGCCGACTTTAAACTCCCCAGGAAAAAAAGGCTTTTGAAAACATTGTGAGAAAAGGAGAAAATGGTGGTAACCAGCATTTTCTTTTTTTTCCCATAAAGTTTTCTACACTGTCTAAGAAACATTGCACCATTTGAGCCATGTTAAAATTGTCATCTGCAATTGCTTTGAATTTGGACAAGGCTAAAACTATGTGATCTGGTATAGGGTTAAAGTAATACCATAGGTTAACCCTTTCCCAAATGACAAATTTTAGACTGTCCCAAACTCAAAGTGTTTGCAGATGACAATTTTAAATTTGATGAGAATGGCAGATAATTTTCCGAGCAATTTCTCCTTTTCCCACAGTGTTTTCTAAAAACTTGTACTGCAGACACGTAAAAACCAGGGCTTGTTTGGAAAAGAGTTAATTATCTGTTTTGATGCTTCGGAATCCTACACCAGTAGCTTTTGCTTTGTTTGAAATAACATGTTTAACACTCTGCCACGCTATTCCATGCCATAAAATTGAAGGCTTTTGTAAACATTGTGGGATAAGGAGAAAACGCTGGTAACCAGCATTTTCTCCTTTTCCCACAGTGTTTTCTTCACTTTCAAAGAAAAATATCACCTTTTGAGTCATATTTATTATCCCCTCGCCAAAGTTGGTGGGATATAGTTTTAGCGTTGTCTGTCCATCTGTCCTTCCATTCGTCTGTCCATCCGGGTGAATATCTGCAGTACCAATGGATGGAATTTTGTGAAACTTTATACATGTATACTATAACCCTTTCTGCTAAGATGCTGTTTTTTAGCTCACCTGAGCACAACGTGCTCAAGGGGAGCTTTTAGGATCACCCGGTGTCCGTCGTGCGTCGTTCGTCGTCCGTCGTGCGTAGTCAACAATTCTTTAAACATCAGCTCCTCCTAAACTGCTGGGCGGATTTGGACCAAACTTGGCAGGAATGTTCCTTGGGAGGTCCTCTTTAAAAAGTGTTCACAGAATTTGATTCCATCAAAAACTCTGGTTGCCATGGCAACGAAATGGAATTTTTTAGCAAATTCTTTAAAAATCTTCTCCTCTAAAACCGCTGGTCGGATTTTGAAATGATTTCACAGATATGTTCCTTGGGTGACCCTTTTAAAAAATTGTTCGTGAAATTTTGATTCGTCAAAAAATGTGGCTCTGGTGAATGGGGGCTTCTTGCACTATACAGAAATGAAGGAATTCTTTAAAAATCTTCTCCTCTGAAACCGCTGGTCGGATTTTGAAATAATTTCACAGATATGTTCCTTGTTTGACCCTTTTAAAAAATTGTTCGCGAAATTTTGATTGGTCAAGAAACATGGCTCTGGTGAATGGGGGCTTCTTGCACTATACAGAAATGAAGAAATTCTTAAAAATTCTTCTCTGAAACAGCTGGTTAGATTTTGAAATAATTTCACAGACTTGTTCCTTGGGTTACCCTTTTCAAAAATTGTTCGCGAAATTTTGATTGGTCAAGAAACATGGCTCTGGTGAATGGGGGCTACTTGCACTGTACAGAAATGATGAAATTCTTGAAAATTCTTCTTCTCTGAAATGGCTGGACAGATTTTGAAATAATTTCACAGAGATGTTCCTTGGGTGACCCTTTTCTAAAATTGTTCGCAAAATTTTGATTGGCCAAGAAACATGGCTCTAGTGAATGGGTGCTACTTGCACTATATGGAAATGAAGAAATTCTTGAAAATTCTTCTTCTCTGAAACCCATGGTCAGATTTTAAAATAATCTGACAGAGATGTTCCTTGGGTGACCCTTTCCAAAAGCGGTACATATAATTTTGATTGGTCAAGAAACATGGCTCTTGTGAATGGGGGCTACTTGCACTATACGGACATGATGAAATTCTTTAAAATTCTCTTTCTCTGAAACCCATGGTCAGATTTTGAAATAATTTCAGAGAGATGTTCCTTGGGTGACCCTTTTCAAAACTTGTTCGTAAATTTTGATCCATCAAGAAACATGGCTCTCGTGGATGGGGGCTACTTGCTCTTATACAGAAATGAAGAATTCTTTAAAATTCTTCTTTTTGAAACTGATGGTCAGATTTCGAAATGACTTTTACAGGTGTCCTTTTGAAAATTGCTTGGCAAAATTATAAATTTGGTTCCAGTGTTTCAATACCTCAAAAAAAAAATAGACTATAGTCATCTCAAAAATTCAGGTGAGCACTATATGGAGCAATCCAGGGCCATCTTGGCCCTCTTGTTTTTTTTATGTGATGCAAAATGGCCAACCTTGAGGTCTTTTTCGGTGGGGGATGTCATTTCAACAAAATTGCTTGTTTTGTCTGCGAATGCTGTCAGTTTGGACCAGTCTTTAAATTTGTTGTTGAGTAAAGATGTAATGCACAAATGCATGCTATGTTATAATTATGCAGTGTTTATCATAAATTATAATAATATCATCTATCAAAAATAAAAAGATTCTCAATCTTGATTTATAAACTTGTAGGGGACGATTATAACACATTTGTAAACTTTACATTCATGTGTAAGTATTCCTGTCAACTGTTTTATCTGTTGTCACAACTAACCTTACCTTGTCCTTGTGAGAGAAGGTGAAAGTTATGAGCTTTTGTATGAGAAAGATGGTTTACCCTGTACAAAACAGTCATGAGTTTACATGATCCTGAGGAAGAAGCCTTGCAGATACAATATAGGGGAAGGGGAGAGAATGGAGAAAAAACTGGTGATCACTAATTCCTCATTTTCCCATAATGTCTACTATTCTTTGAAAGACTATTGGCATCTTTACAGAGGCATCTGATTTGACGGGTGTAGAAAAAAAGGACAATAGCCTACTAGGACAATAAACTGCAGGGAAAAAAATCAGTAGGACAACAGCCCACTAGGACAATAGCCAAGTGGACAGTAGCCTACAGGTCAATAGCCCACTAGGACAATAGCCCAATGGGACAATAAACCACTGGGACAATAGCCCAATAACATACTAGGACAATAGCACTCTGGATATTAGTCTAATAGGACATAAACCCACTGGGACAATACTGGGTAATCCTCTGTAGATTTATAGGCTTAATTATGCACTTTATTGATAAACTGAGTGTGTAAACAACTTGAATATAGGTATTCATTGGTCACTAGTGTATGGTTCTTACCCTGATATTTTCGGGTTTAAATAAACAGCAGATGCAATGAATTTTTCACAAGCTCTGTCCTTGTTACTCATGTGTTATGCATTAGACATAGGGCATATAAATAAAAGCACACTATATAATTGAATATGAGTACATATTAATGTTTTGACTGTAGAATGATAGACAAGGAATTGAATTAGAATTTGAAATCTATAGATGTAAATACATGTACTGCTTTCTAACAAAATTGCTCAAATTTGACCTTTGAGTCCTTTTTCAAAAGAAATAGGGTATTGTCCTCCCTATCAATATAATTATTTGGTTCGTGGGACATTATAGAATGGGACATTGTCTAGTGGGTTTATATCCCAGTGGGCTATTGTCTGTTTCCCTGATTTGACATCTACAAACCCTTGAAATGTCGGTGAGTCTATGATTTTGATATGTGCTAAAGAGTAAAAAGTTTGAAAATGTTGCAATATTTATAATAAGATTGAGTAGCATAAATGCAAAAGCTCATTTTATTCATAAAAACTTACAGCGGATGGCTAGGACATTATGCTTCTTAGCTTTTTACCAAACAATACTGTGTTCTTAAAGACCCTTAGGTGGGAGGCTTTAAAAGTATTATGGGAAATAGAGAAAATGCCGGTTACCAGCATTTTCTCCTTTTGTAACTAGCATTTTCTCCTTTTGCCAAAAATTGACAATGTTTACTATCCTTTCAAGGATAAATTTCATTATTTGGCCCATCTTTAGTTTGTTGTCTGTCAGTGCAAACGCTATATGCTTGGAGAACAGATAAATTCTTCTGTTTGGTAAAGAGTTAATTATGAGAACTCAACTTGAACTTGGTGGCTAGAAGACAAATTGCTTTTTTCTCAAAAAAAGAAAATATTGCACTGTTAATGTTCTCATTAAAAAAATAGAGGAAATCAATTTTGCAACTAACAAGCCATTTTATATCTTGCTTAACACTTAACATTATAATGCAGACTGTTGAGAACCCTGAGAAAGATGCCTGTAGAAAACATTGTGGGAAAAAGAGAAAATGCTGGTAACCAGGATTTTCTTCTTTTCCCACAATATTTTCTACCCTATCAAGGTCATAAATCATCATATAAACAAGATTTATTTTGTTGTCTGCAGATGCTACGAGAAAGAGAGAGAGGGAGAGAGAGAGAGAGAGAGAGAGAGAGAGAGAGAGAGAGAGAGAGAGAGAGAGAGAGAGAGAGTTTGTGTGTATGTGCATTATGGTAACTTAGACTTATTTTAAACAAGTAGTTAAATTGAACAAAAGTATCTCAAGAACTTAATGTTAGATATTATATTGATGGTTTCTAGAAGTAAACAGGCATTTGCTTTTTTCTTGCACAATAAGGAAAAAAAAAAAATCGTCTTCTTTTGAAACACTGTTTTTCTGTGGGAAAATGTCCTGTTCATGACATAATTGATACCTTCAATTATTGTTGCTGCCTGTGCAGCATAGTTACCGTATATTTCCAAAAACCTTTTACCACACAAGCCATAGTTAGCTCACCTGACCACAAAGTGCTCAGAGTGAGCTATTGTGATCACTCACTGTCAGTTGGTGTCCATCGTTCATCCATCCGTCGTCCATCCGTTCATATTTCTTTGTTTACACTCTAGCATCTACAGTTATCATCCAGTCTGCACTAACTTGGTCAAAATATTTATGACCATAAGATAAGTTTGATTATGGGTTAAATCATACCTGAACAACTGGAGTTATTTGCCCTTGAATAAGAAAAATTGCTATATTTCACTTTGTTTACATTCTACTATTATTTACTTATTAGCACCAAACTTGATCAAAATGTATATGACCATAAGATCTCGGATGTGTTCTATTAAGGGTTTAATCCGACCATAACAAATAGAGTTATTTGCCCTTGGAATTATAAAAATTGCTATATTTGACTTTGTTTACATTCTAGCATCTACAAATATCAACCAATCATGCTAGTCGGGAACAACTTTAAAGTCATAAGTCAAATTGTGACAATTTGTTGCTTTTGTTTCATTATCATTTGGCCTTGAACCGTGATATTTGGTATTTATCTTTATTTTTTACCTTTATTGCTTGGTACTCATGTGAGTGATATAGAACCATCATGGTTCTCCTGTTTTAAATACCCTGCCAGAAGATGCTTTTTGAAAAGAAAAGGTTGGAAAAAGAAAAAATAGAGCATTTTATTGTATTCCCTCAATGTTTTCTGTCTCTCTATTAAGAAATCTCATTTGACCCACATTTTTTATTGTCATAAGAGAGAATGAGACATGGTATGAAAGTAGATTGCAAGAGAAATTAAGGATAAAGATTGTTTAACAATGGTGTGTTAGAGACTGATTTGAAGGACGCCGAGTTAGAGACTGATTTGAAAGAAGGTGAGTTAGAGATTGATTTGAAAGATGGTGAGTTAGAGATTGATTTGAAAGATGGTGAGTTAGAGACTGATTTGAAGGACAGTGAGTTAGAGACTGATTTGAAGGACAGTGAGTTAAAGGCTGATTTGAAAGACGGTGAGTTGGAGACTGATTTGAAGGATGTTGAGTTATAGACTGATTTGAGAGACGGTGAGTTAGAGACTGATTTGAAGAACAGTAAGTTAGAGACTGATTTGAAGGACAGTGAGTTAAAGGCTGATTTGAAAGACAATGAGTTAAAGGCTGATTTGAAAGAAGGTGATGTAGAGACTGATTTGAAAGATGGTGAGTTAGAGATTGATTTGAAAGATGCCGAGTTAGAGACTGATTTGAAGGACAGTACATTGGAGACTGATTTGATAGTGAGTTAAAAACTGATTTGAAAGACGGTGAGTTGGAGACTGATTTGAAAGACGGTGAGTTGGAGACTGATTTGAAAGACAGTGAGTTAAAGGCTGATTTGAAAGAAGGTGAGTTAGAGACTGATTTGAAAGACAGTGAGTTAAAAACTGATTTGAAAGACGGCCAGTTAGAGACTGATTTTAAAGAAGGTGAGTCAGAGATTGATTTGAAAGACAGTGTGTTCGAGACTGATTTGAAAGACAGTGAGTTAAAGGCTGATTTGAAAGACGGTGAGTTAGAGACTGATTTGAAAGACAGTGAGTTAAAAACTGGTTTGAAAGAAGGTGAGTTAAGAGTCCATCAGACCTCTGTGAGAGTGGTAGAAAGACGGATAAAACAAGTATAGCATGAAACTTTAAACCCCTTTACCAAGCCATTCCATGTTTATTGACCCTGAAGAAGGAAGCTGTTGGAATCATTGCTGGTAAATGGTAAAGTAGACAGGTTCAGAATTTTGTTATATGGTATATAGGAAAATGGACAAAGACTTATTTGTCTCTGTAAAATATTGCCACATACAAATGTTTCAAACCAAAATTCATTTATTGGCAGGGTGTTCCGGAAATGTTCTTTTGCTTTACCTTCTGCTGTCTTTGGATGAAATTTGGCCTTGGTCTAGGCCTTAATTATTTTTTTATCCCTTCTTATCATGGTCTCCTTTCACTGACTTACAGAACGGTAGCAAACAGGTTATCATGTTCGTAATTATTACCTTGTTTTTGACAAGGTGCATTCCGAATGTACATGTATATAGGAAAAAATGATCGTGCTAGGACTCCATGGTAAGTGAAATATTATATTGAAATAGAAAATGTGCATATCTTACAGTACCACATTATTTTTTGTTTTGGTTTAACTCTTTACCAAAAGACAATTTTGGGCAGGTCCAAATTGAATGCATTTGCAGACGACAAAATAAATGTGACTGAAAAGTTGAAATTTGGTTTGGGAAGGGTAGAAAACATTGTAGGAAAAAGGAGAAAATGCTGGTTACCAGCATTTTCTCTTTTTCTCACAATTTTTTTCAAAGGCTTTCTTTCTCAGGGTTGTTAAAAGTCAGGATTGTGTGGTAAAGAGTTAACCCTTTACCACACAATCCTCAGTTTGAACGACCCTGAGAAAGGAGCCTTTTGAAAACATTGTGGGAAAAGGAGAAAATGCTGGAAACCAGCATTTTCTCCTTTTTCCACAATGTTTTCTATCCTTCACTAAACAAATATCAATTTTTGAGCCACATTTATTTCTGTCGTCTACAAATGTTTTGAATTTGGACAAGTCTTCAATTTTGTTGTTTGGTAGAGAGTTAACCCTTTACTCCATAGATACTCATTTGTACGCATTGCTGGTCGGAGCCTTTGGAAAACATAGTGGCAAAAGGTGAAATTGCTCGTGACGAGCAATTTCACCTTTTGTCACAATGCTTTCTATGCTATCAAAAGGTGTCATAATTACACTTAAGAAATGGCTTCATCTCTGCTGTTATTTAGGGTCAATTAGAGATACCATAGCAATGCTTTATGGGGTAAAGGGTTACTGAATGATTCAACTTTTCATAAGTTGATGGAGTGATTCAGATACTGTAATAAAGATTTCCAAATGTCTCGATGGTCTTGCGTGAGAAATTTTAGAATACTGAGTAATTGGTCTGTAAAGCCTCTTTTCTATGGGTCAAAAATGGAAGCATTTGGAGTTGACAATGCAAATATGGTTGCAATGATTGAATTCGTCTTTGATTGGGTAGAAAACGTTGTGGTAAAAAAAAATTTGCTGTTACCAGCATTTTCTCCTTTTCCCGTAATGTTTCCTAAAGGCTTCTTTCTCAGGGTCATTAATTAAACCCAGAATTGTGTGGTGAAGAATTAAATGATTGTGTGCTAATTTTGTAGTTTGATGTGACATCATTCTGCTATTTTGTAGAAAGCTGACAGGTTTTTTTTTTTAATCATTATTAAGTGTAGGCTAAGGGTTGATTTCTGACAGAACCTTGATCTGCTAAAAGTACGGTATTCAATGTAAAAATGAAGTAAAAAAGTTTGCGGCAATGCAGAATTGCCCTTCATAGGTTACCTCCTCTGTTTACTCTCCTACAAAGAGTTATTAATTTTATTCTTACCACATTTTACCAAAGTAGAAATGCATGGCTAGTAAATTTTCAGCAAAATCTTACAATATTTCCCTGTCATCCCTTATCTTGGTTTAATTTTGTAACTCTGTGTATACCTGTGTAATTCCTATTCTTTTCAGCCCATAAAGCGCTGGAACCGAGATAAGTTGTTTTTGCAGACAGTGTAGATCAAGGTCAGACTGCACAGAATGTGCAGTCTGATCTTGGATCTACACTGTCTGCTACTTTATAACATATTCTGGCCATAGTAATGATGAAAATTCAGTATTTCTGATTCTTCTCATAATTGAAGCAGTGTAAGTGTTAAGGCAATTTTATTATACAGCAAAGAAATTTTTTGTGATCTGATTGGATAATATGCCCAGAACATATGGAATTTCATTCCTATCATCATGAAATTGAGTACATGTCAAAACTTTCTTACTGAAATTCTAGAAATTTGGATCATCATTAAAAAGATTTTAATCATTAGTCACAAATTTTTGAATGCCCAAAGTTTGTGGAAGGCTGATTCCCAGCATTTTCTCGGCTGATTCCCAGCATTTTCTCCTTTTTCCCTTAGTATTTTCAAAGACTTCTTTGGGTTATGTGGTAACAGCTCCAAGGGTAAACATTCTTTTTCTATCTTTTTTTCATCATTATACATCATTTCTAAGGTGTTTGTGGTTTGGTTTGGTGAACTTCTTCTTAACAGAGGATAAAATTTAGACATTTTGAAATTGAGTGTTTCCAGGCAACAAACACAAATATGACTCAAATGATGGTATTTGTCTTTGAACACTTGGAAAATATTGCATGAAAAGGACAAATGTGGTTACCAGCATTTTCTCCTTTTCACACAATATTTTTGTCAGAGCTATTTTCGTCAAGGGTCTTTGAAGCTTGGCGGTTTTTGGTAAAGTGGTTATTCTGATGTTGGACTAGTGCATGCTGTAATGTGGTCACGGTGTCATCTTGTTTCTTTGCTTAACACCTTTGGTATTTGATGGAAGGTTAATGACTAGCTTTCAACTACTTTCTACACATCTGCAGTTCAGTCTTTTAAAAAGTTGTGGACAATGAGTAAATTGCTTGTTATAGGTATTTTTGTCCATTGTTAGTTTGGCTGTTTTTGAAGAAAACATTGAGGTATGTTATAGCCATGGGTTGGTCAAACACTTGGACATTTTAATATATCCCAGTATGTTACTTTTGAAGATACATGTGTTTACTTTGATTTGATTTGACTAGTTGTTTAACTCTTTGCCACACAATCCTGACTTTTAACAGCCCTGAAAGAAGCCTTTAGAAAACATTGTGGGAAAAGGAGAAAATGCTGGTAACCAGCATTTTCTCCTTTTCCCACGATGTTTTCTACCCTGCTGGAAACAAATTTCAATTTTTGAGTTACATATAACTTATCGTCTGCAAGTGCTTTCAATTTGGGCCAGTCTACAATTTTGTCGTTTGGTAAAGAGTTCTTTACCACACAATCCTGACTTTTAACACCCCTGAAAGAAGCCTTTAGAAAACATTGTGGGAAAAGGAGAAAATGCTGGTAACCAGCATTTTCTCCTTTTTCCCTCAATGTTTTCTTCCATTCCTAAAACAGATTTCAATTTTAGTCACATTAATTTTATTCTGTCATCTTCAAATGCTCTGAATTAGGACCAGTCTAAAATTTTGTCCTTTGGTAAAGAGTTAAGTATCAGAAGGGGGATTCATACAACAGGGGAAGTAATCATCAAAATTTTAACACAGATTATGTGCCCTTCTTTCAGCTTATTACCAGCATTTTCTCCTTTTCCCAAAATGTTTTCAGAAGGCTTCTTTCTCAGGTTTGTTAAAAGTTAGGATTGTGAGATAGAGAGTTAAAGTACAGTATAGATTCTTTTATGTACAGATATGATTTAGAGCTGGGTATCGCCAAGAAAAATGTATCGCGATACTATCGCGATACCAGGCAGGCGATACGATACAATATCACGATACTTAATTGATCCAGATATACTTAATGACAGCCTATTAAAAGAGAGACTGTTTTCATGCCATATGCGCAAACAAGATTTTATAGATAGATCTACATATTCACACCTACATGTATATCAAGCTCTTCAGAAACTTTAGGAACCTTTCCTTAAACTGTGCAAACATTTTTTGCAAAATCAATCCAAATGTTTGCTAAAACAAGCAGGTAAGACAATTTGTCTACATGATATTAAGTTTATGAGGATGTTGTGTTTTGTACTTCAAAAATCAACGGCAATGCAATACCATTTAGAGTTTTTGCTTTATTTAATATCATTCATTTTGGTCCTCTAATTTTAATTTAATTTCCAAGTTAGTTTAAAAAAAATATACCTATTTCAAGCATTGGCAGACCCCCCCCCCCCCCCCCCCCCCCCCCCGGTAGATTTATATTTTCATTTCCTAAAACAACAATTTTTTTCACTCATGAACAGAATTTTAGCCCCCAACTTATTGTTTTATTCATAGTTTTTTGTAAATCCACTGTTTAACTTCATTATTAAAAATGAGAAGATAGTTTGAAGTCCCTCTGATCAGCCGATGCCACGCTGATCATTGTAGTGTCATGGGTTTTCACGGCTTTTTGGCGATCTATTTTTTCGTGACAATTAACTTTTGGAGAAGTATTACTACATTATTTGACATCTGTTTGCCATTTCAAATAGCAGGTAACTTTAAAATCTGTCACTTTACTCTAGATAAGAGTATTAACACCTTTATTACGTTGTCATAAATGACTCGCCAGCTTCCTAATCATGCGCGTGTCCTTTGCATTTTATACTGATCGTGTTTAGCACATATTTCTGTCGGATGCATGAAAGCTAGGTTATATGAAGCTCTAGATCATAACCTAATACGTCAGATTGACAATTAGGCAGATACTTTCAGCGTCAAAGACGTCATTTCAAATTTCCCAGCGTCAAAACTCGCGCTATTGTCAACTTCGGAAGACGGTTGCAGATCCGCACCTGATTCATTTGTTACTTAGAAAGAACAAAGACATTTCAAACTGAGCTATCTTTCGCTAGCAAGTAATCAAATTGCAGCTTATATTCGTCCGGTAAATCAAATGACCTTGTTAATTAATGCTTTATTTTATCTTACAGTCCTTGTGACAAAAATGTTAAGGAGGCAAACCGATCAAAGCAGCCGCAACTTTTTGGGCACGAACAAAATATGATAACCCTAAAGTGTTCCGAATTAGCATCTATATTTAAAACCGGGAAAACCCTAGGCAAGAGCGAGTGACTAAACATTTGGCTGCAAATTATTCCCCGAATTGCAAAGTTTTATGAATTTCATTGTTTCCAGGGCGAGTTGTTTGTACGTTCTTGTATGTATAGCAGAGACAAATTGTGCGTATTTTTTTCTATTTCATACACGAAACATGATCACACACTCTGCACACGACACGACGTAAATGTATCGCCAAGTATCGATACAATGAGTTAGTATCGCGATATACTATCGCCAGCAAAAATATCACGATGCACCGATGCATCGATGATATTGCCCCAGCTCTAATATGATTGTGAACAGTATGTAAGGCCCAACAAACAATTGAGAAAAATAAAACAAAGAAACAAAGAAAGAGAAAACCAATCAGATGCTGCATAAGTGGAAATTTTTGTGATTTTGCGAATTTGTGAAATTTGCTAACTTTTCTGTTTAAGTATTTTACCACAAGTATACTAACAAATAACAAGAGGTTTAAATAAGCAAACACCCCTAACTTGAAATTATCCATAATCAGTATATTGCAAAGTTTTTGACATTTGTATATATGATATCCACATAATATACAGTATAAGAAATTAGGGTAGCTTGCTTCTTTATATTTAGAGTCTAATTAAAGCTGATCTGTTCCTTTCAGCAATACATGCAGCCTAAATCCATGCCACAGCCAGCAATAAACCTACAAAGGGTTGCTCAACGACCTCCATCTCAAGAGGAAATAGAACCAAACAGCAAAGCAGTATGGGTATGACCTTTGAGAACTTTGGATTGAACTTTGACCTACTTAGCATGATGCAACCATGACTTGACAATGCTGGCCTGTGTTTGCCTGCCTGCCTGACAGTTCTTCATACTACTGTAGTTTAGATATTATTTTTGTAAACCAAAGGTATTCAAATGAATGTTAAGAGTGTAAGAGAAAGGAATTTATTTATTGACATGTTAGATATGAATGCTGTATGTAATAACAAAGATTTTATGTAGATGTGATCATAAATCCTATCCAAAATGATCCCAAGTTTCAACTCTTTACCAGACAACAAAATTTTACACTTGTCCAAGTTGAAAGCATTAGCAGACAACAGTTTAGAAGGGGCGCAAATGATAAAATTCGTCTTTGATAGGGT
Source organism: Tridacna crocea (assembly GCA_943736015.1). NCBI lineage: Eukaryota > Metazoa > Mollusca > Bivalvia > Cardiida > Cardiidae > Tridacna > Tridacna crocea. The sequence goes on from OX031064.1 coordinate 45,103,207, forward strand.
ACAAAACACTGTGCGAAAAGGAGAAAATGCTGGTTACCAGCATTTTCTCCTTTTCCCATGGTGTTTTCTAAAGGCTTCTTTCTTAGGGGTGTAAAAACTTGCGATAGTGTGGTAGTGGATTAACAATCCAAAGGAAAATGCATCTGCAAACATTGTGCAAAAAGAAGGAAATGCTGATAACCATCAGCATTTTCTCCTTTTTCCTAAATATTTTCTAGCATATCAAATACAAATTCCATCACTTGAGCCATATTTAAATTGTCTTCATGAAGTACATCAAATATGATGTTTTTGTCTTGTGGTAAGGTTTAACTTTGTATCTCCTGCAACAAATGGCAGCAGACAAGTTTAAAAACAACCTCAGGCATTATGGATGACTCTAACATGGCATGTAAATTCAGCTCTATAAACACAGTGCAACGAAATCTGCGTCATTCTATTTAGAGTGATGTCATTCTATAAAGACTAATGTCACTCTGTCCACAGTAAGTAAGTAAGTTATTCAATGGAATATAATATATATCATCTTCATTTTTACCTGAAGTGTGAACTTTTTTGCCTTTCATTAATAGTTGGTCATGTTAGAATCGAGATAATCTCCTTTCTATCGTAGTTTATTGTTCAATAACTTATGTTGTGAGTTATGAGGTGCAGTGAATAAACCACCAGGGCTATCACTCTTGTGGATTATTTATTGTGCCTCATAACTCACAACCATGGTTTATTGAACATTAAACCATGATAGGAAGCAGGTTATTTCTTAATTACAATACTTCAGGTTAGATATATGATGATGCTTTAGAACATTGTGGTGAAAGGAGAACTACTTCAGATTAAATACTTAAATATATTTTAACCCTTTATTACATAATTCTGAGTTGTAACAACCCTAAGAAAGAAGCCTTTTGGAAATATTGTGGGAAAAAGAGAAAATGCAAGTAACCAGCATTTTCACCTTTTTCCACAGTATTTTCTACCCTGTCAGGAACCTTTGGCTCATTTTGTGTAATTCAAAAAGGAAAAAGTCTATTTTTTCATTCCATAAGTAACAAAAATCAGTTCCTCTTTTTAGCTCTTTACCAAACAACAAAATTGTAGTCTTGTCCAAATCGAAAGCATTTGCAGACGACAAAATGAATGTGGCTCGAAACTTGAAATTTGTATTGAGAAGGGTAAAAGACATTGCAGGGAAAGGAGAAAATTCTTGTAACCAGCATTTTTGCCTTTTCCCACAATGTTTTCAAAAGGCTTCTTTCTCAGGGTGGTTAAAAATTGGGATTTTGTGGTAAAGAATAAAGGTGAACTTTTGTGATTGTGCTGTGTCTGGCATCTTTCTTGCAACGTGCATTGCCCATTGTCAACTTTACCTTGTGTGTGCTCAAGAGGCCACATTTTCACTATGATACTCATGAAACTTGGTCAGAATATTTGTCTTGATACATGTAAAATCTTGGATTAGTTTGAAAATTGGTCATGTTGGGTCAGACACTAGGTCAATTGGTAAAAACCTTAGAAAAACTTGTGAAGCCCTAGAGGCCACATTTTTGATGCAATACTCATGAGAGTTGTTCAGAATACTAGTCATAATGATATCTCAACTGACTTTGAAAATAGGTCATGTCAGGTCAAAAACTAGGTCACTAAGTCAAATCTTTAGAATACCGTAGCTTGTGTAGCTCTAGGGTCATCGTTTTCTGTCCAATACTTATTCAGGTGAGCTAATTTAGGGCCATCATGGCCCTCTTGTTTCTTAACCTTTTACCACACGATCATAAGTTTAAATACCGCACAGAAAGACGCTCCATGAAAACATTGAAGGAAAAGGAGAAAGTGCTGGTAACCAGCATTTATCCTTTTCCTTCTATGTTTTTTCCCCTCTATAGAAAGTTTCATCATTTTGAGCCAAATGTATTGCGAATGCTCTAAATTTGGATTTGTCGAAAATTTTTTCGTCTGGTAAAGAGTTAACCCTTTACCCCATAAGACATTTCTATGGTTTTGCTAACTGACCCTACATAACAGCAAGGATGAAGCTGTTTCTTATGTGTATATGACACCTTTTGATATCATAGAAAACATTGTGACAAAAGGTGACATTGCTTGTCACAAGCAATTTCACCTTTTGCCACAATGTTTTCAAAAGGCTCCTCCAAGCAATGCATAGAAATGAGTATCTATGGAGTAAAGAGTTAAACAATTAACGCAGCAAAAAGCATTGGTGCCTTCTCTGCTTATGGTCATGAAATCCTTTTAGAATTTCTGTTATAATTTGTGCTGGTTTTTGAATTTCATCTTGATCTTACCCTTTACCACACATTCTCGACTTTTAAAGATCCTCAAGAGGAAGCCTTTTCAAAACATTGTGGGAAAAGGGGAAAATTCTCCTTTTCTCACGATGTTTTCTGTCCTATCCAAAATATATTTCAAATTTTGAGTCTTAGCTATATTGTCCTCCGCAAAATGCTTTCAATTTGGACCTATCTAAATTCTTGTTGTTTGGTACAGTCTTAATGCATGTTTATGACTATATTAATTACATGTAGTTTATTAACTCATTACCAAACGACAACATTTTAGGTTTGTCCAAATCGAAAGCATTTGCAGACGACAAAATAAAAGTGACTGAAAATTCGAAATTTGTTTTGTGAAGGGTGGAAAACATTGTGAGAAAAGGAGAAAATACTGGTTACCAGCATTTTCTCCTTTGTCCACTATGTTTTCTAAAGGCTTCTTTCTCAGGGGTGTCAAAAGTAGGGATTGTGTGGTAATGGGTTAATTACATGACTATTGTACATGTAGTTTACTCTTTATAACCAGGAAAATTTTAGAGAGGTACAAATTTATAGCATCCATAGAAAACAAATTTAACACGGATGGAAGTCTGTACTATGTCTTTGGAATGGTAGAAACATTGTAAGAAGTAGAAAAAATGCTGGTAACCAGTATGTTCTTTTTTCCATGATGTTTTCTAAAGCCTTCCTCATCAAGTTTGTTAAAACTTGGGATTGTGTGGTAAAGGTTTATGAAGTGTGATGTTAGATCGGTGTGACATATCCTGGTCACAAGGGCATATTACAATATTTCGGCTGACTATCTTCCTTAACTCTTTACCAAACAACAAAATTTTAGACTGGTCAAAATTCAATGCATTTGGAGAGGACAAAATAAAATTGATTAAAAATTTGAAATTGGTTTTGGGAAGGAAAGAAAACACTGGGAAAAGGAGAAAATGCTGGTTACCAGTATTTTCTCTTTTTCCCTCTATTTTTTCTGAGGGCTTCTTTCTCAGGGTCGTTAAAAGTTGGGATTGAGTGGTAAAGAGTTAAGTGTATAGATATATATGATCCATGATCTGTGAAAAGGGGGCTTAATGCATCTGCGAAATGAGTATCGACCCAGCTCAGCATGGGCAGTACTGTGTGTCCAAGGCCCAATCTACCATATGATGACTCGGTCAGTTCAACCCTTTACCACACATTGATGGCTATTGATGACGCTGAGGTAGAAGCCTTTTGAAAACATTGTGGGAAAAGGAGAAAATGCTGGTAACCAGCATTTTCTCCTTTTCCCACAATGTTTTCTACCCTTCCCAAATCAAATTTTGATATTTTAGTTACATTTATTTTGTTGTCTGCAAATGCTTTCAATTTGGACTACTCTATAAATTTGTCATTTGGTTAAGAGTGGAAGCCCAATTTTGCCAGAGCATTGCTGATATTGGTGAAAGAGGAAGCAAAGAATGAATGGGTACTAGTAGTCAAGGAAACATAGATTTATCTCCTATTACGAGGCCTTTTTCAACTTGATAGCTGCCATATTTGTATGTTCTCTAACTTATTAACACTATACCAGACTTGTCCAAATTTGCAGATTTGCATTTGCATGAGAGAATGGGTAGATATGCATGTTGTTGTGTTTGCACAAATGATTTTATTGACTTACTGCTCCTTTTTAGCTCACCTGAGCACAACGTGCTCAAGGGGAGCTTTTAGGATCACCCAGTGTCCGTCGTCCGTCGTGCGTCGTCAACAATTCTTTAAACATCAACTCCTCCTAAACCGCTGGGCGGATTTGGACCAAACTTGGCAGGAATGTTCCTTGGGAGGTCCTCTTTAAAAATTGTTCACAGAATTTGATTCCATCAAAAACTCTGGTTGCCATGGCAACCAAATGGAATTTTTTAGCAAATTCTTTAAAAATCTTCTCCTCTGAAACTGCTGGTCGGATTTTGAAATAATTTCACAGATATGTTCCTTGGGTGACCCTTTTCAAAAATTGTTCGTGAAATTTTGATTCGTCAAAAATTGTGGCTCTGGTGAATGGGGGCTTCTTGCACTATACAGAAATGAAGGAATTCTTTAAAAATCTTCTCCTCTGAAACCGCTGGTCGGATTTTGAAATGATTTCACAGATATGTTCCTTGGGTGACCCTTTTAAAAAACTGTTTGCGTAATTTTGATCCGTCAAAAAATGTGGCTCTGGTGAACGGGGCTTCTTGCATTATACAGAAATGAAGAAATTCTTAAAAATTCTTCTTCTCTGAAACAGCTGGCTAGATTTTGAAATAATTTCACAGACTTGTTCCTTGGGTGACCCTTTTCAAAAATTGTTCGTGAAATTTTGATCCATCAAAAAATGTGGCTCTGGTGAATGGGGGCTTCTTGCACTATACAGAATGAAACCACAGGTCAGATTTTGAAATAATTTCACAGAGTTGTTCCATGGGTGACCCTTTTAAAAAATTGTTTGCGAAATTTTGATTGGTCAAGAAACATGGCTCTGGTGAATAGGGGCTTCTTGCACTATACAGAAATGAAGAAATTATTAAAAATTCTTCTTCACTGAAACAGCTGGTTAGATTTTGAAATAGTTTCACAGACTTGTTCCTTGGGTTACCCTTTTCAAAATTTGTTCGCGAAATTTTGATTGGCCAAGAAACATGGCTCTAGTGAATGGGGGCTACTTGCACTGTACAGAAATGAAGAAACTCTTGAAAATTCTTCTTCTCTGAAATGGCTGGACAGATTTTGAAAAAATTTTACAGAGATGTTCCTTGGGTGTCCCTTTTCTAAAATTGTTCGCGAAATTTTGATTGGCCAAGAAACATAGCTCTAGTGAATGGGGGCTACTTGCACTATATGGAAATGAAGAAATTCTTGAAAATTCTTCTTCTTTGAAACCCGTGGTCAGATTTTAAAATAATCTGACAGAGATGTTCTTTGGGTGATCCTTTCCAAAAGCTGTACGTATAATTTTGATCCGTCAAGAAACATGGCTCTTGTGAATGGGGGCTACTTGCACTATACAGACATGATGAAATTCTTTAAAATTCTCTCTTCTCTGAAACCCGTGGTCAGATTTTGAAATAATTTCAGAGAGATGTTCCGTGGGTGACCCTTTTCAAAACTTGTTTGTAAATTTTGATCCATCAAGAAACATGGCTCTCGTGGATGGGGGCTACTTGCTCTTATACAGAAATGAAGAATTCTTAAAAATTCTTCTTTTTGAAACTGATGGTCAGATTTCGAAATGACTTTTACAGGTGACCTTTTGAAAATTGCTTGGCAAAATTATAAATTTGGTTCCAATGTTTCACTACCTCAAAAAAAAAAAATAGACTATGGTCATCTCAAAAATTCAGGTGAGCGATCCAGGGCCATGTTGGCCCTCTTGTTTAACTCGTTACCAAACAACTACATTTTGGACTGGCCCAAATTGAAAGATATTGCAGACGACAAATTATAAGTGGCAAAAATGACACAGTTTTTCCTTGATAGAGAGAAAACATAATTTACCGGTAAAAAGGGAAAAATGCTGGTAACCTGCATTTTCTCCTTTTCTCACCATGTTTTCAAAAGGCTTTTTCCTCAGGGTCATTAAATATCAGAACTTTGTGGTAAAGAATTAACTTTTTACCACACAATTCCGACAACAAGCCTGAAACAGAAGCATTTTGAAAATGTTGTGGGAAATAGAGGAAATACTGGTAACAAGCATATTCTCTTTTTCCCTCAACATTTTCTACCCTTTTCTAAAACATTTTTCAATTTTTCAGTCACATTTAATATTTTGTTTGCAAATGCTTTCATTTTGGATTTGTTGAAATTTTTGTTGTTTAGGAACGGCTTAACTCATTACCAAATGACAAAATTTTAGGCTTGTCCAAATCAAAAGCATTTGCAGAGGACAAAATAAAAGTGACAGAAATTTGAAATTTGTTTGGTGAAGTAGGTAGAAAACATTGTGGGAAAAGGAGAAAATGCTGGTAACCAGCATTTTCTCCTTTTCACATAATGATTTCTGAAGGCTTCTTTCTCAGGTTCATCAAAAGTACAGATTGTGTGGTAATGGGTTGAATTTGTCAGGACCCTTAGGCAGAAAGTTCTTGAAGACTTTACTGGGAAAGGAGAAAGTGCAGTTAGCCAACATTTTCTCCTTTTCCCATAATTTACTTTTAAATTTTGTCATCTGCAAAAATTTTGTAGGACATAATTTTAGACCTGCCCACATTGAAAGCAGTTTCAATTTCAGTGTGGCTCAAATGATGCAATTTTTGTTTGATAGGATAGAAAAAATTGTGGTTTAAGGAGAAAATGCTGGTCACCAGCATTTTCTCCTTTTCCCACTATGTTTTCGAAATGCTTCTCCCTTGGTGTTGTTGAAAGTTGGCTTTTTATGGTGAGGAGTTAACAATGAATTCAGAAGTATGAGTAATGGAAAATATGAACATCTCATTTTTTTCTGAAGCTTCAAAGACACACGAAAAGAGATATAATATTTTCTTGTTACACATATTATTTCTTTTCAAACTGTTTTTATCAAAATCTCATATATGCCTTCAAGGTAACGGGTAAATTTTGTTATCTTGCCAGAGTTAAAGTCTATGGACCCTTATTCGTATATTCAAAGACCAAAGCAGCGGAGATTGGCCGAATAGCCTTTACCAAAACATCTGTGTTACACAGTATTTACCTATGAGTTAAGCATTGTAATCCTTTAATACATGATATTTCTCTGCACCATTTAACAAACAGTTGTTTCCGAAACATCATGGGAAAAGCACGCTAAATGACCAGAGCTGTTGATGTGCCATAAAACAACATTCATTATGGAAAAATGGAGAAAATGCGATTTGGACCAGTCTTAAATTTTGTCATTTGATAAAGAGTTAACCATTACCACACAATTCCTACTCTTGACAACCTTGAGAAAGAAGCCTTTATAAAACATTGTAGAAAAAGGAGAAAATGCTGGTAACTAGCATTTAAAAAATTTGAAGGCCTTTGGAAACACAGTGAGTATTTTCTCCTTTTCCCACAATGTTTTCTACCCCATTAATATCTGAAATTATTATTTGAGTCACATTTACTTTGTCATCTGCAACTGCTTTCAATTTGGATCAGTCAAAAATTTGTTGTTTGGTGAAGAATTAATCAGCATCAATAATTTGAAAGGAAACACAAACAACATTCTATCAGACACAAATTTGTTATATTTTATATCAGATCAATGAACCTCTACCTTACCAAATATTGTACATTTACAAAAAATCCACAATTTTTTTTTGCTCTAACCCTATTCCGCACAGTCCCAAGTGACACGACGAAAGGGAGGAAGAGACCTTTGGAAAACAATGTGGGAAAAGAAGAAAATGCTAGTAACCAGCATTATTCTTCTTTTCCACCATGCTTTAGATCCTTTGTAAGACAAATGTTGTCTTTTGAATAACATTTAACCCTTTATCACACAATCCTGAATTTGAACGGTGAAAGAAGCTCTTTGAAAATATTGTGGGAAAAGGAGAAAATGATGGTAACCAGCATTTTTTTCCATTTCCCACAATTATTTCTAACTTATCGAAGTCAGAAATCATCATTTCAACATTTAATTTTTCTTCTATGTAAATGCTTTAATTTTGTGGGGTCCAAAATTGTGTTGCTTGGTAAATGGCCAACCATTACCACACAGTCCCAACTTTTGACGACCCTGAGAAAGAAACCTATGGAAAACATTGCGGGAAAAGGAGACAATGCTGTTAACCAGCATTTTCTCCTTTTCCCACAATGTTTTCTGCCCTTCTGGAAACAAATTTCAATTTTTGAGTTACGTTTGTCGTCTGCAAGTTCTTTGAATTTGGACCAGTCTAAAAGTTTGTCATTTGGTAAAGACTTAATATGTTCTTACGAACAAAATCGGCAACAAAGATACAAATAAATGAATAGCTCAAATACAAACAGCATCTGGTGGGATTCAAACCCATGAAGGACAATTATCCTCGTTATTTGAGGATTAAAAGACCAATACCATAACCACTGAGCCAAAGAGATATCTCTCTGACACAGTTGTATGATATTGTACATGTATTTAAATCGGGACGAAGCTATGCATGAAGGAGTAGTCGCCCATAACAATGTGGTCTACAAATGCGATCAGGACAAGCTGAAATTTTGTTGTGTGGTATAGAGTTAGATTCTTGTTAATTAGTTTTTAAAGTGCCCATTGTATCTAAATGTTTATTGTGCTTTAATTAAAGTCTTATTTGTTACAAAACATGTTTGTTTGTTTTTTTGCCAAAGCCAAGTTTTACCATGCCACTTGTAAATGCAGCATACTGCGTTCATGAATATTGTGGAAAAATGAGAAATTACTGCTGTAGTGGTTTCGTTATTACATCCTTATTTCATGCTTACCAGTAGTATATCGAGAAATAGCAGAATACTTTTCGATATTACACAGGTACGACCAGTGAAAATACCGATTTTCATGTTCTTATTGCCTAGGTAAGTTGCATGTACCTCACAACCAGATGGAAATATGAGGTCATTTACCTTACATTTCTCGCGCTTGACATAATATTGTAATGCGTTGCTATGTGGGAGGGATACACCACGGGGAATAACGGAAAAGAACTGTGCTGGATTTTGATAAAGTTCCTCCCAGGAAGGGTTAAAAGCATGAAATAAATAGAATATTTGTTTTTTCGGTGAAAGATCAAAATTTATTTCATCTCGTGAACACCATTGGTAATATTTTAACGAGTGGCACAGCCACTCGTGAAAATATTACCAATGGTGTTCACGAGATGAAATAAATTTCAATCTTTCACCCAGAAAAAAACAAATATCCTCTATATGTTATAGTATTGGTTGCCAAGTTGAGGCATAACAGGTTTCAGATTGTGGAAGGTGTGCTGGCACATTTCTGCCACAAGATAGATAGCTATCATGATAATTTTAGAAAACTAACGCAATAAATTAAAGTTTCCAGGAAATTTTATTGAGATAGTGAAAAGTTTCCTGAAAAAAAGTATCGTGAGAAACTTCATATTTTATCTCTAGATTTCTCAGTCGTGCTTGAAGCTGATATTCAAGATAAAAAATACCATAATAGTCCTATAATACCAGTCTCAATATCTATAAATAGAACATTCATCATTTGGATGAACTTGATTTTGTAAGATTGCAGTAAGTAAAATTTTGAATCATTAACAAATGTGGCTTAATTGGACAATTTTCACAAGACTCCAAATGAACAGAAGCCTGTAAAATCACATAGACAACTCAAAATGCCTCCAATGAACAACCTTAAAACCATTCCTTGAAAAGAAGAATTCATATGGTTGTAAACGAAGTGTTTCCGAAACTGTACCTAATTATAGGTACCATGAATGTCAGTTGTGGGCGTGAAAGCAAAAAAATCATGATAACAGTTGAAATTATCGTGATATTTTTATTGTGAAATATTTGTTTTATCACAATACTCCTCTTAACCCATTACCACACAATCCCTACTTTTGACGCCCCTGAGAAAGAAGCCTTTAGAAAACATTGTGGTAAAAGGAGAAAATGCTGGTAACCAGCATTTTCTCCTTTTCCCACCATGTTTTCTACCCTTCACAAAACAAATTTCGAATTTTCAGTCACTTTTATTTTGTCGTCTGCAAATGCTTTTGATTTGGACAAACCTAAAATTTTGTCGTTTGGTAATGAGTTAAATGATCGCAATAGCTACCTTTGTTTCTCGCAGCAGAAATATGCTACCAGAGGAAAGGTTCTAAAAAGTTTGTCATGATATCATGACTGGTGAATTATTGGCCAAAGTAAGGCCAAAAATGCATAGGCCCTGTATGTGATTTGTTACCTTGACATTATAGGCCTGTTTCTAACATAATTATGAACATTTTGTAAACTGCAGAGGACAAGCATGGGAAAGAAAGCTATATATAATTTCACTTTTGTCAAAAGGGAAAATGTAGCGGAAAAAACAAACACACAATTTGTCTTTTGCTCTCAGTATTTTAGAAAAAAAAAACAATGAAATGATATTGAAGGTATAATTGGACAACAACACGAGTCAAAGAAAAACTAAAATACCTAACATACAGTAGATGCAAGAGTTGTTTTCTGCATGGATTTAAACTATAGTTGCATCATGTTTTCTTCACAAAGTTTAACACGCCGAATGATGTCATACTAAGATTGAGCATGCTTAGGTAAGTTTGACTTTTGCATCTTGGCTCTCATTTATTACTATTTTTTCTTCAGTTCTTCAATATTATAATATGATCTAATGGTTACTTTTCACATAAAATATATGACACAAAATTTTAGTGTTGTGTTTCCAGAAAAGAACCAATCCTTTGGTCTATAATTATTGGTGGCTTTGTTGAACCATTTACTAAATAAGTGGACATTTTTGTGAAGTGGACATTTTTTTGCAATTTCACAAATTTGGAAAATTCACAAACTTTTGTGTTCGCATATTTTATCATATTGTTTGCATATTTATAGTATACAGACAAATAATGAATCCTTGGGTCCACAAACATTTTGGTTTGCAAAATGTCCATAATCTGTTATTCGCAAAATTTTCATCACACATATATTTCCATGTATACAGTATCTCACAATGCCAAGTTTTAATGACCTTATAGGATGCTTTTGAAAAACTCACATTTTATTTTGTCATCTGCAGAATGATGGTTTTAATTTAGGTTTGTCTGAAATTTTGTCACTTGGTAAACAGTTTTGCAGTTCAGGAAAATACTCCTTAAAATGGGTCTTTTTCCTATACTGAAAATAAGATCTGGTTTTTTTTTCGATGCTGTACAATGGCTACTTTTTACATTGATCTAGGCCTGTACATTTTACAGTGTTTTGCGCATTTATTTCCAGAGACCAGAAAAAAGGTTTTCTTTGATCAACACTGTTGGCTTTGCTTAACCCTGTTACTACACGTGAAAAATGTTGATTTGTCTGTAATGAAAGCTATCTACACTGTCCATAAAGGATCTTCCAAGTTGTGCTTAGCAGACTAGGGGTTAACTTTCATTTATTATATTACAATTCAGAGTTTTTAGCTCATCTGGGCACGAAGTGCTCATGGTGAACTTTTATGATTTTGTTGTGTCCGCCATCTGTCGTGCAATGTGTGTCATCTGTCGTCAACTCTTACCTTGTGTTACAGTATACACTCTTAGAGGTCACATTTTTTGTCTGATAGTCATAAAACTTGGTTAGAATATTTGTCTTGATGATATCGCAGACAAGTTTGAAACTATCTCATGTCAGGTTAAAAACTAGGTCTTTAGGTCAAATTTTAGAAAAACTTTGTGTGCACCTTAGATGCCACATTTTCAGCTCTACTGGCCGAAGGCCAGTGGGCTTATATCATGGCCCGGTGTCCGACATGCATACATCCATCCGTGCATCCATCAGTGTGTGCCCCTGTTTGTTCATTAACTTTTATTTCAAACATACCCTCTGAAACTACCCATCCAATTTTGATGAAACCTCACAAAAATTATCCTTTCATGGTCCTCTTCAGAATTCCTTGAAAGAATTTGATTCATTGAAAAACTCTGTTTGCCATAGCAACAAAAGTGAAAAATTTTGAAAATCTTTGAAAATCTTTTTGTGTGAAATCATAGGGCCTAGGGCCACCAGATATGGCTTGTAGCTTTATCTAGTGGACCTCTACCAAGTTCCTTCAAATAATAGCCCTGAGGTCAAAATTGTCCCTGTCCCAGGGGTCAAAAGTTTTACATGGTCTTATATATGAACAACTTTAAAATCCTTCTGGTACCTAGCCATAGGGCCTTGGGCTACCAAATTTGGCATGTATCTTCATCAAGTAGTTGTGTACCAAGAGTGCCCAAATTATAGCCCTGGGGTCAAATTTGGCCCAGCTCTGGGGGTCACAAGTTTTATATGGGCTTATATAGGGAAAACTGTAAAAATCTTCCCGCACCAAGCCATAAGGCCTAGGGCTACTCAATTTGGCATCTAGCTTTATCACGTGGTTGTCTACTTAGGGTGCCCAAATTATAGGATTAAATTTGGCCCCGTCCTGGGGTCACAATTTTTACACAGGCTCATATTGGGAAAACTAAAAATCTACTTATACCTAGCCATACGGCTGAGGGCTACCAAGTTTTGCATGTAACTTTATCTAGAGGGCCTCTACCAGGAAGGCCCAAATTATAGCCTTGGGGTCAAGTTTGCCCCTACACCAGGGGTCTCAAGTTTTACATGGGCTTTTGTGGTGAAAACTTTCCTAAGTAATCTAGGGCTACTAAATTTAGCCCTGTCTCATGGATCTCATGTTTTATAGGGCCTTTTACTGAGAAAATACTGTAATGTTTGGCCTGCAGTGTTTTTACTTATTACCCAGCGGAGCGATACAGGGCCATCATGGCCCTCTTGTTAGTCCAATACTTTTGAAACTTGGTCAGAATGACTTTCTTGATAGTTTCTCAAACAAGTTAAGAAATAGGTCATGTGAGGTTAAAAACAAGCTTTATGTCAAATCTTACAAAAGCCTTGTGTACGTTCTAGAGGCCACATTTTTAGTCTTTGGTCAGAATTTCTGCCTTAATGATAACTTAAGATTGAAAGCGGATCATCTCAGGAAAAGCTAGGTTACTACTTCAAATCTTTCAAAAGCTTCAGAGGTCACATTTTTAATCCAATACTGTTGAAACTTGGTCAGAATGTTTGTCTGGATGATGTCTTAGATGAGTTTGAAAATGGAGCATGTTGGTTTTAAGAAATAGGTCATTAGATCAAATCTCAAAAAAACCTTGTGTAAGAAGCCACATTTTTTGTCCAATACTCATTTAACTTGGTCTTAATGGTTATATTCCAGAGGAATTTGAAAAAGGGTCATGTTCGGTCCCTAGGTCAAATATTAGAAAAGCTTTAAAAATTATGCGCTCTGAAGGCCCAAGTTTGGTTCAATACTCTTCAAAATTTGTCAGAATGTTTTTCTTGATTATATCTCAGACAAGTTTGGAAATGGCTAACATCATATCAAAAACTAAGTCACTAGGTCAAATCTTTGAAGAACTATCTATTGCGTTGTAGGACATATTTTCAGTCCAATGCTGATGAAAATTGGTCAGAATCTCTGTCTTTATCATATCCCAGAAGAGTTTGACCACATCTGGTAAAAAAGTAGGTCACCAGGTCAAATCATAGAAAATTGTTGTGTACACTTTAGAGGTTGTATTTTGAGTCCAATACTTATGAAAGTTTGTCAGAATGTTCGCCTTTATGATGTCTACAACATGTTTTGAAAATGGGTCACATTGCATCAAAAACTAGATCACCAGGTCAAACCTTTGTAATGCTTTGTATCGGTTTGAATATTTCGGAAATAATTGAAAAAGATGGTCAATGATCAAATGGCTCAGGTGAGCATCCTCATGGCCATGATGGCCCTCTTGTTTGTATATTTCCAGAAACAAGAGGAACCAATCCTGGGTGATCGACGCTCAAAGCATGACACCAGAAGCAACAAAAAGAGCTGGACGCTTTGGCCAAATTAATTCATCACTTTCTTAACCTTTTACCACACAATCCCAAATTTAAAGGACCCTTGGAAAGAGAACTTCTGAAAAAAGTGGTTTCCAGCATCTTCTGCTTTTCCAACAATGTTTTTAAAAGCCTTCCTAGTCACAGTCATTAAAAGTGGGTTTGTGTGGTAAAGGGTTATTAGTGTTTGAGGAGAAAATTATTCTTCAATAATATATTTAATATCATGTACCATAGTATTCCTCTTATATTATTTATTGTAGCTTTTTTAATTTCTTTTTTTTTCTAAAATGATAATTGTGTTAGGTAGTAGCATAGCCAGGCTGTTTTTAGCTAACCTGAGCACAACCTGCTCAAGGGCAGCTTTTAGGATCACCCGTCGTCCGTCGTGTGTCAGTGCGTCGTCAACAATTCTTTAAACATCAACTCCTCCTAAACCCCTGGGCGGATTTGGACCAAACTTGGCTGGAGTGTTCCTTGGGAGGTCCTCTTTGAAAAAATTGTTCACAGAATTTGATTCTGTCAAAAACTCTGGTTGCCATGGCAACGAAATAGAATTTTTTAGCAAATTCTTTGAAAATCTTCTTCTCTGAAACCACTGGCCAGATTTTAAAATAATTTCACACAGATGTTCCTTGGGTGACCCTTTTCAAAATTTGTTCGCGAAATTTTGATCCGTCAAGAAACATGGCTCTGGTGAATGGGGGCTTCTTGCACTATACAGAAATGAAGAAATTCTTAAAAATTCTTCTTCTCTGAAACCACTGGCCAGATTTTAAAACAATTTCACACAGATGTTCCTTGGGTGACCCTTTTCAAAAATTGTTCGCAAAATTTTGATCCGTCAAGAAACATGGCTCTTGTGAATGGGGGCTTCTTGCACTATACAGAAATGAAAAAATTCTTAAAAATTCTTCTTCTCTGTAACTGCTAGTCAGACTTTAAAATAATTTCACAGAAATGTTCCTTGGATGACCCTTTCAAAAATTGTTCGCGAAATTTTGATCTGTCAAGAAACATGGCTCTGGTGAATGGGGGTTTCTTGCACTACACAGAAATGAAGAAATTCTTAAAAATTCTTCTTCTCAGAAACCGCTGGCCAGATTTTAAAATAATTTTACAGAAATGTTCCTTGGACGACCCTTTTCAAAAGTTGTTCGCGAAATTTTGATTCGTCAAGAAACATGGCTCTGGTGAATGGGGGCTACTTGTGCTATAGGGAAATGAAGAAATTCTTAAAAATTCTTCTTCTCTCGAACGGCTGGTCAGATTTTAAAATAATTTCACAGAGATGTTCTTTGGGTGACCCTTTTCAAAACTTGTTCGCGAAATTTTGATTCATCAAGAAACATGGCTCTGGTGAATGGGGGCTTCTTGCACTATAGGGCAATGAAGAAATTCTTTAAAATTCTTCTTCTCAGAAACGGCTGGTCAGATTTTGGAAAATTTTCAGAGATATTCCTTAGGTGACCCTTTTCAAAAATTGTTCGTAAAAGTTTGATTCGTCGAGAAACATTGCTCTGGTGAATGTGGGCTACTTGCACTATATGGAAATGAAGAAATTCTTGAAAATTCTTCTTCTCTGAAACGGCTGGTCAGATTTGAAAATTGTTTCACAGAAATATTCCTTGAATGGCGTTTTTCAAAATTTGTTCGCAAAATTTTGATAGGTCAAGAAACATGGCTCTAGTGAATGGGGGCTACTTGCACTGTACGGAAATTAAGAAACTCCTAAAAATTCTTCTTTTTTGAAACTGCTGATCAGATTTTGAGAGGACTTTTACAGGTGACCTTTTAAAAATTGCTTGGCAAAATAATGATTTTGTTTCCAGTGTTTCAATACTTTAAAAAAAAAAAGGCTATGGTCCTCTCAAAAATTCAGGTGAGCGATCCAGGGCCATCTTGGCCCTCTTGTTTAACCTTTTCAAATGTAGAAGTTGCAGTCAGGAAGGCAAAACAAATTAAGATATTCGTAAACTTTGGAGACTTCTAGGTACATAATCTTTTATTTTAATTGGTTTGACATTTTGTAGATCTAAATCATTATGATTTTGTCATATTGAATTTGGGTTAAATGAAATTGTAGTTTCTTCAGAAAAATTACAAAATTTTTGTATTTGTTTATTCAATTTGGTGCTGTCATGCATACATATTTTGATGTCAGTCAAAGGCCATAGGTTCAACCCTAAAAAAAATCATGACTTTGGTTTTATTTCCCCTTCAAATCATAAACTCATGATAAATATCAGACATGAAATGAATTTAAAAAACTGCCAAAATTTAGCTGAATTTCTAATTTCTTAAAAAAGGGGTGTACAGAATTTCTTGAAACAGTTAAAATAAAAAAAAACATCGTAAAAAGTAGCCTGAAATTTTTATTCATGCACTAAAAAGATGGTAGTCTATAAACCATAAGAAAACCATGAAAAAAATTTAATAATTTGAAATCCTATGTATTTTTTTTACATAATCAACTATAAGGGATCTTGTTCAAAATAGGTGTCAGGAGAGCAAGCAAGGCTGTCACAGGCCTCTTGCTTCATTATTGTAAATTACTAAATCCACTTTCATGTTAAAGAAGACATACATATCCATTGGTTTAACATATTTTATATAACCATTTTCCACAAAATCCTGACTTTTAATGACACTGAAAGAGAAGCCTTTTGAAACTACTGTGAGAAAAGGAGAAAATGCTGGTAGAAAACATTGTGGGAAAAGGAGAGAATGCCGGTAACCAGCATTTTCTCCTTTTCCCACAGTACCATCTGGTCTATCAGTCAGAAATTATCATATTAACAAGATTTAATTTGTTGTCTGCAGATGCTTTGAATTTGGTCCAGTCCAAGATTTTGTCATTTGGGGAAGAGTTAACTCAAACAACAAACTTTTAAACTTGTCCAAATTGAAAGCGTTTGGAGACAACAAAATAAGTGTGACTTGAAAACTGAAATTTGTATTGGGGAGGATAGAAAATATTGTTGGAAAAGGAGAAAATGCTGGTTACCAGCATTTTCTCCTTCTCCAACAATGTTTTCAAAAGGCCTCTTTCTCAGGGTCATTAATGTCGGGATAGTGTGGTAAAGAGTTAATTGATTTTCAAAAGCTGTTTCCTGCTTTTATAATAAGAGAACTAACTACATAGTTATATTTTTGTAGCAATAAAGCTTAGAGTGTGATGGCATATGGGGATGCATGACATTTTATTGAAAACTATTTGTCAAGAAAAATTCGTTGAAGCCCTCGTCTTGCAAAGGCAGCATTTAGCATTTATGTTTCGTTCAAGCATCACAAAATTTTGTTAAATTTTGATGCAGTTCGACAGAAAATGAAACTATCAAGAACTATGATAGACAACAAGAACATTAGCATAAAGTTGATTTTTAAAAAAAAATTGACCAAATGTTGTACTTCAGATTAAATTTTGGTCATTTTCAATAACATATTAATTAATTAGTCCAAAGGTTGCTTTGATAAGATGGCCCTTCCGTGAAAATGTTTTTTTGACGATATGGTTTTGAACAAAACGTCATGCAATGGGCATTAGGAGTTGCCTATAGTTTATCATTCCTACTTGATTTGCATAACATATAATTTATTTTTTGCTTATTTATTTTGATGACAATATCTTTGATATATAATCCTTTTTTGTGTGTTTTGAGATTTTTTTTGTATTAACCTTTGACCAAACAATCCTATGTATCAATGATCCTGAGATGAAGGGCTTTTGAAAACATTGTGGAAAAAGAATAAAAATGCTGGTAACCAGCATTTTCGTCTTTTTCCACAATGTTTCCTGTCCTTTCAGACATAAATCTCATTACCTAAGCCAAATTTAGTCTGTCGTCTGCAAATGTTTTCAGTTGGGGTCAAATCTAAAATTTGGTTGTTTGGTGAAGAGTTAATTTTCTTAGCTCACCTGAAGACAGGAAGCTATATTGTGATCACCTTTTGTCCAATTATTGTGTACCTATTTTTGTGTGCTTTACCATGTCATAATTTTGTAGGGTCATTTGGTTGGCAGAGGACGAGTTAACCCTTTACCCCATATGGCATTTCTAATTGACCCTAAATAACGGCAAGGATGAAGTCGTTTCTTACGTGTATATGACACCTTTTGATAGCATAGAAAACATTGTGACAAAAGGTGAAATTGCTCATCATGAGCAATTTCACCTTTTGTCACAATGTTTTCCAAACACTCCTACAAGCAATGCATCGAAATGACTATCTATGGAGTAAAGGGTGAATATAAGTATCCTAGGCATTTGAGCGATCTAGGGCCTCTGTGTTCTTCTTGAGACCGGCTTATTGAAGTGCATATGTGTAGTAGAAGAAACAGACTATCAGTCTTAAATTCTTAACCCTTTACTCCATAGATACTCATTTTGACGCATCAACAACAGACAGCTTTTGAAAACATTGTGGGAAAAGGAGAAATTGCTCGTAACGAGCAATTTCTCCTTTTCCCACAATGTTTTTCACTCATTAAGATAATTGTTTCCCCATTTGTCCATGTTTTTGACATCATATGTTTATTTGCTGCTTAATCAGAAGAGCCTAAAATTGGCATATGAGGTAAAGGGTTAACCCAAATTCTGCATCTTTGCAAGCCAAGGCTGACGATAACAATGCTACTCCACCCTTGGCGGATTGAGCTTGATTTTTACATTCTCCCAATATGCTTTTTCATTAGATGCAGCCAGCTCTAACTGCAACAAATGAAATTGCTCGTAGCATTTCATCTTTGATAAAAATAGAACAAGGACGCTACCTTTCGAATAGAAGGTAAACATGGAAACCCATGTGGATGTCTGCTTATAGATTCATGTGTATTCATAAGCGGTTGTTAAAACAATATTTGATTGGCTTTTAGGAATATGATGTAAAGAGGGGTAATAAGCAGCATCCATTAGAAGACGCAGGGAATCTCGAAATCAGGCTCAATCAGCCAAAGTAAGATCCATGTAGTGACCGTAACCTTGGCTCGCAAAGATGGGTTGGCAGCATCCTCGGATACCCTGGGGTCTCCCTATTTGCTACGCTACATTGACCCCTGGGACAATTGACTAATAAAACTTTGAATCAGCTGCCGAAAATCGATACGAAACGTCATAGCGCACAATCCACTCGCCCATCACAAAATGATGATGGAACCAATGAAAAGCCAGCATTCGGCCAGCGGTAAGGCAAGGGAAATTCAATTAATTGTCCCAGGGGTTGATGTGGCGTAGCAAATAGGGAGACCCCGGGGTATCCGAGGATGGGTTGGCAGAGGAAGAGTTAATATAAGTATTCTACATGGTTGAGGGATCTAGGGCCTCTGTGTTCTTCTTGAGACTGGCTTATTGAAATGCATATGTGTAGTATAAGAAATAGGCTATCAATAACCCAAATTCTGTGGCTTACCTGGACAGTGAAGATCCCAGATCAGATTGAGCATACTAAAGTCTGAAATATGGCTTGTGTAATGCAGAGAAATGACCCCCATTACAAAATGACCCACAGGTCATTTCTTGACTTAACCCATTACCACACGACAAAATTTTAGGTTCGTCCAAATCGAAAACATTTGCAGACAACAAAGTAAAAGTGACTGAAAATTTGAAATTTGTTTCGGGAAGGGAAGAAAACATTGTGGGAAAAGGAGAAAATGCTGGTTACCAGCATTTTCTCCTTTTCCCACAATGTTTTCTATAGGCTTCATACTCAGGGGCGTCAAAAGTAGGGATTGTGTGGTAATGGGTTAAGACGAATGACCCATGGGTCACTTCTCAACATAGAAAAATGACCCGGGTCATTATTCTATGTCGAGAAATGACCATGGATCATTTTGTAATGGGGGTCATTTCTCTGCATTACACCTGCAACAAGCAAAAAGGGGCATTAGGATACAATTCTGTACAGTGTCATTTTGGATAAGCCTGCACTATCTGTGCAGGCTGATCCGAGACGGCACTTTTCAACTACATTAGATTTTGTCCTACACTAGACTTGCACAAGACAGAAAAAAAAAAATAAAACATAAAGTTTTCATTTGGATTAGTCTGGAAGGACTGCGCAGGCTTATCTGAGATGACATTTTATGCAAGTTTAGAGTTAGATGCGCCTGTTTGCATCTTGCAGGCCATATATAAATTTTAAAAATCTGCCTGAGAATTTGTTTGATGTAAACAAGATTAATCCTTTACCAGACAATCTCGAGTTTACGGACCCTGAAGGAGTAGGCCTTTGAAAACACAGTGGGAAAAGGAGAAAATGCTGGTGAACAGTATTTACTCCTTTTCCTACAATGTTTTCTATCCTTTCCAAATCAAATTTCAAATCTTGATTGACATTTATTTTGTCATCAGCGAATGCTTTCAATTTGGACTTGTCAGAAATTTTGTCGTTTGGTACAGAGTTAAAAGGGTAGAAACATTGTTGGAAATGGAGAATTATGCCATTTAACCAGTATTTTCTTCTTTTCCCTCAGTATTTCCCAAAGCCTTGCCTATGGTGGTAAAATTTAGAGCTTGTTTTACAGAGGATTAACTTTGTATTTGAGTGACAATCTCTTCTATACTTTGTATGTGAAGAAATATACTTTGGCAACATGGGGGGTGCATCATACTTATCAAGTTACCTCATAATTTGAAATCCATAAATGCCATTTTTCCAGACAAATTGACTGAATAATTGACCTTTCTGTAAACATGAGTTTGGCACGTCCCCCTTAGTAACGCGGTATTTCGGTTATCAAGCCTGACAAGCTAACCTGAAATTGTGTCAGACTCAAGTTATCTCATAATTTGAAATCCATAAATGCCATTTTTTCAGATAAGTTGACTGAATAATTGACCTTTCTGTAAACATGAGTTTGGCACGTCCCCCTTAGTAACGCGGTATTTCGGTTGTCAAGCCTGACAAGCTAACCAGAAATTGTGTCAGACTTTTTTGTTAACGTAATGCCCAATGCTGCATTTTCATTGGCCAATAAGACATTGGTAGACCTGTCAATCAAAATCAGCAGAAAGGTCAATTAAGGAAGGACAGTGATCTTTAATCCTTTCCCAGACAACAAACTTTTAAACTTGTCCAAATTGAAAGCATATGCAGAGGACAGTTTTAACTTGGCTCAAATGGTCCAGTCTTTCTTGGATAAGGTAGAAAACATTGTGGTATAAGGAGAAAATGCTGGTAACCAACATTTTCTCCTTTTCCCGTAATGTTTTCAAAAGGCTTCTTTAACATAGTCGTTAAAAGTCGGCATTGTGTGGCGAGGGGTTAAACATACAGATTTACATACAGAAGTATCGAGTTAGGTCAGCCTGTAGGGACGGCACAGGCTGACATACTTTGATAACTTTTGCACATGTATTAACTCATTACCACACAATCCCTACTTTTGACACCCCTGAGAAAGAAAGTCTTTGAAAACATTGTGAGAAAATGAGAAAATGCTGGTAACCAGCATTTTCTCCTTTTCCCACAATGTTTTCTACCCTTTCCCAATCTAGTATCATTTTTTGATTCCCATTCATTCTGTCGTCTGCAAGTGCTATCAATTTGGACTGGTCCAAAATTTTGTCATTTGGTTGAGAGTTAAGCCCCCTTTTTCACTATGCATAGCTCAAGTGATTTGTAATAAACTAATATTTCTACGACTTGTGTTCTTTGTTTCTTTGGGTGGTGTCCAATCTTTCAACTGTTAATTCAGTTACGTCTTAACCCATTACCACACAATCCCTACTTTTGTCGCCCCTGAGAAAGAAGCCTTTTGAAAACACTGTGGGAAAAGGAGAAAATGCTGGTAACCAGCATTTTCTCCTTTTCCCAGTGTTTTCTACCCTTCCCAGAACAAATTTCTATTTTTTAGTCACCTTTATTTGTTCGTCTGCAAGTGCTTTGAATTTGGACCAGTCTAAAATTTTCTCGTGTGGTTAAGAGTTAAATACAGTTCATGTCGTAATTACAGCTCCCATTGCTCATGACTTGGGTTTGCGCCTCCAATTCTAGGCTGGAACCCTGATGAACCTTACCATCAGACATTTCTAGAAGATTTTCCTTAGCCCATATTGTTT
Source organism: Tridacna crocea (assembly GCA_943736015.1). Taxonomy (NCBI): domain Eukaryota; kingdom Metazoa; phylum Mollusca; class Bivalvia; order Cardiida; family Cardiidae; genus Tridacna; species Tridacna crocea. The sequence goes on from OX031064.1 coordinate 45,125,084, forward strand.
CAAAAGCCCTCCTTCCTCGCGGCTGCGAACCCATATCCTGCTAAATAACTAAAACAAAATTTTCAATCTGACAGTGTTGCCGGCGACCACTCCTTCATTCATGGCATCATCCCGATTTAACCCTTTCCCAAACAATCCCTAAAAAAGAAGCCTTCTGAAAACGTTGTGGGAAAAGGAGAAAATGCTGGTAACCAGCATTTTCTCCTTTTCCCACAATGTTTTCTTCCCTTCTGGAAACAAATTTCAAATTTTCTGTCACTTTTACTTTGTTGTCTGCAAATGTTTTCGATTTGGAATAAAATTTTGTCATGTGGTAATGAGTTAATTATAATACATAACAATTGTGTTTGGGAGATATCTCTTTATTTCATGCTTTCCGGTAGGATATCGAGAAATAGTAGTGAAAATATTTTTTGATGTTAAACTGGTACCAATATCGATTTTCACGCTCTTGTTGCCTAGGTAAATTGCGCGTGCCTGACAACCAGATGGGTAATATGACGTCATATACCTTACATTTCTTGCGCTTGACGCAACGTTGCTATGCGGGTGGGGTACGCCACGGGGAATAAGGGAAAAGAACTGTACTGAATTTTGGTAAAGCTCCTCCAAGAAAGGGTTAAAAACATGAAATAAATAGATTTTTTTTTTTTCTGTGAAAGATCGAAATTTATTTCGAGTGAACACAATCGGTAATATTTTCACTCGTGGCTGTGCCACTTGTGAAAATATTACCAATGGTGTTCACTCATAATAAATTTTGATCTTTCACCGGAAAAAACAAATAACCTCTCTATAGCTCAGTGGTTATGATATTGGTCTTGTAAACCTCAAAAAAAACAAGGATCTTGCCTGCATGGGTTTGAATCCCACCAGATGCTGTCTGTATTTCAGCTGTGCATTTGTTGCCAGTTTGTAAGTTGGGGGCCTGTCTGGGATTGGCCATTGAACCATTAACCCTTTCCCACACGAAAAATTTTGTACTCTTCCTAATTGAAAGAGTTTGCAGACGACAATTTTAGATTTTGAGAAAATGGCAGAAAGTTCTCAAAAAGGGTAGAAAACACTGTGGGAAAAGGAGAAATTGCTCGTTATGAGCAATTTCTCCTTTTCCCACAGTGTTTTCAAAAGACTTACTGTAGACACGTAAAAAACTAGGGCTTGTTTGGGAAAGGGTTAATCCCATTTGTTGTCTAAAAAGGATCTTTCTGAAGGTTTTTGATAACATAAAAAGGAGAAAATGCAACCAGCATTTCCTCCCTCTCCAACATTGTTTTTGAAATTTTCAGTCTTTTCTCTTTATTTGAGCCTCATTTGATGTCGTCTGCAAATGGTGTCAATCTAGGGAAGTGTATATTCTTGGTTTGTCTGATGAAAAGTTATCTTGTTACTACATAACAAAATCATAGAATAGTTTTAGTTGAAAGCATTTGCAGCAAGCAACAATTCAAATGTGGCTCAGATAATGAAATTTGTCTTTGATTAAGTAGAAAACACTTTGGGAAAATGAGAAAATGTTGGAAACATGAATTGCTCCTATTCCAACGATTTTTTCTACCCTACTGGCTTTTTCCTAAGTTCGTTAAAAGTAAGGATTATATGATAAAGGTGTAACCCTTTACCAAACAATGCGTGGTTTTTACGACCCTGAGATAGAAGCCGTTTGAAAACATTGTGGGAAAAGGAGAAAATGTTGGTAACCAGCATTTTCTCCTTTTCCCACATTGTTTTCTACCCTACTGGAAAAAAATTCCAGTTTTTGCGTTACATTCATTTTGTCGTCTGCAAATACTTTCAATTTGGACCAGTCTAAAATTTTGTCGTTTGGTAGAGAGTTAAAGAAATGGAAAAAGGGAATTTTTAAAAAATATCATCAACAAGTTTCATTAAAATATCACTTTACTCACTTTTTTTCTCATATTTTGAATTTTCTCTCATTTAATACATTCTGTACACAAGCATTCAACATTTCACAAAAATATACATTCTTATTTAAAACGCAACTGCATGACAAATTGTTCATGAAAAAGATCTGTAGAAAAAGAAAAAAAGATTCCTAAGTAAGCTATTTTTCCTGACCATTTTTAACATCATATGGCTTGCAACATACGAAAAAGGACATTCCGACATCTACGTAAAGTGTCATCTGGGATCAGCCTGCGCAGTCCGCGCAGGCTAATCCGAGATGGCACTTTCCGTTTTAATGCAATTTTCTGTTTTGCCTATGTCTACTGTAGCACAAAATCTAATGTAGTCGTAAAGTGCCGTCTCAGATTAGCCTGCGCGGACTGCGCAGGCTGATCTGAGACGACACCTTACGCAGAATGTCCCTTTTCACGTGTTGCACACCATATTGCTTGCAGCATGTGAAAAAGGAATTTTGGACATTTGCATAAATTGTCCTCTCAATCAGCCTGCACAGCATGTGCAGGCTAATCTAAGACGGCACTTTATGACTACATTTGATTTTGTACTAAAATATACTTTCACAAACAGAAAGTTACAGGCTAGTCGTTTCAGATTAGACTATGCGGACTGTGCAGGGTGATCTGAGATGACACTTTATGCAAATATCTGAATGCCCCTTTTAACCCATTACCAAACGACAATATTTTAGACTGGTCCAAATAGAAAGCCTTTGCAGACGACAAAATAAAAGTGACTGAAAATTTGAAATTTGTTTTGTGAAGGGTAGAAAACATTGTGGGAAAAGGAGAAAATGCTGGTTACCAGCATTTTCTCCTTTTCCCACAATGTTTTCTAAAGGATTCTTTCTTAGGGGCGTCAAAAGTAGGGATTGTGTGGTAATGGGTTAACATGTTACAGGTCATATGATCCCATGCTTTCAGAATCCTCAGGCAGAAAACTTTTGAAAACATTGTAGATTAATAAATTGATTGTGAAGTGTTTAACTCCTTACCAAATGAGAAATATTTGGACAAGACCAAATTGAAAGCATTGGCAGACGACAATTCAACTCCTGCTGAAAAGATGATTTCTGTCTATGATAGGGTAGAAAACGTGGGAAAATGAGAAAATGCTGGATACCAAGATTTTCTCCTTTTCCCACAGTGTTTTCAAAAGGCTGCTATTTCAGACCCGTAAAAACCAGGGATTGTTCGAGAAAGGGTTAACTCATTACCAAATGACAAATTTTAGACTGGTCAAAATTGATAGCACTTGCAGACGACAAAATAAACCTAACTCAAAAATTGAAATTTGTTTCCAGCAGGTAGAAAACATTGTGGAAAAAGGAGAAAATGCTGGTTACCAGCATTTTCTCCTTTTTCCATAATGTTTTCAAAAGGCTTTTTGCTCAGGATCGTTAAAAGTCCGGACTGTGTGATAAAGTGTAAACCAATACTGTATAGGTGGATATCTATGCGTGTCGAAAAATTTGCAGTTACTGTTTACAGACATTTTGCGTTGAAAACTGTGAATTCAAGACACTCACTATCTGTTATTATTCCTAAATACTCAAACACAAATGTTGGTAACCAGCATTTTCCCCTTTTCCCACAATATTTTCCACCCTATCAAAGTCGAAAATCATCATAATAACAAGATTTAATTTGTTATCTGCAGATGCTTTGAATTTGGTCCAGTCTAAACATTTGTCACATGGTAAGAGTAAACCGATCAAAAATGGCTTGGCCAATAAGAAATTGTTTTACTTTCAAATTTAGAAAATTCTTGAGAGCAATACTTAAGAATTCTTAACTCTTTACCAAACGAGAAAATTTTGGACTGGTCCAAATTGAAAGCATTTGCAGACGACAAAATAAAGGTGACTGAAAAATTGAAATTTGTTCAGGGAAAGGTAGAAAACACTGTGGGAAAAGGAGAAAATGCTGGTTACCAGCATTTTCTCCTTTTCCTACAGTGTTTTCAAAAGGCTTCTCTCTCAGGGGTGTCAAAAGTAGGGATTGTGTGGTAATGGGTTAAGAATGTGGATCCTGCCAGGTTCGTTTGGTTCGGAACTATTTTTCGTTCCTTTTTTTTTTCTTAACTCATTACAACCAAATGACAATAATTATGTTAGGCTTGTCCAAATTGAAAGCATTTGCTGACCATGAAGTAAAAGTGACTGAAAATTTGAAACTTTTTTTGTAAAGGGGTGGAAAACATTGTGAGAAAAGGAGAAAATACTCCTTTCTCTTCAATTTTTTCTAAAGACTTCTATATCTCAGGGTCAGTAAAAGCAGGGATTGTGTGGTAATGGGTCAATCAAAAGTTGTTTTCAAAATGAATCAAAGGCGTGATTAAAAAACCAACTCTAAATCAGAAGAGACATAGCACTGATAGCAAGCATCACATAACGGGAAAACTTTTTCAAAGAACAGACATACATGTATTCTGACCCAAAATCTAACTTAATACATACTATTACTCACAGAGATTATGTAACATACCTATGCACACATATACAGTCTGATCCTAGTCCATACTTTCTCCCTCTCAACTGGTGTTTACAGACACACTTTCCCATTAAATGCAATAAAATAGCCAGCAAAATCGACTTTGGTGATAAATCATAAATATCAATATGGCAAGGAAAACATGTAACTCTTTACCACCAAATAAAATCAGACCAGTCCAGATTAAAAATTGACAAAATGTGAATCAAAAATTGAAATTTGATTTGGAATGGATGGAAAACATTTTGGAATAAGGACAAAATGCTGGTTAACAGCATTTTCTCCATTTCCCACAATGTTTTTTAGATAGGCTTTCCTTCTCCGGATCATCAAAAGTCGGGATTGTGTGGTGAAGAGTCGACTCTTTCAAAAATGACAAAAAAAAAAACCCACAACCGGTCTTAATTGGAAGCATTTGCACATGACAAAATAAATGACTAATAAAGTGAAATATGTATTGGAAAGAGTAGAAAACATTGTGGTAAAGGGAGAAAATGCTGGTTACCAGCATTTTCTCCCTTTCCCACCATGTATTCAAATGGATTTGCTCACAGGAGCCAGTCAGGATTGTGCAGGTAAGGGTCAAAAGGCGGTGTAAAGCAGTATTGAAAGCGTTGATAACAGCAGTATTTCTCTAGCTTCATTTCTTTCTTGGGATGCTAAACACAATTTTAACCCATTACCAAACGACAATATTTTAGACTGATCCAAATTGAAAGTATTTGCAGACGACAAAATAAAAGTGACTGAAAATTTGAAATTTGTTTTGTGAAGGGTAGAACACATTGTGGGAAAAGGAGAAAATGCTGGTTACCAGCATTTTCTCCTTTTCCCACAATGTTTTCTAAAGGCTTCTTTCTCAGGGGCGTCAAAAGTAGGGATTGTGTGGTAATGGGTTAAGCAAACAGTGCAGATCCACAATCAGACTTCAAAGAATATGTACAGTCTAGGTCTGTATTCACCAACCATTCTTAAGAACATTCTTAGTCTCATTTATCAGAATATTGTTGGTGTGAAAGTAACAGAACTTCTGATTGGCTAAACCATTTGGTTTAGCCAATCAGAGGGTCTGTTACTTTCACAGTTAGACAATCTTGAAGAATAAGAGAAAGAATGTTCTTCAGAATGGTTCGTGAATACGGACCTGATCTTCCATATATGCCTTCAAGAAATTTGTTAAATTTCTGGGAAAAAAAAAATACACTTCACCCAAAGATCTTTTAACTTTTTACCATATGACCAAATTTTTAGACATACTCAAATCAAGAGCAACTGCAGGTAACAAACCAAATCTGAAAAACAAACAGACACCGTGGGAAAACAGGGAAATGCTGGTTTCCAGCATGTTTTTCTTTTCCCACAATCTTTTTAATAGGCCTTTCTTTTTAGGATTGTTAAAATCTCTGGATCTCTGGATTGTGTGGTAATTAGCTAGCAATACTCTCCTAGAAAAAAAGTCACTAGCCTGAGAAAGAGGCCTCTTGAAATCATTGTGAGAAAAGGAGAAAATGCTGGTAACCTCCCAGAAGACAAAGTTCAATTTTTCATTTACATTTATTTTGTCATTTGTAAATGATTTGAATTTGGACTAGTCCAAATTTTGTTGTTCGGTAAAGAGTGAACAAATAGAATTTGAGAACGGTCCAAAGTGTACAGATGACAAATTAACTGATGCTCAAAGGAAAGAATTTGTCTTTGAAATAGTAGTAAACATTGAGTGAAGAAGAAGAAGAGGAAAAAATTCTAGTTACCAGCATTTCTCCATTTCCCACAATGTTTTCATTAGCCTTTTTTTCTCAGGGTCGTTAAAACTTGAGACTATGTGATGAGTTACAAAGAATACTCAAAGAATATAGAAAACTGAGATTCAAATATCCATGATAAAATGATAATTTCGTAAGTTGCAACAGTTCATCACAACATTTCATGTACTGCCTTAAAAAAAGGTCTGAATGAAGACAAATTAATTTGTTAGGTGTCACATTATATTCCAACTTTCATATACATTTAACCCATTACTACACAATCCCTACTTTTAATGCCCCTGAGAAAAAAGCCTTTAGAAAACATTGTGGGAAAAGGAGAAAATGCTGGTAACCTGCATTTTCTCCTTTTCCCACAATGTTTTATATCCTTCACATAACAAATTTTTAATTTTCAGTCACTTTTATTTTGTCGTCTGCAAATGCTTTCAATTTGGACAAGCCTAAAATTTTGTTGTTTGGTAATGAGTTAATACCTTATTCCTGCATAACAAACATCTGGGTGAGGTGGAAGCTTGCATTAAAATTTAATCTGTTACACGACAAGTACGGATTTTCCATCCTTACGAAAGTTTTTGAAAGCCTTGTGGGGAAAGGAACTATGTTTCTTTTAAACAATTTGCTTCTTTTCCTGTGGTGTTCTAGATCATACAAATGTGGACATTTTCCCTTGCTTACCATTCTGTGATTTGTATGGGTTGTTCTAGTCCGTCGTATATGAAATTGTCCATGTTTGAAGTAACTATTTTGAGTAACAATAGAGATTTGCACGAAAAACCACAATGGGCTACAGCAAAACTAGAAGGCCCTGAAGGGCCTGAATATGCTCTACTGGCAGAGAGTTTGCTTTTTAATAATGCATACATAGGAATTCATTACGCAAAAAGACAAAAAAAATTGACATTTTCAATTCAAAATGGCAACTTTTCCATTACTGTTGGTTGAATTTTTTCAAACTCAACAGGGTTAAAAAGCTTCTGATGGGATAAACAAGCTGAAAAATTCATGACCTGATCACAAATAAATACTTGATCATGTAAACAGGCAATGAAATTGTTCAATTTGAAAAGACTACTTTTCCCATACTGTTTGTCAGATTTTTTTCAAAATTGATAGGGTTAAAGCTATTGATTAGATAAACAAACTGTGCAAGTTTCACGAAAATCTGACGACAAATGAAGACTTTATCGCGTAAACAAGAATTGGAAATTTTCAACTTGAAATGGCTACTTTTCCCATACTGTTTGTTGGATTTTTCTCAAAATTAATAGGGTTGAAGCTATTGATAAGATACACAAACTGTGCAAGTTTCACAAAAATCTGACAACAAATGCAGACTTTATCGCGTAAACAAGAAAAAGACTAACTGATGGACAGACGGACACACGGACGGACGACGGACACCCCGCCATGACATAAGCTCTGCTGGCTTTCAACCAGTAGAGCTAAAAACTCAATGTTTTCTTTAGAAAAAGCTGAAGTAAAAATTATCAACAAAAAAAGTCAAATGATTGTTGAAACATGGTGGGATTGCAAAATCAAGTAAAAAAGTACTGTATCACAAAAAGACTTCCATAATATCTTTTGCAGCAGTGTTTAACTCATTACCACACGAGAAAATTTTGGACTGGTCCGAATTGAAAGCATTTGCAGACGACAAAATAAAGGTGACTGAAAAATAGAAATTTGTTCTGGGAAGGGTAGAAAACACTGTGGGAAAAGGAGAAAATGCTGGTTACCAGCATTTTCTCCTTTTCCCACAGTGTTTTCAAAAGGCTTCTTTCTCAGGGGCGTCAAAAGTAGGGATTGTGTGGTAATGGGTTAACAAAAGCAATAGCTAAAAGCATGAAACTTTTAATTGTCTTCCAGAAGATCAAATGTGAAAACCATAATTTAACTCTTTACCTATGACAAAATTTTGGACTGGTCCAAATTGAAAGCACTAACAGACGACAATATAAATGTAACTCAAAAATTGAAAATTGTTGCAAGCAGGGAAGAAAACATTGTGTCACCAGCATTTTCTCCCTTACCCACAATCTTTTCAAAAGTCATCAATCTCAGGGTCATAAAAATCAGGGATTGTTTGGTGAGGGGTTAATTCTTTACCACACAATCCCAACTTTTAATGAACCTGAAAACACTGTGGGAAAAAGAGAAAATGCTGGTAACCAGCATTTCCTCCTTTTCCCAGAGTTTTCAACCCTTCCAAAACTAAATGTTAATTTTTCAGTCACCTTATTTTGTCGTCTGCAAATTCTTTGAATTTGGACCAGTCTAAAATTTTCTCGTGTGGTAAAAAGTTAAACAGATAATCCAGTTAACCCTTTACCACACAATCCCTATTTTCACGACCCTGAGATAGAAGCCTTTTGAAAACTTGGGATAAGGAAAAGATGTTGGTAACCAGCATTTTTTCCTCCTTTTCCCACAGTGTTTTCTACCCACCCCAATAAAAAAATTTAGATTTTCAGTCACATCTATTTTGTAGTCTGCAAATGTTTTCAATCCGGACCAGTCTACAGTTAAGTCATTTAGTAGAGTAAACAATACATTTTCAAAGCCATCAAATGTATAAGAGGAAATAACTGATTTTGTCAAAAAAGAGCAATTCTCTGGCAAAAGGGGGATTAACTGTTTTCCAAACGACAAAATTTTAGACTGGTCCAAATTCAAAGCAGTTGCAGACGACAAAATAAAGGTTATTCAAAATTTGAAATTTGTTTCCAACAGGGTAGAAAACATTGTGGGAAAAGGAGAAAATGCTGGTTACCTGCATTTTCTCCTTTTCCCACATTGTTTTCAAAAGGTTTCTATCTCAGGTTCGTTAAAAGTCCTGATTGTGTGGTATAGAGTTAATTCATCTTCCTACATGCACAATACCAAGCAAGTCATCACCCAAAACCCGTTTTGAATAACAGCCAAATGAATCATAAGGTACACTGGTCCTTTGACAGACATGCCAGAAATCGACTGCAAGCCAAACGTTTCATTCCAGAACTGCCATTGCAGAATGTCCAGGCTGATCTGGATGGATGCTTTTTGAACATGTATGAAACCCCCTAGTCACAGATCACAGATTATAGTAATTGCTCTTTCTTTCATGCTTTTCCATGAAATAAGACAGAAAATATCATTCGAGTATGATCTGATAATTTACTGCTTTGCTACCTTTTACCAAACAGTTCCTAGGTTTAACACCCCTAATCATTTGTCCATAAAATGCTTTATATTTCCGGCAAGTCTAGTAGAGAGTTAACCCTTCCCCAAATGACAAATTTTACACTGTCCCAAACTCAAAGTGTTTGCAGATGACAATTTTGAATTTGATGAGAATGGCAGAAAGTTATCCGATAAGCTATAAAACACTGTGGGAAAAGGAGAAATTGCTCGTTACGAGCAATTTCTCCTTTTCCCACAGTGTTTTCTAAAGACTTGTACAGCAGAGTTACTTCTTTATCAAACAATCCCTATTTTTAACAAACCTGAAGAAGGCCTTTAAAGAAAACATTGTGGGAAAAGGAGAAAATGCTGGTTACCAGCATTTTCTCCTTTTCCCATATTGCTTTTTATCTTCTTTATGACAGTTAACACCAACTCATCCACAAGTAGTTTAGTCTGCAAATAGTTTGGACTTGCACAGGTCCAAAATTCTGTTGTTCTTATACAAAGTTAAATGTTCAGGCAGTTTTGTCTCTCTTTACAGTGTTGACTTGACACTGAAGTTGTCATATAAATGAAATTATCAAACTGCAGTAAATCATGTAGAATCTTTCACTGTTCATTTCAGTCAGTTTTTAGCACATGAGAAAAAGGTGGATTTGATTTTTTGATGTTCGATCAACCCACCTGTCATTTGAGAACACCGCCATTCTGTATTTTGACTCTGGTGAAGCCACTTATGAAAATATAAATGGTCATCAGCCTAACCAAAGTACAATCTTGTACCATAACAAACAATAATTTTCTAGCTCTTGCATGAGAAGGCCTGACTTATGACGGAAAGATGAGAAGCACTCCAAATGAGGCCAACCAGTCACATGACTTGTAACAACCAATGAAATATGTTTATACTCTAGAACAGATCTGTGTTATTGGTCTTTCTGCCATGGTTTTTTATCTATGCCCTTATGGGCAGGTATGTGGGTATTTCTACATTTATCACCATAGTTACAACCAGTTGTTCTCCAAAAATAGCACTCATTCCCATTTACAGGCCCTGACACTTTTGGTTGTTGTTTACTTCCTGCTCCTATGGTGATAGTACCATTACTGTAATTATAAAGAAAAAAGGTTAAACTTAGATTATAACATAAACATAAAATTGAGCCATGCTCTGGCAAAAGTGACAGCTTAAATCTTTACCAAATGACAACATTTTAGACCGGTCCAAAGTGAAAGCATTTGCAGACTACAAAATAAATATGACTAACAGATGGAAATTTGTTTTGGGAAGGGTAGAAAACATTGTGGGAAAAGGAGAAAATGCTGGCTACCAGCATTTTCTCCTTTTCCCACAATGTTTTCAGAAGGCCTCTTTCTCAGGGTTGCTAAAAGTTGGGATTGTGTGGCAAACAATTAATACACCTCATGATGCATGATACCAAGCAAGATATCATATACATTATGAAGTCATAAAATTCATTTTGTCTAAAAACAGACAGAATTTAAAGGTAGAATGGCTGTAAGACAAGCACAAAATTTATCTAAACCATAGAGTTTCAACACAGGTCAGCCGGTAGGGACTGCTCAGGCTGACACCGAGTCCATACTTTTCTCAGATGCCCAAAGCCCCTTTTCACTGAGGAATAATTCACATAAATCATGATTCTAAAACTCAGTTTCAAACTTGCATGCTATAAAAAGAGAATAAAATTTTGTTATTTTTTAACATATCTATCTCTTTCCCTCATTAAGTCATATTTTCTTTAGTTCGTAACAAAAAAAAAAGACATTACCTTTCAATTTGTTAAAAAAGCTTCATGTGTTTAAGGTGAAGATTATCAACAAAATGGCTCTGAACCACATCAGCCAAACGAAGACTTGTCTAAACTGACAGTATTTGAAGACAACAATTAAAGTGTTGGTCACATGATGGAATTTGTTTCTGATAGGCTAGAAAACATTGCAGGTAAAGGAGAAAGTGCTGGTTATCTTCATTTTCAACATCTTCTACAATGTTTTAAAGAGCTTTGTTTCCAAAGGTTGAAAGCAATGAGTGTATGGTGGAGTGTTAACCCTTTACGAAACAATGAAGACTTTTTTAGAAGCCCTTTGAAAACATTGTGGGAAAAGGAGAAAATGCTGGTAACCAGCATTTTCTCCTTTTCCCAAAATATTTTCTACCCTATCAAATAAAATTCAGATTATTGAGTCACAGTTGAAATTGTTGTCTGCAGAATTTCAATTAAGACATGTCTAAAATTTTGTCATGTGGGAAAGGGTTAACGGGCAAAAACAAAAGCAATATAATACAGATAATACAAAACAACATGGAAGCAGAGACAACCAACAATAATCACATGGTAACCCTGTTAGAATTAGATTACCACACAACCCGACTTTTAATGACCCTGAGAAAGAAAGCCTTTGAAAACATTGTGGGAAAAGGAGTAAAAATGCTGGTAACCAGCATTTTCTCCTTTTCCCACAATGTTCTCTACCTTTTCCAAATCAAACTTCAATTTATGGTTGACTTATGTCATCTGCAAATGCTTTCTATCTGGACAGGTCCAAAATTTTGGTGTTAGGTAAAGAGTTGTCATAATTTGATAGTTCAAACTTACCAATGCAATAGACCTACCCTAACAGTGATTCATATGGTATAGTTCATGCAAGTTTCCTGTGTCTCACTTGAAGTTTTAAGTCAGTGCTTATAAAACTTTTGTTCATGCTAAACTGAGCTAAACATGAGATATGAAAGCTGAACAAATATGGATTGGTAAACCTTGCGGAGTAAATTCTTAACTTCATGAGCTTTTCCTGCTTTCTTCCAAATAAAGCAGTCTTCGTTTCAAATTCTCGAACCATCTTTAAGCATAAATGAGACATAAAAGTTTGAGGATGAACTCCGGCAAACATAAGCTCAAGGTTTATAAGCACAGGCGTAGGTGCTCCTGTTGAATCACAACACCAAAGCAAGACAAAGAACATTACAAACACTGAACGGCAAAAGAATTAATGAGTGTGACTTATATTGTTATTTATCCCATTATCTACAATCCCTACTTTAGAAGCCCCTTAGAAAGAAGTCTTTAGAAAACAATGTGGGAAAAGGAGAAAATGCTGGTAACCAGCATTTTCTCCTTTTCCCACAATGTTTTTTACCCCTCACAAAACAAATTTCAAATTTTCAGTCACTTTTATTTTGTCGTCTGCAATTCCTTTCAATTTTGACAAACCTAAAATTTTGGCGTTTGGTAATGGGTTAACTTATTCTCAATTCTATATGAGCTAATTCAAACCTTTATTTACTAGTCCTGTCTCATCTCTTTACCACACAATTCCAACTTTTAACGACCCTGAAAAAGAAGCCTTTTGAAAACACTGTTGGAAAAGGAGAAAATGCTGGTAACCAGCATTTTCTCCTTTTCCCACAAAGTTTTCAACAATTCCAAAGATAAGTTTCATTTTCTTAAGTTACATTTAACCCATTACCAAAAAAACCAATATTTTAGACTGATCCAAATTGAAAGCATTTGCAGACGACAAAATAAAAGTGACTGAAAATTTGGAATTTGTTCTGCGAAGGGTAGAAAACATTGTGGGAAAAGGAGAAAATGCTGGTTACCAGCATTTTCTCCTTTTCCTACAGTGTTTTCTAATGGCTTTTTTCTCAGGGGCCTCAAAAGTAGGGATTGTGTGGTAATGGGTTAAAATGTCATCTACAAATGATTTCAAATTGTACAGGTCTAAAATTTTGTCGTTTGGTAAAGGCTTAACTATTCCGAGGTAAAAGGCTTTAGAAAAGATTGTGAGAAAAGGATAGGAACCCCGGTAACAGAGCATAGTCTCATCATGGTCTCATGCTGTCCTATAATCTACATTGATTTGATTGATTGTATGGTGTTTAACCTGTTACCACATAGTAAAATTTTACACCTATCCAAATTGAAAGCATTTGCAGACGACAATTTCAATGTGGCTCAAATGGTGCAATTTTTATTTGATATGGTAGAAAACATTGTAGGAAAAGAAGAAAATACTGGTTACAAGCATTTTCTCCTTTTCCTACACTGTTATTTAAAAGGCTTCTTTCTCAGGGTTGTTAAGTCGGGACTGCGTGGTAAATAGTTAATTTTGTTTTCAAAATTATTATGCAGCAAATATGCACCTATCCATGTCTTCCTGGAGTTTCTTTCACCAGAACTTAGCATCAATAAACTTTCCAGGGCAGTGGATGCTTTTTGTCCACATAACCATCGACAAAACAATGATCAGCCATGACAAAGGAATTAATTCTGTCACAATGACTATCATCAATCCTTGGAAAGAAACCAGTGCTTAGTACCTATATTCTTTCCAAGGCACTAGCTGCTTTCCCACCCAACCATTGACAAAACATTGACCAGCGACGATAAAGGACTGAATCCTATCACCAATCCTTGGAAAGAAATTGGCTGAACCTGGGATGGATCCAAGGACCCTGTTCTTGTACGCTACCTACAACAATACCTGAGCTTGGCTTGCAATTTGCATCACATTCTCCCCAACTGCAGTATCTGGGTCAATTTTATGAAAAAAAGAATATCCTATTTCTTTGGTGACTGGGAATGAGCAAAGCTTTGACCCAAAAGGAAACCTAATTAAATCAAACAAACATCTTTGGTCAGAGAAAGAGACCCAAACATTTAATTTCAGGTCAAGGTTATTTTTAACTCATTACCAAACGACAAAATTTTAGGCTCATCCAAATCGAACGCATTTCCAGATGACAAAATAAAAGTGATTGAAAATTTGAAATTTGTTTTGTAAAGGATAGAAAACATTGTGGGAAAAGGAGAAAATGCTGGTTACCAGCATTTTCTCCTTTTCCCACTATGTTTTCAAAAGGCTTCTTTCTCGGGGGCATCAAAAGTAGGGATTGTGGGTAATGGGTTAAAAAAAACAGAATAGACTGAGATCAGACTGAATGGTGGTCCAGTCTTGATCTATATTGTATACAATTTTTCAAAAGCTTACTTCCTTTTTTAACCCATTACCACACAGTCCCTATTTTGACGAAAGTGAGAAAGAAGCCTTTGGAAAACATTGTGGGAAAAGGAGAAAATGCAAGTAACCGGCATTTCCTCCTTTTCCAACAATGTTTTCTACCCTTCACAAAACAAATTTTAAATTTTCAGTCATTTTTATTTTGTTGTCTGCAAATGCTTTTGATTTGGATGAACCTAAAATTTTTTTGTGAGGTAATGAGCCAAAAAACCTTATATAAAAGTTTTCAATGCACAAAATTAATCGATAACCTTTTCACTAGAACTTCTCTAAACATGGAAACAGTCGAACGTAAAGCTTCGCATACCCCTACCAAGCATATTTTCTCATTTTCTATCTTTCCAAAGATGAATTTCTATTTTTGGGTAAAAAATAATTTTGTCATCTGCAAAAGCTTTGATTTTGGGCATGTCTAAAATATTGCCGTTTGGGTAATGGTTCGGCTATGACTTTTGTGTTGATGTTTCTGACAGTTTGTGACAAAAAAGTTTGTGATTTTCACATGACTATCTCTATCCCTCATCATGCATCTTTCCCTTCTCCCATCATCTAGCTTTAGCCCCTTAAACCCATTATTATGAAGGCCTATTTCACCCTTTACCACACAATCCAAAGTTTAATTGACCCCAAGAAGAAAGCCTTTCGAAAACAATATGGGAGAAGGACAGAATGCTGCTGACCGGCATTTTCTCCTTTTCCCATGATGTTTTCAAAAGGCTTCTTTTTCAGGGTCGTGAAAACAAGGGATTATGTGGGATAGGGTTAATATCCCTACCCAGGGGAAGGAGAAACAAGACAAAGGAGAAACATACATGGAATGGGGAAAATACCCTTTCATAAATTGTGCAGAAAAACACAAAACACGGTTATAAAAGGAGCACTTGTATGCAATTATATAAATTTCAAGCCTTGCCCAAACAATCCCTGGTTTTTACGACCATGAGGAAGAGACCTTTTAAAAATACTATGGGAAAAGGAGAAAATGCTGGTAACCAGCATTTTCTTCTTTTCTCATAATATTTTCTACTCTGTCAAAGCCAGAAAT
Source organism: Tridacna crocea (assembly GCA_943736015.1). Classification (NCBI taxonomy): domain Eukaryota; kingdom Metazoa; phylum Mollusca; class Bivalvia; order Cardiida; family Cardiidae; genus Tridacna; species Tridacna crocea. Next base: position 45,140,521 of record OX031064.1, read on the forward strand.
CAGCATATTAACAAAGATTTAATTTGTTGTTTTAGATGCTTTGAATTTGGAAAAGTTCTAACACTTGTCATTATCATTAGGGAAAGGGTTAAACAATTTCAGACAGTTCGCTCAAACAACTTGATCTTTTTTAACAACTAATACAGTAGCCTTTCCAAACATTGTAGACAGCATTTTCTCCTTTTACCAGCTTTCCCATTTTTCCTTGAGGCCGCTAAAAAAAATGGGATTGTAGGGTACAAGAACACAACATCAAAAGCCCCAGTGACACACCTTTCCCCCATGAGCTTCTTTTTCCAAAAATAGCACCTTTCACTAGCAACGTTAATGTTTTTCCGTAGGGCAGATGAACCCTGCACCAAAGGAAAACAGCTTTTAAAATTGTATTAATTTTATGGTGTTTAACACTGTTTTCAACACTATTTCAATATATTGCAGCAGCCAGTACACCTATCCATGCTTTTCTGGAGTCTTATTTACCAGTACTTTGCACAAAATTCTTTCCAAGCCACTGGCTGCTTTCCCACATGACTATCATCCAAACAATGGTCAGCTGTTGGAGAGAAATGAATCCTGTTACAATGACTATCATCAATCCTCGGAAAGAAATTGTCATAGTGGCAACCAGAATGTTCTCCTTTTCCCTGAATTGAATCATTTGAACAGTATATAATTTATGATTGTCAAAATACTTTCTATTTGGTCTAGTCTATGACTACATGGTGCAGTTCAGTGCTAACTCTTTACCAAACGATCTCACTTTTCACAAATCTGACGAAAAAGGGCTTTGAAAACACTGCTCGTAGAGGAGGAAATGCTGGTTACCAGCACTTTCTCCTTTTCCAGTGTTCCCACCCACACAAATTACTGCGTAAATGATCATACAGAGTTGAAATCCTCGTAGCAAATTTCGGTAACATGCAAGACCTAAAGTAGGAAAAACTAAAAATTTTAAGGACACGAAAAATTTATGTCTAAAAAAAATGGAAACCCATGGTACAAAATGTCCCTTTTGACATTGTCCAATCAGTCACATCAGACTGTCTTTTCAGCTTTTAATAGCTTTAAGCTGTAAATTTCCAAAAAATTTAATATACTGATATATTAACAGCCATTTTTAGATGCAAATCATTAGTATGGATTGCTTTACCTTTATTTGAGAACTGTTATTGTTCTCTCTGATAATAAATCTTACCCTCAGATTTACAGCTCAGGGGATAAGTCTAGCATACCCTTGACATAAAAAGCTAGTGGGAATACTGTTTTCTCACAATGTTTCCTAGCCTATGCTATCAAAGAGGTAAATCATAAATTGCACTACATTTAGTTTCAGAATTAAAATTTCATTTCTCAGATTTGAGATCAGACTATCCAAACCAACAACATCCCCTCCCCCATCACCCAATCAAGATTCTCTCCATCCATCTCTGATACTTATTTAGCTGACTACAGGTTTCTTCTGTACCAGTGGACAAATGTTATAAATCTTAAAATTTTGAACACATTAACAGGTTTTTTTGCTTGTATTGAACTTAAATGCTAATACAGTTGTAACAGCTTAGGCAATATCAGGGTGGCCAGTGCACCTATGTTTTCTGACTGTCTCACACCAGTACTGGCACAAATTTCTTTCCAAGCCACTGAGTACTTATCTCACATTTATCATGTGAGAAGCAAAAAATTGCAAGAAAGCAAGTTTAAATATTGTTTATTAATTCTTTACCACACAATCCTGACTTTTAATGAACTGAGAGAGAAAGTTTTTCAAAGCATCTTGGGGAATGGACAAAATGCTAGTAACAACCAATTTCTCTCTGTCCCACATTGTTTCCCATCTGTCCAGAAATAAATTTCAAGTTTTGATACCACTCATTTTATTGTCTGCAAATGCCTTGAATTTGGACAAATCATACATTTTGTTGTTGGTATAATTATAGTTCATCAAGTTTGACACTGAAATCATTGGCAGTATCTGACAAAACTTTTTGTGGACTTTCAACACAGCTGATGCCCCTGAGAAAGAAGCCTTTAGAAAACATTGTGGTAAAAGGAGAAAATGCTGGTAACCAGTATTTTCTGCTTTTCCCACTATGTTTTCTACCCTTCACAAAACAACTTTCTACCCTTCACAAAACAACTTTCAAATTTTCACTCACTTTTATTTTGTCGTCTACAAATGCTTTCAATTTGGTCTGGTCCAAAATTTTGTCGTTTGGTAAAGAGTTAACTCATTACCACACAAGAAAATTTTAGCCTGGTCCAAATTGAAAGCATTTGCAGACAACAAAATAAATTTGACTGAAAAATCAAAATTTGGTTCTGAAAGGGTAGAAAACATTGTGGGAAAAGGAGAAAATGCTGATTACCAGCATTTTCTCCTTTTCCCTCAATGCTTTCAAAAGGCTTCTTTCTCAGGATCGTTAGAAGTCCAGATTGTGTGGTAAAGAGTAAATGTAAAGTGTTTCCTTGGTTTAGCGCAGACGACACTTTACCCATTGTTGCCCCCTTTTTGCCTGTTACAGGCTATGTGGGGGCCGTGGAAATGGGATAGAGTGCATCTGCAAAAAGTAGCAACCCATGTCAGGTGGCACAGTCTGCACAGGCTGACCTGGGTTGAAAAGTTTTGCTATTCGATGAATTTTCTGCATTTCAAAGGCCCAATTCTACTTGCTAATGTAATCAGTTTTTAGACAAAAAGGATTATTTCATGCAAAAGACTCGCTTGGTATAATGCATGCCAAATATGCATTAAACATCCTTTTCCTACATCTTCACGAACCAAGCTTACGATCACTACGTGGATCTTACCTTGGCTGATTGAGCCTGATTTCAGGATTCCTGCGATGCGCCCTCTTTTGGATGCTGGTTACTACCCCCCTTTACATCATATTTCTAAAAGCCAATGATATATCGTCTTACAAACTGCTTACAAATATACACATGAAGCGATAAGCAGACATCAACATGGGTTTCCATGTTTACCTTCCATTTGAAAGGTAGCGATCTTGTTCTATTTTCATCAAAGATGAAAAGCTACGAGCGATTTCATTCATTGCAGTTAGAGCTAGGAGCTAGCTGCATCCAATGAAAAAGCGTATTGGGGAATGAAAAAATCAAGCTCGATCCACCAAGGGTAGAGTAGCGTAGTGAATCGTCAGCCTTGGCTTGCGAAGATATTTTCCTAGACAACACAACTCTAAATAAGAAGCTTTTTGAAAACACCGTTGGAAAAGGAGAAAATGCTGGTAACCAGCATTTTCTTCTTTTCCCATAATGTTTTCTTCCAATCCCAAAACTAATTTCATTTTTTGAGATACATTATTTTTGTCATCTGCAAATGCTTCCAAATTGGATCAGTCTAAAATTTTGCTGTTTGGTAAAGAGTTAAAGGTGGGTATTTAGAATTTTTACATCTCACCAAATTAAAAAACATATATATCACTAAAATTTATATGAAAAAATAATACAAATCATCAATAAGTAAGACTCATAAAATTACAAAAAATAATTTTTTTTGATGGTGTTCCCTTAAAAGGCTACATAGCCTCTTAAAGTATTTTTAGATTTCCCGCCAAAAATCAATAAAGCATTTTGGGAATGTCAAGTCACTGGCATGTGACTTATAACGCTTAAATTCCATTACATAACAAACATGTAATAATTTTTTTCGATAAGGTCTTCTTGGGAGCCTATTGTTGAAACTTTGTGTATTCCTGTATATAAATGAGCGAATTGATCATCTAAAAATAGAACATGTCTCCGGTTGGTGTCAACCTGGGCCGTAGTAAATCTCTAATTTCTTGTGCTGTCGGATGGTTTTCGACTACTAAGGTTTATGGAGGCAAATTAAAAGGCTTACAGAGTATAAGGATGATTTTTTTGCATTTCCTTAAAATTTTCGTCCGAAGATCTGAAGGGTCACTTTTAAGAAGCCTAAAATAATGTTGAAAACAGCACTAACCACCATATATACAAATAATGAAAATTCTAGGTCAAAATGGGACATAACTGAATCAAAAATACTTTCATCTTTACATACCCTTATTAGGTGAGTTACCCTTGGCAACTAGTCCAAGTTGGAAGTACATGTACATGTATGTACCATATTTCTAACAACAAAAGCACACTCCTTAATAGTAGCTCCCCAAAGGAAAAATGCTTAACTCTTCACCAAACGACAAAATTTTAGACTTGTCCAAATTGAAAAGATTTGCAGATGACAAAATAAATGAGATTCAAAAATTGAAATTTGACTTTAGAAGAGAAGAAAACATTTTGGAAAAAGGAAAAAATGCTGTTTACCAACATAATCCTCCTTTTCCCACAATGTTTTCAGGTTTCTTCCTCTGTGAAAACATGGGATTGTTTGGTAAAGAGTTAAATCACAGTAACCTCATGTACATTAGTTGATTCAAATGACAATATCTAATTAAAGAATATGATGAATCTTTCCTCTAATCTGATCAATATATTCCCCTAACAATCCTTAAAATTCCAAGAAATACAAAATTAGACAGACCTTTTGCTTTGCAAATCAGGTACAAAATAAAAGCTCCGTATCCTTGTTTTGTATAGCTCCCGGGAGCTTTTATTAGAAGAAGAATGGTATCCTCAGTAACAACAGAGATATTATAAACTGTACAAGTTTTATATCACGATGATGCAACACAGACAAGGTCGGGTTATGACAACAACTTGACTTTTTCCTCCAAAACAGCCAGGCTAAAAATTTTTACGCTGATTATCCTAGAAAAGGTGGGAAAGTTGCTCATGAGGGAAAGAGATAGCTACGCACCGACAACAGCCATAATTATGTATCCCCGTCCCCATTGTTACATAGCCTAGTTCTTTTAGGTCCATACCTACCAACCATTCTTAACCCTTTCCAGAACGATGAAATTTAGACCCCTTTCCATTAACCCTTTCCCAAACAAGCCCTTATTTTTACGTGTCTGCAGTAAAAGTCATTTGAAAACACTATGGGATAAGGAGAAATTGCTCGTAACGAGCAATTTCTCCTTTTCCCACAGTGTTTTCTGCTCATTCGGATAATTTTCTGCCATTGTTTTGAAAGTTAAAATTGTCGTCTGCAAACTCTTTCATTTTGGAAGAGTCTAAAATTTGTCATTTGGGAAAGGGTAAAAAAAGATCTGTGGATGACAAATTCAAAACTGTTCAATAAGCTTGAGGTGACTAATAGGGTAGAAAACATTGCGGAAAAAGGAGAAAATGCTGGTTACCAGCATTTTCTTCTTTTCCAGCAATGTCTTCAAAAACCCTCTTCAACAGGTTCATAAAAACCAGGGATTATTTGGTAAAGGATTTAGAACATTCTTGGTCTTATTTGCGAGAATTTTCTAAATCTGAAAGATATACACCTTCTGATTGGCTAAACCAAATGGCCAATCAGAAATTGTGTTACTTTCAAAATCAAAAATTAGACCAAGAACCTTCTTAAGAATCTTTAGTGAATACAGACTTTCATTTCTGGACTAGAGCAATGTAAAAAAAAGAATTTCATGCAAAAAAAAAAGTAAATACCAACAATATAGACTAAAATAAAGGCAAGGAAAATTATCACCAAAACTTGATGAAAACATATGACTGAACATTGGAAGCACTTTTTGTACTACATGTAATTTGTTTTCTTTTTTTCACATACATACCCCAATCCTTATCTTGTAGAACTGATGTGACACAGAGAAAAAAATGAGATAATAATGTGATAGAATTATCCCTTATAAGGTTTATGTATATCTAAAGGAAACAAACTAAGATAAGGGAGAGACTACAACAGTCAATGAGAAAGATCTTGTAACCCTTAGAGTGTGGAATAAACCGAAATGACACTTTCAGACTAGAAATAGGACCAAAATACTTGCAGTTTTATCATTGCTCTTGTCAAGAATGTCTAAACAAAGCAAACAGTGTAGATCAAATATCAGACTGCCCATTGTATGCAGCCTGATCTTGAACTTCACTGGCTCCCAAAAACAACTATAGTTGTGAAAGGGATGTTACAGGTTAACCCTTTACCACACAATGACTACTTTAAATGACCCTGAGAAAGAAGCCTTTAGAAAACATGGTGGGAAAAGGAGAAAATGCTCGTAACCAGCATTTTCTCCTTTTCCAACAATGCTTTCTACCCTATCAAAGTGAAATTGCACCATTGGAGCCACTTTGAAATTGTCTTCTACAATTGCTTTCAATTTGTAAAGGTCTAAAATTTTGCCATGTGGTAAAGGGTTAAGGTACTTATGATAAACCTCTGTAGAGTTCACTTACAAGAGCTATCAATCAAGACCATTCTAATGAGTACCTACAATTCTGATTAGTACCTAGCTAGCTTTAACGCAAATACAATGTTTACAGCATTAGTAAGACCTAACTTATATAACTTAATAAACTTGAAAACTACAGAGGAAAAAGTACATAAATAAAATTGATCCATACATGATGATTTTACACTGCTTTGCAAATACCTTGCAATGAAACTGATTGCTCAAACTTCTCTAACAAATTACAGCAATTGTTATGTGAATAGTCTTGGAAGAAAAACAACACAAATATCTGTGGAAATTGAAATTTTATATGATAAGCCACTTGCAGAAAAAATCTGATCTCCAGTACTGATCATATTTGAAATTCTAAAACAATCACTGAAAGGGGCCATCCATTCAACAGAACACTCATGCCAGATAATCATGCACTCTCTGTCACACATCATGAAAATAAGTCATAGTACTGGTAGCCCTAAGTGCCAAGAAACAGCTCTCTCATATATCAATGCAGTTTGAAAACAAGCAATTTTGTTGAAATGATATCCCCTGCCAAAAAAAACTTTTCAAAAATTTATCCCACTCCGTAACTCAAAAATAACTCCCTGTCAGCTATTTTGCATCAAATAAAAAAACAAGAGGCGAAAAAAGTATCAGCAGAATAGGTCATTGTACACATATAAAGTTTCACGAAATTCCCTCCAATGGTATTTGAGATGTTGTCCCGTACAGACACAAGGGTGGACAGACGGTTGAACTGACAATGCTAAAACTATACCCCTCCTCCTTCGGCAAGGGATAATAAGCAGATTCTCAGAGACTGCACAAAATGTATATTTAGAAAATAGGCCATGTCTAGTGCATCAGTGTTCTTTTCCACAAATCCAGATTCTATCAAATAATTCTAAAAGGTGCCACTTAAAGAGAAATAATCCTAAGTGACAGAAAAACGAGGACAAAGATCGTTCAACATGCACTTTTGGAGAAGATTTTAAAATCTTTGAGCTTTATCACAAGGGGAAACAAGAGATTTTCATTGAAACACATTCATTAACCCTTTCCCAAACAATCCCTGGTTTTTATGGGTCTTGAATAGTAGCTTTCTGAAAACATTGTGGGAAAAGGAGAAAATGCTGGTTACCAGCATTTTCTCCTTTTCCCACAATGTTTTCTACCCTGTCATAGACAAAAATCATCTTTTCAGCAAGAGTTGAATTGTCGTCTGCAAATATTTTCAATTTGGTCTAGTCCAAAAGTTTGTCGTTTGGGAAAGGGTTAAAAGAGTTTTGAAAAGAAGCATGACTCAAATGATTCCACAGTTCCCAGTAGCAGATCTTTTGACAAAAATTTTGCACATGTTCACATAGAAACTCACATAAGAGGTCATTACATAAGATTGCAGACTTAAGGCAGTTAGCCCAGATACTTTGAACAAACCTCTTGCAGCATCTCCATCCATACCCTTAAAAATGTTTCAGCATTATTTACAAAAGTATTAGCTAGTTCACAACTAACCAAACAATACATGAATTTATTATCCTTAAGTTTTTTTGAGAAAACAATGCAGGAAAAGAGAAGTGCTGGTTACCACCACATTGACTGTCATTACATTTTCATCATGGACCTTTTTCCAGTTTTGTCTCCCTTCAAAATTAAATCACATTATTTGAGCCAAATGCAATTTCTTGTCTGCAAAAGTTTTCCATAAAAAAGAAAAGTCAACTACTTTTTATCTGGTCAACTACTTTTTATCTGTTGGTGTGTAAAATAAATGAAAACCTTTTTTGCATATTGCATGCCACTTAATTTGCTGTTGGCAAATGCTTTCAACATGGATGATTCTAAAAGTTTGTTATCTGATAAAGAATTTATTATAATCCCTGTGTGCTAAAGGTAGTGTTCTGAGGTCTTTGCTAATATGTGTATATTATGTCCCATTTAATCCCATTATACAAGAAAATGTGACCTGTCACACAAAAAGGCACCATCATGGCACTGTGACAAGCGTCGACCCTGTGGTTTAACAGTGCAGACCAGGATCGACACTTTTTGCTTTGTAACATTATTTTTCTAATCTCTCAACAGATACCTTGTGCTCATTATTTTTTAGCAAACTCTCAAAAGAGGCTTGACATCACAAAAGCCTGGTATGGACACAGTATAGAGCATATCATTTAACTCATTACCACACAATGCCTTCTTTTGATGACCCCGAGAAGCCTTTAGAAATCATTGTGGGAAAAGAAGAAAATGCTGGTAACCAGCATTTTCTCCTTTTCCAACAATGTTTTCTACCCTTCCCAAATCAAATTTCGATTATTCAGTCACATTTATTTTGTCGTCTGCAAATGCTTTCAATTTGGAGCAGTCTATAAATTTGTTATTTGGTAAAGAGTTAATTGCTGTGAAAAAGCTTGACCTTTTTTTTTTTACACATGTACCCATCTAAAGTAAACCATAGTATACAAATTATGTAATATACTGAAATTGTTATTGGGATACATTTGATTTGAACAAGTCTAAAAGTTTGTTGTTTGGTACAGAGTCAATCTACTTTAAGCTACCTCGACCTTTTTCTACAACAAAAAAGAGCCTTGCGGCTAACTTTCAAAGCAGACCATAATGTAATTAACTCATCACCAAACAACAAAATTTTAGACTGGTCCAAATTGAAAGCATTTGCAGACAACAAAATAAAATTGACTGAAAATCTAAAATCTGTTTTGTGAAGGGTAGAAAACATTGTGGGAAAAGGAGAAAATGCTGGTTACCAGCATTTTCTCCTTTTTCCACAATGTTTTCAAAAGGTTTCTTTCTTTGGGTTGTTTAAATTCGGAATTGTGTGGTAAAGAGTTAATTTTGCTCAGTTTCACGTAAATAAGTCTTGCAGTAAAGAAAATGTGTTGAGAAACTGTTGGAAAATGACAGAGGGAACAAAAGCAAAATCCCAGCCTAAAGGTTCCCATTGTAAGCTTTGTGCTAAGCTATGACCTTTGTTTGTACTGCAGGGAAAAGATACTAGCAAATATGGCGTAAACAAATGTGCCATGCTCTGGCAGAAGGGGGCTTAATGCATCTCTCTAATGCATGAAAAACAAGCAAGACTTCATAATTTATGATCATAGATCTATTAACTCATTACCAAACAACAATATTTTAGGTTTGTCAAAATCGAAAGCATTTGCAGATGACAAAATAAAAGTGACTGAAAATTTGAAATTTGTTTTGTGAAGGGTAGAAAACATTGTGAGAAAAGGAGAAAATGCTGGTTACCAGCATTTTCTCCTTTTCCCACAATGTTTTCTTAAGGCTTCTTTATCAGTGTCATCAAAAGTAGAGATTGTGTGGTAATGGGTTAAGTCCGTTTTGTCCCACAACTGACCGAATCAAGATGTTAACCAGAACTTCGCGCTGAAGCATGATGAAAATTGGGCTATGCATAGAGTTTTGGCCCTGGTGAGCTTGCGATGATTGTATCAGCTGATGTGGGTCAATACGTTTTCTACATGCATTAAGCTCCCTTTACACATAACACAGCTCATTCATATACTTAACTCATTACCACACGAGAAAATTTTGGACTGGTCCAAATTGAAAGCATTTGCAGACGACAAAATAAAGGTGACTGAAAAGTAGAAATTTGTTATGGGAAGGGTAGAAAACACTGTGGGAAAAGGAGAAAATGCTGGTTACCAGCATTTTCTCCTTTTCCCACAGTGTTTTCAAAAGGCTTCTTTCTCAGGGGCGTCAAAAGTAGGGATTGAGTGGTAATGGGTTAAAAAACAAAAAAGTCAATATATTCCAATAAGAGTTAAAAAAACATACATAAAACATGCATGCATCATAAATGATTTGCCTCTCTATTACGTTAAACATATAATATCAAGAATAATTAACAGTCCAAGTCAAGTGCAATTAAATCTATAAGTTCTGAAATAAGTTACCCAATCTAAAACATAACAAAAGCTCTCAATTCTGAAGGTTTATTTTATACTGTGGATTTATTTTTCATACATAAGTATATTAGCATAACGCATGTTTAAATTTTTGTATTATGAAGTTAGAGAATAATATTATGAAACCATAAATTGAATGAGGAAAAAAAAGGAATATAGGAAAATTAAGTATGCAGACACTAAGTATGCTAAGTGTACCACATGGTGCCTTACAGGAGAAATGCAGATCAAGATTAGACTTTATAAAACCTAGTTTGATCTTGAATCTACATCTCCAACTTATCTGTAAGATTTTACAGCTAACAACAGCCTTTCTTAATTCAAGTCTTGAGTCTATTTTTATGACACAAATTGTAAATTTCATTTCCTAAGCAGTCAAAGGGCTACTCTCTAACAAATGAGTACAAAATTTCTATGGATCTACAGAAGAGAGCTTTAAGAAAATTTGTGGGAAATGGAGAAATCACAGGTCATACTTTTTTGAGGATTTTTTTAAAAACTGTGCAAATTACATCATGTATTTTCTTTCAAACAAATGAGCCATTCTCTGTGAAAAGGGGCTTAATGCATCTGCAAAACGTTACGTACGGCCCAAGTCAGCCTGTCTCACCTTGCTCGACATTTTTTGTTACTGCTCTATTTTCTACATGACAAAGGATCTACAGAACTCCAGATAAGAGAAAGTGATGGTACTCTAAATCCATTATTTCTCTCCGAAACCCTATATTGTGGGTACTCATTAGAATCGTCACGAAGAGACGATTCTAATGAGTACCACAACATAGGGTTAAGTGGAAAATAATTACTATTATCAATTTGGAAATCAAAATCACTCCCTCAATCTGGAGCTCTGAATCTACCTAATCATTTGCTCAATTTTCTACATGACAACGGACCAATCTACCCAATGATTCTGTTATAGGATAAAATCAATTTCATAGATCCACAGCCATAATGATGACTTGTACGGTACACTGCATCACAGAGATGCATTAAGCCCCTTTTTGCCAGAGCATGGCTCAAGTAGCTTACCTACATGCAGTATGATTAACTCTGGTACATTGGGGTTAACCCTTTACCCCATAAGGCTTTTCTATGGCATCTCTTATTGACCCTAAATAACGGCAAGGATGAAGCCATTTCTTATGTGTAAATGACACCTTTTGATAGCATAGAAAATATTGTGACAAAAGGTGAAATTTGTCGTCACCTTTTGCCACAATGTTTTCCAAAGGCTCCTACTAGCAATATGTAGCAATGAGTATCTATGGAGTAAAGGAGTTAAAGTTTTCACACAAACACTCACTCTCTAAAAGCTTATATATGATATATCCCACTTCAAAATACACCGCAAACTCACCTTTTTGAGATATTACTTTGATTTTTACGAAGTGTAATTGTTCCATGATTAGTTCCAGTGTTATTGATTGGATGATCGGGGAATTTTATCAACAACCTTTGCCCTGCACATTCTGTGCCCTGAAAATAAAGTCAGAGAGCAAAAACCTTATCACTTATTTTACACTTCACAGGAAGACAACAAAATAAATGTGAATTTAAGAAAATTCAAATTTGATTTAGGAAGGGTAGAAAACATTGTGGGAAAAGGAGAAAATGCTTGTTACCAGCATTTTCTCCTACAATGTTTTTTAAAAGCTTTCTTTCTCAGGATTGTTAAAAGTAGGGTTTGTGTGTTAGAGAGTTAAAGAGCTGAATATACAAAATAGACATGATCGGTCTAGATATACACCAAAAATCATTGCAATAAGAGAGCTGAAGAAACAAAACAAACATTACCAGCTTAGATATAAAACCAAAATGACAGCAGTTCCACAGTTGCTTTGGTCAATGTTTCAGCTCAGTAGCCAGCGTAGATCAGAAATCAGACTGCATGTTTTAAGCAGTCTGATCTTTATCTATACTGGACACAGTTACAGCTTTTGTTTTGGAAAGTGCTTTAAACTCTTAACCAAACGACAAAATTCTAGAATGGTCCAAATTGAGAGCATTTGCAGATGAAAAAAGGTAACGTCAATAAACATTTGAAATTGTTGTTGGAACAGTAGAAAACATTGTGGGAAAAGGAGAAAATGCTGGTTACCAGCATTTTTTCTTTTCCCACATTGTTTTCAAAAGCCTTCTTCAGGGTCGTTAAAAGTCGGGATTGTGAGCTAAAGGGTTAATGGCAAATCTTTAGAATAACACATTTTCTACATGCTTAACACATCAAATGTGTCTCTTTAATATCTCAACATATTGAAACAGATGCCAATGCAAATCTGATCTGTTTGAATGTTCTTTCCTGCTCCATTTACCAACATCTATGACATCTTAGCCTCATCTGACATTCATGGATTTCCCGGTGTAATAAATAAATGAATGAAAAATCTGATTCTTTACTTGTATTGAACACTATAAGAAGAACAGCAATTTGTTTTACAAAGCAATTACTTCTTTTTCCTTGATCCTTTTTTCTGAAGCTGCCAACTACAGTAGGAAAATACGAGCAAGTTGTATGCCAGTCCAAGCACTCAACTGTGGTTGTTTATACATGAGCAATGCTCTGTAAAAAGGGTGTTTGCTGCATCTCTATGATGCATAGAGACCCAGAAAATCTATTTTGCCATATGTGCTGTGAAATCATGAGGTAGACTGATCCTTTGACATGCAGATAATTGACTTAACTCATTACCAAACCACAAAATTTTTCCCTTGCCCAAATTGACAGCATTTGCAGACAACAAAATAAGAGTGATTGAAAATTTGAAATTTGTTATGTAAAGTGTAGAAAACATTGTGGGAAAAGGAGAAAATGCTGGTTACCAGCATTTTCTCCTTTTCCCACAATGTTTTCAAAAGGCTTCTTTCTCAGGGTCGTGAAAACCAGGGACTGTTTGGTAAAGGGTTAATAGCAAAAAGTTTCTGTCCAGGTCAAACTGTGCAGGTTAATCCAAGATGACACTTTATGCAAATGTATGAATGCCCCTTTTTGCTTTTTGCAAGCCATATTTGAGCAATGCTCTAGCAAGATAGGGTTTAATGCATCTGCTAAAAAGCTTTTTTACACCATTACCACTCAATCCCTACTTTTGATGACCCTGAAAAAGAAGTCTTTAGAAAACATTGTAACAATGTTTTCTACCCTTCACAAAACAAATTTCAAATTTTCAGTCACTTTTATTTTGTCGTCTGCAAATGCTTTCAATTTGGACCAGTCTAAATTTTTGTCCTTTGGTAAAGAGTTAATGCATCTGCAAACAAGAGCCATCAGAGATTGATTATGCTCCCTGAACAAGTGCTTGTCAAAATGTATGAAATGTTCTAATGAGTTCAGATTTGAAATTTCGTGAACTTTTGAGCACTAATGTAGAAGATATTAAAGAAAAACCGTTTTTCACATGACGCACCCATTTTCCGCGATGCAGCCTGTAATTGAGAAACTGGGAATGAGGTATCTAGGCAACATTCTAACGAGTTCGGATTTGAAATTTCACAAAGTTTTGAGCACTGATGTAGGACATATTAGTGAAAAATTTTTACGTGACGCCCCCTTTTTACGTGATGCAGCTTCAAATTTAGAAACCGGGAAAGAGGTATTTGCTTATTGTTTCAATTTCAAATATGAAGTTTCATAAAATTTGGTCCAGAGATTGTGGAGAAATGGATTTGGACTGACGGATGAACGGACGCACAGACACAAGGCCTAACAGACGTTCGCACAGCGTGACAACTATATGCTCCCCCAAAATGTTTTTGGGAGCATAAAAAGCTTTTGCAAGCAAGTCATATAAATTGATAGAAGCAGAAAGTTTTCTTTTGCACACTGCATAGACAACTTTGTTTAATACTATCTGCAGTATCCCCTTTTACAAAGTATGGCTAATTTATTTCTAATAACTTAAACACTTTTTCAAAGATATTATAAAAGTTGCTGGCTATGATTTTTTTCATAAGGTAATTAAAGACCATCAAACCTGTAAGCCTGTCATGGCTTTTCCAGCTGCTTCTTTTGTCGTAAAATTTACAAATGCACAATATTTTTCTGGTAAACATCTAACACTTTTTACAGGACCATATCTGAAACATTGAATAAACATATGATTGCTCTGTTCAATAAACTTCTAAAAAAAATTTAAAAATGAATGCCTAATTTCATTGGCTAGATCTTTGTATTCAAGGCGGTCTTTGAAAAAATATTCTACAACCTATTAGACAAGTGAAGACAAAGATCAGATTACATGTTTTCTATAATTTAATCTTGATACAAACTCAGTCCATAAAACTACCACATGTTATCCACAGCATGCAAATAACTGTAATGATGACTAAAATTAGGACCTATTAATCAAAATTAATACCTTTTCTAAAAACCTAAATGTTTAACATTTGAAAATAATTGAAGCTGAGTAAAGGAACAGAAAGTTAAATATACATCTTTACTTTATTTTGACCACTTTTTTAAACAATTTCATATTTACTTAACTCTTTACCACACAAGAAAATTTTAGACTGGTCCAAATTGAAAGCATTTGCAGACGACAAAATAATGGTAACTGAAAAATTGAAATTTGTTCTGGTTACCAGCATTTTCTCTTTTTCCCACAGTGTTTTCAAAAGGATTCTTTCTCAGGGGCATCAAAAGTAGGGATTGTGTGGTAATGGGTTAATTAATCTATAATCATTCTTGTATCTTGCCAAGTTTTGCCCCCGATAGTTGCAAGATTACTCAGATTACAACAAACAGATAATGCATGTCACTCTCTGGAGGTTATCAAAGACACCACTGTGGTTGTTCCCATTTTAAATCAACAACCAATGCCTTATATTTCTTTATCTGATACACCTTATACATCAATTTATTATCTTTGTTAATACAACTGTCTACACATCATCAAGTTTTAACAACGTTTGTTTACTTTCTGGATGTATCTTAAACAATAAAATATTTTCCTTGCTAACACCAAATCACAGGATTTTAAGATCCTCAACCTTTACGGCATTGTACATGAAAACAGAGACTTTTGCAGACAGTATAGATTAAGATCAGACTGCACAGAACATGCAGTCTGATCTTTAATCTATACTGTCCGATTGTGCAATCAACTTGGTTGTACTAAGAGCCGTTGAAAGAGATCAAGCTTATTTATTTGGCATTGAAAGAATTAAGAACTGTTTTAGAAACTTTACCTTGAGAACATTTGTTGTAATTTTTTATCTGTGACTTCTGGTAAAACATTTCCTACCCATAATGCTGTCAAACCCTCTGGGTTTTTTGGACTGAAAATAGAAAAATAGCTCAATCAAGAGATTGGAACATAGTTTTCTTACGATTTAAGAAAACCAAGGTTTCTTTTCAGTCAGTAAAAATCAATGAAAGAAAACCATGTTCTAGAGATTAACTGATACAACAATCTGTAACTGAATCTCTTCTAATAATTTGGCGATCCATGTAAACTGAAAATGACAGCCAGGGTTCCCTCTGGCTGCTTTTTTTCTTGCGCCATCACTTTCGCCAAATGAGAAAAGTTTGCGCCAAATTGAAATAATTAGAGCCAGTTGGTGCCAATCTTAAAATCAATCAATCAATATCTTTATTCAAGTATTTAGGCCTCTGGCCCATATACACTTACAAAATATTCAATTTTTGTATAATGAGTGACATTTTCATAATAAATGAAAACAGAGTTTAGATCACTTTTTGTTTGCATACCATCAGTTGTGTGTTTGAGTACATATTTGTAACATGATTGACAGTTTGAACAGATCTAGATCAGAAGACACAGATATGCAGTCCTGTCTAGGTCTGTTCAAACTGTCAATGAGAATTTTACTCCATGAAAAAACACAATCACAAAGGATTGGTCAATAAGTTATCACTGTATGGTTGTGTCAGGAGCAATAATATAAACAAGAAAACATTTGTTTTTATTTGATTTAATTACTTGTATCTATGTTGAATGTGTGGATATATTCCAATATTCCAAAACTTAGTTTTGTTAACAATGATAAATCATTATGTATTAAGTTTAAGTGCCAGTAGATCTGTCATTAAAATTTGAAAAACCACTATGACAAAAGCAGAAATAGGTCATTGATAACCATTGCATCTGTTGTAACAAAGTTTTAAAGAGAGACTTTTATGAAACAGATAGAGGCCTAAATGGTACAAATCATACAACAAAGTCAACATGAGGAAAAAAGTTACAAAAGTAGAAATTGTTCATTTAGAGAAATTTCTAGATCTATAAAAAAAAATGTTCATAGGGGAACTTTTTACATTTTGAAACATTCATAAGTTAAAATTTTAAAAACCAAACAAGTTTTTCGAAAGGTGGGCGATTAATGCAGGAAAAAATGACATAAAAAAACTTCGAGGACGACGATAACATGGTCGTCCGGGTTTTAGTCGGTGCCAACGCAGTCGGCATTTCGGAAACCGCGGTATATTAATTTAACACAGAATCTATCGATTCTACTGCGGTTATGATTAATTTTGATATTGAGAAATATTCACTATTTATATCAGACTCTGGTCTTCAATAGTTTAACTTTCTTAAAGTTTTCCAAAATTAACTGACACTAACCGGTAGTTTGTTATCGGAAGTGTACGTATATTCGGATAGTCTGGTGTAAATTTGTTACCGATCTGTAAAGTAATGTAAATTACGTCGATGCCGCAGTTTATTCCTGCTAACTTGACTTTATCGATGAATTAGCAGTCATTCATCCATGCAATGCGGTGAAAGGGACCAATATCACAATGTACGGCACCCCCATAGGAGAAATATCGGCGCCAGTCATTTTCGCCAATCAGCATTTTCTTGCGCCAGATTTAAAAGTCTATCGCAAATGGCGCCAAATGTGAAGCCCAGCAGGAACACTGACAGCAATACATATTTATGTGTAACAATCTGTGAAAAGAGGGCCTAATAAATCTAAAATAAGTATAGACCCATGTCAGGCTATGCAAGATGACCTTGGCCGAAACTTTTTACAACTTTGATTTCTGTATATTTAAGGGCAACTCTACCACATTATTCCGCAAATTGACAAAATGGATTTCACAGGTCTGTATTTCCGTGATATCTTGTTTGGTAATATGCATGACCCAGATGCCAGAACCCTTCACCAAATAAACCCAAATTTTTATGACCCAGAGGAAGAAGTCTTCTGAAAACATTGTGGGAAAAGGAGAAAATGCTGGTAACCAGCATTTTCTCCTTTCCAAACAATGTTTTCTACTCTCCTAAACTCAAATTTCAGTACCAGCATTTTCTCCTTTCCCCACACAATGTTTTCTACTCTCCTAAAGTCAAGTTTCAGTTTTTCAGTCACATCTATTTTGTCAACTGCTAATGCTTTCAACCTGGACAAGTCTAAAATTCTGTCATTTGTTATAGGGTTCAACCCTCTTTTGCCAGAAAACAGGTCAATTATTAAACTAGAGCTGTCAACACTGATGGACGGACAAACAGACTGACACATGGATGGACACACAGGCAGGTTAATTCCAGCATATCCCTGAAAACATTCAGTTTGCAGGGGTATAAGAAGGTATTGATAGTAATATGAGTTTTCTTGTTTCACAAAGCAGTAGAACTAAGACTGTCCATCAGTATCAATACTTGTGGTTAAAATAAATTTTATTTCTCCCCGACTACTAATCTAGGCCCATTTTTACCAAGGTAGATACAAACAGAATTTGCATAAGTTTTACCTAACTATAGTATAGCGGCATTTAACTGCTATGAGATATAAGATAACTATCATAATTATTTTAGAAAACTATTGAAATAAGGCAAACTTTCCTGGATATTTTATCTTTTTATTTAAACTTGATAAAATTTCCAGGAAACTTCGATTTTTTGCAATAGTCGTGATAGTTATTATGTATCTTGTAGCAAACTAAAGCAATCATTAAGCGTGATTATACCCACCACCAGCTCCTTGTCTCAAAAACAAGTCTTTGTCACAGAATGCAGAATGGTTTTGTACAAAAGTAAGCGTTGAAAAAAGTTCAAATAATTCCGTAACAATCGCAGGAGGGCCATAAAAATTACATAAACAAAACTTCATATATATATAGGAACCCCGCGTGTAAATTTGTGTTCAGTTCATGAAAAACTCTTGGAGTATTGCTCTGAATAAATCTGTGTACAGACAGACAGCCATGGTCTGGTGATTCCAATATACCCCTTCCACTACATCTTCATGGGTATAAAACTATGACATATTTATACAGTATGAAGAACAAAGTTTTACTATAAAAATATTTTGCTTTGCTGATCCAAGATTACACTGCCTATTCTGAGCAGTCTCATCTTTATTTTACAGTAGCTTTGTATGTTTAGAAAGTAAGTCTATGGAAAATGTGTAACCAACTTACTCCATTTTTGCATCTGATATTCGTGGGGTTCGTGTATTCACAATGGTGGTGGATGGAAAACTCTCCTCGTCGTCAGACACATATACCTCTGTACTTAATGAATTTTCAGCTGAAATAAAGTACTATGGGTACAGCTCACATGTTTGTCATAAAAAGTTTTCTATGAAAATAAAACTTTACAGGAAATATCCATTTTAAAGCACTTGCAGACATCAATTCAAATATGGATAAAATGCATGATTTGTCTCTAGCCAGGGGTAAAACATTGTGGTTACCTAAACTTTCTCCTATTTTAACAAAGTTTTCAAAAGCCTGCTTGCATATGGTGGTATAAATATGAAATAGTATGGTTAAGTGCCAATTCGTAACTATAGCTTTTTTCAACTATATCATACAGTTGAGTAAGTGCAATCAAGGAAATTCTCCTTTATAAACATCATGCTATAAAGTGGATAAATTTAAACCAACAGAAGATCAAAACAAGAGGGCCCAGATGGCCCTGGATCGCTCCCCTGGATTTTTTAGAGGCCCATAGTCTATTTTTTTGAGGTATTGAAAAAAACATTGGAAACAAATTTATTATTTTGCCAAGCAATTTTTGTAAAAATCATATCAAAATCTGACCATCAGTTCGAGAAAAGAATTTCTTCATTTCTGTAGAGTGCAAGTAGCCCGAATTCACCAGAGCCATGATTCTTGACGAACCAAAATTTCGTGAACAATTTTTTAAAGGGTTCACCCAAGGAACATCCCAGTGAAATTTTAAAATCAGGCCAGCAGTTTCAGAGAAGATTTTTAAAGAATTTCTTCGAAAATTCCATTTGGTTGCCATGGCAACCACAGTTTTTGACGGAATCAAATTCTGTGAACACTTTTTAAAGATGACTTCCCAAGGAACAATCCAGCCAAGTTTGGTCCAACTTGGCCCAGGGGTTTAGGAGGAGTTGATGTTTAAAGAATTGTTGACAATGCAGGATCCTGGGTGATCCTAAAAGCTCCCCTTAAGCATGTTGTGCTCAGGTGAGCTAAAAAGCTTCTTTTTCAACAAAGATCGGAGACTAGCACTTGCAACTTTTCCCATGTTGCAAAATACTTCTTTTGGGAGTTTAGAAAACGGTGATAATTTCGTAAAGCATTCAATCCTTTAGTTTTACTTACCTACACCTGCTAATAATGAATCTAAGGCCGCTTGTACGGTACCATGAAGTTTTATAGCTGCTTCGGATTGTTGCCGCGTAAAACCCATTTCCTGCGTTAGAAAATTTCATATAAGTATTAACTACAGAAAATAAACAAATAGTAGAAGTGGTAGTAGTATTACATTAATCAACCTTTAATTCTCTACCACAAGACAAATTTTTGGACTGGCCTAAATTAAAAGCATCTGCAGACAACAATTAAATCTGATTTAGGACTTTGATAGGGTAAAAAATAATGTGGAAATAGGAGAAAATGCTGGTTACCAGCATTTTTCCACAATGTTTCTTTAAGGCTTCTTTCTCGGGGTTGTTTAAAGCTGGGATTGTGTGGTAAAGAGTTCACCACTTGACAAAATTTTTGGACTAGACCAAACCCCAAAGCATTGCAAATGACAAATTAAGCATTGCAAATGACAAATTAAATATAACTTAAGGTTTCTGCTTTTATTGTGTAGAATAGGAGAAAATGCTGGTACAAGTGAAATCCTTCATTTCCCAAAATATGTAAAGTCTTTTTTCCTCCAGCCTGTTTAACTCTTTACCAGAGGAAAAAATTAAAGACAAGTTCAAAATCAAAAGATTTGTAACCCTCTTTTTCTTCCACACAAGAAAATGTTGGACCAGTCCGAGTTGAAAGCATTTGTGGACCACAAATCAAGGGTGGCCCAAATGATGTAATTTGTCTTTCATAGGAAGAAAACATTGTGGGAAAGGAGAAATGCTGGCTACCAGCATTTTCTCCTTTTCTCACAATGTTTTCTAAAGCAGTCTTTTTTAAGACAGTTAAAAGTCCGGATTGTGTGCTAAAAGTTAATGCACTTAAATGCAATTGATAAAACAGAGTTGTTTGTTTAAAAAGCCAATAAAGGTTAGATGTATACAGGTAAAACATATACCGTACTCTTTGCCAACCACTTGTCAAGTTATGAATAACATTCGAGTGGCCAAGTCATTTCTTTATCAAAACTCACCATTATCTGATGTGTCCGTACTCGTAAAAGTTCTTGTACAGCATCATCACAGTTTTTATCTAATTTTAAAACTCGAGTAAAGGCTTGCTCTGCTTCAGCATACATCTGTGAAGAAAGAAGACAATCAATCAGATATTTCAAATAGTATCATATTCGACATTTCCACATCCTTGTTTTATTAGAAAACTTAAAAGCTTTGAACAATCTTCAATAAAGTTACAAACCCTGTCAAAAAATAGTCAATTAATACACATTACATGAACACACTATCCGTCTAACAAAGACACTAAAAGCGATATTATAAACTTCCACAGTTTTAATTTATCAAAGAACTTAAAAACTTTGGTCTATCTTTTAAAGTTAAAATCACGCTATTAACCCTGTCAAAAAATAATTATGTTAAAAAAGATTACAGAAAATTGTCATCCGTGAAACAAACGGACTGAAGTAACAGACGGCTCTCAACTCTTTACCAAACAACAAAATGTTGGTCTAGTCCAAATTGAAAGCATTTGCAGACGACAAAACAGAAGTGAATCAAAACTTATCTTATTTGGGAAGGGTAGAAAACATTGTGGGAAAAGGAGAAAATGCTGGTTAGCAATATTTTCTCCTTTTCCACAATGTTTTCAAAAGGTTTTTTTCTAAGGATCGTTAAAATTCAGGATTGAATGATGAAGTTAAGACAAGAAAATCCTTGTATACTACCAATTTGTACTTACTTTTAAACCTGCAAGAGCTCTGCCTTGTCTAAAATACCCTTTTGGCCACTCTTTTGCTAAAGTTATAGCTTTTTCAGCATCTTTATATGCTCTACAAAATAAAAAGAAAAAGAAATGAGCCAGGCTCTGTAAAAAGGCATCTGCAAAAACAGTATCCACTCTTTTACGAACAAAGTCTGTAACAAAGAAACATACAAACAAATGCACAGCAGAAATACGGGGACCAGGCAGGATTCAACCATAAAATGCCTGGATGAAAGGCACACCATTACCACAAGGCAAAAGAGAATTCTTCCAAACACAGTGGTTAGGTATTGTATTTAAACCCTGATGAACTCATGCATGAAGCAGTGATCTCCAGCAACAACTCACATTTGATCCTTTTTGCTGTTTGTAGATTTTCTGCATATTAACTCTTTACCAAATGACAACATTTTAGGTTTGTCCAAACTGAAAGCATTTGCAGACGACAAAATAAAGGTGACTGAAAAATTGAAATTTGTTTAGTGAAGGATCATAAAAACCAGGGATCCTTTGACAAAGGATAAATTACTAAATCAGTCCATTCTTCATTCTTTATTTGTTTCACAAAAATTCTAAATGTGTGTATCACTTTTCTACAATGAAAAGGTTCATTTTCATATCGTTATGATGAATTTCTGTTTTGATTTCAATACTTACTTTTCATAAAGTTGTATTCTATCATAACAGTAAGACCTATTGCCAAAAAATCTGCAATTAAAAAAATAAAGGCGACAAATGAATTTCAGAATAACCATTTGTGTATGTCACAGGTAACTTTACTTTATTGCACTAAAATCACAACAATCTGAAGTCTCAAGGAGCTTTGAACTATGATAATGCTCACACTATCCAAACTATACAGGAAAAAACCTGCATTCTTTCCATACTTTTTAGCAGTTATATAGGTCCAGAGCCATACAACTGATATTCTCTATGTAATCTTACATGCAATAAAGATTAAAGATTGTTTTTTCACATGTTTGTTTGCTATTATCAGTTTTCGTAGAATTACATGTGAAGAACTAATTTCATGTAAAAAAGGACAAAGAAAATGCTCTTAACTTGTTACCAAACAACAAATTTATAGACTGGTCCAAATGAAAGCATTTGTAGACGACAAAACGAATGTGACTGAAAAATCGCAATTTGATTTGGGAAGCCATTATATATCCTCTTCTTGAGATATGTAACGTTTAATTATAAAATGTACACAAGCTTTAGGCGGTACAACCGCCTTCTTCAAGTGTGATCCTGTGATAAAATTCCTGCAGTAATGTTCAGTTGAACATTACTGCAGGCATTTTATCATAGGATCACACTTGAAGAAGGCGGTTGTACCGCCTAAAGTTTGTGTTCATTTTATAATTTGGGAAGGGTAGAAAATGTGGAAAAAGGAGAAAATGCTGCTTCTTTCTCAGGGGCGACAAAAGTAGGGAATGTGTGGTAATGGGTTACTCTACTTGTTATTTTGATAAAACTTTTGAAAACATTTTGCCAACTGTGTTCATGCTTTTATTTTACATTGTTGACATGCATCCAATATTATTTAGTTTCTTCCCATCAATACTGCAGGTAAAAGAAACTAACTACTTTTCTGATTGATTGAATGGTGTATTACCCCACTTTCAACAATATTTTAGTCATATCACAGTGACAGCTCACATATTCATGCATTTCTTGGATTCCACTAGTTTTAAGCTAAGGCTCAGAATTGTCTTGCCCAAGGACACTCCCATGAAAAATACTTTTTGCCATATATCACCAGGTTCAAGTTCAAATGGCACAGACATGAAAAAGTAACAGTAAAGAGTTGGTAAAGGTCGAAACAAAATTTTTTGATACTTTATTAAATTACTCTGACTAAATAATAATAGTGCTTATAAGAGAAACAGATGAAAAAAAAAAAAACCCTCAGAATTTTTGGGCTTTTTGAAATCTATACTTAAGCTAAAATCTTTGGGATCTAATTTGATGGCTTCACTAAATAATTCTATTGCAGCATTATATAAATAATAGTACTGCTTATAAGAGAAACAGATGAAAAAAAAAAAAAACCTCAGAATTTTTGGGCTTTTTCAAATCTATACTTACCTAAAATCTTTGGGATCTAATTTGATAGCTTCACTAAATAATTCTATTGCAGCATTATAGTGGCCTAGATGGGCCATTTCATTTCCTTTTACTGAAAAAAAAAGAGAACAAAGCTTAAATCAAATATCTATTTACAGCTATTTACTCTACAATGGAAATGGCCTGTTTTAACTACAGCCAATGGGACCTTGCTAGCTATGAAATAATGGAATGAACATCTGATTCAGGGGTTGGGCGTTTAATTTGAAGTTGACTTCCTTTTTATTGATGGACTGACACACTTATTGTGATATAATTAAATACTTGACATTCAATCAATCTGGAGTCTTAACCGTTTTATCACAGAATCACTGGTTTTAACACCCTGTTACGGGAGACCACTCCTTCCTGCATGGCATTCTCCCGATTTAAATACAATACCTGGCTACTGCGTCAGAGAGATATCTCTTTGGCTCAGTGGTTAGGGTATTGGCTTTGCGTCCGGGAGTTCGGAGTTCGAATCCTGCTCCGATCCTTATTTCTGCCATGCATTTATTCATTTGTTTCTTTGTTACGGACTTTGTTCGTAAGATGGGGGCTCGTCCGGGATTGGCCATTGAGCTATTAATCCCATTTGTTGTCCAAAATCGGACTTCCTGCCTAATAAGGCTTTGAGTCATCAATAAATGATGACTTTAAGAGGGGGTGTGTTACGGGAGACCACTCCTTCCTGCATGGCATTCTCCCGATTTAAATACAATACCTGGCTACTGCGTCAGAGAGATATCTCTTTGGCTCAGTGGTTAGGGTATTGGCTTTGCGTCCGGGAGTTCGGAGTTCGAATCCCGCTCCGATCCTTATTTCTGCCATGCATTTATTCATTTGTTTCTTTGTTACGGACTTTGTTCGTAAGAACCCTAAGGAAGATTCCTTTTGAAAACATTGTGGGAAAAAGAGAAAATGCTGGAAACCAGCATTTTCTCCTTTTCCCACAAAGTTTTCTATCCTTTCAAAGACAAATTCCATGATTTGCGTAACACTGAACTAGTCATCAACAAGGGTCTAATATTTGGTCCTGTGGTAGAGAGTTCATACTTTACCTTTAACAAAAATTCGGCAGACAACTTTGTAAATGTCCTTGTAAATTATGGATAATTAACAAGAGCTGAAATCCAAACCACGTGAAAATAAGTAAGGAAAAAATGCAAATTAAAAGCTATCAACAATTTCTCCTACAGACACACAGTTTTCATAAGTTGTCTGCAAAATGATGGACAAGCATTGTCTGAGAGTTGTAATGTGTGAAATTACATTTTGATGATAATGTGTAATATAATGGTAAAATGTGCTAATATGACACACTTGCTAACTGTCGACTTCTCAAAGTTTTCTGATCTAGTTCCTCGTCATCATCACTTTTGTCAGCCGCTCCTTTCTTCTCTTTTTTTGGTTTGGCGGACTGAGTATCTGCGACTACTGGCACTTTTTTCTTTTTATTTACAACTTTTGTGAAAAATGCTGAGTTAGGATCGAAACCCTGTAATAACACAAAGTGGGTTAGAAGCATGAGCTCATACATGGATCCGTGGCGATAAGATAAACCGACTACCTTAGTTACTGTTGCCAAGGTCTCACAAACAAACGTAGTCAATACATATACAGTATGGCAGATAGGCTACTTAAATCGTGCTGTCATGACTGTTTCTCTCAATAAAATTCCGGAAAAAGTATTCTAATCATATATTTCTATCGATGATAAATTCTCAGTAAGCAATTTAAAGATGCTTAACCCATTACCACACAATCCCTACTTTTGACGCCCCTGAGAAAGAAGCCTTTTGAAAACACTGTGGGAAAAGGAGAAAATGCTGGTAACCAGCATTTTCTCCTTTTCCCACAGTGTTTTCTACCCTTCCCACAACAAATTTCAATTTGTCAGTCACCTTTATTTTGTCGTCTGCAAAAGCTTTCAATTTGGACCAGTCTAAAATTTTGTCGTTTGGTAATGGGTTAACTAATTTACATACGGAGATGTATTAAAAGGGCGAATTACGGGGGCGACGTACAATGTAACAGATTTACATGTTTAAACAAAAATTTGAACATATAAAAAACATCAACAAATCTCCGTTTTGCCACAGAATAATAGAATTAACGATACTAATTGCTTTCGTTGGGCTAGTAAAGTCATCTCAGCATCATACCAAATTAAATAACACTGAATTACAAGCCTTTTAAAAAGTCTATAAAATGTCTGATTCAACAGAGACATTTAAGTTAATGAAAAATTTCAATATTATGTTAGGGGGAAAAGGGTTGTCTGATGATTATAAAATGTGTCAAGTGTGTTGTCAATTAAGAAATTTGTTAATATCATTGACGGTAGTATATGATATACTGATGACAACGGGTGGTCAAGTTGATTAGAGCGGTAATTTGCTTTGCAATCAAACACACTTCCTATCAAATTAACAGTTTACCAACACACCCTCTGTGCTAATGTGCAGATGTGCTAATCCATTTAAACTCGTCACCAAATGACAAAATTTTTAGAGTAATCCAAACTCAAATATTTGCAGACAACAAAATAAATGATTCAAAAATTGAAATTTGTTTTTGAAAGAGCGCAAAACACAGTGAGAAAAGGATAAAATGAATGTTACAAGCATTTTCTCCTTTTTCTGCAATGCTTTTAAAAACTTTCTACGGGTCGTTAAAACTCGGTGTTATGTGGTAAACGGTTAAAACATCAAGTCAAGAGAAAAATTTCCAAGTTCCACCAGATCAGAAGTTAGACTTTTTTTAAAATTGAAATATATACTCCTAGTGTGGAAGAACTACACGTCCAAGTGCTTATTGTAATCAGTAGGTTCTTTAAATCCAAGACTAATCATCATGTAATTTGCAATCTGATCTATATCTACACATCAGAGATCGTATATACGATCCCAGTACACATTCAGCATATTCTTCATGCACCATGGGTTAAGATTAATGTCAAATTGAAACATTGGTGACAAGTTACGCGGCCACTTTTTGGATGTGCATAGGTTATTGAACAAGTTTAATATTCAAGTAAAAGTATTTTTTTTTTTTTATTAATACTTCATATAGGTCTATTTTTACTTTTTTTTTTTTTTCAGTTTTCTCTTTCAGAGAGGAAAAATTATAGAATACTTTGAATTAATCCATTATCCAGCGCTGATCAGCTCTTTGCATAAGTTCAAATTTTCAGTAATCATCACAATTTAAACTTGTCTATAGCCTCTGCGTGATCTCACGTCATCGGTACACGTTCGCAAAGCACATTCTTTAAGCTTTTTTTAAATTCAAACGTTAAAAACACAACATAAATAAAGAGAATGGCATTCTTCCAACGTTAACAGTCATTTATTTGTGAGCCAAAATAGCAGAAACCAAGGTAGGACAACGGGTAGAATAAATGCGATGTCCTGATTTGTCAAATATCGATTTCCACGGATCCATGTATTGCCAAACAATCAAACTTTTTATAGCTGCAATGGTGAGGTTTATCTTTGATATGGTAGAAAACATTCAGGGAAAAGGAGAGAATGCTGCTTACTAGCATTTTCTCCTTTTCCCATAATTTTTTCAAAAGGGATCTTCTTCAAGGTTGTTAAACATGGAATTATATGTAAAGGGCTGATAAACCATTTACCAAACAATCCTTGCTTTTTACAACCCTGGGATAGAAGTCTTTTGAAAACTGCTGAACATTGTTTAGATCATGGTTATATGGGAAAGCAGCCCGCGGCTTAAAAAGAAAATTGTGCGGAGAACAGCATTGATAGGTGCACTGGCCCACACTACATAACTGAAATAATGGTGAAAACGGTGTTAAACACCATACACATGCAATCGATCAGTCAATAAATCAAAAGTCTTCTTCCTCAGGGTTGTAAAAACACATGATCGTTTATCAATGGGTTTACCCTTTACAACAAATCCTGAGTTTTAACAACCCTGAGAAAAATGCCTTTGAAACAAACAATTTCTTCTTTTCCATTTCCATAAATATTACCTTCCCTTTCAAAGACAAATCTGTCTTTTGAGACATACTATTCAACTGCAGTTGCTTTTATCTTGGACAACTCCATAAATTTTGTCATTTGTTAACTCTACCAAATGACAAAATTTTGGACTCAATCAATTTCAAAGCATTTGCAGACGACAAAACAAAGCTCAAATCATGGTTTTAGGTCTTTGTTAGGGTAGAAAATATTGTGGGAAAAGGAGGAAATGCCGGTTACCAGCATGTTCTCCTTTCCCCACAATGTTTTCAAAAACGTTTTCTTCAGTGTCATCAAAACTCTGGATTGGTTGGTAAAGGATTATAGAGTGAATGCAGTAGAGTCAGATAGTTAAACTAAATGTCAATTTACTGAATCACAAGGTACACTGGTCTTCTTGCGAGCACAAAACAATGGCAATAACTGAATACCTGATAGTGTTGAACCCAGACAATTTTTAAGATCCTCAGGCCTGGAGTAAATGGCCTGAGAAAAGTTCCTACATACAATTAAAAAAAAAATTTCTAAAAGACAGACATACTTACTGCTTCATCTGATGAAGATGTCATATCAAGACTGAAATAAAGAGACAACAAAACGTATATGTCATGCTCTGTGAAAAAGGGGTTTAACCCACATCTGTGATGCATTTAACTAACAAGTCATCATTTACACTGAAACACTTAACAAGAGGGCCATGATGGCCCTGAAATCGCTCACCTGAGTTTATTGACCAAACATGCACCATCTAGTTTCCCAGTGACCTAGTTTTTTATCAGACATTACCCATCATCAAACACTTTTGAGATATCAATAAGACAAACATTCTGGCCAAGTTTCATGAGTATTGGACTGAAAATGTGGCCTCTACAGTGTACAAAAGGTTTTTCTAAGATTTCATCAAGTGACCTAGTTTTGGACCCGACAATTACCCATTATCAAACTCTTTTGAGACATCACCAAAACAAACATTCTGACCAAGTCTGAAGAATATCAGGCAGAAAATGTAGCCTCTAGAGTGTACACAAGGTTTTTCTAATATTTGACCCATTGACCTAGTTTTTGACTCCACATGACCCATTTTCAATCTCATTCAAGGTATCACCAGGACAAATATAATGAACAAGTTTTAGGAGTATCAGACTGAAAATGTGTCCTCCAGAGCATACAAAAGGTGTTTATAACATTTGACCTATTGACCCAGTTTTTGACCCAACATGACCCATTTCCAAACTCATCCAAGATATTATAAAGGCAAACATTCTGACTAATTTTCAAGAGTGTTGGACTGAAAATGTGGCATCCAGAGCATATACAAGGTTTTTCTAAGATTTGACCTGGTGACCTAGTTTTTAACCCCCAATGACCCATTTTCAAACCTGTCTGAGATATCATCAAGACAAACATTCTGACCAACTTACAAGAGTTTCGGACTGAAAATGTGGCCTTAAGAGCCTACAAAAGGTTTTTCTAACATTTGACCTAGTGACCTAGTTTTTGACCCCACGTGACCCATTTTCGATCTTGTCCGAGATATCATCCAGACAAATATCCTGACCAACTTTCATGAGTATCCATCTGGAAATGTGGCCTCTAGAGCGTACAAAAGGTTTTTCTAAGATTTGACCTAGTGACCTAGTTTTTGACCCCACGTCACCCATTTTCGAACTCGTCCGAGATATCATCCAGACAAACATCCTGACCAACTTTCATGAGTATCCGACTGAAAATGTGGCCTCTAGAGCGTACAAAAGGTTTTTCTAAGATTTGACCTGGTGACCTAGTTTTTGACCCCACGTGACCCATTTTCGAACTCGTCCGAGATATCATCCAGACAAACATCCTGACCAACTTTCATGAGTATCCGACTGAAAATGTGGCCTCTAGAGCGTACACAAGGTTTTTCTAAGATTTGACCTGGTGACCTAGTTTTTGACCCCACGTGACCCATTTTCGATCTTGTCCGAGATATCATCCAGACAAACATCCTGACCAACTTTCATGAGTATCCGACTGAAAATGTGGCCTCTACAGCGTACAAAAGGTTTTTCTAAGATTTGACCTGGTGACCTAGTTTTTGACCCCACGTGACCCATTTTCGAACTCGTCCGAGATATCATCCAGACAAACATCCTGACCAACTTTCATGAGTATCCGACTGAAAATGTGGCCTCTAGAGCGTACACAAGGTTTTTCTAAGATTTGACCTGGTGACCTAGTTTTTGACCCCACGTGACCCATTTTCGAACTCGTCCGAGATATCATCCAGACAAACATCCTGACCAACTTTCATGAGTATCCGACTGAAAATGTGGCCTCTAGAGCGTACACAAGGTTTTTCTAAGATTTGACCTGGTGACCTAGTTTTTGACCCCACGTGACCCATTTTCGAACTCGTCCGAGATATCATCGAGACAAACATCCTGACCAACTTTCATGAGTATCCGACTCAAAATGTGGCCTCTAGAGCGTACACAAGGTTTTTCTAAGATTTGACCTAGTGACCTAGTTTTTGACCCCACATGACCCATTTTCGAACTCGTCCGAGATTTCATCGAGACAAACATCCTGACCAATTTTCATGAGTATCCGACTAAAACTGTGGCCTCTAGAGCGTACACAAGGTAAAAAGTTGACGACGGACGACGCACGACGCACGACGGACGACGGACGACGGACACAGCACGATCACAATAGCTCACCATGAGCACTTCGTGCTCAGGTGAGCTAAAAAGGGGCATTCAGACATATGCATAATGTGACTATGTTGTCTAGGATCAGCTTGCACAGTCCACGCAGGCTATCCCTTTCCCAAACAACAAAATTTACACTTTTCCAAACTCAAAGAGTCTGCAGACGACAATATCGAATTTAATAGAAATGGCAGAATGTTTTCCAAATGGGTAGAAAACACTGTGGGAAAAGGAGAAATTGCTCGTTATGAGCAATTTCTCCTTTTCCCACAGCGTTTTCAGAAGACTTGTACTGCAGACACATCAAAACAAGGGCTTGTTTGGGAAAGGGCTATTCCGAGACAATACTTTTCATTTTTAATGTAATTTTCTGTTTTGCTCAAGTCTACTGCAGCACAAAATCTAGTGTGATTAGCCAGTGCGGACGATGCTTATGTGCGAATATCCCTTTTCGGGTGTTGCATGCCACATGTAAAAGAATAAATATTTTCAATTTTGAAATTGAAATCACTCCCTCCATCTGGATCTCTGAGAAACATAAAATATCAATTTTTTTTGCACAACCACAACTCTGGCTACTACTGGATATATAACAATAACTTAACAATGTCTTAAAACAGCCTAAGTAAATAACAGACAACAAAAATATGATGCATAAAGACAGTTTAACTCGAAACGACAGAATCTAAGGTTTGTCCAAATCGAAAGCAATTGCAGATGACATAATAAAAGTGACTGAAAACTTGAAATTTGTTTTGTGAAGGTTAGAAAACATTGTGGGAAAAGGAGAAAATGCTGGTAACCAGCATTTTCTCCTTTTTCCATAATGTTTTCCAAAGGCTTCCTTCTCAGGGTCATCAAAAGTAGGGATGGGTTAAATTGAACACTACGTGCAAGAGTCTCCTGAAGATGAAACAGGAACCAACTTACTTCATATCTGGCTTTTTATGTTTGTCTATGGGTCCATTCTCAGATTCTTTCATCTTTTGTTTAGATGATTTTGTATCCTGTAAAATCATAACTTTTACATAAATAGCTCATACAGAAATTAACAAAGAAAAACAGCTATTTTCAGTCCTGATAAAATACATAATTGAATTACGACTGTATTTCAAGCAACATAATTTAAGACTTGTTCAAAATGAATGCATTGGTAGGTAACTATTTCATGCTTTTGATTTGCGGAAACGATGTTTTCAACACCTTTGTCTTTATGGCCATAAAAAGGTCATCTATCTAAATGTCTAATATTAGTCCTGGACATTGTCTCTCTCTGTCTCCTCTTGTCTCTCTCTGTCTCTCTCTATACATATATATACTATATATACACATATGTATATCACTCTCTCTCTCTGTCATGAGGTCACTGTAGCCAAAGAATGCAAAATTATTATTTAAGCGTCTTAACCTGTTTTCCATCATATTATAGTTTAACCCATTACCAAACGACAATATTTTAGACTGGTCCAAATTGAAAGCATTTGCAGATGAAAGATAAAAGTGACTGAAATTTTGAAATATGGTCTGGAAAGGTTAGAAAACACTGTGGGAAAAGGAGAAAATGCTGGTTACCAGCATTTTCTCCTTTTCCCACAGTGTTTTCAAAAGGCTTCTTTCTCAGGGGCATCAAAAGTAGGGATTGTGTGGTAATGGGTTAAATTAAGTATATTCCAGATCAGGCCCAAACATCATATATGTGTATGTGTGGCTCTTCTTACATATTTTTGAGGATCAGGAGGATGAAAATGGATTGCAATTATTTTCTTTGCAAATATGTCCAAAGGGCAATTAATAGAGGTAAAATGACATAGAATTGTCAAAAATCTTCCAAAGACGACGATAATATTACTGTGTGATAAAGTATTAAACGATCAACAAAAAGGTGAAAAAAAATGCTTACGGAGAAGTATAAAAATTAGACGCAGTTAGGTAACCAGAACCACATACATTTTGTTTTGGACTTATTCCTGTTTCCTAATAGGTAAAACAAATGAAAACCTACTTTTTTAACTTCAGGTTCACTTAACTTTTCCAATTTCTTCTTTTCTCTTCTTCTCTGGAAAGATAAAATGGGCAACAAATTAATCCCGTGTATGATTTTCCAGCATTTCTCCTTTTCTACAATGTTTCCAAAACCCTCTGCCCCTGTGTTGTCATAACATGGAATTGCTTTCATAACTCTTTCCCAAACCAAAAATTTTCGGACTGGACCAAATTCAAAGCATCTACAGAGAACATATTACATCTTGTTAATGTGATGATTTCTGACTTTGAACCAGCACTTTCTATTTTTTCCACAATGTTTTCTAAAGGCTTCTTTCTCTGGGTTTTTAAAAGTCTGGATTTTGTGGTAAAGAGATAAGCATGGCTCCTTTTGGCACACATTAAAAGAAGTTGATTGAATGTAATGGTGCAAACTTGGTCATTTATTTTTTTCAAGGAAATTAAATTTGCAAGTTAACAACAGACTTTCACTTGTAACCCTTTACTCCATAGATACTCATTTGTATGTATTGCTTGTAGTGAGCCTTTGGAAAATATTGTGACAAAAGGTGAAATTGCTCGTGACAAGCAATTTCACCTTTTGTCACAATGTTTTCTATGCTATCAAATGGTGTCATATACACATAAGAAATGGCTTCATCCTTACTATTATTTGGGGTCAATTAGAGATACCATAGAAATGCCTCATGGGGTAAAGGGTTAAACAGCATAATGTTAATTCTATGGTTATAGTATTTTGGCCTTACTCCATTGTTTCTTATTTCATCCAAAAGAGCTCCTTTTTTCTTGCTCACTGCCTCTATTCTACTCCCCTCTCTCCCTCCTTCTCTCCCCCTCCTCTCTCTGTTTTTCTATCCCTCTCTCTCCCTCCCTCTCACTGTTTCTTCCAAGCCTAACAACTTCTAGAGTATTGAATAGAATACAATCACTGACTTTACCTTCTTTTTAGCTCTTCTTTTTTCTGCTTTCCTTTTTTCTTTTTCTTCTTCTGTAATGAGCTCTTCAGCATTTCTGCTAATTTCCTGGGAAAAAAAGAAGAGCAAATAATTTGTTTGCACATTATGGTGGGGAGGTGCAAGGTAAAATCATAACTTACATGGGGGAATACATCAAATGGCCAAAGGTTCATCAGAAGCAACAGACCCTGATAGTGTAATTCAACCCTTTACCATACAATAACGACTTTCAATGACTCTGAGAAAGAAGCCTTTTGAAAACATTGTAGGAAAAGGAGAAAATGCTGGTAACCAGCATTTTCTCCTTTTCCTACAATGTTTTCTAACCTTCCAAGAACAAAATTTCCATTGTTTAGTCATAATTATTTTGCTGTCTGCAAATGGTTTCAATTTGGGCTAGTTTAAAACTTTGTCATTTGGTACATGTAATGGGTCAACTCTTTACCACACAGCAGAACTTTACACTTTTCTGTATAGAAGGACTTTAACCCTTTACCCCATAAGGCATTTCTATGATATCTCTAACTGACCCTAAATAACAGCAAGGATGAAGCTGTTTCTTATGTCAATATATGGCACCTTTTGGTAGCATAGAAAACATTGTGGCAAAAGGTGAAATTGCTCGTCACGAGCAATTTCACCTTTTGCCACAATGTTTTCCAAAGGCTCTTACAAGTAATGCGTAGAAATGAGTATCTGTGGAGTAAAGGGTTAAATACTACAACTGAAATGGATTTTTCAAATGATAATAATGTTCCTTAACCCATTACCACACAATCCCTACTTTTGACGCCCCTGAGAAAGAAGCCTTTAGAAAACATTGTGGGAAAAGGAGAAAATGCTGGAAACCAGCATTTTCTCCTTTTCCCACAATGTTTTCTACCGTTCACAAAACAAATTTCAAATTTTCAGTCACTTTCATTTTGTCGTCTGCAAATGCTTTCAATTTGGACCAGTCTAAAATATTGTCGTTTGGTAATGGGTTAAGTAGGTAGAAAACATTGTGGTTACCCGCATTTCCTCGGATAAAAAATTGCTTTAGTCCAGATATCTTACAAATATCCACATTTTCCATAAAAACAACCAACTTTGTTAATTGCAAACAAAGCACAAATGTTTAAAACATAAACACTATTTGCTTTACCTCAGGAGAAAGAGTTTCTTGAAGTCCAAGAGCATCTGCCCTCGCTTTCTTCCAGTCCTGTTTTAACTTGATTTTGTCCGGAAAAAGATTTGAGCATTTCACCTCCTCTTCTATATCATCATCATCTTCATCATCATCATCTTCATCATCATCCGAAGAATCATAACCTGACCCACCATTGTACGAATCTGGAACATTAAAGTTTGAGACACAATGTATTGAAGATCCATTAAGTCAAAATAAATCTCTATGCAGCCAGACCCTAGATACGGTATGTATAAATCCATTTATTTCATACTTTCCAGTAGGATATCGAGAAATAGCAGTGAAAATATTTTTCGATCTTACACTGGTATCACCAGTGAAAATACCAATTTTCATGTTCTTGTAGCCTAGGTAAATTGCGCATGCCTAACAACCAGATGGGAAATATGACGTCATATACCTTAGATTTCTCGCGCTTGGCGTAACGTTGCTATGCGGGAGGGATATGCCACGGGGAATAAAGGAAAAGAACTGTGCTGAATTTTGATAAAGCTCCTCCCAGAAAGGGTTAAAAGCATAAAATAAATAGAATATTTGTTTTTTTCGGTGAAAGATCGACATTTATTTCATCGAGTGAACACTATCGGTAATATTTTCACTTGTGGCTATGCCACTCTTGAAAATATTACTGATTGTGTCCACTCGATGAAATAAATCTTGATCTTTCACTGAAAAAAACAAAATATCCTCTATGTCTCTGTTTATTGCCTGTAACTCAGTGCTATTTATCATAATACTAGACAGTGAATTTGACTTCTAGAGTAGTAACATTTTATCATATATACCCTATATAAGAATATCCTACATGAAGATAGAGCTCCAGCTACTTAGATTTCAAAATTGGAAATACTAATTCTCCTCCACTTAAATCTATGGTGTAGGCACTCATTAGAATCATTTCATTGATCCAATTGAAACAAGTACTCACAACATAGGATTTCAAAGAGAAACTAGAGCTATCACTCAACGTGATCATACCCCACACCAGCTCCTTGCCACCAAAAAGGTCTTTGTCACAGAATGCAGAATGGTTGAGTACAAAAATAAGAGTTGAACAAGAGCGGCAAATTGTCACAAGATATGCCCGTCTTACCCCAAGTTGTTAAGCTGGGGCATGCACCAGACAAAATTCAAGTATGAAAGACGACAAAGGGCAATAACTCAAAAATTAAGCGAGCAAGAGTTCTGATTCCTGTGCACTGCACTCGCCCTCGATGAGATCTATCCACCCATGAAATTTCATAACCCTAGCTAGTATAGTTTTGGAGATATGCTCTGGACAAAATTCAAGTATGAAAAAGAAATTTGTCCAGAATCATCAAAGGGCCATAACTCCATGAAACCTTAATAAACCACAACCAAAATAGGATATGCACATCTCTGCTTGATACTGAGTCTATTTGTGTAGTTTGAACCAAATCTGTCCAATAGTTGATGAGAAAAAGAGCGAACAAGAAATTTCATGAAAGGGCCATAACTCGGTGAAAAATCAATGAACCATAACCAACATTTCATATGCACATCTCTGCTTGATGAGTTTACCTGTGAAGTTTGAATAAAATTAGTCCAGTAGTTTATGAGAAATACAGCGGACAAAAAGTTACAAACCGACGGACGGACGGACGGACCGACCGACAAGCTGACTCCTATATAGCCCCCAAACAGAATTTTGGGGGGTATAATAATGGATTCAGAATACTGTCACGGTCACACCATTTCACCTTGATCTCTGGAAGAGGTGTAAGTTTACAAAGTGTGTGCCACAGGAACGAATGATTTTAATTCCTTAATTAGTATTAACTATTTACCAAACATCAATAATACAGACTTGTCAAACTTGAAAGCATTTGCAGATGGTACCTTAAAATATGGTTCAAATCACGTTTTTCCCTAGGTTGTTTCAAAAGAGGGTCCTTTGATCTCCTTCAAAAGAATTAAAGGGGACAAGCAAAACATTTAGAACATTTAGAAGAAGGTTTGGAAAATTTGAGGGTCCAAATTCATAAAAAATGGGAGTCACAGAAAACTATGTTCAAATGGTCTTTAGTAGGGTAGTAAATATTTAGGGAATAGGAGAAAATGCTGATTACCAGCATTTTCTCCTTTTCTCACAATGTTTTCAAAAGGCCTCTTTCTAGGGATCATTACAACTCTAAAGTCTGTGGTATAGGTTAAAATAAAGTTATAAAAAATTAAACTTACTGACTCCACGAGTAAAAAATACATCTTTGAATAAAGTCAGCATCTGGTCCTGTAAAATGCAATATTGAAACAATTTAAACCTTTATCATGATCATGAAGAGAAATGCTTTTGAAAAGATTACGAAATAATGCAGGTACCAAAGATTTTGTCCTTTTTGTAGAAATATTTTTTTTGTCCAAGCAAAGACAAACTCAATAATTTCAGTCACATTCAATTTATTATCTTCAATGCTTTCAAAACTAGTGGTAGAGTTATATCAAAGAAGCTGACAGTCTTCTGTTGCTTTCAGCAATATCTCTCTTATCATAAAGACCACTCACTTACCTATAGATTCAACTTGGCTTCAGCTTTGACATGCTCGGCCCAGTGTTTAATCTTTACAAAACATCAAAATTAATTTCCACCTTATTCAAATTAAGAGCATTTGCAGACATTGAATAACAAAGGCTTTGCAAGCAGTGCATAATTAATACGCCCAAAGGGGCTGGTCAGTAAAATTGGTTAGAATCTCGAACCCCTGCAGATATCCAAATTTTAAACATCAAATGCACCACTACACACAATAGAGATTCATTATGGTAAGTTTGAACCACTTCCAATGAAAATTCTAGAAGTTGAGTGCACAAGAAATTGCTCACAAACAGTTGGCTGTGTTTGGGTTTAATGCCACTTTAACAGCTAAGGTCATATCATGGTGGTCGGTGACGCACATGTGTTTCTTGGCTCTCATACCAGTGCTAACATTACCATTACTTTCTTTCCAAAGCCACCAACTACTTTTCTCACATGCTTCAGCAGAGGTGAGAGGCGAAAATACGCCGGAAAGAAAGTTACCCTCAACCGGGTATCGAACTCACAACCACCAGATCATGAGTCCGACACCCTCACCACTGAGCCACCAAGGTGGGCTGCTAACAGACAGACAGGTAGACACACAAATGACCAGGGTCATAACATAATATGACCCTTCTGGTTACCAGCAGTTTCTCCCTATCCCAAAATATTTTCAGACAGACTGGTAGACACACAGACGACCAGAGAGCCATAACATAATACGACCCCTCTGGTTACCAGCAGTTTCTACCTATCCCAAAATATTTTCAAAAACCTTCTTCATAACAGTTATTAAACTTAAGTTAGTGTGGTAGAAGGTGAAAACTAAACCAATACAGCAAGAGAAGATTAACCAAAAGACCTCTGATTAACCCTTTCCCAAACAAGCCCTGATTTTTACGTGTCTGCAGTACAAGTCTTTAGAAAACACTGTGGGAAAAGGAGAAATTGCTCATAACGAACAATTTCTCCTTTTCCCACAGTGTTTTCTAGCCTATCGGAAAACTTTCTGCCATTCTCACCAAATTCAAAATTGTCATCTGCAAACACTTTGAGTTTGGGACAGTCTAAAATGTATCATTTGGGAAAGGGTTAAAACCCTTCCAATCTACTCTGAGATATTGGCGACAAAGGCCAAGTTCAACTGGCTGTACTCACCAAGTTCATATCATCTGTATTTTCTCCTGTTGTTAAACGCTTGTAACTTTTACTGATCATCTTAAATTTCTGCAAAGAAATTGGAAAACTAATCAACTAAAATCATCAATCACAAAAAATACATTGAAATTCTGACTGATGATCATGCAAACCGAATATGCATTAGGACAAAAATTGAAATTTGTTTCCAGCAGAGTAGAAAATATTGCGGGAAAAGGAGAAAATGCTGATGACCAGCATTTCCTCCTTTCCCCACAATGTTTTCAAAAGGCTTCTTTCTTCTATCTCAGGGTTGTAAAAACCAGGGATTGTTTGGTAAAGAGTGAAGGTTTAGATGAAGTATAATAATCAAGATCAAGACTTCAAAATACATTTTATGATTCATCCCCAACTCTTAATCATACGACAAAATGTTAGACAGGCCCTTATTCAAGGCATTCATAGACGACAAACTAAACATGACTTAAACATTGAAATTTATTCTAGGAGGGGTAGAAAACATTGCCGGAAAAGGGGTACAGGATTAAATCTATAGTTATTTGTAAACAATCTTTTGACATACCTTCTTCTTCTTAAATTCTTTCAAATTTGTCAAATATCTAGAGTATTCCTTGAACTTCATAAATGTGCTGCAGTTTGGAGGTGAATTGTTCATTCTTTTTTTTTCAACAAATGGTTTTCTGCAGTCATAGAAAATGTTGGCATACCGTAGATCTATCGTTTTTTTCATTGCAGCAATGGATAGAATTTCTTTACAGTCTAAGGTGTATGAATCTAACGTGAATGCACTTTCAATAATCTGATCAGGATCTACACAGTATAATGTGCAATGCAATCTAAGTTGCTAAAAACACCAAAAACTGCAATTCCTTTCACTCTTTACCAAACAATCCCCGGTTTTTATGGCCCAAGGAAAGAAGTCTTTTGAAAACATTTACGGAAAAGGAGACAATGCTGGTAACCTGCATTTTCTCATTTTCCCACAATGTTTTTCTACTCTATCAATGAGAGAAATCATAATCTGAGCTACATTGAAAGTGCTGACTTAAAACGTTTTGAATTTGGTCTAGCCCAAATTTTGTCATTTGGGTTGCGTAATACTTACTCTCAGAGCATCTAAGGAACCATTATGTTTATCTGGATGCCATTTCAAAGCAAGTCTTTTATAGCTGGTTCTAATTGAGTCTTGATCTACTCCTGTTAAAAAAAAAAAACTTTTAAATTGATTGAAAAAAGGCAAGTCTGCAGTTATGGACTTTAACTCTGTCTCATGTGAAATTCTTAACTCATTACCAAACGACAATATTTTAGGCTTGTCCAAATCGAACGCATTTGCAGACGACAAAATAAAAGTGACTGAAAATTTGAAATTAGTTTTGTGAAGGGTAGAAAACATTGTGGGAAAGGGAGAAAATGCTGGTTACCAGCATTTTCTCCTTTCCCCACAATGTTTTCAAATGGCTTCTTTTTTCATGGGCGTCAAAAGTAGGGATTGTGTAGTAATGGGTTAATTAGATTTTTCCATTGAAATAAAATCACGTATAAAATAAATGATACAACTATGGCTAAAACATTGAGATTCGTAGTGTTTCTGCCAGCATATGAATACTGAGGCTCAGCAGTAACTTCTTGTTTCGAATTTTGGGGTTATTAAGAAACTTTAAGGGTTTTGGTCATCGACTGTTTCAATCTTTTTTTATATATATGTTGTTCCTCTGTATAGGTGGTGCAAAATGCTAAAATCTTTACATAACAGTGTGGTGCAACATGAGAAATTTAAAAATGATGATCAAGTAGAAAATGTGTCATCTGTCATAGGGTTCAAAATTCCCACATATTTACTCGCATAATCCATGTCAGAATTGGAAAATGTGAGTTGAAAATTCAAGCATTTGATAAAAAATGCGAGTGCAAATTATTGAAGAACAGTAACCAAAATGTACTAAATTTCATGTGGAATACAAATAAAGTATCCTTTTTTATTCTGGATTAAACATTGACCATGTCCGCATGTCGCACTAAGAATACTCTTCTACAGCTCTTGATAATTTTACATGTCGCCATTGAAGCCTCTGAGTTTTTGTTTATTATTTGAGTTTCGTCACCCAAGTGCATTCGTCTGCAGTTAAGGCGGATAGATCTGCTGAGGTTCTGTGGTTTCATTTCTTTTGTATGGAAAAAAAATTAGTATGCAAACTCAATCTCTGATCATAAAACAAAAATATTTTTCAGTCTTTCATGAAACAATAATCATTATGCACAAATAGCAACCAGAAGCTACTCAGACGTGGTGGACTCACTACACCAGTCATCGTACATGCAGATATTTGGATGTGATCAATATATCCGTAATTCATTTACAAAATTGTCAGCCATCGTAAATCTTATAGAAATTAAACTTGGTTTGAGAATAGAAATTCAACTGGAATTGCATTGATGGTTTAATGTGGGTTTTAATATTAATTAACTCTTTACCACACAATCCCGACTTTTAACGACCCTGAGATAAAAGTCTTTTGAAAACATTGTAGGAAAAGGAGAAAATGCTGATAACCAGCATTTTCTCCTTTTCCCACAATGTTTTCAATTTTTAAGCTTCCTTTGTCGTCTGCTAGTGCTTTCAATTTGGACCAGTCCAAAATGCTGTTGTTTGGTAAAGAGATAACTCTATTTTTGCTGTTGTAGCCTCTAATCGACAGATTAGGTAACAGAACAGAATTGAAAAGTTTGTACCGCTTATTCGTTCTTTACCACTGATAGGCAAGCTGAGCTTAAAAAAAATGTGAGTCCAAGTTCAATTTTGTAACTGGAAAAAAAAAAACCACAATTTGCAAGTGAATGAAAAATGAAATTCAAACCCTGTGTCATCCTGACCATGGCCTAGCATGGTTTTTGAGGCAGGAGAAAAACCTTAAAGTAAGGATTCCATACAGTAATGAGTAAAATAGGCCAGACAACAGCTATGTCATACAGAATAATTCTGCATTGCGGCCCAGACAGGGTAAAACAGAAACAAATATTCGAGATATAGAATGGTTGATTTGATAAAAACATAATGGGCGTATTCCTTTCACCTGTTCTGGAACAATGTTCTGTGTTCTGGAATGCTTTTCTGGAATGTGTGAAAGGAATATACTGTTCCGGAAGTATGTTCTGAAAGGAGCATGTTCGAAACTTATTCTAACCCATTATCGAAATGTAAGTACGCTGGTATGATGGTTGTTGCAAGAGCTACTGTCTTTGCTGTATTAGTTGATGATATGATTAGCTCCAGAGACAGAATACAGAAGAGTCTACTTTGCCCCTATTTATGGCATTCATATTATAAAAAGGACAACTGCATATTTTGCCGTGAAGAATTGTCCATCTTTCAGCCATCTTGTATTACCAAGCAACCGCTGCATCACGACTGAATTAGAACAGTCAGAAGATGTTCCGAAGAACACTGCACAGTATTCCAAAATACTCCATTGATCTAAAACATGTTCAAAGTGTTCATAGTAGTGAAAGGAATTCACCCAATGAATTTATTGAATATGTGAATATTGAATAAAACTTTTTGTTGCTCTAAAGTCCTGGTTTACACTGTCTTGAGGAAGATGTGATGTATTAACCCTTTACTCCATAAGGCATTTCTATATCATCTCTAATCGACCCTAAATAACAGCAAGGATGAAGCCGTTTCTTATGTGTATATGACAGATTTTGATTGTGTAGAAAACATTGCGGCAAAAAGGTGAAATTGCTCGTGACGAGCAATTTCACCTTTTGCCACAATGTTTTCCAATGGCTCCTACAAGCAATGCATAGAAATGAGTATCTATGGAGTAAAGGGTTAACTTTGTTGCATCAGTTTTTCACTTTTTTGCATCAAAGCAGCCTTTCTGAAATGGATCATATTTGTCTTTTGACAGGAAAACACTAATTGTGACAATAAAAAAAAAAAGAACATTCAAAATAATTCTTCTACGTGATGGTGAGAACAAATAGTTGTGTGGTCAAAAATTATGATAGAAAATGGCAGAAAAAATGAAAGACAGCAATGAGCGACATCAAGAAACTTGTCCAGTTCATTTTGGTCATTTTGTCTTACTAAACTCGCAGACATTTCTGAAAAAAATCCCAAAATTAGCTGAGAGAACGAACATTGAGATAAATGTACATCACAGACCTATCCTATGTATGATAAACTGAATTCCTACACAAATGAGAGCAAGTGCCAGGGGCAAGAAATTGCAACATAAGCTGATATAAAACATTGTTTTGGCTGCAATTTAAATTGGAATTCCAGTTTCGTATTTGGGACACCGCAGATATTCCGTCGAATATAGGTCTAGTTTCAAAAAACAAACAGAGAGCTACCTAGTGGTAATTCAAGGAACTCATAAGCTTCCTCGCGAGACAAAACCATGGTAAATGAAACGTTGTGCGACAAACATAAACTTGATAGAAGGTATCGTTCATAAATAGTCCGCCATATTAGATCTCCTTGCGTGCGCTCACGTCACGTGACTTACTTCGAGATGCAGCGAGAGTGTTGTGTAGGTTTACTAAGGAAGCACATACATGCCTTCTTAAAGAGCCGCTAGAACATCTCGCCATTTACGCACAATAGGCACGTGCATATAAAACATTCTACAACCAAAGTTGTAAATCACTAATTCGTACAATCTCAGGCTGCATTTTCAGTCCGATACTCATGACATATGGTCAAAATATTTTCTTGACGATATCCTAGAGGAATTTAAATAAAAATGAATCATATGGGGGTTCAAAACTCTTGTGTACGCTCTAGAGACCGAAGTTTAGTCCAATACTGCTGAAAGTTGATCAGAATGTTGATACTGATGATAGCTTGGATTGCTTTGAAAACGGGACAATTTGGAAAAAGAAAGGTAGGTCATGAGGTCAACTCTATGAAAAATCCTGTGTCGTAGAGGCTATATTTTCCATTCAATACTATTGAAAATCGGCCGGAAGATTTGTCTTAATGTTATCTTAAAGTTTTTGGAAACGGCTCATCTGAAGTATCTAAGTCTAGGTCAATGGGTTATCTTGGAAAAGCCATGTACGCTCTTCAGGGCACACTTTCATTTAGATACTCCTAAATATTGGTTAGAATGTTTGTCTTAATAGCACCTCGCCTTGAGTTCAAATATGGGTTTCGTTGAGTCAAAAACTAGGTCACGAAGCCATAACCATGGAAAAATCTTGTGTACACTGTTATGAGGTTACCTTCCAATACTCATGGAAGATGGCCAGAAGTTTTGTCTTGATGATATCTCTGACAAGTCCGAAAATGGGTCATGTGGGGTTAAAAACTAGGTTATAATGTCAAATCATAGAATAATCTTGTGTATACCCCAAAGACCAAAATTGCACCTAGGTACTTCTGAAAGTTTGTCAAAATTGCTGTCTTGATTTTGTCTTGGTTGACTACGAAAACGGATCCCGTTGCGTCAAAAACTAGGTCACCAGATCAAATCTTTGGAACTTGTGTACCCTCTAAATAGAGGCCACGGTTTCAGTACCATGATTATGAAAGTTAGTCAGAATGATAATTTATTTCAACACTTTTTGGATGAGATTAAAAATGGGTAAGAGGGGACCAGGAACTAGATCATCAGATCAAATCTTAGAAAATACTTGTCTACACGCTAAATTGACATTTTCCGTTCAATACTCATGATACTGATGGATTTGGGTGGTTGTGTTGGGGTTTAACACCACTTTAACAGCTAAGGTCATATCATGGCGGTCGGTGAGGCACATGTGTTTCTTGGCTTTCTCACACCGGTACTTACACTACTTTCTTTCCAAAGCCACCGACTACTTTTCTCACATACTTCAGCAGAGGTGAGAGGCGAAAATACGCCGGAAAGAAAGTTCGCCACAACCGGGTATCGAACTCACAACCACCAGGTCATGAGTCCGACATGAGTCCACCCGGGCGGGCTCAATATGGAAGTAGGTCAGAATGTATGCCTTGATTATTACGCAGATGATATTGATAATGAGTAACATCAGGGAAAATAACTAGGTCACCTGGTAAAATCTTTGGAAAACATTTTGCACACTTTAAATCCACATGTTTTGTCCAATAATCATGAAAGGCAGTCAAAATGTTTGTTTTGATAACATCTACAACAAGTTGGGAAAATGGGCTTTGTTGAGCTAGATAGTAGGTTACTAAAGTGAAATCTAGAAATAGCTTGTATACTCTAGATAGGTTGTAGTCTAACACTGGTGAAAGTTTGTTGGAATTTTTGTCATTATAGTAATTCGGAACAGATATGAAAATCTGTCATGTATAGTCAAAAGGCTCAGGTGAGCGGTATACGGCCATCATGGCCCTCTTGCTTATGATAAAAAAATGCCAGCTTTATAGAAGTATTTTGTTACTGATACGCATCACTAAATGTTTAAAACGTTACAAGTTAATGCTACACAATGTAATGCTGTTTCGCAATGCCCATGGGCGGATCCAAGGGGGGGGACCGGGGTTCGGACACCCCCCCCCCCCCCCTGGAATTTTGGCAAAAAGATTCGTTAAATGGTACTGGTTTGATATTGCACATCATTTATGTAAAATACAGTCATAGATTTGAAAAAAAGGTACTAAATGCGGAGATCTCTTCAT
The DNA here is from genome assembly GCA_943736015.1 of Tridacna crocea. NCBI lineage: Eukaryota > Metazoa > Mollusca > Bivalvia > Cardiida > Cardiidae > Tridacna > Tridacna crocea. The sequence goes on from OX031064.1 coordinate 45,185,337, forward strand.
GTTTAGAACTGCAAACGTTGACTTTTCTTGTAAACGGCTTGCATCCACTGAAATCCGGAAATCAAAGTATCATATAATAAGAAAGATATCTGGATCTGCGCATGAATGCCCCATTATTAATTCAGTAGAAAAAAAGAGTCTTTTTTCATTGTTCGAATTTTCGGTAGCATGATACGGGTACACTCGAAAACAGCATTGTTAAGCTGTTACCATGTCCAATTAACAATGTTAAATTTCACTCAAATAAAAGAAATTGTAACTTCGGTTAGTTTTAAGCTATATGGCCTGTCTGTCTTAACCCTTTACTCCATAGATACTCATTTCTACACATTGCCTGTAGAAGCCTTTGGAAAACACTGTGGCAAAAGGTGAAATTGCTCTTGACGAGCAATTTCACCTTTTGTCACAATGTTTTCTATGCTATTAAAAGGTGTCATTTACACATAAGAAACGGCTTCATCCTTGCTGTCATTTAGGGTCAATTAGAGATGCCATAGGAATGCCTTATGGGATAGAGGGTTAACCATTTACATAACATTATACAGTGTTCGTAACGACTCTGACGCTGGGGGCTTTTGAAAACATCGTGGGAAAAGGAGAAAATGCTGGTAACCAGCATTTTCTCCTTTTCCCACAATGTTTTCTTCAATCTCACAATTTGTCGTCTCCAATTGCTTTGAATTCAGAATTTTGTCGTTTAGTAGTAGGGAATTTAGAGATTGATCGATTGAAGTATTGTGTATAACGCCGTTTTCAATATTATTTCAGTTATATCGCGGCTGCATGTGCACCCATCCATGTTTTTCAGGAGTTTTTGTTTACTTCGCACAATATTCTTCCCAAGCCACTGCCTTGGCTTTTTCCCAAATAGCCATCGCTGAAACAATGATACGGGGCGAGAGAGAGAGGAATAAATCCTATCGTAAATACCATCACCAATCCTCGGAGAGAAATTGGCCAAGCCGGGATTGAACCAGCGTCCCCTGTTTAGGGCCCATATTCACCAACCATTCTTGAGAATATTCTTAGTATTAGTCTCCGAGGTTTTCTAAATTTGTAAGTAACACAACTTCTGATTGGCTATCAATTAATGTGGAAAATTCTGGAGAATAAGACAAAGTACGTTCTTTAGAATGGAGCCCTCGAGTCCTGTGTGCTACCGCCTGCGATACTGAAGCTCGGCTGCTTTGACTGAAAAGGCTTTTGAAAACATTGTGGAAAAAGGAGAAAATGCTTGTTACCAGCATTTTTTCCCTTTCCGCACGACGTATTCAACCTTTTTTTCCCTGATACATATCTCATCAGTTGTGCCAAATTTATATTTATGTCTGCAAAATGCTTTCTATTTGGATTAGTCTAAAATTCTGTCGTTTGGTAAAAGAGAAATCAGGGAGTGCATGCATACGCAAAATTCAAACTGTACGATTTTGCAGTCTGATCTTTATCTAGATCTACACTTTTCCAACAAGAAGGCACATGTTAGAATACGGTTGGATAAGGATAAAAATAATAATACCTAAGGGCATTTTTCTTTGGAGAGAGAAAATAGATTACCGATAATCTGACACGCTATCTCAGAAATTGGATCCGTATTTTGTGTAGTCTGACCCACTGGCACAATTCACAGGAAGTGATGCATAGAAATGAGACCACTGTACAATCCACCAAGCCTTCACGTGTTATAGGTCTCACTTGATAAACCTCTCAATATCGGTTCATACAAGTTGGCTTCTTTACAAAAGAAGCCAGGAAAGGTCAGCATCAATGCGTTCAGTTTATTAGCTTTTGATTTCAATATACTTTTGTACATGTAAACAAACAAGTTAAAAAGCTGCCGCGTAGAAACCTCACATGCTCTACATGACGGTCATTTGACCTTCTTGCCGCGTTTTCCTGCCGCATGATCTTGTCTACTCGTCTCAACTCGGCCGATTCCGTACCTACATCGATTTGATGGCTCCTGTCACCCGAAGTATGCCGAATGGATCTTATCGAGCGGCCTTCTTGTATTTCCTAACGAAATTCTATTTTTATTCTTCTGGTAAGATTTATTTGTTCAGTGAAAAATTACAATCATTTGAAAGGCCATCTGCGGCCATGACGAATTAATATTACGATTTTTTTTCCTGAAATTCGCCATATAAAAATAAACCATGTCTATTTCCTGTTTCGGTTTTTGGTTTCACTTTTTTTTATATAACCATGACATTTTTAATGTCCCGTGTATCAGAACATGTCGCAAGAAAAATGGATTTAGGCAGTTAATTCTGTGACAGTCTGCCTTTTTAACTCACCACTAGTGAAGTGGTCTGATGAACTCTCCAATTATTTTCTGTATTTGGGAAAACTTGGTTTGTATTCACAAACTATTCTTAGGAACGTTCTTTGTCGTTTTCTTCAAGATTTTCTGACTGTGAAAGTAACAGAACTTCTGATTGGCTAAACCAAATGGTTTAGCTAATCAGAGGTTCTGTTACTTTCACACATTGACGAAATTTTCAAGATCAGACAAAGAGTGATCTTAGAAACGATTAGTTGATATAGACCCTGGCTAATTAATGGACAATGACGAGATAATTTATAAACCCAATTCGACAATTTTCATGTTACGTCGTCAAAGTTCATCGATTAAAATCTGTAATAAAAGAAAAACAGAAATGTAAACTCTCAGTGAAAGGTTTATCTTGTTAGAGTTATACTGATCTGCCTTTGACCTGGCGTATGGATATCTCTATTTGTGATTTAGCAGTGTTCAACTCCTCACCACACAATCAGAGCTTCAGATAGAGGCAGTGAATTTGATTTCAAAATTGAAAATATTCATTATTCTCCACTAAACCCTTTATGTTATGGGTACTCATAAGAATCGTCTTATCGAGATGATTCTAATGGGTATCCAAACATAGGGTTTGGAAGAGAAATTATAGATTTAGAATACCGCCACTCTTTCTGATCTGGAGCCCTGATGTCACAATGACATTTCTTTTAAACGACCCTGAAAAATGAAGGCTTTTAAACACAATTGTAGGGAAAAAGAGAAAATAATGGTAACCAGGGACAGCTCACACATTCATTTATGTCCTTGAGTTCAACAGTGCAAGACGCGCGCTCTGAGGTTTCTTGTCTAAGGGCCGTTTCATGAAACATCCAGACCGTCAAGGAAGACTCGAACCCGTTGCCTTTAGGCTACGAATTCTGCATTTTATAATAACAACCCTGAAGAAGTAGGATTTTGAAATATTGTGGTAACCAGCATTTTGTCTTTTACACATTTGTGACTCGTCACGCTAAAAGGGACAATCTGGGAATCCCGTACATCAATTATATGTAAACAGATCAACGATAGGGCAGGTCAGTTTAAGCTGATAATTAAAAAATGATCGTATAGTAAGGTAGATTGACCACTTCTCAAACAGAAAATATCATAAAAGCGAAAAGTTTCTACCCTTGTCAGCCTGCACAATCTGGGCAGTCTGATCAGGTTGACACTTTTCGCAGTTCCCAGAAGGTGCCTTTTCTGCGTGATGGGTCACATTTTTTCTCTAACCATCGAAAACAGACGGCATTTTGTACTTTGCATATGCTTCGAATTTGATCGAGTAAAAATTTGACATTAAGAAAAAAGTTAACACGCTTCAGAAATATTTCATCTATACCGCATATTCAGGTCTTTTCACATATTCAGTTCACACATGCACGTCTTTTCTGAGGCAAAATCTGGCCTTACATGTCTTGTACTCTCTGGAAAGTATCCACTGAATTCCACTGAATAGGCTTTCCTACGGCTAACCATTTACCTTACGGCAAAATTTTAAAGGTGGTCCTTCAGAATTTGGGACGAAAATTTTACAAAAATATCATCCTTATACTCCCAAAGCTTTAAAATCGTCATTCATAAAACCCCAGTAGTCGAAAACCATCTGACAACACGAAGAATTAGAGATTTACTACGACCAAGGTCGACATCGACGGGAAAGACGATCTATTTTTACATGAACAACTCGCTCATTTATACCGGAAATAAACAGACGAAGCTTCAAACATAGCTTCCGAAGAAGATATTATGAAAACTAATCACATGTGTGTTATGTAATGGAATTTTAAGCGTCATTATATATAGTCACGTGCCAGTCACTCAACATTCCCACAATGCATTTTTTTTTTTTTTTGCGCAGATCTAAAAGTAGCCTAAGAGGCTACGTAGCCTTTTAAGAGAATACCATCAATTTTTTATTTGTAATTTTATGATTCTTAATTATTGATGATTTGTATTGTTTTTCAAATAAATTTCAGTGATATACATGTATATATATTTTTTGATTTGGTGTGATGTGAAAATTCTAAGTACCCACCTTTAAGTCTCGTCCATATTGAAGGCAGAAAACATTAATTTTTCAAATGGGAATAATTCAATATCAGTTGTTTTCAGGAACATTTGTGAGTTCTGATTGACTTTTTTTTTATTTTTTTCATAGCTCCATGAAAAAAAAAAATCACCAGAACTACTTTTGCTGAAGGTTACTTTTGCGGGTCCTACACACTGCTTTGCTCCTTTACTTTCATTCTATTGGTCAGTTTTCAGTATTGGGGATCTGAGAACTGCTTCCATATTATATTCTTGCGCCATACAAATATGAGTGGAAGGAACTTTAAAAACTCAAACATTAGATTTAAAACTAAAGAAAATGAATGCAGTTTGAATTATTTCTGTGGAAAGGGGTGGGGTGGGGGGGAAGGATGTTGTCTGTAATATTGAATTATAAGGAATGAAGAGGTTTTTTTTTCATGCCTCCATGAAAAAAATAAAATTCTCTTCATTTCTTAAATAACAAAATTAGTGTTAGAATTGATAAAACATTGTGGGAAAAGAAGAAAATGCAAGTTACTAACGTTGATTCTCCTTTTCTTACATTGTTTTCAAAAGTCACAGGGTCGTCACACAGGGTCGTTACAACTGTGATAAAAAGTTGATTAAAATCGCGTTGAGACTGCAATTATATTAAGTGCGCGAGTTATGTCAGAAAGTCTATTCATAACGACCGCGTTATCGTCACGTCAGGCGGTGATCAATGCCCAAGTTCCACTTGATTAGCTTTGCGGAAGAATGCAACTCGATGTGGAGTATTCGCGTTGTCTGCGCATGTCATATTCTTCGAAGATTCGACTGTCTTATATGACGCATCACTAGCCCCAAAAGTGGACTGACTGTAATATTACGCTCTATAAAGTAGCAATGTAGAAAATAGCTTTGATCAATACGTTTGAGGAGAAATGAGACCTGCTTTAGCTCCAGATTTCTCTAAACTGCTGATCATAGCTGTGTGGATTACACGAGGTAGCGTTTTATTGAGTAAACCTTTATTTCAGTTTTAAATTCAAAGGAACGGTTGTCGCGTAGGAAAGTGGTTCGGTTCTGTACCCAGGATGCTCATATCAGATAGACGAGTATTAATTTTATAGAATGCCATCTAGCGGGAGATAATGGGAGTATTCGGGGGCGTAGTGTACCGCAAGCTACTTAGTGTGACTCAGAACATTTTCGGACAAAGTAGAGCAAGATCAGACGAAAGAGAAAGTGCAGTCTGATCTTGGATCCATACTGTCCCACAGCTCCAGATAGAGGGAGTATTTTTGATTTCAAAATTAAAAAAAGAATGTTAATAATTCTTCAATAAACCCTATGTTATGAGTACTGATTAGAATCGTCTCATCGAGACGATTCTAATGAGTACCCATAACATAGGGTTTGGAAGAGAAACAATGGATTTAGAATACCATCATTCCCTCTTATCTGGAGCTCTGCGGTGACAGTTTCCCCCCCCCCCCATACCTTTCAAATAGCAAAATCTTGGGGTTTGTTTTCTATAGGCTTGAAAATCCCATTTCACTGATCAAGAAGGTTGAAGGTTAGAACCCTTTGCAAGACAAAACTTTAAACAAGCCTTCTTCAAGGACAGAAAACATTGTGGAAAAAACATCAGTAATGCTGGTTGTTGGTGTAATGTAAAGAAATAATTCTCCCCTACAAAATGATCTATAGGTCATTTCAATACGTATAGAGGAATGACCCGGGTCATTTCTCTACGTAGTGAAATGACCCATGGGTAATTTTGTCGGGGGGGGGGGAGGGGGTCATTTCTCTGCATTATGCCGTCATTCTTCTCATTTTTCCGATAATATTTTCAAAAGTTTTGCCTTTTTTTTTCGTTTAAAACAGGGGACAGTGGAAGAGGTGTGGGTGGGAGCTTTTCACAGCCCCCCCCCTCCTACTGTTACGATTTTAAAGATCTTTACACCTGCAAAATAATGTTTACTTAAGAGGGGTCCTTACGTGGCTCAGTGACAAAGTGTAGGCCTCGTTACCCGAAGACGCTAGTTGGAGCCTTATTGGAAGCAGTGAGTTTTTTCGTGGGAGCTTCTTGGAGCAAGATAACTCAGAGCCCCAGCCTAGCACGGGTAAAACCCATGACATCCATGAATATTTTAACCCTTCTCCTGCTAAAAAACTAAAAATAAATTTTCAATTTGACACTAATAACCCAAATATTGCTGTTTCAAAGTTCTATTTTGGGGAATGATATCTCATTATCGGACAGTGTAGATCAAAGATCAGACTGCACGTTCTGTGCAATCTGATCTTGATCTACACTGTCCGCAAAAGGTCAGCGGGTCGCGAATAGCAACCAAAGGTTTAACTGTCACCGTGACATAACTGACATAATGTTGAAAGCGGTGTAAATCGCCATTCAATCAACAATTCAATATGTCAGTGCAATGTATGGTAAAGCATCCGGCAATAGATTTCGAAATAGGAAGAAAAAAACTCGAGAGTTACTTTCAGGAAGTTTTTTTTCCCCTCAAACAAGATATCTTCGCTCGATCGATAGTAAACGCAACGGAGGAATGAAGCCAGCTATCGGTTCCCTTTCTAAGAAAGCCAAGATTTTGGAATGTTTCCGTTCACCAAGACCTATAGTCTTCAACGTTTGCAAGGATCCGTTCAGTTTCCGGTGTGATGCAGAGAAATGACCTTCCCTACAAAATGACTCGTGGGTCATTTCACCACGTAGAGGAATGACCCGGGTCTTTGCTATAATGTAGAGAAAGGATCCCAGGGAGTTATTTCTCTTCGTAGAATAATGACCCGGGTCATTTTTCTACGTAATGAAATGACCCATGGGTCACATGGGTCATTTCACTTCGTAGTAAAATGACCCAAGGGTCATTTTGTAGGGGAGGGTAATTTCTCTGCATTACACCGGCGTAGCTGAGTGCCCTGGAATTTGACTCTCTTCTTTGTATAACTTTGCGACTGTTCAAAAATGTATATTTTGCGGTCGCCTCCAGACGACTGGGTTTCAAGCCCCTTACATCATTAATTGTACGGTCAGGTGGCAGGGGACTTGGAAACTTGTTCACGGCTGTGGTGAATCATATTGGTCCGAGCCGAAGGCAACTTTTCCCTTTTGAGCTTCATAGTTTTGTCGCCTGTATATGCTTTTAATTTGGACAAGTCCAAAATTTTATTGTCTGGTAAAAGGGTTGCATAATTACATGACTTGACATCGGACACTGACATACGCCGAGCTTTGGTAGCTCAGTCTGTACCGTGCAAGACTCTGAGGACAAGGCGTTGTGGGTTTGATCCTTAGCTCAGCCAATTTCTTTCTGAGGGTTGATGGTAGTCATTGCGACAGGATTCATTCCCTTCCCAACGCTGATCATTGTTTCGACGATGGTTTTGTGAGAAAGCAGCCGGTGATTGGACAGAAGATTGTGATTTGTGTCAAGCACTGGTAAAAGAGACTACAGGAAAGCATGAACAGGTGCACTGACCGCTGATAACTGAAATGAAGTTGAAAATGGCGTTAAATACCATTTAATTCTTTGCCACACGAGAAAAATTTAGACTGGTCCAAATTGAAAGCATTTTCAGACAACAAAATAAAGGTGACTGAAAAATTGAAATTTGTTCTGGGAAAGGTAGAAAACACTGTGGGAAAAGGAGAAAATGCTGGTTACCAGCATTTTCTCCTTTTCCCACAGTGTTTTCAAAAGGCTTCTTTCTCAGGGGCGTCAAAAGTAGGGATTGTGTGGTAATGGGTTAACCAATCAATCAACGCGCTTAGCAGCTCAAGGTTGAGTTTACTCTTAACAAAATATACAGAAAGAATTTGCAGACGACAAAGTAAAGGTAGATTAGATCAGATAATGTGGTAATGGTTTGTTACATGCAGATTGTCTGCCAATTGACGGGGATGTTGCGAATTTGCTTTATGAGTTAGACATTTTTCACGGCCGATTCCGTGCCTACATCTTATCTCCATCTTGAAGTGCTACCAGTCACATGATCATAAACATGGCGGCGCAGATGTAAATCGATTGGCACGGCAAAAACAACTACAGTGATAGGCCTAACCAAACTGTCGCGGAAAATGTTCAGGGGATCGACAAACTAAGTTATATATTATATGTTCAAACTGTTTGTAAACGAAAATCTATTGTGAAGAACTCTTTTAGAAAATTGTGACAAGTGTTTCTTTAACTACGAGTTAAGTGGGTACTTGGAATTTTCACATCACACCAAATTAAAAAATATATCTGTGACTGAAATTTATTATTTATTATATTATTTATTTACATTTTATATGAAAAAATAATACAAATCATCAGCATTTAAGAATCATAAAATAACAAAAAAAATTTTTTTTGGTGATATTCTCTTAAAAGGCTACGTAGCCTCTTAAGCTATTTTTTGATTTCCCGCCAAAAGCAAAAAAGCCTTGTGGGAATGTGAAGTTACTTGCACGTGACTAATGACTATTAAATTCAATAACATAACAAACATGTAATTATTTTCCATAATGTCTAGAACTTCGGATACTATGTTTGAAGCTTCGTCTTTATATTTTCGGTATGTAAATGAGCGAGTTGCTGATGTAAAAATAGACTGTGTTTCCCCTCAGTGTCGACCTAGGCTGCAGTAAATCTCTAATTTATCTAGTTGTCGGATGGTTTTCCGACTACTGGGGTTTTATGATTGAAAATTATTAGGCTTTGGGAGTAAAAGGATTTTTTTTTTTTGGATTTTTGTAAAATTTTCGTCCCAAAATCTGAAGGGCCACCTTTAAGAACGGTAAAGTGGTGTATTTCCGGCGAAGAAATGTTCCGTGTAGACCTGTGTGTATCAAGCTGCCAGATACAGTCGAGGGACTTGATCACGGGATTACCCGAGGTATGCCGAATGAATCAACGGTTGACCCGAGGATTGCCGAATGATGACGCATTAGAGAGTCTATATGTAATAAGTTCCTGTTTCCGGGACATCTTACCTAGACTTAGATTTCTGTTTCTGATAACAATAGTCTTTGTTATTTATGCACATGCAAACAGGATATTGGATAAGTGGTTACACATTAACAAACGATTTAATGGGTCTTTTTCTTTTATTGCAAAACAGGTTTTTGAACAAAATATGGGAAAAGGATAAAATGCTGGTTACCAGAAGAAGATGACGAGGGGACAAAATATAACGCGCTCCTTTTGATGTCTTTATTTTAGAAATCCATTATTTCGCTTCGAAACCCTGTGTTGTTGGTACTCATTAGAATTGTCTCATCGAGACAATTCTAATGAGTACCCACAACATAGGGTTTAGTGGTGGATTTTGAAATTAATAAATGTTGGTCAAATGATGTTTTGTGTCTTTAAAGGGGTAGAAAAAGCAGTTTGGAAAGGAGAAAATGTTGGTTCCCCGCATTATCTCCATTTCCCCCAATATTTTCAGGGATGTTAAAAGTCTGGGTTGTGCGGAAAAGGGTTAAAATGGTGCTGATCACCATACAATCCACAAAACGAAAGAGCAAACTGCCCGATCCCGAAAGCACGTGCAGTGCAGTCTGATCTTGATCAACATTGTCCACAACAGGTCGTTCTAAGCAGCTAAATGGTCATTTGAAGCGTCACCTCGCTTATCAATATTGCTGAAACACACACTTGGCGTTTATAAATTTTGAACAGTATACCTTATAATAAATCGATTGGTAAAACTCACGCGGGATAGGCATGGAGTTTCTTTCTATTGGTTTCCATTTACGATATGGCTATTCTGTCTATGGTGAGCCCACTATACTCGACTGTGTTATATAATAAGCCAATTTACTACAGGCGGGTACAGCGTGACCTTTCAAGATAAAATTTTAACGAGTTCAAAATCGCTTAGTCAGTTCGGTTGGGATAAGGTGTTCAGTTGGCTCTAAAAACGGTGACCTTTAAAGGTAGGTGTCTTTTTTCTTTTCCTCAGATGATTATTTTGCTGAGTTTGCCATTTTATGTAAAATTTGAGTTTTTATTTTTGCTCTTGGAGCATCAATTAAATTTTTCTGGATATGGTTCCGCCGTGTGTTTCTTTAAGAGTTTTTTTTTTAATTAATTAATTTATTTATTTTTTATTTATTTATTTATTCTTACAAAGAATAAGAAAAAGGAGGACAAAAACAGCGCTCCTTTTAATGTGTTGACTGTCTTTGTCCATTATTCGATTAGAAGATTCTAATGAGTACCCACAACCTAGGTTTTAGTGGAGAATAATTAACATTTTCAATTTTAAAATCAGAATCACTCCCTCTATCTGGAGCTCTGGACTAAGACTGTTTTATCTAACCCCGAAGTTGCCGGGTTTTTTTTTTTTACAATTCTTTATCAAACGACAAAATTTTAGACTTGCCAAAATTAAGGAAAAAAAAGCATTAGCAGACGAGAAATCAAATGTTACTAAATGATAGAAAATAAAACATTGGGAAAAGAAGTATATGCTGTAAGCAAAGCACTGGCACATGATCTAACTTAAACTGGTTGCTCGATGTGTTACCTATTTATTAGCTTGCATATCGAGCAAGGATCTTAAATTAAGATTAAGATTAAATTAAATTAAGTTCGACCGCCAGTGAAGCAAAGATGGCCCAAGGGATGAAATTTTCTTGATAGAGTAGAAATTACTGTGGGAAAAGAAGAAATTGCATACAGCATTTTCTTCTTTTCCCACAATGTTTTTAAAAAGCGTCATACTCTGGGTTGTTGAAACTGGATTGTGTGGTAAAGGATTAAACCACCATGGTAATAATGGTGCTAATAATAATGTTAATAATGATAATGTAAATCATGTAAGTAATAATAATGTTTATGAATGAATAAGTAAATAAATAATAATGATAATAATAGTAATAAGGGGCATTCTGAGATTAGCGTAAAGTGTCGTCTCGGATCAGCCTGCGCGGATAGTACAGATAACTGTCCCCAAAGACAATGTTACTTTTTGACTGGTCACCTTTGGCATACGGTGTACAGTAAATGTCCAAATATGAAAAAGATCATTGGAGCGTCTCATTATCGAGACTACCTGCGCGGACTGCTTTGTGGTGTTTGTCAAAATCAGAACGTCAGAGAGCTAAAGTCCGATCTTGACATGTATATGACCGTACTTGATGTCATAGGATTCACTTTACTAAACGACAACAATTTAGACTGGTCCAAATTGAAAGCACTTGCAGACGACAAAATCAACGTAACTCAATAATCGAAATTTACTTCCAGCAGGGCTGAAAATATTGTGGGAAAAGGAGAAAATGCTGGTTACCAGCATTTTCTCCTATTCCTACCATGTTTTCAAAAAGCTTCTATCTCAGGGTCGTAAAAAACCTGGGATTGTTTGGTAAAGGATTAACAGGTAACCCCGCCAAATTTATTTAAGTCTTGCTCCGGCAAAAGTTGATGTGTTTAATCAGAGCTCCAGATAAGAGGGAGTGATGGTATTCTAAATCCATTATTTCTTTTCCAAACCCTATGTTGTGGGTACTCATTAGAATCGTCTCGATGAGACGATTCTAATGAGTACCCACAAGATAGAGTTTAGTGGAAAATTAATAATATTTTCAATTTTGAAATCAAAATCACTCCCTCTATCTGGAGCTCTGTTTAGTACACGTCATGAGGTAGACTGGTCCTGCCATGAAGAAATATGACGAGTAGCAAAATGTATCGACCCATGTCAGCCTGCGAGTACTGCGCAGGCTGACATGGGGTCGATACTTTTTGCATTGCATTAAGCCCTCTTTTCACAGAGCATGGTTCATTTATCTTATTTAGAGCTTTATGCAACTATTAAAGTTACTCGCTTAGTATTGCATGATAATCCTTGCCTTAAAGGTGGCCCTTCAGATTTTGGGACGAAATTTTTACAAAAATCCAAAAAATTCATCCTTGTACTCCCAAGGCCTTTTAATTTTCATTCATTAAACCAAATTCATTAAACCCCAGTATTCGAAAACCACCCGACAACAAGAGAAATTACAGATTTACTACGGCCCAGGTCGACACCGACGGGAACCACGGTCTATTTTTTTTTTAGATGGGCAACTTGCTCATTTACATACCAGAAATACACAAATGATGCTTCAAACATAGCGCTCGAAGAAGAAATTATGGAAAATAATTACCTATTTGTTATGTGATGGAATTCAAGCGTCATTAGTCACGTGCCAGTCACTTTACATTCCCGCAATGCTTTTCTTTATTCTTGGCGCGCAATCTAAAAATACCTTAAGAGGCTACTTAGCCTTTTCAGGGAATACCATCCAAATTTTTTTTGGTGGGTAATCTTATAATTCTTAATTATTGATGAATTGTATTGTTTTTTCATATAAATTTCAGTGATATATATATATTTTTAATTTGGTGAGATGTGAAAATTCTAATTACCCCCCTTTAACCCGTAGGTTACTAAGCCCGACTTACGGACCTTTCAGCGGCCGATGTAGATCAAGATCAGACTGCACAGAACGTGCAGTCTGATCTTGCATCTACACTTTCCGATAAGGAGACATTATTCCCAAAATCATAACTTTGAAATGACAGTATTTTGGGTTTTACTATCGGAACGAACATTTCATTATTCTGTAAAACCTCGACAATTCGAGGTCCCAATGGGACGAGCAAAATGCTCGACTTTCTGCGGTGCTCGAATTATCCAAAATGTCATTGGGAAATGCTTTCGCGATCGACGATCAAATTCTTCTTCCCTGGCAGTATGTAGTTCTTTAGGAGGATACGGGTTAACACATGTAAAATGTATTAACTCTTATCTCCATACATACACATTTCTACGCACTGCAGGATTCTTTGGAAGCATTGTGGCAAAAGGTGAAATTGCTCGTCAAGAGCAATTTCACCTTTTGCCACAATGCTTTCTACACTATCAAAAGGTCTCATATAGCCTACACATAAGAAACGGCTTTATCCTTGCTCTTATTTAGGGTCAATTAGAGATACCATAGAAATGCCTCATGTGGTAAAAGGTTAAGCCTCCTTTTGACAGAGCCATGCACATTTATATTATTTAGAGCTCTGTGCAACTATACTACTCAACATTTGCTAGGGATCACCATGTTTATCCTGAACTTTAGAAAACAATATTTTGACACAAGAATCATTCAATACAACGCACAGTATATATGCATCAGATATTTCAATTTGCCACATAGACAAATCAGTGAAATCAGCCATCTGTCACACAGAAAGTTTTTGCATGCAAAACTGAGTTGGAGTAAAATACATTGAAATATCTAAATGATCCCTAGCAAATGTTGAGTAGTATAGTTCTCGTAGATCATTGGATATTATCTCATCCCCAACAAAGGTAAGATGGTTCGTAACAGAAACAGATGTTAGTGTGTCAGTGGAGTGTAGAGATAAATAAACCACAGTGTGTCAAAATTCGATGGGTGAGTGCAACACTATCCTAAGTGCCTATACAAGGTATAGGCACTTAGGATAGTGTTGCACTCACCCATCGAACTGATGTATTGTATTCCATACTGCAGTATAATACACCTGCTTGTCTGTCCGACTGTCTGTCTATCTGTCTGTCTATGTGTTATATGATATATACCAGTGTTCTACTGTATTTAGATGCCTTATTTGGTCAAATATGTACTAATTAACTTTTTTCTGATTTTAAGGGCCTAACATTGATATATATTTGGATATGTCCAAAATGATATGTATTTTGGGCCGGAGACCTCTTACAAGCAATAAAATATATTGTATTGTATTATTGTATTGTATTGTCAGACATCTGCCTGTTTTGTCTGTCTTCTTCTGTCTGTCTTGTCTATTTGTCTGTTCCTCTGTCAGTCTCTCTCTCTCTGTCTGTATGCCTCTCCGTCTGTCCGTCCGTATGTCTTTCTGTCTGTCAGACATCTGTCTGTCTGCCTGGTCTGTCTATCTGGTCTGTGTGTCTGTGTGTGTGTGTCGTCTGTCTGTCTGTCTATCTATCTTCGAGATTGTCTGTCTGTCTGTTTGTCTTTACTTTACATCTTGCGGTTTTACGGCCTGCTGTTTTCTGTCTGGTTTATTGCCTGTCTGCCATGCAGGGTATGTGCTATTCCGAGAAATTCGTTTAATTTTTTTTAGTATCATTACCCGTAAATCACTCGTTTCTTCCCTGCAAAACGGCAGACCGACGTCATTCATCTTGTGCCAACTCCCCCTGACTCGGATATATGACGTGAATATTATCATTCTCCCATATTGCGTAGGGCTATACACCACTCCTCAACCCATTACCACAAAATCCCTACTTTTGACGCCCCCTGGAAAAGAAGCTTTTAGAAAACATTGTTGGAAAAGGAGAAAATGCTGGCTACCAGCATTTTCTCCTTTTCCCACAATGTTTTCTACCCTTCACAAAACGAATTTCAAATTTTCTGTCACTTTTATTTTGTCGTCTGCAAATGCTTTCGATTTCGACAAGCCTATAATATTGTCGTTTGGTAATGAGTTAACCCTTTACCAAACGGCAAATTCTGGACCAGACCAAATTGAAAGAATTTGCAGATGACAAATTAACAGTTGCTAAAAATGTTTTTTTCTATATGATATCATAGGGTAGAAAATATTGTGGGAAAAGGAGAAAATGCTGGTTACCAGCATTGACCCGTAAAAACGAGAGAAAGGGTTAAAGGAGGCTAATCAGATCTTACCAAACGACAAAATTGTAGGCTTGTCCAAATCGAAAGCATTTGCAGACGACAAAATAAAAGTGATTGAAAATTTGAAATTTGTTTTGTGAAGGGTAGAAAACATTGTGGAAGAAGGAGAAAATGCTGGTTACCGGCATTTTTTCCTTTTTCCATAATGTTTTCTAATGGCTTCTTTCTCAGTGTCGACAAAAGTAGGGATTGTGTACTAATGGGTTAATGTTTTATCTTTTAATTAAGTTAGCCAGTGGCCAGCAAATCATCAATAATTTCGAATAAAAAATTCAAAAAAATCTCTAAAATGTGCTTTCCCTTACAGAGCTGCGTAGCCTTTTAATGTATTTCAAACTTCGGGCTAGAGCTTCGCATGGACTTGATAGAGAGTCACATGATCATCAGCACATATCGATGATGATGAATTGTATTCAAACAAGACTGATGACGTCATCTATGATATCAAAAAAATTGCATTGTTATACAATTGTATCATCAAACGCAAAAATGCACCCTCTTACTGGAAGAAATCGTCCAGTTTCTTTAGACTTGCAGAGAAATATTTATTAATTTCATTTTGAAGCTTTTATCGGTGTTATGAAACAAAAATGATCTAGATCATGTAAAGAAACAGGTCCTATAAAAACAGGTTTGGTACAATTTTCGCAGACAGTGTTTGTCAATATCAGACTCTAAGTTTGCCTGAAAAATGTCTTATTCATTTATCTTGCTAAGCACAAAAAACTGCACCCTTTTACTGATTGCAACCGTCCATTTTCTTTAAACTTACAGAGAAGTGTTTATTTGGTAACATTTATAAGTGTTACAAAATAAAAATGATTAAGACCTGCTGGATATCTACAGTAAATCAAAGCGCTGAAAGCACTAATGGCTAGAGGGAAGTGGAAAGTGCATATATATGCCTAAAACAATTTGCATTCATTCATGAAATGTCCAGTTGAAATGTTAAACTAAAAAACAAAAATGACCCCAATGCTCGACCGCAGTTTCTTTCAGTGAAACTTTTAAGTTGAAAAGCCGGGCATTACTGAATCAAATTGTCTACATGTTTACCGCCCCTGATTCTTAAGCTCCTTAAAGGTGGCCCTTCTGATTGTGGGACGGAAATTTTACAAAAATACAAAAAAAAGATCATCATCATATTCCCAAAGCCTTTTAATTTTCATTCATAAAACTAGTCGAAAACCATCCGACTACAAGAGAAATTAGAGATTTACGACGGCCCAGGTCGACACCGACGGGAAACACGTTTTATTTTTACACGAGCAACTCGCTCATTTACATACCGGAAATACATAGACAAAGCTTCAAACAATGGGTCCGAAGAGGACATTATGGAAATAATTACATGTTTGTTAGTTTATGAAATTTAAGCGTCATAAGTCACGTGCGAGTCAATTGAAATTCCTACAATGCTTTTTTGATTCCTGGCATGAAATTTAAAAATACCTTAAGACTCTTAATAAGAGACTACGTGGCTTTTTTAAGGGAACACAACATAAAACAGAAATTGTGTAATTCTATGGTTCTTAATTATTGTTGATTTGTATATTTCTTTCCTTTGATTCTAAATATCGGTGATACATATATTTTTTATATTTTTTTTAAGTTGGTGAGATGTGAAAAAACTAGATAACCACCTTTAATAAGATTTGAGAAATCGAACTCCGATCTAGAATCTATATAAGATCGAAGAAATCAAACCCCGATCAATGTTATCTCGTCATTCAGAATATCAATCTATAAATTCACCCTACGAATGCTAAGCGCGACTCTGTGACCTTCTGCGGACAGTGCAGATCAAGATCAGACTGCACATGATGTGCAGTCTGATCTTGATCTACACTGTCTGGTATGAAGATGGCTTTCCGCAAAAACTACCTATGAAACAATAATAATCAAGAAGAATTTTATTACCATGGGAAGGTTAACTCTTCACCAAACGACAAAATTTTAGACTGGTCCAAATTGAAAGCATTTGCAGACATCAAAGTAGAAGTGACTGGAAATCTGAAAATTGTATTGCAAGGGGTAGAAAATATTGTGGGAAAAGAAGAAAATGCTGGTTACCAGCATTTTCTCCTTTTCCCACAATGTTTTCTAAAGGCTTCTCTCACTGGGGTGTTACAAGCCGGGATTGTGTGGTAAAGGGTAAAAGCTCTAGTGACGTAGATCTACCTGAAATAAAATTGTCAGACTCAAGGTCAAGGTTACACTATAACAGCGCATGCCATTCAAGGTTATGTCGGATCAACCGCGCCGAAAAATATTTATAGCAATGGAAATACTCTAGCGTAAAAATCTAGATCTAACCTATGAATAGCACGAAAATATCTCTGTAAACTAAGTATTGCTCAAAGGTCATTGTTTCTCGATCCTTGAGTTAAATTTAGCCGCATAAAAATGAATAAAATTAATGAGAGAAAAGGAGGGATTGCTTGTATCAAGCTAGATCTAGTCTTGATTTAGCTACGTCCTCTCTTTCTCTGTATGTTTTCTTGGCTTATTAAGATGAATTTTCCTTTCTTTACATTATTTCTCCTTTGCGCTTGGTTTCTAGTAGATGTAGGTCTAAAAGTAGCCGCTCTGATAATGGGTACGTTCAATTTACGCCCACTGACATTACGTCTTTAGCAAACGACAAACATTTTAGAATGGTTCAAATTGAAAGCACTTGCAGACGACAAAATAAACGTAAATAAAAAATCGAAATTCGCTTCCAGCAGGGTAGAAAACATTGTGGGAAAAGGAGAAAATTTCCAGCATTTTCTCCTTTTCCCACAATGTTTTCAAAAGGCTTCAATCTCAGGGTCGTAAAGAACCAGGGATTGTGTTATAATGAGTTAATCTTTTACATTTTGTACTGTGCTCTGGCAAAATGGGGGTTGATTACATCTCCGTGAAGCAAGTCGTTATAGAGCCATAGAACCGCTGAGTCTTGAGGTAGAATTGGCTATGACATGCAGACAAATTGACCTAAACAAAAAGTTTCGACCCAGGTCAGCCTGCGCAGATTTACAACACAGTCTCTATATTTACCCATGGCTAATTTATTGTATATGATAGGGTAGAAAACATTGTGGAAAAAGAAAACAATGCTGGTAACTAGCATTTTCTCCTTTTCCCACCACCTTTAAACATGGCTAATTTCTGTATTTGATAGGGTAGAAAACATTGTTTAAAAAGGATAGAATGCTGGTAACTAGCATTTTCTCCTTTTCCCACCACCTTTAACCATGGCTAATTTCTGCATTTGATAGGGTAGAAAACATTGTAGAAAAATTATAGACTGATGCTGGTAACTATCATTTTCTCCTTTTCCCACCATGTTTTCTAACGCATCGAGAACAAACTTAGTCATTTTGGCCGCTATAAATTCATCGTTTGCAAATGCTTTGAATTTGGACACGTCTAAAATTTTGTCGTTTGGTAAAGATTTAAAACGCAAACAGAAGGTATATATTTCAAGTTAAATCGACGAATTACTTTTTTCTTTATTATTAGACGTAAAACGTTTAGATTTCACGTGGTGACAGCTCTAATCTTAAATGTACATTTGTAAAACTGATCGATTCAAAGTTTGAAATAGAAATTTAATCCAATCCCGCGTCTAGACGAAGCAAATAAGAAAAGGGGATAGGTCTAAAACTTCTCAACCCTTTCCCAAACGACAAATTTTGGACTCTTCCAAACTGAAAGAATTTGCAGACGACAATTTTAGATTTTGAGAAAATGGCTCAAAGTTCTCAGAAAGGGTAGAAAACACTGTGGGAAAAGGAGAAATTGCTCATTATGAGCAATTTCTCCTTTTCCCACAGGGTTCTCAAAAGACTTTTACTGCAGACACGTAAAAACCAGGGCTTGTTTGGGAAAGGGTTAAGTACACGATTCCGAGTTTTAATTGACTCCGAAAGCCTTTTGAAAACATTGTGGAAAAAGGAGAAAATGCTGGTAACCAGTATTTTCTCCTTTTCCCACAACGTTTTCTACCCAAGTATAGCAGAAACCATTACTTGATCTATATTTAGATTGTAGTCTCCAAATGCTTTTTGTTTGGTCCAGTTCAAAGTGTTGTCGTTTGGTAAGAGTTAAATCCACTTGAATTCATAAAGTTCCATTTTTTCCCATCAAAGCTAAAAAACAAAGGGGTGGGAGGAAACGGATTAATTTTGTACTAAATGGAAAATTTTACATTTGTTCAAATTGGTAGCGTTTTCAGACAATAAATTGAATGTGGTTCAAATGGAGAGATTTGGCTTTTAAGCCCTTACCAAATTGATATTCCCTGTTTTTTTGAGACCCTGAGATAGAAGCCTGTTGAAGACATTGTGGGAAAAGGAGAAAATGCTGGTAACCAGCATTTTCTCCTTTTCCCACGATGTTTTCTACCTTGCTGGGCACACATGTCAATTTTGGAGTTACGTTTATTGTGTCGTCTGCAGGTGCTCTCTATTTGTATCAGTCTAAAATATTTTGTCGTTTGGTAATGGGCCAGTTACCAGCATTTTATCTCTTTCCTACAATGTTTTTCTAAAAGTTTCTACTGCCAGGGTCTATAAACCCTTTCCCAAACGACAAAATTTTTGACTGGTCCAAATTGAAAACGCTTGCAGACGAAAAAATAAACGAAACTACAAAAAAAAAAAGTGAAATGAAATTCGTTTTCAGCAGGAAGAAAGCATTTTGGTAAAAGGAGAAAATGCTGGTTACCACGATCGATTGACGAAAGTTTAAATCCTCTCAGCATTTTACAACGCAAGAAAATTTAGACTTGATCAAATGAAGGTCTACGGGCCTTAACTTTCATATAAAAAGACGCAAGCTTCCGTGATTGGCCCCATAGACTTTACAAGAACGTCGATGTTACACGATATTTACCGATGAGATAGTGAGTCAACGACCCTAAACTTTCACAATAAATCAAAGCGTTGAGAACGGTGAAGTGGTATTTGTCGAGGAAGCCATTGTGTGGAATTGATAATATGTAAGAAAAAGAGAAATAGAATTCAAATTTTGAGTACTATTTATCTTTTTCTTTCATGTTATTAATGCCACACAATGGCTTCTTCGACAAATACCACTTCACCGTTCTCAACTTCCTAAGCTAATGGATACCTTTTGGTTGAAGGGAGAGTAGTCATGACAAAGTAAGGGTCATTTGTGTATCGGTAATCGCCCTATGAGAGGAGTCAGGAGTTACTTCCCTTTATGGTAGTACGCATGAAAGATAGAGAGAGAAATTATGTAAATATATCGAATTAAATCAAGTTTATACTTGAAAACTGTGCTTTTGAAATACCTTCGGCCTTTAACATATACTTCCCATCATTACATGCAACTAGAGAAATCTATGAGCGGGTGAGGCTATTTTCAATAAGAAATCAGTATTTCCACGATCGATGGCCTCACCCAGTGTATTTTTACATGCAATTTCGAATTACATATCTAAGTGCGACCGAAAAACGCATTTGTCAGAGAAAAATTGAATTTAATTAAATGGGTTTATTTCCATCGGCTTTGCACAAAATACGATACATGGTTTTCAAAATTCAATTTTGAACTTATATTTAAATATTTAACAAAGGAGCTCTTCTGATTGTTACAAGAGACAGGGACCCAATTTTTAACACCGCACACTTTTTTGTGTGTAAGGAACACTTGAAGGTTGTGTGATATTTGACTCTATTTAATCCTTTACCACAAAAATTTACCGAATTTTGACAATCCCGAGAAAGAGCGTTTTTGAATACATTGTGGGGGAAAACGGAGAAAATCCGGTAACCAACATTTTTTTTCCTTTATCCACAATGTTTTCTTCATTTTCTACCACAAATCTTATCAGTTTGAGTCATACTCAACTTGTCGTCTGCAAATCTTTTTAGTTTGAACAATTCTAACATTTTGTCGTCTTGCAGAACATGAAAGCGCATATTCAAGGTCATTCCATTATGTGCCCAAACAAAACCGCGTATTGACACGTAACATGCCAAATAAGCTAAATCAAACCTTAAAAAAAGTTTAAAAAAAAACCACACACACAAATTTTGCTATTTCATAGGTATTTTGGGGTCCTAAATATCTAATTATCGGACAGTGTAGATCCACGATCAGACTGCACGTTCTGTACAGTCTGATCTTGGATCTACACAGACTGCAAAAGGTCGTGGAATAGCGCTCAACAGTCCCAAGGGTTAGCACGTAACCGGTATTTTTCCATCAAGTGCAAAATGCCTTTGCAACTATTGACTCCATTCAGACAAAGACATTTTTATGCAAATCTATTCATTGAAAAGAAAAAAAGAAATGTTACAAGGCTATTCCGAGTCATATCTTTACAAATTCTCGTTCGATTAGTTTTTTTTTTGTACTTTTCCATAGAATGCGTGTTCTGTCATAGCCTTGCACAGTTAGAGCACCGGTATGTTAACCCATTACCACAAAATCTCTACTTTTGACGACCCTGAGAAAGAAGCCTCTAGAAAACCTTGTGGGAAAAGGAGAAAATGCTGGTAACCCTTCACAAAACAAATTTTGAATTTTTAGTAACTTTTACTTTGTCGTCTGCAGATGCTTTCGATTTGGACAAGCCTAAAATTTTGTCATTTGGTAATGAGTTACCTCAATTCTTTTTACCAAGTGACATAATTTAAGACTAGTCCAAATTGAAAGCAATTGCTGACGACAAAGTGAATGTGACTAAAGAAATTGAAATTTGTTTTAGGAAAAGAAGAAAGCATTGTGGGAAAAGGAGAAAATGCTGGTTACCAGTATTTTCTCCTTTTCCCTCAATGTTTTTAAAGTGCTTCTTTCACAGCGATGTTAAAAGTCGGGATTGTCTGGTTAAGGATTAACTCATATTCTCTTTACCAAACGACATAATATAATACTCGTCCAAATTGGAAGAATTTGCAGACGACAAATTCAGTGTGACTCAAGAATTAAAATTTGTTTTGGGAAGGAAAGAAATCACTGTGGGAAAAGGAGAAAATGCTGGTTACCAGCATTTTCTCCTTTTCCCGCAATGTTTTCGGAAGGCTTCTTTCTCAGGGTCGTGTGAAAACCAGGGATTGTTTGGTAAAGTGTGAAATAAATGGAATGAAAACTTCCAAGCGATAAAAAAAACGCCCAAATTATGCTTTTTCAAAGGTATCTTGGGAGGGGGGGGGGTGGGCGGACAGTGTAGATCAAAGATCCGACTGCACGTTCTGTGCAGTCGGATCTTTGATCTACCATGTCCTCAAGTGACCTTCATTTAGTCCCGTTGGCTTTTTTTTCAGTCGAAATATATCCAGATATCACAATTCATTATATCCGTATCAGTGAATTACTGGTATTTCATGTGAATAACACCACTAGTGATATAAATATGGTATCATCACTAGTGACGATATAGTTTTTGAATGTTTACCGGAACTACTTTTTTTCCTATATCGGTCATATTGAGCCATTCTTGATAGTTATAATAATAAAAAAGGCGGAATTAGGAATTTAATAAATAGACGTTGATTAAATGGTTGTGTGTGATATTTAAGAAATAATCTTCTTTCTATCGTGGTATATCGTTCAAAGACCACAGTTGTGAGTTATGAGGCACAATAAATAGTCCGCGATGGCGATAGCTCGAGTGTGTTATTCATTGCGCCTCATAACTCACAACGTGGTTTATTGAACGATATACCACCATAGAAAGAAGATTATTTCGATTCTAACGTGACTAATTCTTAATGAAAGGAAAACAAGTTCAAACTTAGAGTAAAAACGCGGATGAAGATTATGCTCCATTGAATAACTTACTCATTGAATGACGTCACTCGATACTGCCGTCAAAAGGGTTAAAAAACTCGTCCTTCGGACTTGTTTTTTTTAAACGCATTACACCCCATTCTAGAAACATATTTCTAATATTACACACAACCATTTGATAATCCTGTTTCTAAAGACCTTTGTTTCGTCAGTCAAACAAATTGTTTGGTGGTATAATCAAAGCGTTCAAAACGCTGAAGTGGTAATTGTCACGGTGGCCATTGTGTGGAATTAATAGAATGAAAGAAAAAGAGAAATATTAGTAAAAAAATTGATTGATTTTTTGTTTGTTTGTATTGGAGCTTGACGCTCGTTCGGGATTAGCCATTGAGCCATTAATCCCATTTGTTGTCCAAAACGGACTTTCTGCCTAATAAGGCTTTGAATCATCTATAAATTACGGCTTTAAGATGAGGTGTGTTACGGGAGACCACTCCCTCATGCATGGCTTCGTCCCGATATAAATACAATATCTAACAACTGCATTGGGGGAGATTTCTCTTTGGCTCAGTGGTTATGGTATTGGTCTTATAAACCTCGAAAAAAGGAGGATATTTGTCCGCCTTGGGTTCGAATCATGTCAGAGGCGGTTTGTATTTTAGCTGTGCATTTGCTGCGAACTTTCATGTTCGTAACATTAAACCAACTGTTTATAAACCTGAATCAACTGTAACTGCCACTGGTTAGTCTTTGACCATAACAAGTTGATGAGGACTATGACGTTATATTTGATTTCATAAAAATTCGACCGAGTTACCGATTGCTAAGCGACCAACCGTTATTTAAACGAGAAATTTGTGTTCTCTTCATTGCACGTTTCCTTGAATTTACCGAGAAAAGTAATCAGTTTTTAATAGAAAAATTCATTCGCAGCAAAAAAGTCCAAAAAGAAAAGAGACAGACTACCTGCCAATTGTAAACGATTCGGAATTCAAATTAAATGACGGTTGCCAACTTTTGTTTTACAATAGATCTATATCTGCCAGCAACTGAAATTTGGCGCTGTAATCCATCATCAGACTAAAACTAACTTTAGTATCCATACCCTTAACCCCTTACAAAACGACAAAATTTTGGACTGGTCCAAATTCAAAGCGTTTGCAGACGACCAAATAAATGTGACTGAAAAATTTAAAATTTGTTTTTGACGTGCAGAAAACATTGGAATAGGAGAAAATGCTGGTTACCAGCATTTTCTTCTTTTCCCTACAATGTTTCCATAAGGCTTCTTATACAGGGGCGTTCAATCTAATTTGTTTCTGGAAGTGCAGAAAATATTGTAGGAAAAGGAGAAAATGCTGGTTACCAGCATTTCCTCCTTTTCCCGCATTTTGTTTTTGAAAGGCTTCATATACAGGAGTGTATAAAAGTCATGATTGTGTGGTAAAGACTTAACTGGTATGGACTAAATTTGTCAGCATTTCAACTCTCGAATGGTTTGCTTTTGGCCGTTTGTGTGCCTTTAACATAACTCGAAACGTTATCGAAAACGGACCCGATTTATGCTGGAAGTGGGGTATATATTTCAGCGATCAGATATCGTATAAGCCCTTCGTCTACATAGCGCGACTCAAGTACCTTTTTGACGGACCGGACAGTGTAGATCAAGATAGGACTGCAAAGAACGTGCATTCTGATTTTGGATCTGCAATGTCCAATAAGGAGAGATCCCCCCTTCCCCCCCCCCCCCGCCCCCACCCCACCCAAAAAAACCCATCTTTTTTGAAATAACAAAATTTTAGTTTTACTATCCACTCGAAAATTTATTTAGCACAACAAAGATAAAAGGATCTTGACACATTAACCCAGATATTTGCAGTTTGGTGGGTGTTTTTTGTCTGTACTGTTACGTCAAGGCGGACATAGTGGATCCATGATCAGACTGCACGTTTTGTGAAGTCTGATCTTGATCTACACTGGCCGCAAAGAAAACTCTAGTCTCGTCGTGAACACTACTTGCATGGTTAATAGTTTATGAGAGGAAGATATTGCTGAACTGTAAAACGCTTTATCACACAATTCTAAATTTAACGACCCTGAAAAAGGCAGCCATTTGAAAACATTATGGGAAAAGGAGAAAATGCTTGTAACCAGCATTATCTCCTTTTTCCACAATGTTTTTTTGTTTTTTTTTTATCATATCAAGGACAGAAATTACCATTGAAGCTATATCATATGTATTACGATTGTGTTGTTGAGTTAAACATTTTGCCGTCTGGCAATATTGATACTCTTCACCCGAAATCATGAGTTTCAATCATCCTGAGATAGTTTGCTTTTGAAAACACTGTGGAAAAAGGAGAAAATGCTTTTAACCAGCATTTTCTCCCTTTTCCACAATGTTTTCTGTCAATCAAAAGACAAATGTTATCTTTCCAACGGCGTTCACCTGTCGACTGCAGTTGATTTTTAGTTTTAAAGTCATTTGAAAAACATTTAACCCTTTGGCTGCGACTCACGGATCTTATTGAGGACAGTATAGATAAAGATCAGACTGTACAGTACGTGCAGTCTGATCTTAGATCTACACTGTCCGATGGGGAGATTTCTTTCCCGCAGAAATAATCTTTGAAACAGCAAAATTTTGGTTTTCAATATTGCTCTGAGTATTGTTTCACTTTAGCAAGACAAGATTTAATGCATATTGTCGGTTTACCTCGAAAACCTCGTAACTACAACTTGTCACAAGCTGTACTTACGAGGTTTTTGAAGTAAACCGACGATATATGGGTAGGAAAAGCCATTTGGATAGGATTAGAGTGGCGAATATTAGAATACAGGTGCACGTTTTAAAAGTGGAAAAAGACCCATTTAACGCTGTGTATATACATGTATTTTATAACCGCCAGTTTAAATTTCACTTCATACCGTTTTATACATCATTACCAGATGCCTATCTATGAATATAGAAATAAGCTCTGCTAAATAAGAAAAGGGCTTTATGCATCTGCGAAAAGTATCGACCCAGGTCAGCCTGCGCAGTCCGCGCAGGCTGACCTTGGCCGAAACTTTCCGCTATCAGTCTTTTTTTTTGTATTTTTAAGAACCAGTTTATTGCATGATTGAGTCAGTTGCCTTTTTTATACGCCCGAAGGGTCGTATTATGTTATACCCCCGGTCGTCCGTCCGTCTGTCCGTCCATCCGTACGTCCATCCATTAGCAATTTCTTGTGTGTGCAACTCCTCCTACAGTTTCCATCGGAATTATTTTTAAAAGTAGCTGTTATGAATCTAAAATCATGTGATAGCTTGCTTGAAGCTAAGCATCACAAATATGCATTACGCCCGCTTTTGTTAGGTCATGGCTCAAAATACATTGCACTGTTGGTCATCTTTGTATGTCTATGAACCAGTCTACCTCATGATTAAATCGGTTGTTCAATAAAGTGGTTATTATGTATCTAAAATCATGTGATCGCTTGCTTGGTGTTAAGCATCACAAGGTTGTATTAAGCCCCCTTATGTCAGGGCATGGTTTAAAATATATTGCGCAATATTAGGCGTCTATTTATAGCATTATTTAAACCGCTGTGTATGGGAAAATACTTTTACAGTATCATTTATTACTTTATTCCTATACATAAGTTCCCCATACTGCTGACTAATACAACAGATACAGAGAGAGAAAGAAATGTCTTTAAAAATATAGACGGTGTAAATTTGCAAGTGTATAAGCGAGGGTCCTTGGAATAAACGTGTCCGCATTTCTTACAGCAGGGGCCCGTGTAATAAACATGTCGGCATTTTTGTCCAATCACACCTTTCTATTTATTCATTTGTTATCAGTAACAAAAAGTAGGTCAAAAGCTAACACTTTCAGCAACACCGAAAATTATCTGAAGGGTATACAAAAACAATATGTGCTTTAGTTATTTTTGTGCTATTTGCCGAAGACAATTCCGTCTATGAGTTCAGAATTTAATTTTGAAGACCATGTATCGTATTTTGAGCAAAACCGAAGAAAATAAACCCAATTGAACTTTTTTTTTTTCTGAGACAAACGAATTTTTCGGTAGCACTCAGATATGTAGATCTAATTGGAAATGACATGTTAAAGTACACTTGGTGCGGCCATCTTTCGTGGAAGTACAGATTTTTATTTAAATAGTCACTCGCTCATATCCTTCTGTTGGCGCAATGATACAAAATTTATCCACCGATCGCTTGGTCCTGGGCTTTTTCGTTCCAAAACCAGTTCTATGGCTGGTTCATACCACAGCTGCATTCTACTCCATTTGACTGGGCATAAATATATATAGAACGAAATAATTGACTGTAATATTTGAAATTAAATATTAACGACCAAAGATATTTCAAAATTATAGTTTTCAGGTACAAACTTAATTTTATTCGATATATTCGCATGGTTTCTCTCCCTACCCATTATGCATCCTACTATCAAAGGACGTGTTACTCTTGACTCTGCCTTATGATCAAAGGGAGACCACCATCACACACAACAAATAATCCTAACATTGTCATGAGTACTCTCCTTTCAACCAAAAAAATATTCCCTTCCTCATACTAAATAATAATAATAATAATAAAGTTATTTCTTTCATATTCCAGTTCTTCTTACGCCATCTACCTTTTTTGTTAGCTCACCTGAGCACAACGTGCTCAAGGGGAGCTTTTAGGATCACCCGGTGTCCGTCGTCCGTCGTCCGTCGTGCGTCGTGCGTCGTCCGTCGTCCGTCGTCCGTCGTGCGTCGTCAACAATTCTTTAAACATCAACTCCTCCTAAACCGCTGGGCGGATTTGGACCAAACTTGGCAGGAATGTTCCTTGGGAGGTCCTCTTTAAAAGTTGTTCACAGAATTTGATTCCATCAAAAACTCTGGTTGCCATGGCAACCAAATGGAATTTTTTAGCAAATTCTTTAAAAATCTTCTCCTCTGAAACCGCTGGTTGGATTTTAAAATAATTTCACAGATATGTTCCTTGGGTGACCCTTTTCAAAAATTGTTCGTGAAATTTTGATTCGTCAAAAAATGTGGCTCTGGTGAATGGGGGCTTCTTGCACTATACAGAAATGAAGGAATTCTTTAAAAATCTTCTCCTCTGAAACCGCTGGTCGGGTTTTGAAATAATTTCACAGATATGTTCCTTGGGTGACCCTTTTCAAAAATTGTTCGTGAAATTTTGATTGGTCAAAAAATGTGGCTCTGGTGAATGGGGGCTTCTTGCACTGTACATCAATCAAGGAATTCTTAAAAAATCTTCTTCTCTGAAACCGCTGGTCAGATTTTGAAATAATTTCACAGAGATGTTCATTGGGTGACCCTTTTCAAAAATTGTTCGCGAAATTTTGATTGGTCGAGAAACATGGCTCTGGTGAATGGGGGCTACTTGCACTATACAGAAATGAAGAAATTCTTAAAAATTCTTCTTCTCTGAAACCGCTGGTCAGATTTTAAAATAATTTCACACAGATGTTTCTTGGGTGACCCTTTTCAAAAATTGTTCGCAAAATTTTGATCCGTCAAGAAACATGGCTCTGGTGAATGGGGGCTTCTTGCACTATACAGAAATGAAGAAATTCTTAAAAATTCTTCTTCTCTGAAACCGCTGGCCAGATTTTGAAATAATATCACAGAGATATTCCTTGGGTGACCCTTTTCTAAAACTGTTCGCGAAATTTTGATTGGCCAAGAAACATGGCTCTAGTGAATGGGGGCTACTTGCACTAGATGGAAATGAAGAAATTCTTGAAAATTCTTCTTCTCTGAAACCCGTGGTCAGATTTTGAAATAATCTGACAGAGATGTTCCTTTGGTGACCCTTTCCAAAAGCTGTACATATAATTTTGATCCGTCAAGAAACATGGCTCTTGTGAATGGGGGCTACTTGCACTATACGGACATGATGAAATTTTTTAAAATTTTCTTTCTCTGAAACCCCTGGTCAGATTTTGAAATAATTTCAGAGAGATGTTCCTTGGGTGACCCTTTTCAAAACTTGTTCGTAAATTTTGATCCATCAAGAAACATGGCTCTCGTGGATGGGGGTTACTTGCTCTTACACAGAAATGAAGAATTCTTAAAAATTCTTCTTTTTGAAACTGATGGTCAGATTTCGAAATGACTTTTACAGGTGACCTTTTGAAAATTGCTTGGCAAAATTATAAATTTGGTTCCAATGTTTCAACGCTAAAAAAGAAAAAAAAAAAAATTAGACTATGGTCATCTCAAAAATTCAGGTGAGCGATCCAGGGCCATCTTGGCCCTCTTGTTTTTAAATCCTATGTCTTGTATAAAATCTTAGAAAAGACATATTGTATCATTTGACCGTGTTTTTTTTTCTGTCGCCTGCAGATGTTCAGTCTGTGACCCGTCACGCAAAAAAGGATAATTTGGAATTTCCGCACACCAAATAGATGCAAACAAATCAAAGAGAGAGCAAGTCAATTTAACCCATTACCACACAATCCCTACTTTTGACGCCCCTGAGAAAGAAGCCTTTAGAAAACAATGTGGGAAAAGGAGAAAATGCTGGTAACCAGCATTTTCTCCTTTTCCCACAGTGTTTTCTACCCTTTCCAGAACAAATTTCAATTTTTCAGTCACCTTTATTTTGTCGTCTGCAAATGCTTTCAATTTGGACCAGTCTAAAATTTTCTCGTGTGGTAAAGAGTTAAGGTAGTACACCCATAACACTTCTAGTGCAGCAGTGAATAAAATTTCTTGATAGTTGATAAATACGGATTTATACAGATATAATACTGTTGCACATTCTTAACCGACCAGAAATTTCTTTGATGTTTATCTTCAAATTATTTTTTTTTTATACTTTTGTTAGTTTCTAGAAAAGGGAGGTAATAATTATCTCCCTTTGTAACGTAAATATAGTAGTTCTAACTTCATAAGCTATAATTCTAAGAAGGAAAAAAAAAGGTAAAGATGGCTCGGTTAAAGTAGTACAATAGTACTCATTTTTAATTGGACAAAATTTTGTAGGATGATATTATAGTAGAAATAGCTGTTTTCTATTACGGGTCCACTTCTTTAAGTTGATAGTTCAGAAATGATTGTGTAGTACGGTAGAATGACCACTTTTCATACAGAAATAATCATATAAGCGAAAAAAATGTCAACCCTGGTCAGCCTGCGCAATCTGCGCAGTCTGATCATGTTCGACACTTTTCGCAGTTCTCAGTTGATCCCTTTTTTGTGACATATCACATGTGTGAGTCTAAGATTTTATCGTTTTAATAGTAGAATATTGACATGCAATAAATAGAGTTTATATCAACAGCTTGTGGTTAATATGGGCAAATATTTCCCCATAATAACCACATGCTGATGAAATAAATTATATGTTATATTTTCTCTGATTATTTTGTCATGGAATGCCACTTTTAAAACAAGTGATCTCAAGTCAATTTACCGGATAACCGATATTTTCAAAAAAAAAAAAGTAGTTCCAGATTTTCGGCGGGAGGAAAATATTCACTGTGACGAGGAAATATTCCCCCCATCTTAAATTACGACTTTTCTTTACCCATAACATTTCTAAAAATAGAAATATAATAAATAAAGCCATATTCACTTTCAGGTGTGAGGACCAACAACCTTAAGTAATAAAAGAAACAAGATGGCCAAGCGAGTTGCCGTTATTGGATGTGGAGCAGCGGGCCTCAGTGCTCTGCGACACCTGACGGCCAGACCGTCCCTGTTTAAAGCTGTTGGGTTCGAACAACAGCCCAACACAGGTGGAACCTGGGCTTATACCGACATGGTGGGCACGGATCAGTATGGACTGCCTGTACAATCCAGCATGTACAAAAACTTGAGGTAAGACGATTTCGTTTGTCTGTTTGTATCGTGTTTAACCCAATACCACGCAATGCCTGCTTCTGACTACCCTTAGGTAGAAGCCTTTCGAAAACATTGTGGGAAAAGGAGAAAATGCTGGCAACCAGCATTTTCTCCTTTTTCCGACAATGTTTTCTACCCGTCACAAAACAAATTTTAAAGTTTCAGTCACTTTAATTTTGTCGTATGCAAATGCTTTCAATTTGGACCAGTCTATAGATTTGTCGTTTGGTAAAGACTTAACCCTTTCCCAAACAGTCCCTGGTTTTTACGGGTCAGGAATAAAAGCCTTTTGAAAACATTGTGGGAAAAGGAGAAAATGCTGGTAACCAGCATTTTCTCCTTTTCCCACAATGTTTTCTACCCTTTCATATAGAAAAATCATCTTTTTAACAACTGTTAATTTGTCATCTGCAAAATGCTTTGAATTTGGTCTGGTCCAAAATTTGCCGTTTGGGAAAGGGTTAAAGCCGCTTTCAACATTATTTCAGTTTAATCGCGACGACCAGTGCACCTATCCAAGCCCATACTAGTATTTTACATAATATTCTTACAAAGCCACTGGCTACTTTCACACATAACCATCGACGAGACAGCGACCAGTGGTGAGATGTGATTGAATCCTGTCATTAATCCTCTGACAGAAATTCACCGAGTCGAGAGTTTGATCTAGGGACAGCCCACCACCCCTGCAGGTTCCACATCCTGCACGTTGTCGATTGATGACTGTTTATTTGTATTTTCTCCTTTTCTTACAATAATTTCAGTAATGCATAGGTCACAAATAAAACGGGCGCTGGACGATTTCTTCCAACTTCGCCGATTCAAAGATTTGAGACATCGTCCGGGCGCCGTACGATTTTCAGACATTTTGCTCAAGCAGTCACAAATCAAACGGGCATCGGACGGCAGTTTCTTTGGAGTTTTCAGTTCAGAAAGACACCGGGCGGCAACCGGATGGTCATCGGGCGGCGACCGGGCGGCAACCGGACGGTGATCGGACGAACATCTTTCGGACTTAGTGCCGCCGAAACCTTCAGAGATCGGAGGCCGCCCCGCCGATTTTTATGAAAACGTTTATCTCCATATTGTCAGCGGATGACACGCCTCTGTAGCCACGTTTTGACCCAAACAGTCCTCACTCTGTGGCCTCGCCCAGCACGCTCCTGATCGTAAACAGCAACAGCTGCTATTACATTTATCTGCTATCGGCAGCAGTATGCAATCTCTCTTGATGAAGGAAAAGGTTCAACAGATTTTGTGGCGGTATAAGTGCCATTTTCACTTTACAACTGATAAATTATGATGAGGCAAGTCATTAATATACACTTTTATAATATTCTCATGTCGCCAAAGTATATGTTTGCCGTCCGCTCGCTGTCCGGAAAGATTTAACAAAATCAATGCCGCACGGCGATCTCTGAAGGTATCGTCCGGTCACCGCACAGCGCCCGGACGGTGCCTGGACGATGAGTAACGGGCTCTCCGATGGTCAAAAAATCGTCCGGTCCCCGTCCAATTATAACTTTTTTTTAAAACTCGAACGGGCGCCGTTCAAACTGAACTGCCACCGGACGGTCGCCGTGCGGTCCCCGGACGATTGCGTCAAAATCTCCTGAAAAACTCGCCGTCCGGCGGCAGTACGTTATTTGTGACTGGGGCATAAGTAGTAAAGAGTTAACATGATTCTCCGCCTGATGAAATATGTAGAAAATATCAAAACGCTCTATATCCGAGGAGGGAAACAGCGGGGAGGGGGTGGGGGAGGGGGAAAGAGTGTGTGTGTTTATACAGTGGCATATCTGCCTGTAAAAAAAACACCGCAGTTAGGCATACTAAGCAAAAACACCGCAGTTAGGCACACTGATAAAAAAAACCCACCATAGTTAGGCACACTAAGCAAAAAAAAAACAAGTTTGAAAATACCGCCACAAGAGGCCACCAAATAGCGTCTAGAATTCATTTTTTTCTTTTTTTTGGGGGGGGGGGGGTAGGAAGGGTGTGGGGGGCGGGGAGGGGCTCTCCCCACTCCCAGACCGTAGGAAACTGCCCACTCCCGCATCTCAGCACTTGGCGCCCCTGAAATATTGT
This sequence comes from Tridacna crocea, assembly GCA_943736015.1. Lineage (NCBI taxonomy): Eukaryota > Metazoa > Mollusca > Bivalvia > Cardiida > Cardiidae > Tridacna > Tridacna crocea. The sequence goes on from OX031064.1 coordinate 45,218,095, forward strand.
TGGCAGTACATTTGCCTATATTTTATCCTGGGCTAGCTATGCGCCTGTTATGTAAAGATCTTAAAAGCATAGCAATTTCGTTTTTTGTTACGCTTGTCTGCTTTTAATTTGCCAACATTGGTTCAGAGTTGTCTAAAAGTGTATAAATTACATTTTCACATTATTAAAGGTTCGTTATTGCAGCATTGTATGATTCATATTATGCATGTAATATTTTATCATAATATCGTCTTACCTTCACCGTGAAATTTGACATAGTAAATACCAGCAACCCTAAACTGTACCCCGAGCTCTGTTCTTTCTCAATTATTCCCTAAATTTGAAAGTAACACAACTTCTGATTGGCTAAACCATTTGGTTTAGCCAATCAGAAGTTGTTTTCTCTCAAATTCTAGAATAAGACTGAGATTGAAACCAAGAATGGTTGGTGAATGCCGACACAGACCTCGTACTCTCCTACCATTGTAAGTGCCGTTCGGGCTAGTCTCTGCCCTAGATTTAGAAAGTAAGGCAATTTCTGATAGGCTAAAAAGTGCCATAAAATTATCGTGAAACGGATACATTGCCATCCATAGTTATGGTCATTCGGCATACCTCGGGTGATGGGAGCCATCACTGAAATCCCTCGGCTGTAACTGGTGGATTGATATGTGGATTGTTATATACTAGATTGGTACATTCATCGCCCGGAAATACGCCGGTTTACCGCTCTGAAAATTGTAAGGCTCCTCTTACAAATGAAAACTTGAGTTTCAATTTTCCAACGAAATCTTTCTAACAATATTTCAGTTGACAAACAGTTCGTTCATTAGTTTCTTAACGTGGTTTATCAATACCGATTAAAGTTTTCACCGACAAATAGGCAAATGTGAATAACTTATTCTACGTTGTTGTCGTTGCTAAACGACTGTCAGTGGCGCGCTATATATATAGGATCACGTGATTCTCATTTGAAATGGAAACGACCGTTATACGGACGAGGGTAGATGTAGGTACGGAATCTTCACCGAAATGTATACGACATCTATTGTTAAATCGCACATGTGTCACCGACTATTTTTTTTTTTTCTTTTTTCTAAGGGGAGTGTTACTATTTAAGTTTCTTCTGTAGACCATGGAAGCAGATCTTGATCAGCGAAACTTTCCATAAACTGTCAAAATCAGTAGCACTAACAATGCTTTTATTGAATGACACTTTTTGATATTTTCATTGCCTGTCTACTGCAGACGCGTAATATCTGAACGATACGTCTGTTGCCATGGCGTACATTTGTTCTAAAATATTTTTCAGGACAAATTTACCGAAAGAAGTCATGGCATATCCAGATTATAGCTTCAGGAGTGACCTCCCTTCATTTGTTCGCCATCAGGACGTGCTCCAATATCTAGAGGATTATTGTGACCACCACGATCTGAGGAGGCATATCAAGGTCAGTTCTTGGTCTATCAACCACATCTATCAACCTGTCAACCCTAACGCACATAGTTGGGATGCTTCATCAACCATTCTCAACCCTTTACGAAACAATCCCTAGTTTTTACGTCCCAGAGAGAAGAATTTTGAAAACATTGTGTGAAAAGGAGAAAATGCTGGTATCCAGCATTTTCTCCTTTTCACACAATGTTTTCCTATTCTGCTGGAAACAAGTTTCAATTTTTGAGTTACATTTATTTTGTCGTCTGCGAGACTTTCAATTTGGCCAGTCTAAAATTTTGTCGTTTGGTGAAGGGTCAAGGACGGTCTCTGTCTTATTGTACGGAATTCCCTAAATTTGGAAGTAACGCAGCTTCTGATAGGCTAAACAAAATGGTTAGGTCCGTATTCATCAACAATAAGACTTACACTCCCGGATTTTATAGAGTCGAACGTAACGCAGCTTCTGATTTGAAAGTAAAACAAACGTCCGATTGTATTAACCAACTGCTTTAGCCAATCAGAAGTTTCGTTACTTTACAAAATTCCGCTGAATAAAACAGAGAAGGTTCTTATAAACGGTCGGTGAATGCAGTCCCTGTACATAAAACACTAGATATTGGTGACGTTTTGATTATTTCCTATTTTGGTGTATATTTCTTTTGTTTCCTTTTGGGCACAATTCTGAGACCCGATAACCTTATTTTATAAGGGATACCGTTATTTCGACTCTAAATGGGTTTTTTTTGTTAACCTCCAGTTATTTAATTTACCCCTGATTTGAATATAAAAGAGTCCAAAGTGATTAATAACTACGTTTACACCATGTTCCCAGCAGCCTCGTTTTACCGGAAAGTTTTGTGCCGTGATATTTTGGTCAATTTTAGGTGCTTTTCGCTATGTTTCCACAATGTTTTCCGCTGACCACTGCACCCACGTTTCAGACATCGTAGACAAAATGAGATTATGGTAATACACCGCAGAGTAATGGGACAAGGAATTCATCACGACAAAGACGAAGTTCCCCTTTAAAAGCAAAATGGGTAAAGGAGAAAGTGTTGGTAACCAGCTCTTTCTGTTTTCTTCCCAGAATGTTTTCCTACCCTTTCATACACAAAATCCGCCATTCAGTCATTTTTCGTCTGCGAAAGAAATTAGAGGAGTCTAAATTTTTGTTCTTGGGCAATACAATACCATGTCGTAGGGTACTGGGTTAGGGTAACTCTCCTTTAGAAGCGATATTGGTAACATTGGTACTTTCCTTCGTTTGATTTTCGTTTTCTATGCTTCATTAACCGGCTTTTAGGCAGCTAACTTTTGTGGACGGTATTTAAATGTATCTATAATTCTATAAAACACACATCATTAATGTATTCTGGTCGTTATTATAACGTGTACAGGTACAAACTAAAGGATAAAAGGTAAAGAATGTAAAGAAAATAAAGCATTCAAGAGGTTGCTCAGTGTATGGGCAACAAAATGGAGGACGGACAAACGCCGAGATGTTCCACATGCACAGAGACACACACACGTGGTAAAATTTCTCAAACCCTACTACTAGGGTGGGTCTGAAGGTAATCCATAATTTTTTGCTTTCTTTGCAGATTCGAATCCGACATGCTTTCTTTTTTTCTCTTTCTAGGGTAGTCTGTGAGCCGATCTTTAATACACCTCTATTCATGGGGTTCTCTTTTCAGATTATTATGCTTTCAGATTTTTTCTCTTGTATGTCTTTTTTCACGATACACGTGGATATTTTGAAATTTATTATGACTTTGGTAAATACGAGCACTTCTTCTAACATTTACACTTGAAGTTTGATACCTTGTCTTGGAAATACATGGATGGCTCGATCACGTGATAACCAACTGTTTGTGACTCGAATTATCCTATATAATTGTTTAAAAAAATCATTTATCTCGCCGACTAAACGCTCAAAACGTTTTTTTATAACCATAACACAATGTAAATAACAGTTTTACAGTGAAAAATATGTACTTTTATCTTTAAACTTTTTAAAAGGCACGTGCATATTCTGCTTAATTTATTACCAAACGACAAAGGTTTAGATTTGTCCAAATCGAAAGCTTTTGCGGACGACAAAATAAAAGTGACTGAAAATTTGAAATTTGTTTTATGAAGGGCGGAAAACATTGTGGGAAAAGGAGAAAATGCTGGTTACCAGCATTTTCTCCATTTCCCTCAATGTTTTCTAAAGGCTTTTTTCCAAGGGGCGTCAAAAGTAGGGATTTTGTGGTAATGGGTTAAGATTTGTCAAAACGCCTATTATTAAGACTAATTTTTTTTCAAATACGCGAATTTATTTAATATGGTCTGCATAACGCGATAAGGGGCATTCGGACATTTGCGTAAAGTGTCGTCTCGGATTAGCCTTCGGAGTCCGCGCAGGCTAATCCGAGACGACACTTTCCGTCTTTATACAATTTTCTGTTTTGTGAAAGTCTACTGTCACACAAAATCTAATGTAGTCGTAAAGTGTCGTCTCGGATCAGCCTGCGCGGACTGCGCAGGCTGATCCGAGACGACACTTTACGCAAATGTCCGAATGCCCCTTTTTGCTTTTTGCAAGCCATACAGCCGCTGTAATTAAATGTACCTAAGCTGTGTTCTTCTTGTTGTACAAAATTATTTTAAGCTCTATCAATAGAAAGCACATGAAAGCATTGTAAAGAAAGGAGATACTTGTAGCAAACATTTACTCCATTCTCTGCAATGTTTTTTTCATATTAGCCAAACATACGCTTTCTCGTAATTCCTGAAGAAATTTATAATTTCCTCTCTTTTACTTCTTGCGCTATTAATATTAAGTCTAAAAATAGTTCGAAAGGGTCTAAAAATAGCTCGAAAGGTAATTTGTTTACTAAATCAAAATTATAATTTACCTCTCCGTTTTGCTAACATGGAATTAAACAGGTAATATAGAAATAACTAGTTTTCCGAGAAAAAAAATTAATTTCATTAATAATAAATGGCTTTTTTATTCCAGATTTTCATACGAAGATTTGCAAGGTATCAAACTTTTTAAGATTATTGTTAGTTTGAAATGTTCCTTTTCAAAAAAACCGACGCTGTTTGAAGTCTTAACTTACAAATTTTCTACAGTTCGAGACTTTGGTTCATTCTGTGGAGCCGCTAACAGACGCCTCGTCGTCAAGGGATACGAAGTTCCGGGTCTCATTTGGTCCCCTGGATAACCTCATATCAACCGAGAACCAGATATTTGACGCCGTCATGGTGTGCAGTGGGTGAGTAGAGAGGTCTGCTATTAAAAATAATGTATGGGAATAGGAAGATTTGGCATTAGAGCCATGTTTCTTGATGAATCAAAATTTCTCAAACACTTTGTGAAAAGGGTCACCAAAGGATCATTTCTGTGAAATTATTTCAAAATCTGACCAGCCGTTCCAGAGCAGAAGAATTTTTAAGAATTTCTTCAAGCCCTTATAGTGGAAGTAGCGCCCCCTCCCCCGCCCCCACAAGAATCATGTTTCTAGACGGGTAAAAAATACGCGAACACTTTTTGAAAAGGGTTACCATAGGGACATTTCTGTGAACTTATTTAAAAATCTGACCAGCTGTTCCAGAGAAGAAGAATATTTAAGAGTTTCTTAATGGCCGTATGGTGCAAGTAGCCCCAGTCGACTGAGCCATGTTTCTCGACGGATCAAAATTTCGATCAAAAAGTGTCATTCCAAGAACATCTCTATGAAGTTATTTCAAAACCTGATCAACGGTTTAAGAGAAGAGGGATTTTTAAGAATATCTTCATATCCGTATAGTGGAACTAGCCCCCATTCACCAGAGCCATAATTCTTGACGGATCGAAATTTCGCGAAAAAAATTTAAAAAAAGGTCACCCAAGGAACATTGTTGTGAAATAATTTCAAAATCTGAAAAGCGTTTTCAGAGGAGAAGACTTGAAAAATAATCTTAGAAAATACCATTTGATTGCCATGGCAACCAGAGTTTTTGATGGAATCAAATTTTAAAGAGAACCTCCTTAGGAACATTCCAGCAAAGTTTGATCCAAATAGGCCCAGTGGTTTAACCCTTTACTCCATAGATACTCATTTCTACACATTGCTTGTAGGAGCCTTGGGAAACCATTGTGGCAAAAGGTGAAATTGCTTGTGACGAGCAATTTCACCTTTTGCCACAATGTTTTCTACACTACCAAAAGGCGTCAAATACACCTAAGAAACGGCTTCATCTTTGCTGTTATTTAGCGTCAATTAGAGATACCATAGAAATGCCTTATGGGGTAAAGGGTTAAGAGAAGAAGAAGATGTTTAATGAAATTGTTGACGACGGACGACGCACGACGGACACAGCTTGATCCTAAAAGCTCCCATTGAGCACGTTGTGTTCAGGTGCACAGGAGATTATCATTACCTCCCTTTACATATAAGTGATCGTGCTGTTGTATAGGTAGACTTTAAAAAAAATTCTGGGCAGTTAAAATGTTTAGGGTTATTGAATCACTATATATTGTCAATAATCAGACAAACAAAAAAAAATTATGCCATGTAGACCAGAAGTTTCAGGGGAGGAAAGTCTAAAAACCAGAGTTCACTTCCATTTGATGAAAATGGTGTAATACTATATGGTCTGATACATGTATTAATGTTTTAAATTTTGAAGTTCAATATAATGCAATGTTTGTAAACAGTTCAAAACTACGGGAATGTTTACCAGACAGGCTGTTCTAAATTTATAAACTTACAATACCAAATGACAAGGTCTTTCTTATGAAAAAGGGTGTTTATTGCAACTGCAAAAGGTATCTACTCAGGTCAGCCTGTGCAGTTCACGCAGGCTATCCTGGGTCAAAACTTTTTGGTTTTGGTAAATTTTCTGCATGCCAAAGGATCAGTCTACCTCATGATTCAGACGGTTGTTTGACAAGACGGATCCATTATCACGTGATGACTGCTTGGTATGATGTGTAATAGAGATGCATAAACCCCCTTTTGCTGGAGCCTTGCTTAAGTAGAAATAGCCAACAATCATGCTTAACTCATTACCAAACGACAAAATTTTAGGCTTGTCCAAATCGAAAGCATTTGAAGACGACAAAATAAAAGTGACTTATTATTTTTTTTTTTTGGTATTTGTTTTGTGAAGGGTAGAAAACATTGTGGGAAAAGGAGAAAATGCTGGTTACCAGCATTTTCTCCTTTTCTCACAATGTTTTCAAAAGGCTTAATTACCTCCAGGGGTGCTAAAAGTCGTCGTTGTGTGGTAAAGGGTTAAACCTAGATTCCGAGGATAGAAAGACCCAAGTATACCTACAAATGGCGCAGAGAGAGAAAAAAGGGAAGAAAGAAGTTTTTTTTTCTTTTTGGAAGCGATTACCCCTGTTTGCAAAAGTATTTCTATTTTTGCAGTATTTATTTGGTCTCATGATACATATAACAAACAATGTATTTTGAATTGCAGGCATTACTCTGTTCCACTCATGCCAAAAGTGAAAGGTCTGAGCGATTTTAAAGGTCACGTGGTTCACAGCCATGACTACAGGGTACCAGCGCCATATCAGGATAAAACTGTAGTGTGTCTGGGTGCAGGTGCTTCGGGTCAAGATATAAGCCTGGACATTGCCAGCGTGGCAAAAAAGGTACTTTTTTGGACTGCATTTTGGGTAGGAGACCTGAAAGGTGGCCCTTCAGATTTTGGGAGCAAAATTTTACAAAAAAATAATTCTTGTATTCCCAAAGCCTTTCAATTTGCGTTTATAAAACCCCAGTATGCGAAAACCATCCGACAACACGAGAAATTAGAAATTTACTACGGCCCAGGTTGACACCAACGGGATACACGTTCTATTTTTAGATGATCAATTCTCTCAATGACATACAGGAATACACAGACGAAGTTTCAAACATAGCATACGAAGAAGACATTATGGAAAATAATTATTACATGTTTGTTATGTAATGGAATTTAAGCATTATTAGTCACGTGCCAGTCACTTGGCATTCCCACAATGCTTTATTGATATTTGGTGCGAAATCTAAAAATACCTTAACAGGCTACGTAGCCTTTAAAGGGAACACCATCAATTTTTTTTTTGTAATTTTATGAGTCTTAATTATTGATGATTTGTATTATTTTTTCATATAAATTTCAACGATATATATATTTTTAAATTTGGTGAGATGTAAAAATTATGAATACCCACCTTTAAGGTCATGTCGTTACAGATGACTTCGCTGTGGGATGAGTTAGCTCTAAAGGCTGAAAAACACGACTCACTGACCTTTTGCGGACAGTGTAGATCAAGATCAGACTGCACAGAAAGTGCAGTCAGATCTTGAATCTACACCGTCCGATGAGGAGATTTACTTCACCTAAACATGTTAGAAATAGCAGTATTATGGGGTTTTACCAGAGCTGTCATATTAACAGGAATAGGCCGGTTAACATTCTCCTTAAATAGAGTAGGATGTCTGATTACAACAAAATAGCAGTAAGCTAGCCGTATGATAAAAAGTAACATGAGCAAGAGAAACGTAGGATCTAAACACTTTTCCTACCTCATCAAAAGATAGAAATAATCGGTTGAGCTACATCTGTTTCGTCGTCTGCAATTTTAAGCGTTTAGTTTGTCATTGATCTTGTCCAAAAGTTTGTCGCATGGTAAAGAGTTTAGTGTCAATCAACAATAAGTTCCATGATTCAATTTCTACCGGATAAATCACTACATACCAACAGATAATGGTATCTTGATGTTTATAGGTTATCATCAGCCACAACAAATCTCGACTAGAAACTCCACTTCCGGAAAACGTGCAACAACTTCCTGGAATCGATTTCATCACTGACGACGCTGTCGTCTTCAAAAATGGACAAAAGGAACAAGTGGACTCCTTGATGCTTTGTACTGGGTACAAGTACGACTACCCATTCCTGAAAGGTCAATGTGCCATAAACATCGACGACGAACGAGTGACGCCCCTTTATAAACATATCGTTCACACCAAATTCCCAATGATTTCAATCATAGGACTTTGTAAGATTCTGTTGCCATTTCCACAGTTCGATAACCAAGTTCAGTTTGTCATATCCTATCTGGACGGTACCCAAGAGCTACCATCAACTGAAGACATGGAAAAGGACACCGAGATGGATTTTCAAAAGCGCTTGAAGGAGGGGCTACCTGTACGCCACGCCCATCTTATGGGTCCACGCCAATGGGAATACAGCGACGAACTAGCGCGTCTGGGTAACTATGAACCGATTGCTCTGTCAGTTCGCAATTTGTTTGATGCCATCCATGCCACAAGAGTCAAGGACTTGCAGAACTACAAGAAGATACAGTACCGTATCGTGGATAAATACAAGTATGAGAAAATAGATCCGGCAGACGTACAAGAGAAAATTTTACTACGAGCTCAAAGTTGATGATAGTGAAGTTCTTAGGTCTTTTAGTTCCCGTAAACTTTAACGTAATGTCATTAGCAACTGCTATCAATTATTTGTTCCATATTTTTTTTTTTAGTAATGACTTCGATACCAGATTTACATGTTGTTTTCTGTGATCAGTGTTGTTTTAAAGTGACCAATGCTCCGGCTGAAGAGGGTTAATGTAACTCGAGATGCATTATATTGCAAGCAAGTCATCACATTGTCTAATAACCTACCGAATCATGAGGTACATTGGTCCATTGACATGCAGAAATATAACAAAGAGCAAAAAGTTTCGGCCTATGTCAGCCTGCGCGGATTGCGCAGGCTGACATGGGCCGATAATTTTTGCAGATGGATTAAACCCTCTTTTCAGAGAGCATTCATGACTCGGTTGTTTGTATCTCCCTTTCTCAATATCCGGGTGTAAAGTTAACTGATTACCAAACGACAAAATTTTAAGCTTGTCCGGATCAAAAGCATTTGCAGACGACAAAATATAAGTGACTGAAAATTTGAAATTTGTGTTGGGAAGGTTAGAAAACTTTGTAGGAAAAGGAGAAAATGCTGGTTACCAGCATTTTCTCCTTTTCCCACAATGTTTTCTGAAGGCTTCTTTTTCAGAGGCGTCAAATGTAAGGATTGTAATTGTAATGGGTTAAACATATCTTATCAACTTTGTTGGGGTGGAATTGTGAATCAGATAATCATGCAGTGGTATCGGTAGAACCTTGACAACTATTTACGTCATCCAGTCAGAAACTGAGTTAATGTTGTGTATTCTTTGAGTAGTACTGTGATTTGAATAAATTCACCGACCATTCTTAATAATCCTGTTTGGCGAAAGTTTGTTACTTTCTTATCTCCTAAATTTAGAAAACATGATATCCGCTTCTTTTTTTTAAACATTTTTAAACATATTTATTTTACATCGATTGAGAAACAAGTTCTTACAACTTATACTAATCTCTCTCGATTCTGCTTCCTGGGAACTACACCAGTACTCGCGCCGAATTTGTTAGCCAATGAAAAACCTTAATGTTGACACCCGCTCCCAGGTATCGAACTCAGGACCTTTTGGTTATGAGGCCGACGCTCTACCTCACGACCACGGAAACCACACATATGTCCTCTTCTTGAGAAATGTAACTGTTAATTATAATATTATACACAATGCCTGCAGTAATGTTCAGTTGTTTTCAGATGATGGTGAACAACTGAACATTACTGCAGGCATTGTATCACAGGATCACACTAGAAGGAGGCGGTTGTACTGCCGAAAGCTCGTGTACATTATTATAATTGAAAATCCATAATATAGAATGAAAAAATAGCAACTTAGAACGGTTGGGTGAAGACAGCGACCGTGTTTATCAACCATTCTTAGTTTCATCCTTGGTCTTATTCTTTCTTTAGAAAGTAATACAACTTCTTAACGGTTTAGCCAATCAGAAGTTGTGTACCTTTCAAAGTTAGAACATTCTAAAAAATTTAAAACCGTTCTCAAAATGGTCGAAAAATATATGGACAATGCCAGTGTCTAACAAAGGGCCCGACAACATAATAACAATCATCTTCACAATATTTTTAATATTTTTAAATAGTATCATTATTTTCAAATATATTTTGACACTTGCTTTGATATATTTTTTTTTGCCTTTGCTGGGCCTTTAAGCCAATAAGGTTTCAATGGGGTGCAAAAGTGTTACAAAAGATTATATTCACAATTCGTCAAGAAAGAAAACATCTAGAAAAGACACGCATTGGGGTCGTATTCACCAGGGACCGTATGTAAACATTATTAGTTGATTGATTGTATGGTTTTTAATTCCATCACTATTCCAGTTATATCGCGGCGGCCAGTGCACCTATTCATGCTTTTCTAGACTTTTTCTTTTACAAGTACACCGCACAATATTCTATCCAAGCCACTGGCTGCTTTCCATCATAACCATCGCCGAAACAATGGTCAGCAGTCGGACAGGAATGAATCCTGTCGTAATGTCTATTATCAGTCCTCGAAATGGAGATGGATGGAATGGGGATCGAGCCGCTTACCCTCACGTCCTACTGACTGAGCCATCGAGGCTCAAACCTATTAACCCTTTACCCCATGATCCTTACTTTTAACTACTGTGAGAAAGAAGCTTTTTGAAAACATTATGGGAAAAGGAGAAAATGCTGGAAACCAGCATTTTCTCCTTTTGCCATAATGTTTTTCAAACCTTTCTAAAACGAATTTAAATTTTTGAGTCACATTTATACTAAGCCGAGAAAAAAAACGCAGGGTACCATACGAGATATTGAACGAACTTTGAGTCTCCATATGCAGTCAGTCACTACTTCTTTTTTCACTGAGGATGGGGTACTGCCAATAAGAATCCGTTTTCTCATTTCCTTTTGGCCACACTGAAATGAAATTTCGTCAAAATATTCAAAACTGATCAGTGGTAAACATAAAATCATAAATTAGAGTTTTCAATCAAGTTATACACCACTAAACTACCTTGAAAGGTTACCCTGTGTTTCTTTTTCGTCCTAGTGTATATTGTCGTCTGTAAAACTCGGGCTTTCAATTTGAACCAGTCTAAAATTTTGCTGTGTAGTAAAGAGTTAAACATCCTTGTATTTACCAACCATGCATTGTAAGGTCAAAATTACCATCGAATTTCAAGAGTACTCGTTTGACTGACTGAGTATCATTCAGCAGAAATATCAAGCAGATACAAGTAGTTATGATTCTTAATAAGAATTATTATGTCAAGAGTAAAGAAGAGTCTACTTCATTTTGAAGAATTTCTCAGCTTACATCTGAGCCGAGGTTTTCTAGTCTGGTCTATATTGCCGCAACTGCTGCTATCACCAAACAAACTATTGTAACGAGAGTAGTAATTGTCAAGAATAGCCAAAACAAAATAAAATCCAGTGCATCCATAGCATTCTCCCATGTGACGTCCTCCGTCAGACGGCGCTTCATTTCCGCTAAAGCGATACCCCGGATGTAGCTTGATCCAGTTGTTGGACATCGAACTCTTCGAACTAACTTTGTAATTCCATGTAGGTAGGTTGGAATCGGCACATCTTGATCGCGATTAAATAGACGGACTTGAACAATAGTTATCAATGTTATGAGGGTACTGACAAAAGTCATAAGAAAAAGGTAAGCGGAAAATGTCGATATTTTCTCCGAATTTCGTGGTAGCTCCGAGCTGATGATTGTCAGGAATACTGCGAATGCCAGGAAAGCAGTCACAGCAAATCCAATCCGCTCGCCTGATGCAATCGGTAACGCGAATACAAAACAATTCATAAAGGCCAACATCACTACTGGTATGATGATATTTAGCAAATAGAACAGGGGTTTTCTGTCAATGTTTACAGAAAATGTGACACCGGAAAGAGAGCTAGAATTGTAATTCTCTGCAGTGACTGACGTCATCGTCCATTCACTATTGGATTCGTACATCGACAGGTCCAACCCCTGATTACCCTTGGTTGCCAACACGAGGTCGGCCGGGTTACTCCAAATAACAAATTTTATATCACAAGTAGTGGAATCAAACGGAAAGAACGTGACGTCAACTGCGCATGCGCTCTCGAATACTTGATAAGGTCGCCAGAGAACTGTTCCGTTTTTCGCAATTATAACGTTTAGAAAATTGTTTCCTAGTCCACTGAGAGACGTAAACCCATTTTGTAAGGCTAAATCTGGTAACCAGACTTTTTGTTGTGGAATAGTCACGTGTTCGACGGCTGCGTTACTCCAATCAGTCTGAAGCACTTCGTCTTTCCAGACAATTTCCATGTAAGCTGTGCTTTCTAACTTCTGATCGCCGGCGTCAAAATTGTTGATGCTGATGAGGTAAAAATCTACGCTGACCAAAACAGCATTGCTTTGGTCACTGACAGGCCGAACTCGTGTGTCATAATTCGCAAACGTGTTGGTTAAATGGGTTTTCATATCTGTGGCTGTGACCGCGTCACTGGGGTCCAGTAGAATGCACAGCAGTAGAATATGTATGTAAATGGTAACATAGTGCGATGGAACCAACTTTTTTGAAAAGCACGTGGATTTCATTGTTTTCACCTCTCGATTTTCACTACCGAACTGAAAATAAATGTTCAAGCAGGTGATTTGTTAATCATTTAAACCCATTACCACACAGTCCCTACTTTTGACGACCCTGAGAAAGAAGCCTTTAGAAAACATTATGGGAAAAGGAGAAAATGCTGGTAACCAGCATTTTCTCCTTTTCCCACAATGTTTTCTGCCTTTCACAAAACAAATTTTCAAATTTTCAGTCACTTTTATTTTGTCGTCTGCCTTTTTTTCCCACAATGTTTCCCACAATGTTTTCTGCCTTTCACAAAACAAATTTTCAAATTTTCAGTCACTTTTATTTTGTCGTCTGCCTTTTTTTCTGCCTTTCACAAAACAAATTTTCAAATTTTCAGTCACTTTTATTTTGTCGTCTGCAAATGCTTTCGATTTGGACAAACCTAAAATTTTGTCGTTTGGTAATGAGTTAAGTTCGGCTTTTTGTCATTTTCTTTAAACTTTAAAAATGAATATAATTATCTTTAACCCATTACCACACAATCCCTACTTTTGACGCCCCTGAGAAAGAAGCCTTTAGAAAACATTGTGGGAAAAAGAGAAAATGCTGGTAACCAGCATTTTCTCCTTTTCCCACAATGTTTTCTACCCTTTCCAAATCAAGTTTCATTTTTTGATTCTCATTTATTTTGTCGTCTGCAAATGCTTTTAACTTGGACTAGTCCAAAATTTTGTCGTGTGGTTAAGAGTTAAAGACTAGGTACACAAGTAACAAAGACTTTGTTGTTTCTTTGAAATAAGCACTTCTTTATCAATGATATTATCATAATCATTTTTTGCCGATCTAACTCTTTCACTGCCAAAGGCCACTTCAGTAGTTTCTTGCACTGAAATTTGCTAAATTTTTATTTTTAAGGAGTTGAAACGTGCAGTCTGATCATTTATTTACGCGGGCTATTTTGCTGAAAAAAATACAGACAAAAAGTATCCACAAAATAGTAATTACCTGGGTTTTTATTCTAGCATGAAAATATCAAATGGAGTTAATATTTTGCTCTCTGGCGGTCTAGTTAATGATATCAAATGTAACATTATCACATATTATATATTTAACCAATAAACATTCTTGTCTGAATAATCAGAGTCATCTTTCAAGAGTACCAGTGCTACAAAAAACTTGCAATCTGATCTGTGATCTATACTTGTCACTTTACTAAAAAAAAATCTACAGATAAAAGACAGCCACAAAGAGCAAATTTTACCTAGTTTTATTATTGCTAGAAAATATCCATCGTGCTTTTTCGGCTCTTAAGCAGTTGTAAAGTTAATGATATAAAATTTGCTAAAGCAATTAACAGCAGACTATTATTAACCATAAATTATTTTAATTCGAATAACCTATAACAGTGAAATTTATTTAAAGAAACTTTAAAGTGTTATTACTGCGTAACAAACAATGACAGACCAGACTTATTGCGTTTTGGATAATATGTTCACTTTCCGGATGGTCAACTCTGTTAACCCTTTTCCATATAATGTCGAGTAATAACGACCATAGAAAAGAAGCCTTCTGAAAACATCGTAGGAAAAGGAGAAAATGCTGGTAACCAGCATTTTCTCCTTTTCCTTCAATATTTTTTACCATATCAATGGCAAATTGCACCATTCTTTGCCACATTCAAATTGTCGTCTGCAATGCTTTCAGTTTGGACAAGGCTAACATTTTGTCGTCTGGTAAAGGGTTAATCCTTATTCTGCTAAATAAGTCAAATAAAACTTTCAAACCGAAAGTAAAATTCTAAATAATGTTGTTTAAAACTTACTTTTAGGAAAAAAAATCTCCATATCGGACAATGCAGGTTCAAGATCAGACTGCACATTCTGTGCAGTCTGATCTCTATCTACACAATTCGCAACAGGTCAGTGAAACGCACTTAGCTGTGTAAGGATTAACTTTATCTATGACTTCTGAACAGCGTAATGTTTACACCTACGGAAGCATCAAAGGGCCTCTATATTTTAGAAGATTGATTAATTGATTGAATTGTGCTATACGTCGACTTTCAACACTATTTCAGTCATACTTTGTAACCCTGCGAGACTTTCGTAATACCCATCCTGCAGAAAATTATTTCTACATTTTTTATATTCAAAGGACATTTCAAACGAAAAGATTTTCCAAAGGAGTAATCCCTACGATATTGGACCACAGGTCCGTCAGATTGGTCTTCCGTAGATTTCGCTTCGAAACCTTGTGATCATTCAAGTGCAAGATTGGCGAAACCAAAATATATTGTCTGATAGTTGTTAATCCATTACCACACAAAACCTACTTTTAACGACCCTGAGGAAGAAGCCTTTTGAAAACATTGTGAGAAAAGGAGAAAATGCTGGTAGCCAGCATTTTTCTCCTTTTCCCACATTGTTTTCTACCCTTCCCGAACCAAATATCAATTTTTCAGTCACGTTTATTTTGTATTCTACAAATGTTTTCATTTTGGACCAGTCTAAATTTTCTTGTGTGGTAAAGAGTTGAATCGTCTTTTTTGAAATTCTAGACGATAAAAATCATACGATCCAGTAAATACAGACATTTAAGTAATTTAGATATAGAATAGTTCTAGGTCTTTTCTACATGTATTAGAAGCTCTGTACATACCATGATACAACAGACAAATATGTCGAAACCACAGTTGGAGTTGTTACATTGGCTTCCCTTGGTACTCTGTTTGTGTGTTGTAAACAGAGTTAACTGCAACACAGGGGCTGATATGAAAACACTGTTTGAAACAATTATTCCGACGTCAGGTTCGAACCCATACTACAATTCTGTTCGGCCAAAGAGTGACCAAGCGCAGGCTGTCACGGTGACAGTTGATATGTATCTGATCGGGATAAATAGTTTTGATAATGCGGAACAGAAGCTGACAACTACGGCTTATCTCGAGATAAAGTGGACAGATGAGATAATGGCAAGCTACTGGCCGGCCAGCTCCACCATACAGACAGCTTACGTACCCCAAAAGCAGGCCTGGGTACCGGATATAGCATTGAAAAACGGCTTTGAATCGCTGACAGGTCTGGGGAACAGTTTTTTGTACGTGAAAATCGACAAGGACGGTTCAGCCACCTGGAAGCCGTACCAGGTGTTTGAAAGTTCGTGCGAGATTGATGTAGCTTTTTTCCCATTCGATAAAACTACGTGCGAGTTACAGTTCATTATTTGGAGCAACACTGTCAATCTGGTTAATGCAACAGTTGGATCTGTTGGCTTAAATATGGAACAGTACGAAGAGAACGCGGAGTGGAAAATTCTGAGTGCATACGCATCGAATTATGCCTCAACGACTACGTCAGGTGTGACGTTTACACTCGAATTGCAACGGAAACCCTTGGACTACATCCTTAATATTTTGTTACCTGTAATTATGCTGGGAATCATCAATGTGTTTGTGTTTATTCTCCCAGCAGGTTCAGGAGAGAAGACAGGCTTTGCTGTTACAGTGTTCTTGTCCTTCGCCGTGTTTTTGACCATTATTAGCACCGAATTGCCGCAGAACTCCGAGAAACTGTCCAGTTTTAGCGCTTATCTATTTATCATGACTCTGGTAAGCACGGTCATTGTGGTCGTGACTATTTTTCAGCTCAATATCTTCAATAGAAGCGCGGAACGACCAATAACCGCAGGCTGGTATACCCTCTCGAAATGCGTGCGCAGGATCCAATGCACGTGGTGTTGCACCGGAAGTGGGAAGGTGGCCACAAATAAACAAAAGCAAAAGAAAGCGGAAGAGGTGACCTGGAAAAGCCTGACTGATTGTTTGGATTTCACTTTCTTTTGGATTTTCAGTATTTTTTTCGTACTTTTCACCTTGATCATCGTATGTGTGTCAGCTTTCGGAGGCTAACACTTGACTACACAAATCCGTCTTTTCAATACCCCGAAAGGGTAAGCCTTATGAAAAGAAAATGCTGGTTACCTGGAGAAAATGCTGGTTACCAGCATTTTCTCCTGGTAACCAGCATTTTCTCCTTTTCCCAAAATGTTTCATAACCTTTAACATATGAGTTTCAATTTTCAAGTAAATTTTGTGCGCCTACAAAAAACTTTAAATATAGAGCGTCTGGCCCAAAATTTGGTAGTGTGGGTAAAAGGGTAAGCAACGGTTGGAATCTTAATACTTCGGAAAAACACCAGTTTGATAATATCAATTTATTCGAAGAATCATCTAGTGCAAAACACAGATATCCTCGTGGCTGATGGTGTCCTATCAGTTTTGAATGATCAAAGCCGCACCGTTTGTCATTGCTAAAGCAAAGAATCCTTAAAACTTTGACAATTGAGGACCAGGTTTTGATAATTATTCATGCTTTTCGATAGTTTATCGAGAAATAACGGTGAAAAATTGTACGCTATTTCATGGTTACAAACACTGAATTTATGAAAAATACCATTTTTTTTTCTCTCACTCTTCGCACTAGTTACCTAGGTAAAATGTGCATGCAATTCAACCAGATGAAAATATGACATAATTTACTGTACTACATTTCTCGCATCCTCGGATACCCCGGGGTCTCCCTATTTGCTACGCTACATCGACCCCTGGGACAATTGACTAATAAAACTTTGAATCAGCCGCAGAAAATCGATATGAACCGTCATAGCGTACAGTCCACTCGCCCATCACAAAATGATGATGGAACCAATGAAAAGCCAGCATTCGGCCAGCGGTAAAGCAAGGAAAATTCAATTAATTGTCCCAGGGGTCGATGTAGCGTAGCAAATAGGAGATCCCGGGGTATCCGAGGATGCATTTCTCGCATCTAGCAATGTTTCCTACATTGTTGTTGTCCAGAGCATTACTCATAGAGTTTTGCATACTGAACCCAGTTTTATTCACAATGTTTCTGTACATGTTATGATGGGATGTATTATTTTCATGCCTCTGCTATAATTTGTTGCTGAATTATCTCCCCTTGAACTTGTTAAGGAATTATTTCCCCTTCAATTTTTTTCAACTTTTACTTTTGTACTAAAACATTCTGCATTCTGTAACAGAGACCTGTTTTTGTGGCAAGGAGCTGATTTGGGGGGGGGGGGTATAATCACATTTAGTGATAGCTGTAGTTATGTTTGTTAATTCCCTGTGGCAGATAGATACACAGACTGATGGATGGACATAACATAATATAACCCTTTTTTGACATAATTAAGTATGGGATAAAAAAAAATACTTTGAATCATGCGAGTTGAACAGACTACATGCATGGGTTCAAAAGAGGTCAGCTACACAACCTCGTAGAACAAAAATAAAAGGCATCGAAACTTCATTTAAACACATGGCTGGACCAAAATGTGACCTTGAACAGGTGTTGAATAATTAAAATTGAAAAAAAGAAATAAATAAAAATTCATTTCTTTTAATCTTCTCATTTCTTTTATTGATTGCCTTTAATGACCAACAAGTGCATTTCAACATTCGTAACCAAACAATAGTTAACCCTTAGGCTGCTAAGCCTGACTCACTGACCTTTTGTGGACAGCGTAGATCAAGATCAGACTGCACAAAATGTGCAGTCTGATCTTTGATCTACATTGTCCAATAAGGAGATATCATTCCCCAAAACATAACTTTGAAACATCAATATTTGGGTTTTCACCATCAAATTCAAAAGTTCACTGTAGTTATTCAGCAGGCTAAGTGTTCAGAGTTCACTAGGTCATGAACATAACTCCTATACAATACAACAAAATTTCAGACATGCCAAATTAGACAGCATTTTAAAAGAAATAACTAAATGCTACTCAGATGTTTGAATTGGTCTTCAAAACAAGCAAAACAACACTGCAGGAAAAGGTGAAAAAGCTGATCATTAGCATTTTCTTCTTTTCTAACAATGTTTTCAGAGGTCTTCTTCAGCAGGGTTGCTACAACTTTGGATTTTGTAGTACAGAGTAAATCTTTCAAAACAACAACTTTCCGGAGACGTAACTTGTGTTTGCCGCTGGGCATGTGTGCATAGGTTCTAATGACAAGTTGCCTCAAAGCCGTGTACAATTATTGGAGGTTTCAAATCCAGGACTGCCTGCATGGCTTCTGCTCACAGCACAAAACTTAACCCTTTCCCAAATAATTCTCAGTTTTCATGACCCATGGAAGGAAGACTTTTGAAACCATAGTGGAAAAGGGAGAAAATTCTGGTAACCAGCATTTTTCTCCTTTTCCATGATGTTTTCTACCATATCAGAGAGCTTTGGCCCATTTGTAACTATTTTGAATTTGTTGATCTTTCTGCATTTGAAAGAGTCTATAATTTGTTGTTTTGAAAGGATTTACTCATTTCAAAAGGACAAAAATTTGGACTCGTCCAAATGAAAGTAATCACAGACAATAAATTAAAGGTGGCAAAAATGACACAATTTTTCCTTGATAGAACAGAAAACATTGTGGAAAAAGGAGAAAATGCTGGTTTCCAGCATTTTCTCAAAATGTTTTCAAAAGGCATCTTCCTCAGGGTCCTTAAAAGCCGGAACTGTGTGGTAGAGAGTTGATAGCAGATCCATTTTTCTTCTGTTCTCCTCTAAAACATCCCACTTCTTACTTGCGCTGTTTGCTTGATAGTATGGAGTCTAACATTGCCCTGGAAACAAAATTGAAAAAGTTTATGGAGATGATTGCATTGAGTTACCCTTGCCTTTATGAGATAGAATGTAGTCATTTATTTAAACATGGTCTTCTTCCTTTATCAGTTACATGTACTAGTATTCAGAGTCTTTGATATGACAAATATGCTTTTCGATTTCACGATACTAGCAGTCCTGATTTCCAAAACAAAGTTGCAGCACTATTGCTACATTATTTCAAAACCCAATATTCATTCGGTAAGCAATCCGTAAGTTTGTAAATGGAACAAAAAGAAAGTTATTTACATAGGAATCAGTTGTTTGTTTCGTCCTTACTTTTATATCATAAAGGTGTTATAATTATGATAATACATACTGTTAACAATTAGTTTATTTCTTGGGTTTCAATGACCAACATATCATTCCGAGGTTCAATCTTCAGCTTGTTTCTGTCTAATCTTGGACTTATTCTATATTCAGCTTTCGAAAAGGAGCCATTAATTAGCAATTCTAGATATTGCCCAATTTTCATCTCCAAGAGTAGCCATCAGACTGGCCAAGACAGAATGTCTCAGTGAATCAAATGTTCATTCTTGAAATAGAGATAATCAACTGGTTGTATTTGACTCTTCCAAACTCAAAGAGTTTGCAGACGACAATTTCAAATTTGACAAAAATGGCAGAAAGTTCTCCAAATGGGTAGAAAACACTGTGGGAAAAAGAGAAATTGCTCATTACGAGCAATTTCTCCTTTTCCCACAGTGCTTTCAAAAGACTTGTACTGCAGACACGTAAAAACAAGGGCTTGTTTGGGAAAGGGATAAACAATACAGGAAAAAAGTAGTTCCAGCAAACATTGTATAACTACATGTATATTGTCACCAGTGATGATACCATATTCTAACATGACACGCGACTTTGGCTCTATAAACACAGTGCAAGTAAAATGTGGTAAAATAAATCAGCAACAATCCATGTAGAGTGACGTCATCCTATATCGAGTCATTCAATGAGTGAGTTATTCAATGGAACATAATCTTCATCCGCGTTTTTACTCTTAGTTTTCATTAAAAATTGGCCGTGTTAGAATCGAAATAATCTTCTTTCTATTGTGGTATATCGTTCAATAAACCACGTTGTGAGTTATGCGGCGCAATGAATAACCCACTCGGGCTATCGCCCCCGTGGATTATTTATTGTGCCGCATTACTCACAACTGTGGTTTATTGAACGATATACCACGATAGAAAGAAGATTATTTCTTAAATAACCATCACATGTGGTGTTATTCACTGTTAATCCCAGTGACTCACGCATAGGAATGTAATAAATTGAGAAATAAGAACTGAGTTAACTCTTAGAATGCCAAATAAACCAGACAGTGATTCTCAGCTTAGAAATAAGACCCAAATAATTGCAATTTCAAAGTTGCTAAATCCATTACCACACAATCCCTACTTTTGTCGCCCCTGAGAAAGAAGCCTTTTGAAAACACAGTGGGAGAAGGAGAAAATGCTGGTAACCAGCATGTTCACCTTTTCCCACAATGTTTTCTACCCTTCCTAAAACAAATTTCAATTTTTCAGTCACCTTTTTTTTTGTCGTCTGCAAATGCTTTCAATTTGAATCCCCGTGGGGTCCCGGGGTTTTTTTACTTTATAGAATAGGACCTCGGCCTTTCTCTATGGCATGTCGTAGAAGGCGACTAAAATTAGAGACAAACGGCTGCTTTCCTCGTAATTTGTAGGATTGCAGCAGGCTGGGTAGTTCTTATTCCAAATCCTACATTTTTTTTCTTGATGTAAGTAGCGTTTGGAATGGGAATCAGTTGGCCTGTGGGACCCCGTGTGGTTTAATCGGGGGTATAAGAATAAACCACTGCAGTCCCGTGATCGTCACATCTGCCATTTCATCTGGCGGAACAAAAGTGACAGCATGCATGTCGTAAAAGGCGACAAAAGGGGCATCATTTTGTGTTTCATCCATTCCTCATTTATCATGTTTGTCTTAATGTATGTTGTTGCACATGTATGTTATTTTCACCTCGCATTATAGTTTACTAAGTAAGTGCACCCAATATGACCTAAGTTGTCGACGGGCCATAAAACACTATTCATTCATTCAATTTGAACCAGTTTAAAATTTTGTCATGTGGTAAAGAGTTAATCTAAAATGTATCAACAAAGTGAACAATGTAGATCAAAGATCAGACTACATGATTTGTGGAGTCTAATATTGACCTACACTGGTCACACATGCAACTTAAGTTGTAAAAAGCACTTTCACTGTTAAGAATGTTTGGTAACTAGAAATCAAAGAGCTATTAGAAATATACATGTACTAACCTCTCCTCTGGCCCAAGAATTTTCTCCAGCTGTTTTCTCATACCTTTTAAGAAATCATGATTGGCCCAGGATGACGAGGTATTGATTTTGTTTAAAAATTGCTGAAAAAACACAAGATGGAATCTTTCTAAAATAAAGGAGACCCAGAGGAAGAAGCCTTCTGAAAACATTGTGGGAAAAGGAGAAAATGCTGGTGACCAGCATTTTCTCCTTTTCACACAATTTTTATACTCTTTTAAAGTCAAATTTAAATTTTTGAGTCATGTTTATTTTGTCATTTGCAAAGGCTTTCAATTTGGACAAGACTAGAATTTTATCGTTTGGTAAAGAGTCTAATTCATGAGATCAGCTTCATGCTAGGTTGCATGTGTCGTATATAGGCTTCAGACATCAGGGATCAATAAAAATTTCATTTCTTAACCCCTCAACACCATTGGCAAGGTTATATTTTCTATTTTTGGTAAAACTCTTTACCAAAAGGCAAAATTTAGAGCTATCCAAATTGAAAGCATTTGACAATAGCGACTCAAATGATGCAGTATTTCTTTGATAGGATACAAAACTTTGTGGAAAAATTTACAACGTTTTCAAAAGGATTCTTCCTTGGGGTCATTGAAAGTCATCACTGTGTGGTAAACAAAATAATATTCACTTTCATAGGGGCAAGGGGTCCAATTTTCTTATTTCATTGCACACCTTGTTTTTATTATATACAATGTAGAGGGCGGTACCCTGAGGTGCTTTTTTCAGTGACAGTGTTGGATGATTGACCAATGAAAATTTCAGTGTTCTGTGAAAGACAAGTAGAGCTAAATACAGATTTGCCGTTGTAGCAGCTAGTCTGATTTCTACTTTTTTCACAAACAACAAAATTTTTGATAAATGTCCAAATTTAATGTGGCTCACATGACATACACATGTAGTTGGTCTCTGAACTGGAAGAAAACATTGCGGGAAACTGCTGTTTACCAATGTTTTCTGCTTTTTTCTGATTTTTTTTCAAAAGTCTTCCACTTCGATGTTGTTAAAATGCAAACTTTGGTAACCCTAGGATCTGTGGTTTGGATTTAGAAGCTTTTTTAGAATTTTCACTGTATAAGCCTCAACCCATTGGGTGGGGACAATTTAGAAGCGCCCTACAAGATGATAAGCCTCATAAAATATTTCATCGATAGCTCACGATCAAAAACAAGGAGATTTGTAAATATGTCACTATATAAGCCACTATAAAACTTGTGACTTGTGGGACCAGGCTAATTAACCCTTTCCAAAATGACAAGTTTTAGACTTTCCCAGACTCAAAGTGTTTGCAGATGACAATTTTGAATTTGATGAGAATGACAGAAAATTTTCCGATAGGCTAGAAAACACTATGGGAAAAGGAGAAATTGCTCGTTATGAGCAATTTTTCCTTTTCCCATAGTGTTTTCTAAAGACTTGTACTGCAGGCATGTAAAAAACAGGGCTTGTTTGGGAAAGAATTAAGATCCACGGGCTGTTATAAAATTAATCTAGGTGGAGGTCGATAAGATAGCTATATATACATGCAAAATGTGGTAGCCCAAGCTCTTATGGTTCATGAGAAGAAGATTTTTAAAGTTTTCATCATAATAAGCCCATGTCATATTTTTTAGAGGTTAATCAAATATACTTACTTTTATTTTTGGAATGTCCTCTAGTTCTACAGCTTGTTTAAAAATTTTCTCCCAACTGGAAAATAAAATGTACATCAAATACAGTCCCTGTGAGACCTGTGAGACTGTGAAAATGAGGTTTCGTGCTTCTCTGTAAAGTGATGACACTTAGTATTAACTAAATTTGCCCTCACTTTGACTCCCTAACTGGTTCCATTTTGGCATCCAGTGGGCCTTTAGAACAGAACTAAATTGCAATTTTTTGAGAATGGCAAATTCATGAGTGTACAAATTTTAGAAATTGACCTTGAGAAGCTATAAAATGGTGCTACAAAGCTAGTCCCAAATCAAAGGAAATATCTAGAACAAAAACGCAAATTGCAAAACAAAGTTTTTGCAATGCAACACAGATCACAGGGTTATGGAAATATCTTATTATTTCCTTGGGAATTGATAAAGGAGTTTGATGAGTTTGCATTTATCTATCGTTGTCACTGGCTTTGTCACATAACTGGTAGGTGGGTGGGGTGGTAATAAAGAGATTGTGCTCGGTAAATAGCATTGTCACACAGGATCTTGGTCTTCTATATCCGAAAGACTATATGCAATTTCAAATAGCCAGCCAAGGGAATCCAACCTGCACCCTCAAATGATCCTTATGTTTTCATAAGGCTTCTTCCTCAGGGTCATCACAACTTTTTACTGGTGAATGGCTTGCAACACGAGAAAAGGGGCATTTTAATATATTTGTGTTAAAAGAGTCATTTTGGATCAGCCTGCACCATCTGTGCAGGCTAATCTGAGACGGCACTCTATAACTATATTAGATTCTGTACTACAGTGGACTTGCAAAAAACAGAAAATTACTTAAACATGGAAAGTGGTGTCTCGGATCAGCCTGCCCAGACTGCACAGGCTGGTCAAGGCCAACACTTTAAGCAAATGTCTGAATGCCCCTTTCATGTGTTCCAAGCAAAATAAACAACACTGATCGATTGATTGATTGTAGTGGAGTTTAACACCACTTTAACAGCTGAGGTCATATCATGGCGGTCGGTGACGCACATGTATTTCCCGGCTTTCTCATACCAGTACTGACACGACTTTCCTTCTAAAGCCACCAACTACTTTTCTCACATGCTTCAGCAGAGGTGACAGGTGAAAATACGCCAGAAAGAAAGTTCGCCTCAACCGGGTATCGAACTCACAACCACCAGGTCATGAGTCTGACACGCTCACCACTGAGCCATCCGCGTGGACTGACACTGATTGAATTAATAGTACCTGAGGACCTGTCTCTTGAAGAGCAGTATACTTGCATCAGCATGTGTCATGTAGTATTTCCTGAAAAAGAACAAGATAAATGAGCAATGCTGCAACAAATGGTGGCTTGCGCATCTCATTCATACTAGATACCTAGCATGATACATGTGTATTACCTAATTCAATAAAAATCCATTTTTGTTAAACAGCTGACAGAATAATAAGATAAATTTTTCTGACAAATGCAGAAAAATTGCAAAAGCAACTCATTACCAAACATCAAAATTTTAGGTTTTTCCAAATCAAAAGCATTTGCAGACCACAAAATAAGTGACTGAAAAGTTAAAAAATTGTTTTGTGAAGGGTAGAAAACATTGTGAAAAAAGGAGAAAATGCTGGTTACCAGCATTTTCTCCTTTTCCCACAATGTTTTCAAAAGGCTTCTTTCTCAGGGTCATTAAGAATAAGGATTGTGTGGTAATGTGTGGAAATCGGTTAAAGACAGAGAAAAATTTTGCCCCATGTCAAGCTACATAGGCTTACATGGCCAAAAGGTTTTGCAAATGCTTTAAGCCCCCTTTCCACAGAGCATGTGTCAAATCATCTCTACATGCCAAGGCTCTCGATTCACTACGCTACTGTACCCTTGGCAGACCAAGCTTAATTTTTACATTCCCCAGATATGCTTTTTCATTGGATGCAGCCGGCTCTAACTGCAACAAATGAAATTGCTCGTAGCTTTTCATCTTTGATAAGAATAGAACAAGCTCGCTAGCTTTCGAATAGAAGGTAAGTATGGAAACCCATGTGGATATCTGCTTATCGCTTCATGTTTATTCGTAGGCGGTTTGTAAAACGATATTTCATTGGCTTTTAGAAATATGATGTAAAGGAGGGTAATAACCAGCATCCAATAGAGGGCTCATCACAGGAATCTCGAAATCGGGCTCAATCAGCCAAGGTAAGATCCATGTAGTGATCGTAACCTTGGCTCGTGAAGATGGTGTCAAATATGTCTGAGCCATGCTCTGTGAAAAGGGACTTAATGCAAAAAGTTTCAACTCAGGTCAGCCTGCACAGTCCGCACAGGCTCACCCGAGTCTAAACTTTTCCCTATATGTCAATTTTCTGTATGTCGAAGGACCTATCTCTCTCATGATTATTTTGATTATTAAAAAATTTGGTTTGTATTGATTCTTAAGTATTGATGACTTACCTGGTATCATATATAATGCAGATGTATTAAGCCCCCTTTTCCCCAAGCATAGCTTGTGTACTTTCTTGAAGGGTGTTTTACAATCCTCGGCATGTTAACCCATTACCACACAATGCCTACTTTTGATGCCCCTGAGAAAGAAGCCTTTAGAAAACATTGTGGGAAAAGGAGAAAATGCTGGTAACCAGCATTTTCTCCTTTTCCCACAATGTTTTCTACCCTTTACAAAACAAAATTCAAATTTTCCCACAATGTTTTCTACCCTTAACAAAACAAAATTCAAATTTTCAGTCACATTTATTTTGTTATCCTAAAAAACCTAAATTAACTCTTCTCGCTTGGTAAAGAGTTAATCAGCAGCCATTTAGAGGGAATAATTCAGCTCAAAGATAAAGGGAATAATTCAGCTCAAAGATAGAGGTAGTAATTTTGGTTTCAAAATTGAAATTTTTAATTAATATTCTAATATTAAGATTGGTGGCATTTTCAACAGTTAAGCAAAGGATCATGGGTAAGAACCTTTCTGTTGAAAAATCTTCTTCCTTGTTTCCAGTGAAATTTTGATAAATTGTTGTTTTTTGAAGCGTCAATTACTTTGGTCATTTAGCATGCGTACCTGTGTTAACCCATTACCACACAATCCCTACTTTTGACGACCCTGAGAAAGAAGCCTTTCGAAAACATTGTGGGAAATGAAAAAAATGCTGGTAACCAGCATTTTGTCCTTTTCCCACAATGTTTTCTACCCTTTACAAGACAAATTTCAAATTTTCAGTCACTTTTATTTTGTCATCTGCAAATGCTTTCGAATTGCACAAACCCAAAATTTTGTTGTTTGGTAATGAGTTAAATAACGATTGACCCTTTACCACAACAATCTCTACTTTTCAAGACTCAAAAAATTAAGAAGCCTTCTTAAAACAATGTGGGAAAAAGAGAAAATGCTGGTAACCAGCATTTTCTCCTTTTCCCACATCGTTTTGTACCCTATCAATAAACAATTGCATCATTTGAACCACAATGAAATTGTCATCTGCAAGTGCTTTGGCCAGGGCTAAAATTTTGTTGTCTGGTAAAGAGTAAAAAGTCTTTAAATGAAAGGTTAACATTGAGACAGTGTGGAGACCCCAACAGGATAAAAACACTCTCATAAGTAAGGACCTGTCTCCAATGAGATAAGATGCCTGTTGGGGATAGAACAAACAGAAGGAATCAAACAAACGAGTTAATGTAAATGCAATCTTTTAAGATGAATTTTAACAATTCACATACCAAGTTTTATCCAGATAGCTTGGTTCTTGTAACATCAGTTCCAGGCTGGTTTTGACTACATCTGAACTCAATCTACACAAATAAAAAGAAATTCAAATCATTTCATTGGGTGGAAACCTGATTGAACTCATCACCACACAACAAAATTTTAGACTGGTCCAAATTGAAAGTATTTGCAGAAGACTAAATAAAGGTGACTGAAAAATTGAATTTTGTTCAGGGAAGGGTAGAAAACACTGTGGGAAAAGGAGAAAATGCTGGTTACCAGCATTTTCTCCTTTTCCTACAGTGTTTTCAAAAGGCTTGTTTCTCAGGGGCGTCAAAATTAGGGATTGTGTGGTAATGGGTTAACCCTGAACTTATTACCAAATGACAGTATTTTAGGCTTGTCAAAATCGAAAGCATTTGCAGACAACAAAATAAATGTGACAGAAAATGTGAAATTTGTTTTGTGAAGGGTAGAAAGTACTGTGTGACAAGGAAAAAATGGCATTGTGGGAAAAGGAGAAAATGATGGTAACCAGCATTATCCCCTTTCCCCACACTGTTTTCAAAAGGCTACTTTATCAGGGTTCTACTTTCAAAGTCTTCATTCTGTAGTATAAGATTTGAATATTGTAAGGATTGATTTATTGGTTGATTGTGTGGTGTTTAACACGATTTTCAACATTATTTCAGTTATATCACAGTGGCGAGTGCTCCTGTTCACGCTTTTCTGGTGTCTGTTTTGACAATACTGCGCATAATCTTTCCAAGACACCAGCTGCTTTCCCGTATGTTCATTATTGAGACAATGGTCAGTAGAAGGAAAGGAATAAATCCTGTCGTAATGACTATCATCAATCCTTAGAAAGAAATTTGCCGATATAGGGGTCACAATCACAGACCAAACCAACAACCCCCTGTTCTAAAGACCTGAATGCTACCGAGCTAGTGTGGCTCGATGAATATTGCATGGATGAAGCATGTCTTTCGTATGCTGGTAATCAGCATTTGTCCATTCCCCAACAGTGATATCTGAAATTTCCCAAAACATTCTACAGAATGTATAAATTTTTAAATTCGTGTTGTGAAGTCTTTATTCAAGCCAGATCAACCCTTTACCAAAAGATCCCTGGCAGTTTTCACCACTCTGTGAAAGCTTTTGAAAAGGAGAAAATGCTGGTAACCAATTATGGCAGCGTCTTGGAAAGAACATTGTGAGGTGTACTGTTAAAGGAAATTCCAGGAACACAGACAAATGCATTGGCTCCCAAGACATAAGTGAAATAATGTTGAAAACAGCATTGAACACTATACAATCAATTAATAAGTTTATCTAACAACCCTTTAAAGACTATGGAATAAAAGGATTTTCAAAAACATTGTGGTGGAAAGGAGAAAATGCTGGTCACCAGCATTTTCTCCTTTTCCCACAATGATTTTGCTACCTTTCCTAAAATAATTTCAATAGCTAAATAATTTTTTTTGTATGGTCTACAAATGCTTTAAAACTTACCAAACAATCCCTTGTCTTCCCGACCCTGAAGAAAAAAGGCCCTTTGAAAATATCGAGGGAAAAGGAGAAAATGCTGGTAACCACAATGTTTTCAAAGGACTGAAGTTCATTTGGATCCTTGGGCTTATTACCTGCAGATGCTCTAAAAGTTGGATTGGTCTAAAATAGTTGTTTGGGAAAGGCTTAGATTTGGAAAGGTCTAAAATTTTGTTGTACATATGCAGTTATTCTTGAAGCCTATTTAACCCATTGTAACACAATCCCCACTTTTGAAGACCCTGAGAAAGAAGCCTTTAGTAAACATTGTGGGAAAAGGATAAAATGCTGGTAACCAACATTTTATCCTTTTCCCACAATGTTTTCTACCCTACACGAAACAAATTTGAAATTTTTAGTCACATTTATTTTGTTGTCTGCAAATGCTTTCAATTTGGACAAGCCAAAACTTTTGTTGTCTGGTAATGAGTTAAGTTCAACTGGATCCCTAGTTCAATTGGATCCCTTTCAGGTTTATCACCTGCAGATGCTCTCAAGTTTGATTGGTCTAAAATTGTTGTTTAGGAAAGGGTTAATGACTATAGATAAAGATCAGAAAGCACACAACATGCAGCCTGATATTTGTTGTACACTGTCTACCTTGCCAAAATACAAAGGCATCAATGGAATTGCTAGGACTTGGGTTGTATTTATAGGATGAAAATGTCTGATAGGTTTAATTACTTGCCACACTTGGGGCTGAGGCCGAGCCCGAGCCCGTGCCCCGGTAGCTCAGTTGGTAGCATACAGGACGTGAGAACAGGGAGTTGTAGGTTCGATCCCTGACTTGAACAATATTTTTCCAAAGACTGATGATAATCATTGTGACAGAATTCATTCCTCTCCCATTGCAGACCATTGTTTAGATTATAGTTATGTGAAAAAGCAGCCAGTGGCTTAGAAAGAAAATAGTGCAGAAAGCTGGTAAAAGAGACTCCAGAAAAGCATGGATAGGTGCACTGGCTGTCACGCTATAGCTGAAATAATGTTAAAAACAGCATTAAACACCTTGCAATTAATCAATCAATTATTTAGGGCTGAAGCATCGTACTTACAATTGTTTCTTATTAACATTTCCTGATAGTTCCAGTTGAAATAGAACATAGTCAGACAGAAAGTTACTGGCTACATCAGCAAACTGTTTCTTCAGCTTTAGAAAAAGAAAACAAGAGCTTTGTACAGTGGTGAATGTATGCCTGAAGGGGCTTGTCAAAGAAAGGGATTAAATTCTAGAACCCCTGCAGACAATCAATTTATCAAAACCCCCATTGTAAAGATATATTTGAAATTGATTTTGGGGTGAAAGTATTCTGTGCAGTCAGATCTTGACCTACACTGTCCGCAAAAGGTTACTCAGTTGCACTTAGCAGCCTAACTTCAGCTGCTAAAAATTTGGCTGCTAAGCACGATTCAATGACCTTTTGCAGACCAAGTAGATCAAGATCAGACTGCAAAGAACATGCAGTCTGATCTTAGATCTAAACTTTCCAATGTGAAGAGATTGTTCCCAAAATAGTAAGGCTTAACCCATTACCACACAAATCCCTACTTTTGATGCCCCTGAGAAAGAAGCCTTTTGAAAACACTGTGGGAAAAGGAGAAAATGCTGGTAACCAGCATTTTCTCCTTTTTCCACAGTGTTGTCTACCCTTACCAAAACAAATTTCAATTTTTCAGTAACCTTTATTTTGTCATCTGCAAATGCTTTCATTTTGGACCAGTTTAAATTTTCCGCGTGTGGTAAAGAGTAAACTCATTACCAAACAACAAAATTTTTGGCTTGTCCAATTTGAAAGCATTTGCAGACGACAAAATAAAAGTGACTGAAAATTTGAAATTTGTTTTGTAAAGGGTAGAAAACATTGTGGGAAAAGGAGAAAATGCTGGTTACCAGCATTTTCTCCTTTTCCTACAATGTTTTCAAAAGGCTTCTTTATTAGGGTCGTCAAAAGTAGGGATTGTGTGGTAATGGGTTAAGAAGGATTATATGAAATCTTGATATGCTTAACTCTTTACCACACAATCTTAACTTTTACAGACCCTGAGAAAGAAAGCCTTTGAAAACGTTGTTAAGTAAAGGAGAAAATGCTGGTAACAAGCCTTTTCCTACAATGTTTTCTACGCTTTCAACACCAAGTTTTGTTTTTCGATTCATATTTTTTTTCTATCATCTGCAAGTGCTTTCAATTTGGACCAGTCCAAACTTTTGTCGTTTGATAATGACTTAACTCTTTACCAAACAACAAAATTTTAGACTGGTCCAAATTGAAAGCACTTGCAAAGAAAAAAAATGAATACAACTCAAAAATTGAAACTCGACTTTAAAAGAGAAGAAAACATTGTGGGAAAAGTAGAAATTGCTGGTTACAAGCATTTTCTCCTTTTTCCACAATGTTTTCAAAAGCTATCTGTCTCAGGGTTGTAAAAACCAGGGATTGTTTGGTAAAGAGTTAAAAGACATTGTAGGGTGGCAGAGCAATCCCTGTCTACTCAAAAGTGTTAAATAAATAGAGGATATTTGTTTTTTTCGGTGAAAGATCGAAATTTATTTCCTCAAGTGAACATGGTAATATTTTCATGAGTGGTGCAGCCATAAGTGAAAATATTACCGATGGCGTTAACGAGATGATATAAATTTTGATCTTTCACCGTAAAAAATAAATATTCCATTGATTTCATGCTTTTAACCCTTTCTGGGAGGAGTATTATCAAAATCCAGTACAGCTCTTTTCCTTTATTCCCCGTGGCATATCCCTCCTGCATAGCAAAGTATTACAATATGACGTCAAGCGCGAGAAATGTAAGGTATATGACGTCATATTTCTCATCTGGTTGTGAGGCACGCCCAATTTACCTAGGCAACAAGAACGTGAAAATCGGTATTTTCACTGGTGGTACTGGTGTAAGATCGAAAAATATTTTCACTGCTATTTCTGGATATCCTACCCGAAAGCATGAAATTAAAAAACTTAAAGGCGCCTTCACACCATGACATTCTGGTCAATGTTCTCTGAGCGTTTCAATCGTTCGATTTTTGAGCGTTCTAGAATGAGCATTTCATATCTGGCGTGTTATTAACGTGTGCCTAACACATGACTAGCGTGAATCTAATGTACGAGAAACGTGTAACAGCGACCTAGTAAGATACCTCTGATACCTCCATATACATGGACGTTCGGGAAACACTCGAATGACGCTAAATGAACGCCAAAAGGACTTTTGTTTCATTTTAGTCATGCGCTGCGTGCGCTAGGAGACCGTTCAGCGGTCGTTGACAGGTTGACAGTGAGTTGTTCACTGCAAAGCAAACGATTAGTAACAACCAAGTAAAGCTACCGTAACGACTGACTAGCTATAGCCGAATGCGTGCAATGCTCGATGAACGTTGGTAAAACGTCCCACAACGTTCTTTAACGATCTTCAGCCTTTAAAATTAAACGTTGAAGAACTTTGGTGTCAGTGAGAACTTTTGTGAATGTTCAAAACTTTTTTTCCGTACTAGCGTTTTCCGCCGATTCCCGGCGATCTCCGACATTCACTAGCGTTTACACAACGCTCTTCGGGCGCTATCCCAAAGACCATGGGCGATGAACAACGTTTCCTCAAACGTCAGAAAACGTTTACCAGAACGTCATGGTGTGACGGCTCTTTAAGATTGTGAATAGTACCATGGCTTTAGCTACAAAAAAAATTAGAAGAATCATGTGTAATTTTGATATCCATAAAAGACTGAGGGTAGGGTCATCCCTATCATATCTATCTAACTCTTTACCACATGAGAAAATTTTAGACTAGTCCAAATTGAAAGGATTTGCAGACGACAAAATAAAGGTAATTGAAAAATTGAAATTTGGTCCGGGAGGGGTAGAAAACACTGTTGGAAAAAGAGAAAATGTTGTTACCAGCGTTTTCTTCTTTTTCCACAGTGCTTTCAAAAGGCTTCTTTCTGTCAAAAGTAGGGACTGTGTGGTGATGGGTTAAAAGTTTTAATCGAAGAAGTCAAAATTGTAAAAGGTACCCATAAAAAATTGTGAATTTAAAAAAGTTTAACTCATTACCAAACAACAACATTTTAGACTGGTCCAAACTGAAAGCATAATATGCAAACAACAAAATAAAAGAGTGACTGAAAATTTGAAATTTGTTTTGGGAGGGCTAGAAAACATTGTTGGAAAAGGAGAAAAATGCTGGTTACCAGTATTTTCTTTTTTCCAACAATGTTTTCAAAAGACTTCTTTCTTAGGGTTGTTAAAAGTCAGGATTGTGTGGTAAAGGGTTAAGAAAGTGAACAGCCTCAAAGAAGACTTACTTCAGGCGAATGTTGGTCGTCCAACATTTTTTTAAATATCTCATCCACCAAATTCAGTAGTTTTGCAAGAGCTGTCCATTGCACGGGAATGAAATTGAACACATCTGAAAAGTAAAAACATTCAACTTGCAATTTGTTACACATCCCATAACTTAATACAATACAATACAATATTTGTTTATTTGTAAAGAAAGGCCACCGGCCCATAGTACAGCATGTTAATTACATTCTTAACAATGACACTGAGTTGCATCTACAAAATGAAGAAAAATAGCCCATAAATTATAGGATCTTAGAATGACAGCTGGCATCTGAGACAGAAATATCATGAACAGGCATAAACTGACACCACTAATGATGTCAGACTCACACATTCCATATTCCATACGTGTATAAGGTTAGAAGATCGTTATGGGTATGTAAAAGTCAGGAAGGCTATGTAATGAAAATGAAATTATGCAAGTTCCAATTCCTTCTTGTTGAGAATCACAGATATAAATTTTGCAACTTTTTTTATGATAACTATAAAAATTTTAAATATTAGAATAACTGCTAACTCTTTATCAAAAGACAAAAATTTAGATTTGTCCAAATTTAAAGCATTTTCAGACAACAAAACAAAAATGACTCAAAAATTGAAACTTGACTTTAGAAGAGTAGAAAACATTGTGGAAAAAAGAAACAAGAGGGCCAAGATGGTGGATTGCTCATCTGGATTTTGAGAGGACCAAAGTCATTTATTTTTAAACTTTGGAAACAAAATCATTTTTTTGCCAAGCGATTTTGAAAAGAAGACCTGCAAAAGACATTTCAAAACCTGTCACCACCCCTACAATCATCACCACAGCAATAATTTTGGTGAATCAGAATTCTGCAAATACATTTTGGATAGATCATGCAAGGACAATTTCTTGAAGGAGAGCACATGCTCGATAGTGACTAAAAACATAAGTCAAACAAGAGCACCACACGCAGGTGCCAACAATTGGCTGTTGTTTTTCTACGGATAAAAATTTCCAAAACAATTTTCGAGAGTTACCTAAGGAACACTGCTGTGAAATTTTTTCACAATCTGACCTTCGATTTCAGAGAGGAAGAATTTTTAAGAATTTCTTAACATCTGTATGGTGTAAATAGCCCACAGCCGTCTGAGTCATGTTTCTTGATGGATCAAAATTTCTCGAACAGTTTGCAAAAATGGTCACCCAAAAAACATTCCTATGAACTTTTTTCAAAATCTGAACAGCTGTTTCAGAATAGAAGAATTTCATAAAAAATTCCATTTTGTAGCGATGGCAACCAGACTTTTTGATGGAATCAAATTCTGTGAACAATTTTTAAAGAGGACCTCCTAAGGAATAATCCAGGCAAGTTTGGTTCAAACTGGCCCAGTGGTTTAGGAGTAGTCAATGTTTATAAAGAATTGTTGAAGATGCATGATAGATGACAGACACCGGGTGATCCTAAAAGCTCCCCTTGAGCATGTTGTGCTCAGGTGAACTAAAAATTGAATTGAAATTTCTCAAAACCAAATGTTTAAAATCTAGGCATTTCAGTACACCTTCTATTAAACAGTCCTAGTAAATTTTTACAGAAATTTGACTAATAATGTGGACTTTGGTGTGAAAAAGACACTAAGTTATCAAATGGCTATTTTTCCTGAACAGTTTACCAGATTTTCTTCACTTTTAATAGAGCTCAATCCCTTGATGAATCTTTGCAAGTTTAAAAAAAAAATCAACATTGTAAAGCTCATTGCTTTAACAAAGAAATGGAAATTATCAAATTTGAATCACTACTTTTCCAATACTGATTTCCAGATTCTTTTCAAAATCAATAGGGTTCTAGCTGTAAATGAGACAAACCAACTGTGTAAGTTTCATGTAAATCGGACAACAAATGCTGACTTCGTCTTGTACAGGAAATCAATTTTTTTCCACTTGAAATGACTACTTTTCCAAAACAGTCTGTTGGATTATTTTTTCACAATCAAAAGGATTGAAGCAATTGATAAAATAAACAAACTCTGCAAGTTTCATGGAAATCTGACCACAAATACAGACTTTATCATGTAAACAAAAAATTGGATTTCCTTTTTTTTAAACTTGAAATGGCTACATTTCCCATACTGTTTGTTGGATTTTTTTCAAAATCAATAGGATCAAAGCTATTGATGAAATTAACAATCTGTACAAGTTTTAAGAAAATCTGACCAAAAATTCAGACTTTATCCTGTAAACAAGAAAAAGACTAACAGATGGGCAGGCTGATGAACAGATAGACGGATGACGGAAACCACACCATGACATAAGCTCTGTTGGCTTTCAGCCAGTAGGGCTAAAAATTGGGCGGTCGTTCAAATTAAAAACATTTGCAGACAACAAATGACATACAGCTGAAATTATGCTTTTTGGCTTCAAAAGGGTAGAATACATGTACATGATGAGAAAAAGGGAAAATGCTCATCTATTGCCATTATTTTCTTCTGTTAAAACAATGTTTCTAAGAGCCTTCTCTGTCTGGGGCGTTAAAACTGGGGATTGTGTGGTCAAGGGTTAAACCTTTACCAAACAATCCCTGGTTTTTATGACCCTGAGACAGAAGCCTTTTGAGAGTAGAGCTATCACAAAATGTGATTATACCCCCAACCAGCTCCTTGTCACAAAAACAGGTCTTTGTCACAGAATGAAGAATGGTTTAGTACAAAAGTAAGAGTTAAAAGAAGTTCAAGGGGAAATAATTCTGTAGCAAATCGCAGCAGGGTCATGAAAATTGCACATGCACAACTTCATATACACAAGAAACCTGCATATAAATTCGAGTTCAGTATGCAAAAAAACTGTAGGAGTATTGCTCCGGGCGAATATGTGTCTATGGACAGATGGACAGACAAGACGATTCCAGTATACCCCCCTCCACTATATTGTAGTGGTATAAACATTGAGGGAAAAAGAGAAAATGCTGGTAACCAGCATTTTCTACTTTTACCACAATGATTTCTACCCTGCTGGAAACAAATTTCAATATCTGAATTAATTTTGTTGTCTGCAAGTGCTTTCAATTTGGACCTGTCTGAAATTTGGTTGATTGATATAAGGTTAAACAAGAGGGCCATGATGGCCCTGAAATCGCTCACCTGAGTTTATTGACCAAACATGCACCATCTAGTTTCCCAGTGACCTAGTTTTTTATCAGACATTACCCATCATCAAACACTTTTGAGATATCAATAAGACAAACATTCTAGCCAAGTTTCATGAGTATTGGACTGAAAATGTGGCCTCTACAGTGTACAAAAGGTTTTTCTAAGATTTCATCAAGTGACCTAGTTTTGGACCCGACAATTACCCATTATCAAACTCTTTTGAGACATCACCAAAACAAACATTCTGACCAAGTCTGAAGAATATCAGGCAGAAAATGTAGCCTCTAGAGTGTACACAAGGTTTTTCTAATATTTGACCCATTGACATAGTTTTTGACTCCACATGACCCATTTTCAATCTCATTCAAGGTATCACCAGGACAAATATAATGAACAAGTTTTAGGAGTATCAGACTGAAAATGTGTCCTCCAGAGCATACAAAAGGTGTTTATAACATTTGACCTATTGACCCAGTTTTTGACCCAACATGACCCATTTTCAAACTCATCCAAGATATTATAAAGGCAAACATTCTGACTAATTTTCAAGAGTGTTGGACTGAAAATGTGGCATCCAGAGCATATACAAGGTTTTTCTAAGATTTGACCTGGTGACCTAGTTTTTAACCCCCAATGACCCATTTTCAAACCTGTCTGAGATATCATCAAGACAAACATTCTGACCCACTTACAAGAGTTTCGGACTGAAAATGTGGCCTTTAGAGCCTACAAAAGATTTTTCTAACATTTGACCTAGTGACCTAGTTTTTGACCCCACATGACCCATTTTCGATCTTGTCCGAGATATCATCCAGACAAACATCCTGACCAACTTTCATGAGTATCCATCTGGAAATGTGGCCTCTAGAGCGTACAAAAGGTTTTTCTAAGATTTGACCTAGTGACCTAGTTTTTGACCCCACGTGACCCATTTTCGAACTCGTCCGAGATATCATCCAGACAAACATCCTGACCAACTTTCATGAGTATCCGACTGAAAATGTGGCCTCTAGAGCGTACAAAAGGTTTTTCTAAGATTTGACCTGGTGACCTAGTTTTTGACCCCACGTGACCCATTTTCGAACTCATCCGAGATATCATCCAGACAAACATCCTGACCAACTTTCATGAGTATCCGACTGAAAATGTGGCCTCTAGAGCGTACACAAGGTTTTTCTAAGATTTGACCTGGTGACCTAGTTTTTGACCCCACGTGACCCATTTTCGAACTCGTCCGAGATATCATCCAGACAAACATCCTGACCAACATTCATGAGTATCCGACTGAAAATGTGGCCTCTAGAGCGTACACAAGGTTTTTCTAAGATTTGACCTGGTGACCTAGTTTTTGACCCCACGTGACCCATTTTCGAACTCGTCCGAGATATCATCCAGACAAACATCCTGACCAACATTCATGAGTATCCGACTGAAAATGTGGCCTCTAGAGCGTACACAAGGTTTTTCTAAGATTTGACCTGGTGACCTAGTTTTTGACCCCACGTGACCCATTTTCGAACTCGTCCGAGATATCATCCAGACAAACATCCTGACCAACTTTCATGAGTATCCGACTGAAAATGTGGCCTCTAGAGCGTACAAAAGGTTTTTCTAAGATTTGACCTGGTGACCTAGTTTTTGACCCCACGTGACCCATTTTCGAACTCGTCCGAGATATCATCCAGACAAACATCCTGACCAACTTTCATGAGTATCCGACTGAAAATGTGGCCTCTAGAGCGTACACAAGGTTTTTCTAAGATTTGACCTGGTGACCTAGTTTTTGACCCCACGTGACCCATTTTCGAACTCGTCCGAGATATCATCCAGACAAACATCCTGACCAACTTTCATGAGTATCCGACTGAAAATGTGGCCTCTAGAGCGTACACAAGGTTTTTCTAAGATTTGACCTGGTGACCTAGTTTTTGACCCCACGTGACCCATTTTCGAACTCGTCCGAGATATCATCCAGACAAACATCCTGACCAACTTTCATGAGTATCCGACTGAAAATGTGGCCTCTAGAGCGTACACAAGGTTTTTCTAAGATTTGACCTGGTGACCTAGTTTTTGACCCAACGTGACCCATTTTCAAACTCGTCCGAGATATCATCGAGACAAACATCCTGACCAACTTTCATGAGTATCCGACTGAAAATGTGGCCTCTAGAGCGTACACAAGGTTTTTCTAAGATTTGACCTAGTGACCTAGTTTTTGACCCCACATGACCTATTTTCGAACTCGTCCGAGATTTCATCGAGACAAACATCCTGACCAATTTTCATGAGTATCTGACTAAAACTGTGGCCTCTAGAGCGTACACAAGGTAAAAAGTTGACGACGGACGACGGACGACGCACGACGCACGCCGGACGCCGGACACAGCACGATCACAATAGCTCACCATGAGCACTTCGTGCTCAGGTGAGCTAAAAAATTGATAGCTCTTTTCATTTCAGTTCTACCAAACAACAAAAATTTAGACTGGTCCAAATTGGAAGCATTTGCAGACAAGAAAAGTAATGTAACTCAAAACTTCAAATTTGTTTTGGGATGGTTAGAAAACATTGTTGGAAAATGAAACAAGAGGGCCAAGATGGCCCTGGATCGCTCACCTAAATTTTTAAGATGTCCATAGTCTATTTTTTTTTTGAGGTATTGAAACATTGGAACCAAATTCATAATTTTGCCAAGCAATTTTCAAAAGGTCACCTGTAAAAGTCATTTCGAAATCTGACCATCAGTTTCAAAAAGAAGAATTTTTAAGAATTCTTCATTTCTGTATAAGAGCAAGTAGCTCCCATCCACGAGAGCCATGTTTCTTGATGGATCAAAATTTACGAACAAGTTTTGAAAAGGGTCACCCAAGGAACATTTAGGAAAATTTCCTTTAAAATCTGACCAGGGGTTTCAGAGAAAGAGAATATTCAAGAATTTCATCATGTCCGTATAGTGCAAGTAGCCCCCATTCACCAGAGCCATGTTTCTTGGCCAATCAAAATTTTGCGAACAATCTTAGAAAAGAATCACCCAAGGAACATCTCTGTGAAATTATTTCAAAATCTGTCCAGCCGTTTCAGAGAAGAAGAATTTTTAAGAACTTCTTCATTTCCCTATAGTGCAAGTACCCCCCATTCACCAGAGCCATGTTTCTTGACCAATCAAAATTTCGCGAACAGTTTTTGAAAAGGGTCACCCAAGGAACAACTCTGTGAAATTATTTCAAAATCTAACCAGCTGTTTCAGAGAAGAAGAATTTTCAAGAATTTCTTCATTTCTGTATAGTGCAAGAAGCCCCCATTCACCAGAGCCATGTTTCTTGACCAATCAAAATTTTGCAAACACTTTTTGAAAAGGGTCACCCAAGGAGCAACTCTGTGAAATTATTTCAAAATCTGACAAGCGGTTTCAGAGAAGAAGAATTTTTAAGAATTCCTTCATTTCTGTATAGTGCAAGAAGCCCCCATTCACCAGAGCCACATTTTTTGACGGATCAAAATTTCACGAACAATTTTTGAAAAGGGTCACCCATGGAACATATCTGTGAAATTACTTCAAAATCAAACCAGTGGTTTCAGAGGAGAAGATTTTTAAAGAATTCCTTCATTTCT
This sequence comes from Tridacna crocea, assembly GCA_943736015.1. NCBI lineage: Eukaryota > Metazoa > Mollusca > Bivalvia > Cardiida > Cardiidae > Tridacna > Tridacna crocea. Next base: position 45,257,952 of record OX031064.1, read on the forward strand.
GTATAGTGCAAGTAGCCCCCATTCACCAGAGCCACATTTTTTGACGAATCAAAATTTCACGAACAATTTTTGAAAAGGGTCACCCAAGGAACATATCTGTGAAATTATTTCAAAATCCGACCAGCGGTTTCAGAGGAGAAGATTTTTAAAAAATTTGCTAAAAAATTCCATTTGGTTGCCATGGCAACCAGAGTTTTTGATGGAATCAAATTCTGTGAACAATTTTTAAAGAGGACCTCCCAAAGAACATTCCTGCCAAGTTTGGTCCAAATCCGCCCAGCGGTTTAGGAAAAGTTGATGCTTAAAGAATTGTTGACGACGCACGACGGACGACACCAGGTGATCCTAAAAGCTCCCCTTGAGCATGTTGTGCTCAGGTGAGCTTAAAATGCTGGTTACCAGCATTTCCTCTTTTTCCTATAAAGTTTTCAAAAGACTTCTGATCTAGGGTTGTGAAAACCAGGGACTGTTTGGGAAACGGTTAATTAACTAACCCTGAAGAGTATTCTGGATCAAAGGCAGTGTTTCAGCCAGCTTTGATAAAAAGGGGGCCAGTTGGCCCCCCGAAATCCTAAACAGGGGCCAATCGTCTTGAGCAAGGGGGAGTGGGGGGGTGTATTCTTTCAATATTAGACTGAATACATATAACATTCTTTTTAAAATACCTTAGGAATTAAAGATCCTCTTTCCTTTCAAGTTTGTCCCTTTCTGTGGAGCTTTGCCGAAGTCAAACAACTTAAAATCATTGGAGTTTTTATGTCGTTGGGACCTTTCAGATTAATCAGGCTTTCGGTCACCTGAAGTTTGTGATCCTATTACTTTTGCTATTTTTCCAGTATTTGATGGCCCTACCTCTTCACTTTCATTTGGGCCTGTGAAAAAGTCGGTTAATTCTTCTTTTCATTTTTCCGCCGGTTGTTTCGTAGTTCGTCATGTAAATGATACTATAAACAGATTACCCGCTCTTTGTAGCTTTTTCTCAATTTACAAACGATTGCTGTGAAAGGCGAGGAACCAGTACAAAAAAATTAAGACTGGTTTTATGCATTCGATAGTTTATGCGGTACTGCATGGTTTAAAACACTAAGCCAGTCACGATTTCGTTCCATTAATTTTCGTACGCAATGTAGTTTCGTCCCATACACTTTCGCACCTTGGCGCGGTCGTGTACAGGTAAATCGATTTTTGGGGGCCTAATATGATTTTTTTGCGCCAGATCTGGCGTGCCATGTTTGGAAATGTGCGGGAATCGTTATTTATTTGCGGGAATCCCGCAAGGGCGCATCCTGGCTGAAACACTGCAAAGGTAAGTGATGAAACATTTCAAGTAATTTTCTTTTCAATTACCTTCATAAACAGTTAGGAGAAAATCTCCATGTCCTTCTTCTTTTCCATATCTGGCCAAAAGTTGATGCAGGCCTGGTACCACATGCTGGAATAGGTAAAGAACACCAATAAAACAAACCCAAAAATGTGTTTGACCCTATACCACACAACATCGACTTTTAACAACCCTAAAGACAAGAGGGCCATTGGCCCTGGAACGCTCACCTTAGACTATAGCTTATAAGTGAAATTCAATTCTTTGAGCAACTTTGGTAAAACTTCAACCAAGGAACATCCCTGCCAAGTTTCATCAAGATTGGCCCAAAGGGTTAGGAGAAGAAGATGTTTAAAGAAACTGTTGACGGGCGAGACGCCAGACATAGGGCAATCAAATATCAAAGCTCTACACATTCCAGTTTCAAAGAAGAATTTTAAATTTTCCTTCTTTGTCCTATGTTCGAACTTCCTTCTTTGTCCTATGTTCAAACATCCCCAGGGCTGGGTCAGTTTTAACCAAAGCAGCATCCTTGGAACAAACTTGGTAGAGGTCCACTCAAAGATGCTACATACCAAATATCAAAGCTCTACACCTTCCCATTTAAGAGAAAAAGAAATTTAAAATTTTCAGTCTTTATTCCTATGTTCCAACCTGTGACGTTCGGGGCATGGCCAGTTTTGATGCCAGGGACATCACATGACCAAACTTGGTAGAGGTCCACTAGAAGATTCTGCATACCAAATATCAAAGCTCTGCACCTTCAAATTTCAGAGAGGATATCTTAAGTTTTCCTTCTCTGTTGCTATAGTCGAACCTGTGACCCCCTGGGGCAGGGCCAGTTTTAACCCCAAGGGCATAATATGAACAAACTTGGTAGAGGTCCACTAGGAATTGCTACATGCCAAATATCATAGCTCTATGCCTTCTAGTTTTAGAGGAGAAGAATTTTAAAATTTTCTTTCTTTGTTCCTATGATCGAACTTGTGACCCCCGGGGCGGGGCCAGTTTTGACCCCATGGGCATGATTTAAACACACTTAGTAGAGGTCCACTAGGAGATGCACATACCAAATATCAAAGCTCTACGCCATCTAGTTTCAGAGGAGAAGCATTTTAAAGTTCACTATCTTTGTTCCTATGCTCAAACTAGTGACCCCAGGGATGGGGCTAGTTTTGACCGAAGAGACATCATTTCAATAAACTTGGTAGAGGTCCACTAGGAGATGCAACAAACCAAATATCAAAGCTCTACATCTTCTAGTTTCTGAGGAAAAGAATTTTAAAGTTTTCCTTCTTTGTTCCTATGCTCAAACTTGTGACCCCCGGGGTAGGGCCAGTTTTGACCCCAGGGGGCTTAATTTGAACAAACTTGGTAGAGGTCCACTAGGAGATGCCACATACCACATATCAAAGCTCTACGCCTTCAAATTTCAGAGGAGAAGAATTTTAAAGTTTTCCTCCTTTGTTCCTATTCTCAAATTTGTGACCCACAGGGTGGGGCCAGTTTTGACCCCAGGGGGATAATTTAAACAAACTTGGTAGAGGTCCACTAGGAGATGCCACATACTAAATATCAAGGCTCTATGCCTTCAAGTTTCAGAGGAGAAGATTTTTAAAGTTTTCCTTCTTTGTTCCTATGCTCAAATTTGTGACCCACAGGGTGGGGCCAGTTTTGATCCCAGGGGCATAATATCAACAAACTTGGTGGAGGTCCACTAGGAGATGCTACATACCAAATATCAAAGCTCTACGCCTTAAAGTTTCAGAGGAGAAGAGTTTTAAAGTTTTCATTCTTTGTTCCTATGCTCAAACTTGTTATCCCCCCGGGATGGGGCCAGTTTTGAACCTAGGGGCATGATTTGAACAAACTTGGTAGAGGTCCATTAGGATGTGCTTCATACCAAATATCAAAGCTCTATGCTTTCTAGTTTCAGAGAAGAAAATTTTCAAAGATTTCGTTTTTTTTTTCTTTTTGTTGCCATGGCAACCAGTTATGGGTGGAATTAAATTCTTTGAACAATTTTTGTAGAGCTTCACCCAAGGAACATTCCTGCTTAGTTTCATGAAGATTGGCCCAGTGGTGTAGAAGGAGAAGACGTTTAAAGAAATTGTTGATGGACAGCGGATGACAGACGCCGGACACAGGGCGATCACAATAGCTCACCTTAAACACTTTGTGCTAAGGTGAGCTAAAAAAGCCTTTGAAAAATTGTGGGAAAAGGAGAAAATGCTTGTGAACATCACAGATATTTTCACTTGTGGCTGTACCACTCCTGAAAATATGATGAATGAATGAAAGTTGTTTTATCGCACATTGACAACTTTGGTCATTTAGTGCGCATATCTGTGTTAAAAAATAGTAAAAGTGGGGTTGTTTAAACTTAATAAAGTTTGAAAACATTAAGTGACAATAAAAGAATTGAATTAAGAATATGCATAAAGAGCATTATCGGGTTAGAGGGCAATCCCTATATACTCAAAAGTTTTAAATGATAAGAACTGAATTGAGAAGTATGCATAAAGGGCATTATCGAGTTACAGGGCAATCCCTATATCCCAAAAGTTTTAAATGATAAGATTTAAGAATGTGATAAAAAGGTTTGAAGTCAATGTTGGATTGATTAGAAAAAGTTTTTAAATGAAAAAGACAAGAGGGCCATGATGGCCCTGAAATCCCTCACCTGAGTCTATTGACCAAACATGAACCATCTAGTTTCCCAGTGACCTAGTTTTTTATCAGACATTACCCATCATCAAACACTTTTGAGATATCAATAAGACAAACATTCTGACCAAGTTTCATGAGTTTTGGACTGAAAATGTGGCCTCTACAGTGTACAAAAGGTTTTTCTAAGATTTTGCCAAGTGACCTAGTTTTGGACCCGACAATTACCCATTATCAAACTCTTTTGAGACATCACCAAAACAAACATTCTGACCAATTCTGAAGAGTATCAGGCAGAAAATGTAGCCTCTAGAGTGTACACAAGGTTTTTCTAATATTTGACCCATTGACATAGTTTTTGACTCCACATGACCTATTTTCAATCTCATTCAAGGTATCACCAGGACAAATATTATGAACAAGTTTTAGGAGTATCAGACCGAAAATGTGTCCTCCAGAGCATACAAAAGGTGTTTATAACATTAGACCTATTGACCCAGTTTTTGACCCAACATGACCCATTTTCAAACTCATCCAAGATATTATAAAGGCAAACATTCTTGCTAATTTTCAAGTGTTGGACTGAAAATGTGGCATCCAGAGCATATACAAGGTTTTTCTCACATTTGACCTGGTGACCTAGTTTTTACCCCCCAATGACCCATTTTCAATCAAGGCAAACATTCTGCTAAACTTACAAGAGTTTTGGACTGAAAATGTGGCCTCTAAAGCCTACAAAAGGTTTTTCTAACATTTGACATGGTGACCTAGTTTTTGACTCCACATGACCCATTTTCAAACTCGTCCACGATATCGTAAAGGCAAATATTCTGACCAACTTTCAAGAGTTTTGGACTGAAAATGTGGCCTCTATAGCGTACACAAGGTTTTTCTAAGATTTGACCAAGTGACCTAGTATTTGACCCCACATGATCCATTTTCAAACTCGTCTGAGAAATCATCCAGATAAACATTCTGACAAACTTTAAAGAGTTTTACTTAGTTTTGGACTTTGAAAATTTGAAGCCATTTTCATCAGACCATGTTTGCAGTTTGTTTAGACACTGTTGAAGTTGTCTCTCAATAATATTCATATTTTGAGATCTGAAGCATATAACGAAGTCATCAACATAGAGGGAACAGTCTACCCAAGGACAGATATCTTTAACTATACTGTTTATTCTTACACTGAAAAGTGTAACAGAGAGAATACATCCTTGGGTACACCCATCTCCTGTTCACAGGCTCCCAAGACAGTATTACATGTACCAGTATTATCGTCAAAGTTTGACTTCAGACCTCAACAATTCATAGTACATGAGGAAAGCATAAAAGCTAAAGTAAAACATGAGGCCATAAACCAATGCATTTTAAAATAGATTGGTTAAGAATTCATTACAGATGTCTCGAGTTTGGTCATGTGCCAAGTGTCAGCATCCTTGTTCCAAGGATCTTTGGAAGTGGACCAGATAGAGGTTTCTGAATCAGAAGCCTCACCTTCCAGATTTTCAGCATCTGCATCCATGTCCTCTAGCTCCGAAAATCTGTTGGAGGTAGGGACAGGATCATTTACTTTGACTGTGATTTCACAAGATCCATGGGTATCTCTGCTTTGTTGTTTAGATTTTGAAGACCTTTTAGGAGATTGGGGTGTATGATTAGCTTTGCTCTCTCTAGATGAAACATTAGATTTTGTTGTAGGCTGTGCAGATGGAGGTTGTGGTTTCTTTGGAGGTTGTTGTGGAGTGGGACATGGTTTTGAAGTTTTCTGTGAAGAGATATTTTGTGAAGAGGTTGATGGTTTTGAGGTTTTTTGTGTAGATATACTTTGCGAGTTTGTGGGTTTTGAGGGTACAGAAGAAGTTTTGTTTGTTTCAGATGCAGGCCGAGTCTGAGTAGAAGGTGTTGCAACTTGGACATCGGGGATGAAAGCTTTCAATTCATCAGTCATTTCAGGAAATCCCACTTTAACTGAAGTTGGGAGAGTTGGCGTAGAGAATGTTAAGATGTAGGTATGTGTATCTCTACAAATGCCATTTCTGAGAACTGAAATTCTCTTCACATCAGACACAGCCAGGTTGTTGAAGGGACAAATCATCTCATTTTTCGAGGATTAAAAAAGATTAAAAAAGACCAATACCATACCACTGAGCCAAAGAGATATCTCTCTGATGCCGTTGTCAAATATTGTATTTAAACCGCGATGAATCTATGCATGAAGGACTGGTCTCCCGCAACACACTCCCTCTTAAAGTCATCATTTATCGATGACTCAAAGCCTTATAAGGTAGGAAGTCCGATTTTAGACAACAAATGGGATTAATGGCTCAATGGCCAATCCCTGACGAGCCCCCACCTTATGATTTAAGTCAGTAGCAAAGAAACAAATAAATGCATAGCTCAAATACAAACCGCATCTGGTGGGAATCAAACCCTTGAAGGGACAAATAACCTCGTTTTTTGAAGATTAAAAGACCAGTACCATAACCACTGAGCCAAAGAGATCTCTCTCTGATGCAGTTGTCAGGTATTGTATTTAAATTAATTGGGACAAAGCTATGCATGATGGAGTAGTCTCCCGTAACACTATGCATTCTGACAGTGAGCCTGCTGACATGGGTCTAACCTTTTTACAACTCATAACTTTTTTGCAGGCCCTAGTACCAATCTACCTCCAGATTTAGTCAATCATTTGGCTGAATTAGTTTGATGGATACCAATCCCTGCTTTTTACAACCCTGAGATAAAAGTCTTTTGAAAACACTGTGGGAAAAGGAGAAAATGCTGGTACCCAGCATTTTCTCCTTTTCCCACAATGTTTTCTACCCTACTGAAAACAAATTTCAATTTTTGAGTTAGGTTTATTTTGTTGTATGCAAGTGCTTTCAATTTGGACCTGTCCAATATTTCTTCATTAGGTAAAGAGTTAATAAGTTAATTGATTGATTGTATAGTTTTTAATGCCGTTTTCAACATTATCTCAGTTGTATCATGGCAGCCAGTGCACCTATCCATGCTTTCCTGGAGTTTCTGTCACCAACACTCCACATAATATTCTTTCCAAGCCACTGGCTGCTTTCCCACATAACCATCATCGAAACAACGATCAGCGGTGAGAGAGGATCAATCCTGTAGTGATGACTACCATAAATCCTCTGAAAGAAACTGGTCGAGCCAGGGATCAAACTTACGACCCCCATTCTCAAGTCCTGCGCGCTATTGTCTAAGCCGTCGGGTCTCGGCAAAGAGTTAACCCATTACCAAACGACAAAATTTTAGGTTTGTAAAAATAGACAAGAATTGCAGATGACAAAATAAAAGCGACTTAAAATTTGAAATTTGTTTTATGAAGGGTAGAAAACATTGTGGGAAAAGGAGAAAATGCTGGTTACCTTCATTTTCCCCTTTTCCCACAATGTTTTCTACGGGCTTCTTCTCAGAGGTGTCAAAAGTAGGGATTGTGTGGTAATGGGTTAATAATACTTGCTTGTATAATGCATGATTGAGATGCAGATTACCTTCTTTTACTAGAGAGAGGCTTAAAAGTCCACTCACCACAGGTACCAGTTCTTTGTAAATCTGTTTAAATTCCTCAAACGGTGCATAAGAAAGTGAAATGTAGAAGTATTGGTAACTGCATGAAAAAAAAAGGACATCATTAATTAATTAAACCATTTAACCACATAACAAATTTTAAGACCTATCCAAATTGAAAGCATCTGCAGATGACAATTTCATTTTTGCTCAAACAATGCAATTTCTCTTTGACAGGGTAGAAAACTTTGTGGGGTAAAAGGAGAAAATGCTGATTACAAGCATTTTCTCCTTTTTTCACAATGTTTTCTACACAATCAAAGCAAAATTGCATCATTGAGCCACTTCGACATTGTCACCTGCAAGTGCTTTCAACTTGGTTAGGTCTAAAATTTTGTTGTGTTAAAACGGGTTAACTTAACATCACTCAAAACCAAGTTTCAATGACCCTAACAAGATTACCTCTTAAAAACATTGTGAGAAAAGAAGAAAATGCTGGAAACCAGCATTTTCTTCTTTTCCCACAATGTCTTCTTATGTATAAAATAGAGAAATCACCAATTAAGCAAGATTAATGTGGTCTGCAAAAGCTTTCAGTTTGACTTGTCTAAAATTTTGTTGTTTGCTAAAGAGTTAAATTTGGGTAAGTACAAACTTTCAGGGATACTCTTTACAAAATAACAAAATAACAAAATAACAAAATTTTATGCTTTTACAAACTGAAAGGATTTGTGTACGAAATATACATGTACAACTCAAAATATGACTTTTGTCTTTTAAAGAGGGGTAAACATTGCTGGAAAAGGAGATAAGAGTGGTTACCAGTAGAGGGTCAACTAGAGCTGTCACTGATTGTGACTTAATACCCAGGCCAGCACTTTGACAGAAAAAAAGTGTTAAGTTCAAGGGGAGATAATTCCTCAAGCAGGAAGAGTAGACAATTGAAAATTGCATCTTACCAATCTTCAATACATGATCAATATAATTACGTGCAAAGTTTCAATACAATTGAAGGAAAACTGTAGGAGTTTGTGACACAAAATTACTAGTACAGTCAAATCTGAGTACAGCAGCCAGTCAAGGGATGTGTCCAAATTGGCTGCTGTACACAGACTGGCTGCTGTTCACAGTACTTACTTTGGGTTCATATAATTTCGTTGGTATAAGATAACGTAAGACGGCAATCGATCGATGACAAGTATGCAGGTATCATATCGAGTGTAAAGGGTGTAAAGTTTATGTCACTTATCTGATAATCTGATCGCCAGTTTCGTGTCTATCAATAAAGATATGTGTAATTATTTACAAATTACATTGTTATTATTTCATCCTGTAGTCACAGTTTACACTAAAATTTCAAGCCGTAAAAGGTATGACGATGTTTTCAGAATCGTCTGCTTTGAAACTGCTCCGACTTCTGAAGCTACCCTTTCCCACATGTCTGGGTCACTTTGGAAAATAATATTCGCCAATATCTTGTGACAGAAGGAAACAGATCTATTGTTTAGAGCTCGAGTCATTTATTATAAGTGAAATGACGCGTTTTACCTTGACGACCTAAATTGTGTCCGAAATAAAAAGTGTTAACTCCGACAAATTTGCATCTATTTTTACAACAAGCGTAAAGGGTCAAAAATTGTAGTAGATCTGAGTTTCGGCTTCTATTCAATCTTGTGCGACTTCGAAAAGTTGCTTTTTAATATCAGATACGTCATTGTTCAACTGGATGAGACAGATTAAAGATCAGGCTGCAAGTTCTGTTTAGTCTGACACCGTCCAACAACAAATTGAAATGCGCCATCTTGTCATCACCAAATTTAATATAAGAACGACCCAAATGTAAAACAAACCATACGTCAACGTGATTTTATGCCTGTCACAGGTACACATGCATTTGCAGTAAAATTTTGATTTGGGGTAGATCTATGACGTAACTTGTAAGTCATTCAAAGCAAGAGGGTTGGTAAAACAGACGTTTGTTGTGCACATTTACGACAGTTTTACCCCATGAAATCTAATGTCGCATTGCGTTTAGTATATGGCTGTTTCAAGAACACCTGGGCAGTTGTGTCGCATGCTTTGTGTAATCAGCAGAAAATTAGTTAATATGTTTTCAAAATATCCTCGCTGGCGAAATGCAATAGTAAAAAATAAACATGGATTACTTGACTTGATGCGTGTAGGTAATTTTTTAACAGTGTTATGCCGTCCTCGCCGGGATAACAGAAAAAGAAAAGAAGTTTCAAAAATCAATAACTACAGTATAGTGTTAATTAGCGATTTTCCATATCTGACAGATTAGGTCGTGTGTTGTGTCGGCTGACCTTTGTCTAGGTGTGATATACTGTTGATCCCGACCAAATAATGTGACCACTGGCTGCATTTCACAATATCACGCTATACACAGTGCAATTAAAGAAGGAAATTGCAGGGGGGATTCGAGTGGCTGTTAATGATAGATCGGCCGCTGTTCAGGTATGACCGCTAACTCAGATTTGACTGTATTTTGTACACAGACGGACACGCAGACAGACACACAGAAAGACAGGCTGATTCCAGTATACCCCCCCAAAGATATTCCTTTTGCGGGGGTATAATTTAACAAGAGGTTCATGAGGACCTTATTGCTCTACCGGCGATACCACTCCCTTATCATAAAAGAAATGATAAACATCCGTCATAAATTGTCCCTTTTTTACAATCAGCTCTACGCCATGACTGTATAGGAAGGCTATGGTGGCCCTGTATTGCTCCACTGACTTAAAAAGAAATGTATCAAACATGAAATTTGCATCTACGGATATCTAACCCTAAGGAACCTACACTGAAATAAAACTTAACAGAGACATTAAGTGTAGACCAAAATGGTATAAACTTGGCTTTATTCATATATCTAACACATCAAAGCATAACCATTAACATACTGTGTATCATAATGAATTAAAACTGAACTTTTTCTATATAACCCATTACCATACAATCCCTACTTTTGATGCCCCTGAGAAAGACGCCTGTAGAAAATACTGTTGGAAAAGGAGAAAATGCTGGTAACCAGCATTTTCTCCTTATCCCACAGTGTTTTCTACCCTTCCTAGAACAAATTTCAATTTTTCAGTCACCTTTATTTTGTTGTCTGCAAATGCTTTCAATTTGGACCAGTCTGAAATTTTCTTGTGTGGTAAAGAGTTAAATTACCCGGGCTCATATTCACCAACTGTTCTTAAGAACATTCTTGGTCTTATTCTTCAAGATTTCCTGACTGTGAAAGTAAACCATTTGGTTTAGCCAATCAAAAGTTCTGTTACTTTCACAATGACAAAATTCTGAAGAGTAAGGCTAAGAATGTTCTTAAAGATGATTGGTGAATACGGACCCTGAATATACAACTACTATGCAGTGTAGTGTAATAACAACCAAGGGAGATAACTGGTAAATACTGTCATGAGAAACACAGAAATTACTTTCCCTAAACATGACATGATTACAATCACCTTGTAATCAACAATAACAGCAAAAAGTTTGGAACCAGGTCAGCCTGGGAAGGCCGCCAAGACCTTGACCTCTGGGTCAGGTGGTCAAACTAGGCCAGTGGGCAGTGGGGGCCAGGATCTAGGTGGTGGTCAAGTTTGGTGCGGATCGGACAGCAAGCTGAACTGGGTCCAAACTTTTTGAAGATTCATTGAGCCGCCTTTTCACAGAATAAGGCTCATTCTAAGTTTTGTCTCCAACCAATAAAGGGTTAAATAAACAATGAAGCAGAAAACTTACAAGAAAGTATCTAGGCTCTGGTCAGTAACTTTGAAACGTACTCCCATTTCTTTCCTCAGGTTATACAGTTTTCTAGCACATGGCATTACTTCTTGCCTATCCATGGTTCTGAGCTGAAAAATTTCATCAACTTTTCATAAAATGACAAAACTTCTGACTTGGTAAAACTGAAAGAACTTTTTCTGCTAGCATGGGGGAAGAACTAATACTCAAAATTAGTTAACTTTGTAATGTGCAGGTTATTTTGGCAAACGTTACTAAATAAAAATATCTGACTGTATAGAGTAAAACCTTTACCAAATAATCTTTGACTGTAACGATCCCAAGTAAAAAGCATTCAGAAAACATTGTGGGAAAGAAAATGCTGGTAACCAGCATTTTCTTCTTTTCCCACAATGCTTCCTACTCTTCAAAAGTTTCAATTTTTGAGTCACATTGATTTTGTCACATGCAAATGCTTTCACTTTGGACAGGCCTTAAATTTTGTAGTTTGGTATAGAGTTAACCCATTACCACACAATCCCTACTTTTGACACCCCTGAGAAAGAAGCCTTTAGAAAACACTATGGGAAAAGGAGAAAATGCTGGTAACCAGCATTTTCTCCTTTTCCCACAGTGTTTTCTACCCTTCCTAGAACAAATTTCTATTTTTCAGTCACCTTCATTTTGTCGTCTGCAAATGCTTTCAATTTGGACCAGTCTAAAATTTTCTTATGTGGTAATGAGTTAAGTTCACACTACAAATTTTGTAGATACTAATCTTGATCTTTCTTGTCATTGAAATACTCCAAAGTCGACCTCAGCCAAAACTTCTCCTTTTCTCTGAATATTTTCAAAAACTGTTTTGATATTTTTAAAAGAGTTTCCCTCAGGGTTGTTAAAATATGGGATACTTGCTTGCCAAAAAGTTAAAGACTTGAGCCATGCTCTCACAAAGGGGGGCTTAATACATCTCTGTGATGCTTTAACCCTTTCCCAAATGACAAACTTTTGAACTAGACCAAATTGAAAGCATTTGCAGACAACAATTCAACTCTTGCTGAAAAGATGACTTCTGTCTATGCTAGGGTAGAAAACATTGTGGGAAAAGGAGAAAATGCTGGTTAGCAGCATTTTCTCCTTTTCCCACAATGTTTTCAAAAGGCTACTATCCCAGACCCGAGAAAATTGTAGACTGGTCCAAATTGAAAGCATTTGCAGACGACGAAATAAAGGTGACTGAAAATTTGAAATTTCTTCTAGGAAGGGTAGAAAACACTGTGGAAGAGGAGAAAATGCTGGCTACCAGCATTTTCTCCTTTTCCCACAGCGTTTTCAAAAGGCTTCTTTCTCAGGGGCGCCAAAAGTAGGGATTGTGTGGTAATGGGTTAACTAAGGCAAGTCACTGCATGGTTATAGATCTATAAAATCTATTACGTCCGACAATCACCATGATCACGAGGTAGACTGGTCATCTAACCTGCATAAAATTTATCAGTAGCAAAATGTTTTGGCCCGGGTCAGTCTCGGCGGTTTGTGCATACTGATCTGGATTGATACCTTTATCAGATGCATCAAGCCTGCTTTTCATCCATTACCACACAATCCCACCTTTTAAAGACCCAAAGAAAGAGGCCTTCAGAAAACATTGTGTGAAAAGGAGAAAATACTGGTAACCAGCATAGCATTTTTTCCTTTTTCCCACAATGTTTTCTACCCTTAACAAAACAAATTTCAAATTTTCAGTCACTTTTATTTTGTCCTCTGCAAATGCTTTCGATTTGGACAAACCTAAAATTTCGTTGTTTGGTAATGAGTTAACTCTTTAACAAATGACAAAAAATTAGACTTGTCCAAACTGAATGCATTTGCAGATGAAAAAAATAAAAGTGACTGAAAATTTGAAAATTGTCTTGTGAAGGGTAGAAAACATTGTGGGAAAAGAAGAAAATGGTGGTTACCAGCATTTTCTCCTTTTCGTACAATGTTTTCAAAAGGCTACTTTTTCAAGGTTGTTAAAAGTCGGGATTGTGTGGTAATTAGTTAACCCTTTACTCCACAGATACTCATTTCTACGCATTGCTTGTAGGAGCTTTTGGAAAACATTGAGGCAAAAGGTGAAATTGCTCGTCACGAGCAATTTCACCATTTGCCTCAATGTTTTCTACAGTATGAAAAGGTGTAATATACTCATAAGAAACGGCTTCATCCTTGCTGTTATTTAGGGTCAATTAGAGATACCATAGAAATGCCTTATGGGCTAAAGGGTTAACTGATCATGGTTTGATTATTCTTAGCTTTACTTACCCGCTTCATAATTTCCAGGAATACATTTGCTGAAAGAAGAACAAAAATCATGATATAAGCTAGGCTTTGTGAAAAGGGGGATTAATGCATCGGCAAAATGTATCAATTTAGATCAAACTGCACAGTCCATGCAGTATGACCTAGGTAAAACTATAGAGGATAATCAACTGGTTGTTTTTTATATGAAAAATATCTCACGAGGATGCGTTGTAAGGCGTTGAAAAAACGAGTGCGCAGCACGAGTTTTTTTAACGCCTTACGACGCGTCCGAGTGAGATATTTTTCATATCAAAAATAACCAGTTGATTATTCTATTTATTATATACCTTATTAACATCATTATTTGTAACTTTGCGTTTGAAAGTCGAAAAAAATGTCGTTGAAAAAAAAAGGTAGTTCCCAAATGACGTCAGGAAGTGAAAGTTGATAACGTCACTAGTGATGATATCAAAATTTATTACACTGCGAAATTCCAGGATTTCACTGCTAGGTATATAATAAATTCTGCTATCAAATCAGTCAATTTTCTGCAAGGACCATTTATCCCATGATTAACTCTTTACCTAACAATGATGATTTTTAACGCCCTTGAGAAAAGAAGCCTCTCAAAAACATTGAGGGAAAAGGAGAAAATGCTGGTAACCAGCATTTTCTCCTTTTCCCACAAAGTTTTCTACCCTATCAAAGAAAAATTGCATCATTATAGTCACTATGAAATTGTCGTCAGCAAATGCTTTCAATTCCGACAGGTCTAAAATTTTGTTGTGCGGTAAAGGCAGTTAATCAATTTGTTAATTGATCTTATGGACCAATAATAATTGGACAAGAGTTAACACTGTCTGGTCAGGCTTCAGTCATTCAGGTTAACTCTTTACCAAAAACAAAATTTTAGACTGGTCCAAGTTCAAAGCATTAAATTTTGCAGATGACAAATAAAAGAAAATGTGAAATTCGTATCAAAGAGGAGAGAAAACATTTTGGGAAAAGGAGAAAATGCTGGTTACCAGCATTTTCTGCTTTTACCACAATGTTTTTAAAAGGCTTCTTTCTCAGGGTCATGAAAAGTCGGCATTGATTGGTAATGGGTTAATGATTTTAACAAACATGGCAGGAAAAAAACCCAAATTTTTCTTAAATCAACTTAATTTTCCTAAGGGAACAAATATTAACACAATTTAGAAATGTTTTCTCTGTTTCTGAAATAGAGTAAATAGAGGATATTTAGGGGTTTTTTTTGCGGTAAAAAATCAGACTTTATTTCATCCAGTGTACACCATTCGTAACATTTTCACTTGTGTCACTACGAGTGAAAATATTACCTATGGTGTTCACTCTATGAAATAAATTTAGATCACCATGAGTGAAAATATTACAGATGGTGTCCACTTGATGAAACAAATTTCGATATCACCGAAAAAAAAAAAAACCCCACAAATATTCTATTTATTTCATGCTTTTAACCCTTTCTTGGAGAAGCTTTATCAAAACCCAGTACAATTATTTTCCGTTATTCCCCGTGGCATACCCCTCCCGCATGGCAACGCTTTACAATATTACATCAAGCACGAATAATGTACACTTTACACTTTCATCTGGTTGGGAGGTAAGCGCAATTTACCCAGGCAGCACGGCAACAGGATTATGTACAAAAGGGTTCACTCTTTACCAAACGACAAAATTTTGCACTTGTCTAAATTGAAAGCATTTGCTGATGACAAAATAAACCTAAATCAAAAATTGAAATTTCACTTGGAAAGGGCAAAAACATCGTGGGAAAAGGAGAAAATGCTGGTTACCAGCATTTTCTCCTTTTCCCACAATGCTTTTAAAGGCTTTATTTCTCAGGGTCGTCAAAAGTTGGGATTGTGTAGTAAAGGGTTAAATAGCACAAAGTTTTCTGCTTGTATAGCAGCTATATATGGTCTTGTGTGGTAAAGAGTTAAACAAGCCTACTGTGGGAAGAAATCTTATATCGAAGTGCCATCTCGGATTAGCCTGTGCAGGCTGATCCAAGACAACACTTTAAGCAAACATCTGAGAGCCCTTTTTCGTAAGTTGCAGACGGTAAAACAGCTGCAATGCCTCTATGGTGGCTATAATATAGCAAGTTTACTTACATCCATCATGATCACAATACCAAGTTGTCTGTTTAGCCATAAAGTCTATCAACTGTTCAGTGAATTCTGTGTAAAAAGACAAAATACATGGACATAAACTGTTTTAAATTTTTAACAATCCAGGGTCTGAACTTTTTACCAAATGACAAAATTTTATACTGGTCCACATTGAAAGCACTTGCAGAAGACAAAATAAACTTAACTCAAAAATTGAAATTTGCCTCCAGCAGGATAGAAAACATTGTGGGAAAAAGAGAAAATGCTGGTTACCAGCATTTTCTCCTTTTCCCACAATGTTTTTAAAGGGCTTCCATCTTAAGGTCATAAAAACCAGGGATTGTTTGGTAAAGGGTTAATAAGAGCTTCACAGTGCAGCACATTATATGCCCAAAGGGGCTTGATGGTAAAATGGGTTAAGATTTAGAACACCAACAGAGATCCAAGTAATAAGAGTCACATACACAACTACACACCATTGAGATTCATTCTGGTAAGTTTCAAGTTATTCTAATAGAAACTGTAGGAGGAAATTCATACAAAAGAAATTGCTAATGGACAGATGGACAGACGGATGACCGAGACCATAAATACTACTCTTTCTGCAAATAAAAAGCCCTGGAGAAGGCCTTTGAAAGTATTGTGGAAAAAGGAGAAAATGCTGGTTACTGGCATTGTCTCCTTTTCTACCAATCTTTTTCTATCCTTTCTAAAATGGAATAAACTATAAGATCTGTTGATCTATGTTGTCTGCTTTCAATTTGGACAAGTCTAAACTTTTGTCTGTTGGATTAGAGGGAAGATAGTTTCTCTCTTTCCAAAACAACAAAATTTGGACTGGCTATTGGTTACCAGCATTCTCTCCTTTTCCCGCAAGTTTTCAAAGGCTTTCTTTCTCAGGGTTGTTAAACATTTAGATTTTGTAGTAAATAGAGTTTATTTCGTCAGCTTGTAGTTAATATGGGGAAATATTTAAAGAGAAAAAGGGAAAGGTATTTGAAAACAATGAGTGCCGTAAGGCACAAGGGGACTTTCCCTTTTCAGGCAAATATTTCCCCATATTAAAAACAAACTGACGAAATAAATTATATACTTCCTCTGATTATTTTGTCAATGAATGCTACTTTTGAAACTAGTGATCTCAAGTCAATTAAACGATTAAGTCAATTTTTAGCAAAGTAGAACGAAACAAGAGGGCCAAGATGGCCCTGGATCACTCAGCTGAATTTTTGAGAGGACCATTGCCATTTTTTTTTTTGAGGTATTGAAACACTGAAAACAAAATCATTATTTTGCCGAGTAATTTTCAAAAGGTCACCTGTAAATTCCTTTCAAAATTGGACCAGCATTTTCAGAAAAGAAGACTTTTTAGGAATTTCTTAACTTATGTACAGTGCAAGTAGCCCCCATTCACCAGAGCCATATTTCTTGACCTATCAAATTTTCATGAACAATTTCTGAAAAGGGTCATTCAAGGAACATTGCTATGAAATTATTTTAAAATCTGACAATGGGTTTCAGAGAGAAGAATTTTCAAGAATTTCTTCATGTCCGTATAGTGGAAGTAGCCCCCATACACCAGAGCTATGTTGCTCGACAGATCAAAATTTTGTGAAGAGTTTTTGAAAAGGGTCACACAAGGAACATCTCTGTGCAATTATTTCAAAATCTGACCAGCTGTTCAAGAGAAGAAGAATTTTTAAGAATTTCGTCATTTCCCAATAGTGCAAGTAGCCCACATTCACCAGAGCCATGTTTCCTGATGAATCAAAATTTCACGAACAAGTTCTGAAAAGAGTCACCCAAGGAACATCTCTGTGAAATTATTTCAAAATTTGACTAGCAGTTTCAGAGAAGAAAAATTTTCGAGAATTTCTTCATGTCCGATTAGTGCAAGTAGCCCCCATTCATCAGAGCCATGTTTCTTGATGGATCAAAATTTTACGAACACTCTTTGAAAAGGGTCGCCCAAGGAACATCTCCGTGAAATTATTTTAAAATCAGGCCAGCGGTTTCAGAGAAGATTTTTAAAAAATTCCATTTGGTTGCCATGGCAACCAGAGTTTCTGATGGAATCAAATTCTGTGAACAAATTTTAGAGAGGACCTCCCAAGAAACATTCCAGCCAAGTTTGGTCCAAATTAGCCCAGCGGTTTAGGAGGAGTTGATGTTTAAAGAATTGTTGACAATGCACGACAGATGATGGACACTGGACGATCCTAAAAGCTTCCCTTGAGCATGTTGTGCTCAGGTGAGCTAAAAATAGACACATGAAATATAATATAAAGTTAAAACAACTTACTGAGGTCATTTGGTGCTGTTTTATGAAGATGTAACATATGTCTGAAGTCTAAACCTGTAATATATAATAGATGGAGACTACTTGATGTTAAATCACTAATTAACTCTTTATCAAATAACAAAATTTTAGATCAGTCCAAATTGAGAGCATCTGCAGATGACAAAATTAATGTGACTTAAAAATTGAAATCTGTTTAGATAGGGATAAAAAACATTGTGGGAAAAGGAGAAAATGCTGGTTACCAGCATTTTCTCCTTTTCCCACAATGTTTTCTATAGGCTTCTTTTTCAGAGTCATCAAAAGTAGAGGTTGTGTGGTAATGGGTTAACACATGGCTATAATCTTTTCATTTAGTAACGATTAAGTTTACAGAAATGTTACCTTACCGATTCCTGCTTTTTTCATTTCAGCTAGAAAGTCTGGCACTGTATGCCGTCTGTTAAACTTAGATGACAGCGCATTCACAAATGTTTCTGAATTCGGAACAACACCAGCCTCCTTCATGTCTTTTAACAAAGTCTGCAACGTAAAATGAGGGAACTAAAAATGTGACAAGAGGGCCACTGGCTCTAAAGCGCTCACCGGAGTAAAGTCACCTAGTCAATTTGGACCACTCTATAAACTTGTAATTTGGTAAAGGGTTAAAACAAATATTCTCACCATCTTTCATGAGTATCAAAATGAAAATGTAGCCTATGCACTGAACACAAGGTTTTTCTGAAAAAAATCACATGGTTTAGCCGATCAGAAGTTCTGTTACTTTCACAGTCATAAAATTCTGAAGAATAAGCCTAAGAATGTTCTTAAGAATGGTTGGTGAATATGGACCCTGGTTTCATGGGTACCAGGCAAAAAATATGGCCTTCAGAAGGCATACAAGGTTTTTCAATGATTTTGCCCAATGACCTTTTTATTACCCAAATGAAATTCAATTTCAAACTTGTCCATGATGTTATCAAGACGAACGTTCTAACCAATTTTCATGAGTATCAGACTGAAAATATGGCCTCTTAGTGTGCACACAAGGCACTTGTTGATGACTACACACTACAGGCAACACAAAATCTGCATAAAGCACGACAGACACAAACCACAGCACAATCACAAAAGCTCGTCTCAAAGATGCTTTTTCAGGTGAGTTAAAGGAAACAAACAAACAAAAACTAGCTATGTAAAACATGCCAATATACTGTAATTGTGGAATTCTTTTAAGGCTTTAACTCTTTATCACACAATTCCGACTTCTTACGACCCTGAAAAAGCAGACTTTTGAAAACATTGTGGGAAAAGAAGAAAATGCTGGTAACCAGCATTTTCTTCTTTTCCCACAATATTTTCTACCCTTCCTAAAACAAACTTTAATTTTTAAGCCAACTTTATTTTGCCTTCTGTAAATCCATTTTCATTTGGACAAGTTTACCATTTTGTCGTTTGGTAAAGAGTTAATAATAATTTTTACGAAACAGACCATTAAATCAGCATTACATCTAATAAAAATTGAGCATATCTGTGAACCCATCGCTAAAAATTGACAGGAACAAAGCAAACTGATAAAAAAACATTCAATATCAGTCTGTCTGTCATGCGGTATAAATTCATGGTGGGGAAATGAGAACCAGCATTTTCTCTTTTTCCCAACAAAGTTTTCAAAAGCCTTTTTCTCAAGGACCATTAAAACTCTGGATTATGAGGTAAAGGATTAATCATCAAAGAATCACAAGTAGTAGCACTTCTAAACTCTCTGAGCAGACACCACGGAGGGTGTGCTGGTAGAGTTCTGCACAGGCCGCGAAATTATACCTTTACCGCACAATCCCGACTTTTGCCGACAGTAATGCCTTTCGAAAACATTGTGGGAAACGGAGAAAATGCAGGTAGCCAGCATTTTCTCCTTTTCCCACAATATTTTCACCAGATCAAAGGAAAAATCATCATTTAAGTCACATTTATTTTGTTGTCTGCAAATCCTTTAAATTTGATCCACTCTAAATTTTTCTTGTTTGGTAGAGAATTAAAAAACAATTTTCGAAAGCTTACCTCTGGCATGCTGCTTGATAATATCATCATATTGAATGTACACATAAAAACTGAAAAATGAGAAAATAATAATAGTAATGATATTAACCCTTTACCATACAGTGCCAACTTTTGATGCTCCTGGAAAAAAGCCTTTTGAAAGCATTGTGGGAAAAGAAGGAAATGCCGGTAACCAGCATTTTCTCCTTTTCTCACAATGTTTTGTACTCTATCAAAGAAAAGTTACACCATTTCAACCACATTGAAATTGTTGTCTGCAAACACTTTCAATTTGGACAAGGTTAAAATTTTGTTGTCTGGTAAATGGTTGACAATAATATACTTAATAAATAAATAAATAGCACCTGCACAGCATTTGAGTGCCATGATTTCGCTGCAGCTACTGTTAGAGAAAGATGGCTTTTCAGAGGAAATTTGAAATTCTTAGTCAAAACAAGAGGACCATGATGGTCCTATATCGCTCACCTGAGTACTAAGCAGTAAAGGTCTACAATGAATGCAGGACCAGTTTTGACCCCAGGGGCATCATGTGAATAATCTTGGTAGAGATCCACTGGGAGATGCTACATACCAAATACCAAAGCTCTACACCTTCTAGTTTTAGAAAAGAAGAATTTTAAAGTTTTCCTTCTTTGTTCCTATGTTTCAAACTTGTGACCCCTTAGGCAGAGCCAGTTTTGACCCCAGGGACATCATATGAACAATCTTGGTAGAGGTCTACTAGGAGATACTACATACCAAATATTAAAGCTCTGCACCTTCTAGTTTCAGAGAAGAAGAATTTTGAAGTTTTCCTTCTTTGTTCCTATGTTTCAAACTTGTGCCCCCCGGGGCGAGCCCAGTTTTGACCCCAGGGACATAATATGAACACTCTTGGTAGAGGTCCACTAGGAGATACTACATACCAAATATCAAAGCTCTACACCTTCTACGCCTTCTAGTTTCAGAGAAGAAGATTTTCAAAGATTTTGCTATTGTTTTCCTTTTGGTTGCCATGGCAACCAGAGTTATGGCTGGATTTTTCAATCTCTTGAACAACTTTGGTTGAGCTCCACCCAAGAAACATCCCTGCTAAGTTTCATCAAGATTGGCCCAGTGGTTTAGGAGAAGAATATGTTTAAAGAAATTGTGGACGACGGACGACGGACGACGGACATAGGGCGATCACAATAGCTCACCATGAGCACTTCGTGCTCAGGTGAGCTAAAAAGCATATTCTGATGGTTACTTGCCCTTGTTATCTGAGTTTCCCTTTTTATAATTAAATCATTACCAAACAACAAAATTTTTGGCATGTCCAAGTCGAAAGTATATGCAGACTACAAAGTAAAAGTGACCAAAAATTTGAAATTTCTTTTGTGAAGGGTAGAAAAGATTGTCGGAAAAGTAGAAAATGCTGGTTACCAGCATTTTCTCCTTTTCCCACAATGTTTTCTAAAGACTTGTTTCTCAGGGTCGTTAAAAGTTGGGATTGAGTGGTAATGGGTTAAGAACTTGTATGATATCCAGGTAAGTACCTTGAGTAATAAGAGAGATATACAGAGGATCTTACATGCGTGTTTATGTATATCATTTTTATCAAGCAAGTTGACTATTTATGACGCAAGCCTAGGTAAGTGTCATATACATTTTAGTCACCAAGTTTGCTAAGAATAATCATTCACAAAACAAAATTCTGAGATTTTATTTAACACATGAAAAAAGCAAAAGACAAATATGTATTCTGTCATCATCCTCAACCAATATACATATCGTCGGTTTGCTTCCAAAACCTCGTAACTACAGCAACCAACAATGTACCATTCACCCATCCATTGTTACAGATGTAGGTCAGTTTGAAATGTGTATATCCACTAGAAGATTGCTCTAACAGTTGACAAGAGAAGAAGAAAACACTAGTAGCTACCATTTCTTCCTAATGTCAACAAATCCTTTCTTTTCAAACCCATTATTATCTGCAGAGCCTCAGATAAAAGGGGAGTTGGGTTGATAGTATTCTAAATCCATTATTTCTTTTTTAAACCCTATGTTGTTGGTACTCATTAGAATCGTCTCAATGAGATGATTCTAATGAGTACCTACAACATATGATTTGATGGAGAATAATTCATATTTTTGATATCAAAATTAAAATAAGTCCCATTATCTGGAGCTCTTAATCTGTCCTTGGCATACCCACTCAATTTACAGGTGTGTTTTCTATATATTGTGGGAAATGGAGTATATATTGTGGGAAAAGGAGAAAGTGCTAATAGTCATCATTTTCTTCTTTCCCACTGTTTTCTACCCATTCACAAATTCCAAGCATGACACAAATGTTCATAACTTACCAGGAATATTCTTCTCTTTCATTTCTGTGTACAGTTGAGATGCTTTCGGTCTCTCTGATTTTGCCCGAGTAGAATGCTAAAACAAAATTAAAAAATTACAGGAATATCACATATTCAGCACATAGAGATATTATCAAGTATACTGACCAAGTTTCATAAGTATAAGATATAAGACTGAAAATCTGACTTCTAGAGTGTACACAATGTAAAAATTGATGGGTGCATGATGCACAAAGCATGACAGACACAGCATGATCACAAAAGTTCATCTTGGGCACTTTGTGCTAAGGTGAGTTATAAAACGGCATTAACTCATTACCAAACGACAATATTTTAGACTAGTTCAAAATGAAAGCATTTGCAGACAACAAAATAAAAGTGACTGAAAATTTGAAATTTGTTTTGTGAAGGGTAGAAAACAAGGTGGGAAAAGGAGAAAATGCTGGTTACCAGCATTTTCTCCTTTTTCCACAATGTTTTCTAGAGGCTTTTTTCTCAAGGGCGTCAAAAGTGGGGATTGTGTGGTAATGGGTTAAGGAATTTTATATATATAGAAACTTACTTTGATCAAACCACAAACGTAGACATTGTAGATGAATGGTGTTAGAGTGTTTGCCTCCTTATGTTTCTGAAATATCTTGTCTGCCATCTCCGCTCTGAAACAGATATATGATATGGGATTAGCAAACATTTTGTTGAAAAGATTCTGGAAATAACAATAGCATCGCAGGCTAGTGCCAATGGAGTTACTTGATCTTAAGTCTTTACCAAATGACAAAATTTTAGACTGATCCAAATTGAAAGCATTTGCTGATGACAAAATGAACTTATAAAATTAGAAAGTTGTTTCCGACATGGTAGAAAACATTGTGGAAAAAGCTCCTTGTCACAAAAAGAGGTTATTGTCACCGAATGCAGACATTTTTGTAAAGTGTCATCATCGATCAGCCTGCGTAGTCTGTACAACTTGATCCTAGACGGCACTTTATGTCAACATTAGACTTTGTCCTACAGTCGAATTGGTGAGACAGATAATCACACACAAATTCGTAAAGTCGTCTTGAATCAGCCTGAATCTGGCATAAGTAATATAGTCATGGGAGCTACTAATAAGGAGGGAGTATTAATTAGTTAAATAGAAGATATTTGTTTTTTTTCGGTGAAAGATTGAAATTTATTTCATTGAGTGGACACCATCGGTAATATTTTCACCAGTGGCGCAGATGGTGTTCACAAGATTAAATAAATTTTGATCTTTCACTGAAAAAAAAATCTATTTATTTCATACTTTTAACCCTTTCTGGAAGGAGCTTTATCAAAATCCAGTACATTTCTTTTCCGTTATTCCCCGTGACGTACCCATCCCACTTAGTAACACATTACGTCAAACGTGAGAAATGTAAGGTATATGACATCATATTTCCATCTAGTTGTGAGGCATGCGTAATTAAAAAACCTAGGCAACAAGAACATGAAAATCAGTATTTTCACTGATCGAGACATATTTTAACTGCTATTTCTCGATATCCTACCAGAAAACATGAAATAAAATATGGTAATTCCAAAATATCTTCACTATCCCTATTTATCACAGAATAGCTTACTTCCATCCCTCAGGTTCCTGTTTGTTTAACAACTTCTTAGTAACAAAGGGTATCCCTGCCTCTGTATCTTGATCTTCACCATTAAACACACATAAAACCTCCAACATCTTCTCCTCAACTTCTATTGGTATCTCTACACCTGTATTACATATCATATCGACCCTTTACCAAACAACAAAATTTTAAACTGGTCTAAATTGAAAGCACTTGCAGATGACACAATAAACATAACTCAAAAATTGAAATTTGTTTCCAGCAGGGTAGAAAACATTGTGGGGAAAGGAGAAAATGCTGGTTACCAGCATTTTCTCCTTTTCCCACAATGTTTTCAAAAGGCTTTTTCCTCAGGATCTTAAAAACCAGGGATTGTTTGGCAAAAGGATTAAGGTATGCACTGTATAAGTGGAAGTTTTTGTGACATGGAAATATTCGGTATTTTGCGAATTTGAAAATTTCTCAAACTTTTCTGTTTGTGCATCCTCGGACACCCCGGGGTCTCCCTATTTGCTACCCTACATCAACACTGGGACAATTGACTAATAAAACTTTGAATCAGCCGCCGAAAATCGATACGAAACGTCATAGCGTATGGTCGACTTGCCCATCACAAAATGACGATGGAACCAATGAAAAGCCAGCATTCTGCCAGCGGTAAAGCGAGGGAAATTCAATTAATTGTCCCAGGGGTCGATGTAGCGTAGCAAATAGGGAGACCCCGGGGTATCCGAGGATGCTGTTTGTGTATTTCACAGAAAGTATACATGTACTATCAAATAGTGTGTGTCTTATATTCGCAAACATTTCTGTATACAATGTTTATAATCTGTAATTTGAAAATTTTTCAACATGCATATACATCCATGGATATAGGACAGTGTAGATCCAAGATCAGACTGCACAATCTGTGTTTTTTTAACTCTTTACCAGACAAGACAATTCTAGGCTGGTCCAAACTGAAAGCATTAGGAGATGACAAAATTACAGTGACTCAAAAACTGGAATTAGTTTCAGGAAGGGTAGAAAAGGAGAAAGTGTTGGTCATCACCATTATCTCCTTTTCCTACAATTTTTTACAAGGGCTTCTTTCTCAGAGTTATTCAAGCCCGGCATTGTTTGGTGAAGAGAAAAAAATCCATAAAAAAAGTAAAGCTATAACTAAACGAGACCATATCCCCACCAGCTTGTTGTCTAAAACAGGTCTTTGTCAAAAAGTGCAGAATGGTTTAGTGCTCACAAAATGCAAAATGGTTTAGTCCAAAAGTAAGAGTTGAAAAAAGTTCAAGGGGAGATAATTCCATTACAAATCTAAGCAGGTTCATGTACATTGAACATGCACAAATTCATATATATTATAGGAACATTGGGTGTAAATATGAGTCAGTGCTTGAAAAAAACTGTCAGAGTATTTTGCTGGATAAATTTGTTTCTGCCGAGAGACATGCGGAAGGACAGACACATGGTGATTCCAGTATAGCCCCCTCCACTTCATTGTAGAGGCTATAAAAAAGAGAGGAAAAAAAACTATATGAAAGTAAGACTGTTTCGTAAAGGAACAACTATTCATCACATTCTGAGTTTTCACAGACATGCTAGTATCAGTTACCAATTAAAGAAGTGTTTACCTTTTTCTATCAGTCTATCGTATATTTCCATAGCATGGGAGACTTTTCTCTTTCTAATTCTCTCCTCCAAGGCATTCACACTTAAACTCTTGTCCTCGTATTCCACTGACCCTGGATTGAAAGCCTAAGATAAACAAACAAAAACAAAAGTTCTAACATAAGACATGAGTTCCGCTCTATAAAAACAGTGCAACAAAAGCATGGTAAAATCTGTTATTCTATTGTAGAGTGACGTCATTCTACATAGAGTGATGTCATTCTACTTAGAGTGACGTCATGCTGAACAAAGTATGTTATTCACTGGAATATAATCTGCATCCATGTTTTCACTCTTAGTATGAACTTGTTTTCCTTTGATTAACCCTTTCCCAAATGACTAACTTTTGGACTAGACCAAATTGAAAGCATTTGCAGATGACAATTCAACTCTTGCTGAAAAGATGATTTCTGTCTATGACAGGGTAGAAAATATTGTGGGAAAAGGAGAAAATGCTGGTTACCAGCATTTTCTCCTTTTCCCGCATTGTTTTTAAAAGGCTACTATTCCAGACCTGTAAAAACCAGGGATTGTTTGGGAAAGGGTTAAGAGTGAGTCATGTTAGGATCAAAATTTTCTTCTTTCTCTCGTGGTTTATCGTCCAATAAACCATGTTGTGAGTTATGATGTGCAATGGATTATGGATTACCAGCATTTTCTACTTTTCAAACAATGTTTTCAAAAGGCTTCTTTTCCAGGAGTGTAAAAAGTCGGCACTGTATGTTAAAAGGTTGAAGATTGCTCAAATAGCAGAATTTGTTTTTGATAGAGTAGAAAACCTTTTGGGAAAATGAAAAAATCTAGTTACCATCATTCTCTCTTTTTCCCACAATGTTTTCAAAAGATGTCTCTCCAAGGTGCGTTAAACCAGGGACTGTTGGGTAAAGAGTTAATCCACTTGCAAACTCAAGAATGTGTAAACCCTTTCCCAAACAATTTCTGGTTTTTACAGATCTGGAATAGTAGCAATTTGAAAACATTGTGGGAAAAGGAGACAATGCTGGTAACCAGCATTTTCTACTTTTCCCAAAATGTTTTCTACCCTATCATACGCAGAAATCATCTTTTCAGTGAGAGGTGAACTGTCGTCTGCAAATGCTTTCAATGTGGTCTAGTCCAAAAGTTTGTCGTTTGGGAAAGGGTTAAAAATGATGACAAACACAAATTTTCACACATGCGGATCGATATTGTTGATTGGTACTAATTAGTGCTGAACTGCAAAAATAATTCAAGGCACTGTGTTGTATGTGCTGGCAATTAATGAATCAATATGAAAATTTGACAGTTTTGAAATTCCTTTAACTCCTTACCACACAAGAAAATTTTAGACTGGTCCAAATTGAAAGCATTTGCAGACGACAAAATAAAGGTGACTGAAAAATTGAAATTTGTTCTGGGAAGGGTAGAAAACACTGTGGGAAAAGGAGAAAATGCTGGTTACCAGCATTTTCTCCTTTTCCCACAGTGTTTTCAAAAGGCTTCTTTCTCAGGGGCGTCAAAAGTAGGGATTGTGTAGTAATGGGTTAAACATTTATAAGGAAGGGTGTATTCTTTTCACCCATTCTGATACAATGTTCTGTGTTCTGGAATGCTGTTCTGGAATGTGCGAAAGGAATATGTCAGAACACAAGACAATGTTACGGAAATATGTTCTGAATTGAGCATGTTCGGAACATTGTTCTAAACCATATCAAAATGAAAGTACATTGCCATGATGGTTGTTGCAAGAGCTTCTGTCTTAGCTGTGTAAGTTGAAGATACAATTAGCTGCAGAGAGGGAGTAGAAACGAGTCTACAATGCCCCTATATACCATAATACGGCATTCATATCTTAAAACAACAACTGTAAATTTGGCCATGAAGAACTGTCCATCTTTCAGGCATCTTGTATCACCTAGCAACTGATCAGCAGGTGCGCTGCACCTCGATTGAATTAAAACAGTCAGAATATGTTCTGAAGAACACGGCACATTGTTCCGAAATACTCCATTGACCTTGGACATGTTTGGAGTGCAAAGGGAATACGCCCAAGTGTTTTGATCTCCAGAAGAGGAAATCACCTCAATATGTTTATCATATTTACCAGCACATTTATCTTACGATGGATGACATTGTACACAAGCAAACCAAAGCGGCTGCAACCTACATGCTGATGTAGTCCATATGATATCTTTTATTTTCTTTAATCCTTTCCCAAACAAGCCCTGGTTTTTACGTGTCTGCAGTAAAAGTCTTTAGAAAACACTGTGGGAAAAGGAGAAATTGCTCGTAACGAGCAATTTCTCCTTTTCCCAAAGTCTTTTCTACCCCTTCTGAGAACTTTCTGCCATTTTTCTCCAAATGTAAAATTGTCGTCTGCAAGCTCTTGGGGTTTGGAAGGGTCCAAAACTTGTCATTTGGGAAAGGGTTAATGGATAAAATGCATGGATCAAGGCTATACACTGCAGTGCATTATAGTTTGAAAAAATACTGGAACCATGGATTTCTTGATTAAAAGGTAAAATTTGTATAGAAAATACTTGATCCCTCATAATTCTTTCCTGATCACAAGATTTCCAGGACAGCGTAGTCCAGTTAACTCATTACCAAACGACAAAATTTTAGGCTTGTCCAAATTGAAAGCATTTGCAGGCAACAAAATAAAAGTGACTGAAAACTTGAAATTTGTTTTGTGAAGGATAGAAAACATTGTTGGAAAAGGAGAAAATGCTGGTCACCAGCATTTTCTCCATTTCCAACAATGTTTTCTAAAGGCTTCTTTCCTAAGGTCGTTGAAAGTCGGGATTGTGGGGTAAAGAGTTAAAAAGTAAAATTTGAACAGAAAATATTTGATCCCTAGTATTTTTTTCCTGATCACAAGGTATCCAGGAAAGCCTGGTCCAGTTAACCCTTTACCCCATAAGACATTTCGATGGTATCCCTAATTGACCCTAAATAACAGCAAGGATGAAGCTGTTTCTTATGTGTATATGGCACCTTTTGATAGCATAGAAAACATTGTGGCAAAAGGTGAAATTGCTCGTCACGAGCAATTTCACCTTTTGCCACAATGTTTTCCAAAGGCTCCTACAAGCAATGCGTAGAAATGAATATCTATGGAGTAAAGGGTTAAAAAAAGCCTGACTGTACAGACAGCCTTCTGATGAAAACAACAGTAAAAACCCTGAATGAAACATGAAATTTACTGGTATATCTGGTTGAGCTTTTAAGTCCATAAAACATTCTTTGTACATATTCATCATTCGATGGGCCGTTTTCCTTCCTTCAACTTTGGCCTTCATTGCCTGATGCTGAAATAACAGAAATATCCACTTATTAACCCATTACCACACAATCCCTACTTTTGACGCCCATGAGAAAGAAGCCTTTTGAAAACACTGTAGGAAAAGGAGAAAATGCTGGTTAGCAGCATTTTCTCCTTTTCCCACAGTGCTTTTTTACACCTCCCAGAACTAATTTCAATTTTTCAGTCACCTTTAATTTGTCATCTGCACATGCTTTCGATTTGAACCAGTCTAAAATTTTGTCGTTTGGTAAAGAGTTAACTCTACCAAATGACAAAATTTTGACAAGTCCAAACTGAAAGCATTTGTAGAAGTCAAAATAAATGTAACTCAAAAATTGAAATTTGTTTCCAGCAGGGTAGAAAACATTGTGGGAAAAGGGGAAAATGTTGGTTTGTTGTTTGGTAAGGAGTTAAGTTTGGATTACATGTATGTGCTAAAGGGTTAAATTTGCTTTTAGAAAGGTAGACAACATTGTAAGAAAAGGATGAAATGGTTTACAAAATGACAAAATTTTATACTTGCCCAACTTGAAAGCATCTTCAAAGGACAAAATAAATTTGACTCAAAACTTGCTTTTCGACGAGTAAAAATATATTGTGGGAAGTGGGAAAAGGAGAACATGCTTGTTGCCGGCATTTTCTCCTTTTCCCCCCATGGTCTCAGAGGGCTTCTACCTTTGGGTCATAAAAACCAGGGATTGTTTGGTAAAGTTTAATCTGAACATCAGGTCAAGGGAGATAACCTGGGTTAGACATAAAAAACCCCAGGTCTGTCAGCCCCAGGCCAGTAATTTTTATGCAGGACCGACAATGGTGGTCTAGTGGTAAACATGTTTCACTACCAATCCGGATGTGATGGGTTGGAATCTCGGTCTGGCAGGATGCTTAGTAAAGTTAGTAGAAACTCAGTGTTTCAAACCCAACAAAAGATGAATTGGATAGAAATCCAAAGCTAGCCTCACATCTATAGGTGCTTTACAATAAACATGTAAAAGTACAAAAGGAATCTATTTGAAAGAGAGCCTGAGTCCTGTACCCAGAATTCCCTGAATCTGACTCTTTCTGTCTACTCCATTCTGTGCTTGTCAGATATAGATATATATATACATGTAATAACAAGCACATGTGTATATACATCACATAAAAGTTTGAAAGTTGATCCTTTGCCACACAAAGCTACCTTTTAACTCTTTACCACACAAGAAAATTTTAGACTGGTAAAAATTGAAAGCATTTGCAGACGACAAAATAAAGGTGACTGAAAAACTGAAATGTGTTCCGAAAAGGGTCGAAAACACAGTGGGAAAAGGAGAAAATGCTGGTTACCAGCATTTTCTCCTTTTCCCACTGTGTTTACAAAAGGCTTCTTTCTCAGGGGCATCAAAAGTAGGGATTGTGTGGTAATGGGTTAACCAACCTGAGAAGGAAGACTTTTGAAAACATTGTGGGAAAAGGAGAAAATGCTGGTAACCACTATTTTCTCCTTTTTCCACCATGTTTTCTCCCCTATCAAAGACAACTTCCACAATTTTAGCAACAATGAATTAAGTATCCCCAGATGCCTTTGATTTGGACAAGTCCAAAATTTTGTTCTTTGGAAAAGGGAAAAATCTAAATTTCAATTCAAGGGAAATAACTATAACCAATTTTACAGCTTTTAACCCTTTCCCAAACAACAAACTTTTGGACTAGATCAAATTGAAAGCATTTGTAGACGACAATTCAACACTTGCTGAAAAGATGATTTCTGTCTATGATTGGGTAGAAAACATTGTGAGAAAAGGAGAAAATGCTGGTTACCAGCATTTTCTCCTTTTCCCACAATGTCTTCAAAAGGCTGCTATTCCAGACCCGTAAAACCAGGGATTGTTTGGGGAAGGGTTAAAGGGAGACTATCTATCAACATTCAGAAAGAAAGAATAGCAAAAGTCATACAGACCTTAAACTTGACTTGATACAGCATGTTATCATCCATGAAGTTGTAATTAACTGACAAGTCATCCTGAAGAAAAAAGTCAACAGATTCTTCCGAACAAAGTCTGTGTGACAAAGAAACAATAGTGAACAAAATTAATGCAGAGCAGAAATACAGGGACCAGGTAGTAGAGATAACTGTCCCCAAATGCGATGTTACTTTTCGACTGGTCGCCTCTGGGTACAGAGACAATCCGGACAAAATCAGTTGAAAGTTCCGCACAGATTTTGTGCGCAAGTTTGAACTCTTATAATTTCCCAAATAGAGCACAAAACTAGGATTTAAACATACCTGTGGCTTGCGTATTCAATATTCTTTCACTTGAAATACAAATATTTTCAATTCAAATGCAGATTGTGAGAAAATACTGTGCATTTCATCAGTGACTCGAGCTGTTTACATTCCTGATAACATTCAAAATGGTTGCCACGCACGATAAATTTCATCCATGATTTTTCCGAGATAAACATGTTGTAAACGACTTCTACAAGCTTTTTATGTAATGAATGGTTTAACAATTTGTTTTTGGTCATGATTAGTGCTAAAATTTAATTGCATTTCACTGCAATACAGATAAAACCGACGAAACCCAAAGTCGGTATAGCACTCTATATTTGCTACCGGAAAATTTACAATGGACTTGAGACGGTACCGTGTACAGTAAATGTCCAAATATGAAAAAGATCATCGGGGCGTCTCATTATTGAGACTAAGGGACCAGGCAGCATTCGAAACTAGAATCCCTGGATGAAAGATCAACACCATAACCACTGGGCTACAGAGAATTCTCCCAAATGCAGTTGTTAGGTATTGTATTTAATCCATTACCACACAATCCCTACTTTTGACGACCCTGAGAAAGAAGCCTTTAGAAAACATTGTGGGAAAAGGAGAAAATGCTGGTAACAGCATTTTCTCCTTTTTCCACAATATTTTCTACCCTTCACAACACAAATTTCAAATTTTCAATCACTTCTATTTTGTCATCTGCAAATATTTGTGATTTGGATAAGCCAAAAATTTCATTGTTTGGTGATGAGTTAAATTGTGAAGCCATGCATGAAGGAGTGGTCTCCCTTAGCAACACAATATATAGGCCATACTCTGGCAAAATGCATTTTAACTGGCCGATTAGCTCAGTAGGTAGAGCGTAGGACTCGTGAACACAATGTTTCAGGTCTTTACAGGTTGTGGGTTCGAGTCCCCGGCTGGCCAACTAAAAAAATTATTAATAGTCTTTCGGATTAGACGTTAAACCGAGGTCCCATGTGATGGTGCTATACACTGAGCATGTTAAAGAACAAGGCGGAATTCTCAGTAGTTTCGTCCTGTATCCTTGCACTATCCCCCGTAACAACTAACCGTCTTCTGGGGGCGTCGCTCAGATGGGCAACCGGTGGCGACGATAAATAAATGAAAATAATCAATCAAAAATACATTTCTATTGTGCATATAGCTACCAAGCAAGTTATCATCATTAATGAAATCCATTTTGTCTCACCACACCTTTGTTGCTCTAATGGTCTATCACAGAAGACTAAATTGTCCTCAGTTGATAATCGAACACTTAACCCTTTACCAAACGACAAAATTTTAGACTTGTCCAAAGTTAAGGCACTTGCAGACGACAAAATAAACATGACTCAAAAATTGGAAGTTGTTTCTAGCAGGGTAGAAAACATTGTGAGAAAAGGAGAAAATGCTGGTTACCAGCATTTTCTCCTTTTCTCACAATGTTTTCAAAAGGCTTCTATCCCAGGGTCGTGAAAATCAGGGATTGTTTGGTAAAGGGATAAAGCACATTGGTGCATCACCTGTATATCACAGAATATATACTCAAATTTTCATCATCATCCCCAATGTTCTATTTATAGTAACAGTGTCTGATAATGAAAATTTCCTTATTCCTTGACAGACCAAAGATGTTTCCGAGGCCTATAATGACGGTAACTTACAAATTTTGTCGTTTCTGAAAGTGCTTTCAGGATAGTGACAGAATCTCGCTTCACTTTTCGTGGTACTTCAATCCCTCCATAACTAACAGTTGGTGCATCAGTTTTCGGTGTTGGAATCAGTAATTTTGCATACGCTGCTTTCCACATTGGTATTGGCGTCTTTATCCAGAAGGGTGGTACACCACTTAATGTTTTCCATTCTGGGCGTCTTTCTTTCGTTTCGACATCAGGCTGTCCAATATGCTGTGTCTCATCATGAACTGTTGATGCACTTCCATGTTGTGAAAAGGTTCTTGAGCAAAGCAAACATGCGTTTCTGAAAAAACAAGATAACCACATGCCAGTGCCAATGCTTGACTGCAAGTGCTTGATTTTCAACGAAAATTTTAATTCCACAAAGGTATTTCCTGTATCAAATATACCTGGATAGATACCTTCCCTTTTTGCATACAGGGTAGGTGCCCCTTTTGATACTTAACTCTTCACCAAATATCAAAATTTTAGACTTGTCCAAACTGAAAGCATTTTTAGACAACAAAATAATTGTGGCTAAAAAGTTGAAACTTGACTTTAGAAGGGTAGAAAACATTGTGGGAAAAGGAGAAAATGCTGGGAACCAGCATTTTACTCCTTTTCCCACAATGTTCTATGAAGGTTTCTTTCTCTGGGTCGTAAAAACCAGGAACTTTTTTGTGTTTCGAGTTTTGGTCCGAGATGCTGTTGGTAGGGTAATATGTTTTTTTGTTGAAAACATTGCTGCTTGCAGAGGAAAGGTGAAAATGCAGGTAACCAGCAGTTTTTATCCTGTCCCACAAAGTCTTCCATTTTATTAGCTGGAAATTTTGTCGCATACAACCATTTGAGAAGATGCGAGTATTACTTCCAGATGTCTTTAACCCATTACCACACAATCCCTACTTTTGATGACCCTGAAAAAGAAGCCTTTTGAAAACATTGTGGAAAAAGGATAAAATGCTGGTAACCAAACATTTTCTTCTTTTCCAACCATTTTTTCTACACTTCACCAAACAAATTTCAAATTTTCAGTCACTTTGATTTTATCTTTGGCAAATGCTTTCGATATGGACAAACCTAAATTTTGTGGTTTGGTAATGAGTTAAAAGGCCTAACGTGAAGGTGTCTGTGAAGACCAGTAACAAAAACAGCATCGGTGCAGACCTGCAGAGTTGATGCTAAACCCCCCCCCCCCCCCCAACTTTTAATTGTTTACTTCAGGATGCTTTATTTCACACTCGTTGATGATAGTTTCAAACAAAGGAATAAAAATAAGCGGATTTTATATCGTTTACGGACATACATGGAGGAAGATACTACCCTGGCTTGCAGCAGTAATAACGACCGAGGCTGGATTTTAGAGATGTCCGACTAATAGGCTACTTCTGGATTAACACATGCCCTTGAGAACATCGCGTTTAAAATTATGAATCTTACAAGAATTAAAGAGATTAAAGTTAACTGAAGGATCACTTTGAATGAAGAGACTCAATTTTTAATCAAGAAAACTTTACCGTCTGATAACGATATGTCCGTGCGGCAACATTGCCATGCTGCAGGGAACAACTCGGGACGACTTCACCCGGTTTTAGTCCATATCTGTCAAAATAACCTCGCCTTGATTTTTTTTTTTTACCGATTAGTTCGTCAATTAGTCTCAACTATGCATGTTTCTGCTTTTTAATGACCGTTTATTTATGATTATAATGATTTTTTTTTTTCGCAAGCTCGGCGAATTCAGCAAATATACGGAACAGGTCGAATCTTTGGAAATTTTTTTATGGTGTAAGGGAAAACACTCGTACACTAACTTCCTCTCTGTCATGCCAGAGTCATGTCCCTTTTAATGGTACCAGGAGAACTCGTATCCTGGAGAACTCGTATCTTGGGGCACTCCTATCCAAATCTCAAGGTTACGTGTTCTCCAGAGAAGTCTCTGAAGAATTCGTATCCCCTCTAAATACATACAATGATAGGTTACCAACATGTCAACTTTTATTTTTATGCCGTTATTGATGAAAATGGGTTTTTTTTAATTTGGTTAAAAAGACATAAATAAAGTAAACAAACTTATGTGTTTTCTTATGCAGGCTTTATATTTAACTCTGTTTAAATTGATTTACCTTGTGTGTAGCATGAACCAAATCAGGTTAAAATCAGTAATTTTATGGCCAAAGGGAGAAAACTCGTATTTACCGACACTACTTTTTCATGATAGAGTTACTTCCCTTACATTTGTGGACAGCATAAAACCGAAGACGAATAAATACCATTGTGAAGACGATCTGTATCGAAAAAAAAAAAATTGTTCGTAGAGCTGTCATTATTTCTGGTAAAGTTTAAGACAGCCTTGCAGATGCTGCTACTTCTGAAAATATCATGACAGAAGACTAAAGAAAGAAAAAACAATTGCAGAGGTGGTTACTATTTTGTAAACAGGTAGTGGTCTCCCTTGTATATTTCGTCACATTTGTAAACAAGGCGACCGCTGAAATTTAAACTTGGAAGTTTACGATTCTGTTATCAAAGTAAGAGCTCACTCAGAATCTAAATGTAATTTTTACAATCAAATTTATCAACTGATGAATGTATACGATAAAAAAGCTTTATTATGTCACAATATTTAGACTTTTGAACCAATGAAATGTTTTCTTTCAATTAGGTTTTCGAGGTTATTACTAGATATTGTTAATATGGGCTGAATTGTCAAATTTCAATAATTTCTTTGATCATTCACCGTGAGGAACAGGGGACAGACAATGAAAGCATAAAGGTCTGAATCTTTCAAGCAAATAAATGGAGATGAAAGCTATGCTTTTTCCCGATTTTGTTAATGTTGATCCCGGTTTAGATTCCCCCCCCCCTTATTTTTATAATGGAAGGGGGTTGTACATGGGGAGGTCACTCTTTATTAATTCAAACACTAAATCCCGGAGACAATAAATTGATTTAATTAAAATAACGCAAAAGAATCCTGCCTTTGACTGAAAAATACCAGCGGAGAAACCATCAGCACAGACCAAACTATGGTGTACTTATTTATAAACGAACGTGCAGGCCGATTCTGAATCAACACGGTCCATTCATAACGTTTTTCCAAAGGAAAACTCCTTTGAAATAGCCATGATTGTGTTTCAAAATCGGCTTCAAAGTCTCATTTTACATATTTTGCAGAATATGTGTTAACAGAGGGTCCGGCTTTTTCGATAGACCGTATGGGTATAAAATTAAGGTAAGACCTGTGTAATGGAAAACAGCTCTTTCTCTCTCTCTCTCTCTCTCCTTTATTTTCTTTGTTTCTCTCTCTCTCTCTCTTTATTTTCTTTCTTTCTCTCTTTCTCTTACATTTCCCCCTCGCTCCCTCCCTCTTCGTCAATCTTTCATGTCCGACAAAGTCTGAACTTCGAAAAGGTCTTGAAAAGCAGAAATATGTGCACTGGCCACCTTAGTACAGCTGATATTATGTACAAAACAGTCATTAACACGACAAAACCAAGAATAAAATGATATAAGATCAAACCTTTACTACACAATCCCAAGTTTTTCATGCCCTTTAGAAAAAAAAAAAAATGAAAAATTTTGTGGGAAAAAGGCAAAATGCTGTTAACCAGGCTCTAAATTCACCAATCATTCTTAAAAACATTCTTGGTCTTATTCTCCAGAATTTTCTAAATTTGAAAGTAAGACAAATTCTGATTGGCTAAACCAAATGGTGCTGGTGTACTGGTGTAAGAAACTCCAGGAAAGCACTCTTTGCAGTTCTTCCCTACATCTCATTTTGCATTCCGATATTTTTCAGTCTCTTTAGATTTTTTGTCTGTATTTATGGCAGTCTGGATTTGGGTCTCTTTTGCTGACAATCCGTCACTTGGTGTGCCCTAAAACAGTTTGTCATTTGTTCAGGCTTTCAGACAGTTTCTCATTGAGTCTGTCTTTTTGTCCCTTTTTATGACAAAAATAAAGGAACAAATAACATAGGGAGAAAGAAAGAAATTGAAAAGCGGGGCTTTCTTTTGAGTAGCAATTTGTCTCGGAGATCTCAAGTGGACATTTCCAAGAAATAACATGAAACCTTGGTCACTATCGTTTCCGCCCTCGTCTGCAATGTCTTGCTACTTTTCTCTGTCTATCTGTTTGACTTCTAGTTCGGTTGTCTGTCTGTATGTATGTCTACGAAAATGTATTTGAAAAATGAAATATCTTTAACCCTTTACCAAACGACAAAATTTTATACTGGTTCAAATTGAAAGCACTTGCAGACAACAAAATAAAGGTAACTCAAAAATTGAAATTCTTTCCAGTAGGCTAGCAAACATTTTGGGAAAAGGAGAAGATGCTGGTAGTCCAGTGGCCGCTTTCGTCCGTATGGCGTTTAACGTCATTTTCAACATTATCTCAGCTATATTGCGACAGCCAGTGCACCAATATATCATTTTCTCGAGTTTCTATTACTAGTGCCCGGCGCAAGTCTTTATTAGCTACTGGCTGCTTTTGCATGTAATCCTCTTTGATCAACAACAATTTGCAGCGAGAAAGGAATGAATCCTGTCGCAATTATCATCATCAATTCTCGGAAAAGAAAAGGCGGAGCTGCAGTTTTGAAGAGCTCCTAACCCTTTACTGCACAATCCTTATGTTTAACGCACTGCAAGAAAATGCCTGGTAACCAGCATTTTCTTCTTTTTCCAGATTGCTTTTTCTGCCTCCCCAAACAAAATTTAGATTAAGTATTCACTTTTATTTCCTCGTCAGCAAATGCTTTCAATTTGGACTATTCTAAAAAAAAATTTGTATGGTAAATATACTATTATATCTTCCTGGAAAAATGAGCTGGAAGACGTACATTTGTTTGTTTGTAGTGGAGTCTAACGTTGCTTTAACACCTTAGGTCATATTAAAGTGTCAAATGCACACATTCATTGTGTTTCCTGCTTTCTCATACAGGTAAAGAGAGAGAGAGAGAGACGAACAGAGGATGAGAGAGAGACAGACAGAGAATGAGAGAGACGGACAGAGAGAGAGACATACAGAGAATGAGAGAGAGACGGACAGAGAATAAGAGAGAACAGAGAGAGACAGAGAGAGACGGACAGAGAATGAAAGAGAGAGAGACGGATACAGAGAGAGAAAGACAGAAAATGCGAGAGAGAGAGAGAGACAGGGACAGAGAAAGAGAGAGGGACACAGAATGACATAGAGAGAGAGAGAAAAGTCTAGAACCACAGCTAGGGGCAGGGGCAGGGCTTTTAAAAATATCGTTTTAAAACATCGTGTAAAAAAGAAAAAATACTACTTTCTTACGTTTCAATTGCCTTTTTTTCTACAGACATTTTCCTTTTCCCACAATGAGCGCTTGTTTTTTTAAAGAAAGTACTATTACATGACAATTTTTGTTAATGAAGTTTTTGTTACAAGAAGAAATATGAAGAAAGGAGCTACTGAAAGAAGTTTTTTTTTTTCATCGATATCCGGTATTCACAGTGTTCACTTTTTTTTGTGTGTGTTTTGTTGTTTAAACTTTAACTAGACGACAAATGTTTAGCCCTTTTCAAATTGAAAACATCTGCAAACGACAATTTTCATTTGGCTCAAAAGGTGCACTGTTTATAGATAAAATAGCAACCATGGGAAAAGGAGAAAATACTGGTTACCAGCATTTTCACCTTGTCCCATAATGCTTTCAAAAAGCTTGCTTCTAAGGGTCATCAAAAGTCGTCATTGTGTGGCAAAGGTTTAAACAGTTAGTACCCCCGCGCTACGTCTATCAACATACCAATACGGGTTTCCAGGGCTAAGCGTTTTAATCCTATATATAGTTGTTTGGTGAATTACCTTTTCGTTTTGATTTTGAAACACAATTTAAGTATTTGTTTGGTTTCAAGGACAGACAGGCGTATTTAATTTCTTTCTATAATAATTGTTTAATTCAATCAATTTACTAGAGCAGATAAAGAAAAGCTGATGAACAGTAAAACATTTATTATTCTTGAATAACGGTTGAGGTGTCGACAGACCTCTGTTTCATTTTCAAAATGAACAAACCGTAGGGTCGTCTTGTAAATTGTGAATAAAAGTTGCACATTTTGCATACTTTTAAGCCTTATACTTGGCATAAAGTTGAGCTCCACAAAAGTGGTGTTCCTTTCATTTGACCAATGGCCCCAGCCCCGACCCCTCCCCTCCTCTCCCATGGCCCCTTCCCCCGCGGGGGAGAGAGAGAGAGAGAGAGAGAGAGAGAGAGAGAGAGAGAGAGAGAGAGAGAGAGATTTCTATTAGTACTTTGATAAAACTCTACTGTCTATGCTAAGGTGAGGTTTACGCTGTCCGTCTGTCTGTCTATCCATGTGTTTATCTTTTTCTTGTTTACGCAATAAAGTCTGCATTTCTCATTAGATTTTCGTGAAACTTACAAAATTTGTCAATCTCATCAATATATAGCTTGAAACCTATTGATCTTGACAAAAAAAGAAGGCCATGATGGCCCTGTATCGCTCCATTGGCTTTTTAACCCTTTCCACACAATTTAAAGTGTTCATGACCCTGAAAGAAAGGGCTTTCGAAAACAATAAACACTGTCAGGCAATATATAAGCATGTTTATTCTTTGGCATGATTTCAAGTTCTTGGGGAAAAAAAACCCTCAATGATAGAAATCTTACTTAGAATTCAATATTCTACTTATGTGAGCATAACTATTAGCATCAAAATGAATCACTTTCCCTGAAAACAGAATATTTTCTATTAAAAAAAAAATATCTAGCACCAATGATGTATCAGTGTAGTTTGATAATCAAGGGAGGTAAATAGTAAAAACAAACTATCCTGTATACAAGAGTTACTTCCCTTGGTTAATTTAATTGAAGTTACCGTATAAGGAAGCCAATGTTAAACTTGTGATCCCTGGAATGGAGCCAATTTTGACCCCAGGCCTGTAAAATGAAGAAACTTGTTAAAGGTCTATTAGATAAAGCTACATGCCAAACTTAGTAGCCCTGGGCCTTGTGGTTTCAGAGAAGATTTTCAAAAATGTCTTTTTCAGTTTTATGGCCATGGCAACCAGAGTTTCTGAAGGAATAAATTTCTTTCAAGAAATTCTGATACCATGCAGGATAATATATGTAAAGATTCATCAAATTTGGATGGGTAGTTTCAGAGAAGATGTTTGAAATAAAAGTTGACGCACTTACGCATGCATGACAGACAGACAGACGAACTGGGGAACGGATGCACGACGGACATCAGGCCACAATATAAGCCCCCTGGCCTTCAGCCAGAGGAGCTATAAATTGCTAATTTATATGATAAAGATTCAACAGCTGTGATCATGAATCAGTCATTTTCAGACTATTTATATTCTGTATAGCAATAAAGGTTCTTGGTTATCAGTTGGACCTTTATGTCAGGCTTACAGAACTGAAAGGGTGCCATACCTGACTGGTATCAGCAACATACCAAAAGCCCACTTATAATCATGTAGAGCACCTATAACCTTTTATCAGACAACCAGCCTGTTCCAAATTGAGTGCATTTGTGGCAGACAAATGTAAGTAACTAGAAATATGCCATTTGTCATTAACTCATTACCAAACGACAAAATTCTAACTCAAAACCTGAAATTTGTTTAGAGCAAGATAGAAAACATTGCGGGAAAAGGAGGAAATGCTGGTTACCAGCATTTTCTCCTTTTCCCACAATGTTTTCTAAAGGCTTCTATCTCATGGGTGTCAAAAGGAGGGATTGTGTGTTACTGGGTTAAAAGCATCCTCGGATACCCTGGGGTCTCCCAATTTGCTACGCTATATCGACCCTGGGACAATTGACTAATAAAACTTTGAATCAGCCGCCGAAAATCGATACGAAACGTCATAGCGTACAGTCCACTCGCCCATCACAAAATGATGATGGAACAAATGAAAAGCCAGCATTCGGCCAGCGGTAAAGCAAGGGAAATTCAATTAATTGTCCCAGGGGTCGATGTAGCATAGCAAATAGGGAGACCCCGGGGTATCCGAGGATGGGTTAAAAGGGTAGAAAGCATTGTGGGAAAAGGAAAAAAAAAATGGTTAGAAGCATTTATTCACTTTCCATTATCTTACCTTTTCTTTCTAAAGCTTTTCCCTAAGGGTTGTTAAAAGTTGGGATTGTGCGGTAGAAAGTTACCTCTTCTGTTTTCTGAATACAGGGTATGGGTAATGGATTGTTGAAAAAAAAAGTAAACCAGAAATGTATATGGATAAATAAAATGTCATGTTTATTGAATATATGATAACCATAGAAAAATATTTGTCATAAAGAAAATATTCATAATTTAATAATGTATCTTTTACTCGATATCAATACTTAACAATAGACAACAACAGCAGGTGCCAACGCTCGACTTCCATTGCTTGTTGTTCAGTGGAAATTTTAGATTAAAACTGAATCTGTCAAAAATACATTGCTGGTATAGGTCCATTTTGACATTTAACTCTTTCCCAAATGATAAAAATTTTCAGATTTGTCGAAATTGAAAGCATTTGCAGACACAGTGAATGTGACTCAAAATTTAAAACTTGACTCCAGAAGAGCAGAAAACATTGTGAGAAAAAGAGAAAATGCTGGTAACCAGCATTTTCTCCTTTTCTCACAATGTTTTCAAAAGGCTTCTACCCCAGGGAGGTCAAAAGTGGTCATTGTGTGGTAAAGGGTGACTCTTTACCACACAATTGCGACTTTTAACGACCCTGAGAAAGAAAGTCTTTGAAAATATTGTGGTAAAAGGAGAAAATGCTGGTAGTCAGCATTTTCTCCTTTTCCCACAATGTTTTCTACCCTTTCCTAATCAATTTCCCATTTTTGATTCACATTTAATTTGCCGTTTGCTAATGCTTCCAATTTGGACAAGTCAAAAATTTTGTCACTTGGTAAAGAGTTAACCACTAGTCTAAGTTTGAAGTAAGTATCTTCTATAATGAAAGAGAAAGATTTTCAAGTTATGACGCAGATAAGGACGACAGGGCTACAGCAATACCTTGACATAATCTTCAAAACCAGCAGAGCTAAATAAAATAGGAAAAAAGATAAAAATCAACAACAGGGAATGTTATTCATACTTGATATAACACACTTAAAAGAATGCAAAAAATAGGTATATCTTGCCCACATATCCCCAATATGCATTTAACCCTTTGCCAAACAATCCCTGGTTTTAACGACCCTGAGATAGTAGCCTTTTGAGAACATTGTGGAAAAGGAGAAAATGCTGGTAACCAGCATTTTCTCCTTTTCACACAATGTTTTCTATTCTTTGGAAACCAAAATTCCAATTTTTCAGTTGCATTTTGTCGTCTGCATTCTGCAATTGCTTTCAATTTGGACCAGTCTGTACTTTTGTAGCTCGGTAAGGAGTTAACCCTTTACTCCATAGATAGTCATTTCCACGCATTGCTTGTAGGAGCCTTTGGAAAACATTGTGACAAAAGGTGAAATTGCTTGTGACAAGAAATTTCACCTTTTGCCACAATGTTTTCTATGCTATCAAAAGGTGTCATATACACATAAGAAACAGCTTCGTCCTTGCTGTTATTTAGGGTCAATTAGAGATACCATAGAAAATAATAACTCAAAAATCATAAAAAGGAGAGTTATCATTCTTGTACAATGCAGTCCCCCACAAGAAAATCTATCCACATATGAAGAAACATGTCATTAACTGAAATAATTTTTGAGTTATGTCCTGGACAAAAATTGAGCCTGAAAAATAACAAAAGGCAATAATTCAAAAATCATATTGCCAGAGTTATCGTTCTTGTACACTGCACTCCTCACAGTAAGATCCATCCACCGATTAAGTTACATGTTCATATCTGAAATAGTTTTTCAATTATGTTCTGGACAAAAGTTAAGCCTGAAAAATAAGAAGGGTAATAACTCAAAAATTATGAAAGTTAGAGTTATTATTCTTGTGCACTGCATTTCTCCTTATTGAAATCTAGACACATACAAATTTTCAAGTTGATATGTGAAACAATTTTCAAGTTATGTGCTAGAGAAAAAAAATTAAGCTTGAAATAACGAAGGGCAATAACTCCAAAAATTTGAAGGACAGAGTTGTCATTCATGTACACTGCACTCCTCCTTAACGAGATCTATCAACTTACGAAGTTTGAAGTTGGTATCTGAAATACTGGTTAAGTTATCTTCCAGATAAAAATCGGGGATGGAAGGAGGGACTGATAGAGACTATTACCATATCCCCCCCCCGAGGGAGATAATAAGTATGAAAAATAAACTAGCACTTGTTGCAGAACAGGATAAATTCATCAAAGGGTAATCAGTCAAAAAAAGCCTGTGAATCTAAATAGAAATGTGCTAACAAAAATCCAAAGTAAAAATTTACAAAGGGCAATAACTCCAAAAATACTGAAGATAGAGTTATGGTTCTTGTGCACTGCACTTCTCCTCAGTGAGTTCTATATATGTGTGAAGTTTCAAGTTCCTAGCTTTTATACTTTTGGAGATATGCTCCGTACATAAATCCAAAGTAAAAATTTACAAAGGGCAATAACTCCAAAAAAACTGAAGACAGAGTTATGGTTGTTGTGCACTGCACTTCTCCTCAATTAGTTCTATATGTGTGTGAAGTTTCAAGTTCCTAGCTTTTATACTTTCGGAGATATGCGCCGGACAAAAATCCGAAGTAAAAATGTACAAAGGGCAATAACTCCAGAAATACTTCAGATACAGTTATGGTTCTTATGCACTGCACTTCTCCCCAATGAGTTCTATATGTGTGTGAAGTTTCAAGTTCCTAGCTTTTATACTTTTGGAGATATGCTCCGGACAAAAATTCCAGAAAAAAAATGTACAAAGGGCAATTACTCCAAAAATACTGAAGATAGAGTTATGGTTCTTATGCACTGCACTTCTCCTCAATTAGTTCTATATGTGTGTGAAGTTTCAAGTTCCTAGCTTTTATACTTTTGGAGATATACTCCGGACAAAAACCCAAAGTTAAAATTTACAAAGGGCAATAACTCCAAAAATACAGAAGACAGAATTATGGTTGTTGTGCACTGCACTTCTCCTCAATTAGCTCTATATGTGTGTGAAGTTTCAAGTTCCTAGCTTTTATACCTTTGGAGATATCCTCCGGACAAAAATCAGAAGTTAAAATGTACAAAGGGCATTAACTCCAATAATACTGAAGACAGAGTTATGGTTGTTGTGCACTGCACTTCTCCTCAATGATTTCTATATATGTGTGAAGTTTCAAGTTCCTAGCTTTTATACTTTCAGAGATATGCTCTGGACAAAAATCCAAAGTAAAAATGTACAAAGGGCAAAAACTCCAAAAATACTTCAGATAACGTTATGGTTCTTATGCACTGCACTTCTCCTCAATGAATTCTATATGTGTGTGAAGTTTCAAGTTCCTAGCTTTTATACTTTTGGAGATATGCTTCTAACAAAAATTCCAGAAAAACAGTGTACAAAGGGCAATAACTCCAAAAATACTTCAGATACAGTTATGGTTCTTATGCACTGCACTTCTCCTCAATTAGTTCTATATGTGTGTGAAGTTTCAAGTTCCTAGCTTTTATACTTTTGGAGATATGCTCCGGACAAAAATTCCAGAAAAAAATGTACAAAGGGCAATTACTCCAAAAATACCAAAGATAGAGTTATGATTCTTATGCACTGCACTTCTCCTCAATGAGTTCTATATGTGTGTGAAGTTTTAAGTTCCTAGCTTTTATACTTTTGGAGATATGCTCCGGACAAAAATGTGGGACGGAAGGACGGACGGAGACTATTACCATATCCCTTGCCGCCTTTCGGCGGGGGATAATTAGAAATGCCTTATGGGGTAAAGGGTTGATAGACAACAAAATCATTAACTTTTTCATATCAACATTTTACCAAACAACAAAATTTTAGACTGGTCAAACTGAAAGCATTTGCGGACAACAAAATACACCAAACTCAAAAATTGAAATTTGCTCTGGTAACCAGCATTTTCTCCTTTTCCCACAACGTTTTCTACTGTCCCAAATCAAATTTC
Organism: Tridacna crocea; assembly: GCA_943736015.1. Lineage (NCBI taxonomy): Eukaryota > Metazoa > Mollusca > Bivalvia > Cardiida > Cardiidae > Tridacna > Tridacna crocea. Next base: position 45,302,847 of record OX031064.1, read on the forward strand.
AATTTTTAGTTCACATCTCTTTTGTTGTCTTCAAATCCTTTCAAATTGGACTAGTCCAAAATTTTGTTGATTTGTAAACAGTTAATTAGTATTTCTCTGTTCCCATATTTGTTTTTTTTTTTTCACTCTTTCAAAGACAAATTCAGTCAAGTGTGGCACATTTGGAGTGCAACACGCGAAAAGGTGCATTCGGACATTTGCGTAAAGTGTCGTCCCGGATTAGCCTGCGCAGTCCGCGCAGGCTAATCCGAGACGGCACTTTACGACTACATTAGATTTTGTGCTACAGTAGACTTGTGTAAAACAGAAAATCACATAAAATCGGAAAGTGTCGTTTCGGATTAGCCTGTGCGGACTGCACATGCTGATCAGAGACGACACTTTTTGCAAATGTCCGAATGACCCTTTTCGCGTGTTGCACTCCATTTATTTGTTACTTTGTCATGTATAACACTTGCCATCTTGAAAAGCCTGATTTTTTTTACTCAATAATTGAACTTGCATTAAAAGATCACCTGCAATAAGCAACTACTTTTCTTATTTCCCTAACGTGGTCACATAAGGCAGGTATAACTGCACATTTAACCATAGATTGCAAGACCATTAAAAATTTTGAGATACATGCATATTATGCCATTTTTTGTGCACAAGACCTAAATATTTTTAAAACATGAGAATGTTAGATAGAAAGTTATTCTTAACCACAAACTCTATGAAAACACAGTTAGAACTTGGATTTACAATGTAAAGTATTTTTTTGTAATGCTTTTAGTACATTAAGCCCATTTTTGCAATATCGGCTGTTTTTTACATATACAAAAAATTAAAAATCCTAAAAGAGCCTACTACAACTCTGAATACCATTGTTTTTAGTGCTGTACAAGTTCAGATCTGCACTGAAATTTTGTGAGATAGTTCTTGGCTGCCACCCCCCCCCCTCCCCCCCCAAAAAAAAGCCTTGAAAATGCAAGATTTGTCATTTTTTCATTAATAAATGAAAATGTCTGTTTTCAGTTATTCATAGCTCTTAAAGTACACTATCTGTGATTGGCTTATGATCAATCATGGTCTATCAGATGGTCATCAAGATTTTAGTGCAGATGCAAGCAAGCCTTCAATGACAATGACATATGCCATAGGTCATTAAATGCTTACATTTGCTCTGAAATCCTAATGGTCACCTACCAGATCATGATCAAAGTTGAATAATAGATGGATTACCTTAAGATTTTAGGATATAAAGGGCAAAATATTTAACTTGCTAACCCAAGACCAGCTGATATAGCTCAGTAGGTAGAGTGTAGGACTCGTGAACACAATTTTTCAGGACACTGCAGGTTGTGGGTTTGAATTCCCGGCTGTCCAACTAAAATTACTGATAGTCTTTCGGATGGGACATTAAACCGAGGTCCCATGTGACAGTGCTATATGCCAACTGCGTTAAAGAACCAGGCGAAGCTCCCAGTAGTTTCGACCTGCATCCTTGCACTATCCCCCGTAACAAGTAACCATCTTCTGGGGGCGTCTCTCAGATGGGCAACTGGTAGTGGCAATAAATAAAAGCAAATAACTAACACTGTTCTTGGCTTCTGTGTAGTAAATATAATTTTAGCTAGGGTAAGAAATCAAGAGAAATGCTAAAAATGATCTTGACTTCCATGTTTAACAAATTATTACACAAGCTTGGGGTTTTATCTGAAATTATGCTGATTGTCTGTGAAAGTGTGAAATCCTTGTGAGAAAAGGAGAAAATGCTGGTTACCGGCATTTTCTGCTTTTACTACAAAGTTTTCAAAAGGCTATTTCATCAGGATCAATAAAACTTGGGATCATGTGGTTAAGAGATTTCCAAATGATCCCGAGTTTTAATCAAGGACAAGATTTTGAAAACACTGGAAAAAGAAAAAAAATGTTGGTAACCATTTTCTCCTTTTTCCAACAGTATTTTCACCCTTTTAACTCCTTACCACACAATCCCGACTTTTAACGACCCTGGGGAGAAAGCCTTTTCAAAACACTATGGGAAAAGGAAAAAATGCTGGTAACTTTTCCCACAATGTTTTCTACCCCTCCAAAAGCGAATTGCAATTTTTGAGTCAAATCTTTTTTGTTGCCTGCAAATGCTTTTAATTTTGACAAGGCTAAAATTTTGTCATTGGATAAAGGGTTAAAGAGAAATTTGATCAATTTAGCCACATCTAATTATTGTCATTTGTAAATGTCCTAAATTTTGATCAGTCCTAAATTTAATTGTTTGGTAAAAAGTTAATCATGTAGATATCTGTGAGTAAAAGGTATTGAGTGAGCCCGCATCAGGAATGTTGTAGGCATCAGGAATGTTGTACGCCCATCCACTTTCTTTTATCTCATATGTAATGCGTCTTTCAGGAGAGCCTTGTACTGTCTGTTTTCGGAGTTATTGATGAGGATTACTTCGTTCGATGTGTGATGCTCGATCAGCTCTGGCACACTGTCAAAAGCCTGCAACACAATTGATATAACTCTTTACCACACAATCCGGACTTTTAACAATCCGAAGAAAGAAAAGCCTTCTAAAACATTGTAGGAAAAGGAGAAAATGCTACTTACCAGCATTTTCTCCTTTTCCCACAATGTTTTCTACCACTCCCAAATCGAATTTCAATTTTTCAGGCACTCTGATTTTGTCAACTGCAAATGCTTTCAATTTGGACCTGTCTATGAATTTGTTGTTTGGTAAGTAGATAATGAAACTCTTTTCATTTATCAGATACTTATGTCAATGGAACCCTCTACCAAATAATTCCTGAGTTTTAATGACTCGGAAGAATTAACCTTTTGAAAACCAGGAAAAGGAGAAAATGGTGATAATAGGCCTTCATGTATCAAGAGGCGTATGACTGTGTAGTATATTGGTCTATCCTACAGATTTAGGTATATAGCTTGTGTTGGTATATGGGGACACTTATTCTGCCGTGCTGTAGAGCAAGTTTTTTGTAGCTATGTGGAAGAGTATTCGCCTCGAGACCCAGAGGTCCAGGGTTTAAACTCTGCCAGGGATGGCTATTTGTGAGATCTGTTACATGAATTGGAGAATTGTCACAACTTTCAAGTGGGAGGTGAAATACACTGCTAAATACAGGGTTGACCCTTTACCAAACAACCCTGACTTTCAAATGCTGGGAACCAGCATTTGCATTTTCTCGATTTCCCACAATGTTTTCTACTAATTTAAAGACATAATTCATCATTTGAGTCACATTAACCCTTTACCCCATAAGGCATTTCAATCGCGTCTCTAACTGACCCTAAACAACAGCAAGGATGAAGCAGTTTCTTATGTGTATAGGACACCTTTTGATAGCCTAGAAAACATTGTGACAGAAGGTGAAATTGCTCATGATGAGCAATTTCACCTTTTGCCACAATGTTTTCCAAAAGCTCATACAAGCAATGCGCAGAAATGAGTATCTATGGAGTAAAGGATTAATTTTGCCATCTGAAAATACCTTGGATGAGTCTAAAATTTTGTTGTGTTGTAAAGAGTTAACTCTTTACCACACAAGAAAATTTTAAACTGGTCCAATTTGAAAGCACTTGCAGAGGACAAAATAAAGGTGACTAAAAAATAGAAATTTGTTCTGGGAAGTGTAGAAAACACTGTGGGAATAGGAGAAAATGCTGGTTACCAGCATTTTCTCCTTTTCCCATAGTGTTTTCAAAAGGCTTCTTTCTCAGGGGCGTCAAAAGTAGGGATTGTGTGGTAATGGGTTAAAATTAACACATAATATTCAAACCAATCAGGAAGAAAGAATTAAGAGTTAAAACATAATATGTAAAAGAATCAGGTAGAAAAGACAAAGTTACCAATTCTTGCTCTGCTTCCTTTTCATTTCCAAGAGCTATTTTATTATCTGGCCTCTTTCTGATCCTTAGATTATAAACATGACTTTTATACAAAACAACGAGGGTGTAGGGCTGCGTGTCCCCACCTTTTGTACTCTTTCTCACCATGAAGGAACCATCCTGAAAGTAGAAAAGTTACTATTTTTGAAGTCCGTAACTCATTACCAAACAACAATATTTTCGAGTGGTCCAAATTGAAAGCATTTGCAGACAATAAAATAAAAGTGACTGAAAATTTGAAATTTGTTTCGTGAAGGGTAGAAAAAATTGTGGGAAAAGGAGAAAATGATGGTTACCAGCATTTTTTCCTTTACCCACAATGTTTAGTAAAGGCTTCTTTCTCAGGTTTGTCAAACTTAGGGATTGTGAGGTAATGAGTTAACAAATGTGTACGTGTTTTAACCTCCGTGGTAAATATCAACAGAACAAGAGGGCCATGATGGCCCCGTGTCCCTCAACTGCCTTTTGAATACATGTATAATGCACTTAATTGGCATTGAAAAAAACATGAATTGTGATGCCAAAAAGTACAAGCAGATTTAATCAAGTATTGTTCATACTGAATATCAGTGCAATTTAACAAAAAGAGCCTCATATATAAACACTACTTAAGTCATATTGACTTCATGTACTATCATGCAAAACTTGTACACCCCCAGGTTGGACCAATTTCTATCCAAAACCAAAAGCAAACACTTTTGACACAGTGGTCAGCCTGCACAAAGTGCAGACGCTGATCTTAGTCAATACTGTTTGCAGATACATTAACCCTCTAACAACACAATGACTTTTCACAACCTTCATGAAGACGGCTTTTAACCAGCATTTTCTCCTTTTCCAACTATGTTTTCTATGCTTTCAGAAACAAACTGAAGTATCAAATGCTTTGAACTTGGACTGGTCTAAAACTTCCTTGTGTGGTAATGAGTTAAGCTGCTTTTCACAGAGCATGTTGCAGCAATCATTTCAGTTCTTACCTTCCCTTTTGTAGTTAAGTCTTTTTCACATTCTTTTCTGTCCCTCTCACCATGGTACCAAACTTCGTTGCTTAATGGATCCTGGAATAAACAACACCTAATTTCAACATACCAGAAAATTTTAAAGCTAAAATATAGATTATATTCCATTGAATAATTTACTTACTAACTTTATAAAGAATGACGTCACTCTATAACAGAATGACGTCGCTCTACAAAGAATAACGCGGCTTTTACCACGCTTACGCTGCACTGTGTTTATAGAGCCGAAATCACGTGGCATGTTAGAATGATAAAAAGATTATTTCTTAATTTTACTGACCACTGGCAAAACATTTATGGCATCGTCATATATTTCTTCTAGGTAAGAAGATGGTGTAGGCTGCACCTTGGGTTGGGTAGATGGCACTTGATTGACAGGACTCTTTGCTGTTGCACTGGGCTACATAAATCAAAACATTTAAAGATATATTAAGACATGAACCAAGAATGTCCTGAAAAAGATAAAACATGTCATTCTTGATTAACCCTTTATCATACATCCCAGGCTTAAATGATCCTGATCAAAGCTCCTGTAAACATTGTGGGAAAAAGGAGAAAATGCTGGTAACCAGCATTTTCTCCTTTTCCCACAATGTTTTTCTCTTCTAGCAAAGAAATCCCTGTATGTAATCCTCATTTGCGGTGTGTTCTGCTAATGCTTGCAATCTGGACAAGTCTAGAATTTTTTTGAGTGGAAAAGAGTTAACTCAGAAAATATTCACACCTCATCCTCAGTCTTGAAAGACAGAAATGTATTCATCAGGTACAATTGATATTCTAATATGACACATTAATTAAACACTATAAACATAGTGCAACAAAAGCCTGGTAAAATCTCTGTGGTTCTATATAGAGTGACGCCATTCCATACAGAGTGATGTCATTCTGTATTTAAGTAAGTAAGGAAGGAAGTATGTACGAAAGTAATTCAATGGAATATATAATCTGCATTCTGCATTTTTACTCAAAGGATGATGAACTTGTTTTCCTTCCATTAAATCATGTTAGAATCAAAATAATCTTATTTCAATCAAAGCTTATCATTCAATAAACCATATTGTGAGTTATGAGGTGCAATGAATAAACCAGTCAGGCTATCGCCCTCATGATTATTCATCATGCCTCAACACTCACAACCATAGTTTATTTAAGAAATAATCATCTTTCTATTGTGGTTTATTGTTCAATAAACCACAGTTGTGAGTTATGAGGCACAATAGATAATCAACAAGGGCGATAGCCCAAGTGGTTTATTCATTGTGTTTCATGACTCACAACAAGGTTTACTAAATGATAAACCACAACAGAGAGAAGATTATTTCGATTCTAACATAACCGATTCTTAATGATAGAAAAACAAGTTCAAACTTTGAGTAAATATGTGGATGATGGTTATGTTCCACTGAATAACTCACAAACTTGCTTTACACAGAATGATTGATGTCACTCACAGATTTTACCATGCTGTCCTTGCACTGTGTATTTAGTGGTGAATTCGCTTGTCATGTTAGAATGAATAACCACAACAGATAGAAGATTACCGGTATTTCATAAGCAAAAGTGAACAAGTAATACATCCTACATTTCAAGAACAATCTTGACTGTAAATAAAATTCTACACTTTGAAATACAAGTGCATGTATATCTTTATTCTTTGCAATTGGCTAATAAAAGAGTGCTGGTATTTTTTGAAGGAATATTTTGGAATGTGATTAACTCATTACCAAATGATAAAATTTTTGGCTTGTCCAAATCGAAAGCATTTGCAGACGACATGATAAAAGTAATTGAAAATTTGAAATTTGTTTTGTGAAGGATAGAAAACATTGTGAGAAAAGGAAAAAATGCTGGTTACCAGCATTTTCTCCTTTTTCCCACCATGTTTTCTAAAGGCTTTTTTCTCTTTCCAAGAAGGCTACTATGGCCCTGTATCGCTCCACTGGCTTTTAACCTTTTTCCACACAATCCCATGTTTCAACAATCCTGAAAGAGATGGCTTTTGAAACCATTGTGAGAAAAGGAGAACACACCAATAACGAGCATTTTCCTCTCTTCCCATAATTTTTGTACCCTACCAAAAACAGAAATAATAATTTAAACAACATTTAATTTGCTATCTACCTTGGTTTAGCACTTAATGGGTTTGACATACATAAATCATAAAAAGTTTGTATGGCAATAAACTTACAAAGAAAATGAAGATTATAAAGACCTATGTAAAATTTGTGACCCCTGGGGATGGGCCAATTTAAATCCTTGGGCTGTAATTAGAACGAACCATTGTCTCCATTTCCCCCAATGTTTTCTACCCTTCCCAAAACATATTTCAATTTTTGAGCCACATTTACTTTGTGGTCTGCAAATGCTTTCAATTTGGGCCAGTCTAAAATTTCGTCGGTTGGTAAAGAGTTAAGCTACTGAATAAATCAAATGAATGATTAGACCAAGTACCAGGGCTGCGATTCAACAAACTGCATAGCTATAAGCATCTTTGCAAGCCAAGGACAACAATTCAATATGCTACTCTACCCTTAGCGGATCGAGCTTGAATTTTACATTACCCCGATACACTTTTTCATTGGATGCATCCAGCTCTAACTGCAACGAATGAAATCGCTCGTAGCATTTCATCTTCAATAAAAATAGAACAAGATTGCTACCTTTTGAAAAGAAGGTTAACATGGAAACCCATGTGGATGTCTGCTTATCGCTTCATGTGTATTCGTAAGCGGTCAGTAAAACGATATTTCATTGGCTTTTAGAAATACATGTATGATGTAAAGTGGGGTAATTACCAGCATCTAACAGAGGCCGCATCAAAGCAATCTCGAAATAGGGCTCAATCAGCCAAGGTAAGATCCACGTAGTGATCGTAACCTTGGTTCGCAAAGATGAGCTATAAGCAAATTATTTAGGTTTGTAAACCCAAATGGTCACAGCTTAACCCAAGGGTGTGAGTTTGCATAAAGTTATGCAAATATTTACTCGAATTGTAAAGCTATGCAGTTAAGCGACACTTGATTACAGACTTGATGCTTGCTTACCAAACCTACATGTGCAAATTTCATGTGTATGCAATGCAGTGAAAGGAAGCCCCGGTACATAGATCTTTTAACCCTTTACCACACAATGCCAACTTTTGATGCTCCTGGAAAAGAAGCCTTTTGAAAACATTGTGGGAAAAGAAGAAAATGCTGGTAACCAGCATTTTCTCCTTTTCCCACAATGTTTTCTACTCTATCAAAGAAATATTAGATCCTTTGAGCCACACTAAAATTGTCATCTGCAAATCCTTTCAATTTGGACATTGCTAAAATTTTGTCATCTGGTAAAAGGGTAAAATCTCTATCCTGCTGAATAACTCAAGTGAAATTTTCAAGTCGATAGAAAAAAACCCAAATAGATCTCTATTGCTATTTCAAAGTTATGTTTAGGGAACTATCTCCTCAGTGGACAGTGTAGATCCAAGATCAGACTGCAGACTGTGCAGTCTGATCTTGATCTACACTGTCAGCAAAAGGTCACCGAGTCACGCTTACCAGTCTAAAGGTTAAGATTTATCATTGCATTTAATCATCATATCCGACACTGTAAATCCCAGATCAGACTGTATATCATGTGCAGTCTGATCTTAACCCATTACCACACAATCCCTACTTTTGACGCCCCTGAGAAAGAAGCCTTTTAAAAACACTGTGGGAAAAGGAGAAAATGCCCAGAACAAATTTCAATTTTTCAGTCACTTTTACTTTGTCATCTGCAAATGCTTTCAATTTGGACCAGTCTAAAATTTTCTCGTGTGGTAAAGAGTTAACCTATGAGGTTCCCAAACAGTCATGCTTTGCAACTCTTGGGGTTACAATGTGTATGAACCTAAATCGCTAAATAGAATATATAAACAACCAACTATTTTACCATTCTGATTTCATGCAACAGAAGCCAGCTTATGTATTGCATTTCATGCAGTAGAAGTACAACCCAGAAACAGTCTATGTACAAGCCAACGTAAGATCATGCAAGAATATCTTTAAATGCAACAAGCAACCATTTATAATGAAGAAGAATAATATAACAATATTAAAAAAACAAAGTAAATATTTGCATACATTGTATCATCTTGCAATTTCAGGAATCTTGAATCTTGTCTTGATAATTATTGATGATTTTCTGTTGCTTATAACTGCTTTCCCACTTAAAGATGAATTACATGCACATGCTAGGCAAAACAGAAATCTTGAAAGGACCAGTAAAAATAGAATCTACAGATCATATTTCATGAACATGACTTTAACTTTTTTTTTAATATCATTATTAACTCTTTACCCAACAACAAATTTTTGGACTAGACCAAAATTCAGAGCATCTGCAGACTACAAATTAAATCTTGGTAATATGATGATTTCTGACTTTGGTACTGTAGAAAAATTTTGGGAAAAAGGGGAAAAGGCTGGTTACCAGCATTTTCTTCTTTTCCCACAGTGTTTTCTGCAGGCTTGTTTCAAAGAGCCGTAAAAAGATGGGATTGTGTGGTAAAGAGTTAATAGGTGAGCTTACAAAATAAAATTCATGACATTTTAAAACTATACCATGTAAACAACACAAAATTAACCTTTTTACATGAAATCTTGAGTTTCAATGACAGCGTGAATGAAAGCTTTTGAAAACATTGTGGGAAAAGAAGAAAATGCTGGTAACCTGCATTTCCCCCTATTCCCACAATGTTTTCATCTCAATCAAAGGCAAGTTCCATCATGTAAGCCACCTATACTTTGTTTTCAGTAAATGCTTTGAATTTTTAAGTATGTGGATGTTAAAAAATTAACTTAACTAATTATCATCGACTCCATGAATGATAACTCTAGAAATTAACAATTGATTCTATTATCTGTCCAAAGTTTGTAGAGTCTATAATTATGTGACCTGTAAAGACATCTGGGTATTTTCAAAAACAGGTATACATAACTTTTATAATTAATTTATTTGAAAAAATTGGCACAAAAATAGTATATCTATTTTTTCCCTAAAATACAATATACATGTATTTATATATTCATCTTAATTTTCTTCCTAAAAAAGCATAATGTATGATTAATATCTTTGGTGATTTTTTTTGCAAGACAAGAAATTATTGTTACCCTAAGAAAAACATTAACCCATTACCACAAAATCCCTACTTTTAACGACCCTGAGAAAGAAGCCTTTAGAAAAAATTGTGGGAAAAGGAGAAAATGCTGGTAACCAGCATTTTCTTCTTTTCTGCCAATGTTTTCTACCATTTACAAATAAATTTCAAATTTTCAGTCACTTTTACTTTGACGTCTGCAAATGCTTTCCATTTGGACAAACCTAAAATACTGTTGTTTGGTAATGAGGTTACTCTTAACATGCAAATGTCCCCTTTTAAACTTGAAATAAAACCAAATAACTGAACCACCACTCAGAATAAAAATTTAATTCCCTTTACCCCTCACCACTGTATGTAAATACCTGCAATTTAGGTGGGTGGGGTATGTTTGTCAGTTGAGGAGGGGTTGGACTTAATCTACTAGAATAGACAGGGGGAGGAGGTGGAGGTGGGAGGTTCCTAGAGGACAAAGTGACACTGTGTACAGAGGGTTTAACAGTCATGGATGGTCTTGGACCTGAAATAAAGTATTGATGCTCCTAACATAAATTGTACCATCACATATATGTACTACATATACACTTGTATTGTGGTGAACAGTTATATCCTAAAAAGGCAAATAACACTTCAAGTTAAAAATAAGAGAAAGCCATAACTTATAGAATTACTGAAGTCCTGAACTTTTTCAGTATCAAAGCCTGCTGTGCTTTAATTACATGTAAAGTGCATCTGGACTATCAAACAGTGACAAGGTAGTCTTTGACTATTTGGTGTAGTAAGAAATACTTATTTTCAAAACATTTTGACCTTACTTAAATTTATGCATGTTCGAAACCATATCTGAGAATTTAATCAACAACAAGCATCATTTCCAGTCAAAATTAACCAAGAATGACAACAACCTCCTATTAATATCATTAAAATCTGCTTTTGTTACACTTACAATGCCATTTCTTATCTTGAAATCTACTTCTTTTTTCGTAAAAACAATTTTTATAAAATCACGACTTTAGCCCAAATAGAAACCTATTGCAGAAGGTCATATTTTTCAGAAAGGAGTCAATTTTGTATATAAGACAGTTATCCAATGAAATGTCCACCGATATGAATATCAAATGCATTGTCCCTATAACCCCCCAGTTATGTTAGTTTGTATGTACAGTACAGTAACAATGTCTCTTAGTTTCCATACAATTACGGTAATATTCCTTTTGATAATATGGCCAATTGTAGGTAGAAACAGTCCATAATTAACAGGTTTTATTTAGAAATATTTATTATGTGCATCTTTACATGGGTATGGACAAGCTCATTAAACATAAACAAGACACACTAACACACATTAATTGGCACACTATATGGCTTGCAACATGCGAGAAGGGGCATTTGGATATCTGCGTAAAGTGCCGTCGCAGTCTGCCCAGGCTGATCCGAAATGACTCTTTCCATTTTTAGGTAAATTTCTGTTTTGCACAAGTCTACTGAAACACAAAATCTATTGTAGTCGTAAAGTGCCGTCTCGGATTAGCCTGTCCAAGTGCCCCTTTTCGCGTGTTGCAAGCCATATAAAAGCTATACTACTGCCCTGACATGGTAAATATATAAGTCATGCTCTGACGAGGGTGCTTCATGCATCTTTGTGAGGCATTACACCAAGCAAGTCAAATCAAAATCATAGATAAAAATATCCATTTTGTCCCCAACTGAAATCAGGAGTTAGACTGGTCCTTGAACATATAGAAAATTTACCAATAATATCGAACCATGTCTACCTGTGCAAACTGCTCAAGCTGACATGGTGCTGCTACTTTTTCCAGATGCACTAAGCCCCCTTTTCACAGAATATGACAATTCTTTTTCCTAAAAATTCTGAAAATGTATTGTGTGATAATGGATAAAAATATATCCAGCTATTTAGACAGTTTGTTTGCTATACAGCTGGGCTTTTTGCATACCGGCAATGTGCAATTCATTTTGTCTAGTGCTTGAATATCATAAAATTTTCAAATACAAACAAGTATCTATTTTAATACCCCAACCAAGGGGATTACATTGCCTATTTCACTTATTTTGGCCAAAAGTAAACATACCATTCAGGACAAGCTAAAATCACTACACAACAGAGGTTAGTATAATCAAAGCTGGCACGATCTAACTACAAATAAAGAGCAATTACTGTTGTTTTAAAATCAGTTCTTGTCGTGGGACTTACAGCAGCAGTTGGTTTGCAAGGAATAAAGAGTGGTTTTGATGGTATAACAGGCTTGCCTCCTGGAAGAACATTGTTAACCCATTGATGACAGAATAAAGTTTCCATACTTGAGCACCTTAACCATTTATCAACAAACACATGATAAAATACCCATGATTCTGAGAGAGACGACTTTTAACTCTTTAACCACACAATCCAGACCCTGGCTTTTGAAGACATTGTCAGGAAAAAGAGAAAAAAACTAAAATGTTTTCAAAGGCATACAAATTATTCTAGGCATCTGTAAAACATTCCCGATGGATGAGTTTAGAAATTTTTCATGAGGTAAAGAGTTAACCCTTTTCCACAGAACCCAAAGCTTTAACAAATCTGAGAGAGAAGGCATTTGAAAACACTGTGGGAAAAGGAGAAAATACTTGAAATCAGCATCTTCCCATAATGACTTTTACCCTATCAAAGACAGGAATCGTTATTACAGCTGTAGTTTTCCTTATTCATTGTCTACAAATGCTTTCAATTTGGTTTATTCCACAATTTTGTGATTTGGCAGCGACTTCAGAACATTCTGAAAACAGGAGAAATTACTGAAAACACAGACTCTTTTGCCTACAATGTTCTTTGTTTTCTCAGAGACAAATCACATCATAAGATTCAAATTCAATTTATTGTCCTGAAATGCTTTCAGTTTGGAGAAGTTTAAAATTCTGTTGTCTGATACAAAAACACTGAAGTCTTGATAGGCTCAGTTTGAAATTCATAAACAATTTTAGTGTTTAACGGCATTCTTCTTTTAATGGCTACAATCCTTTTTTAGTGATATTCCGTTAATGTCAACTATCATTTAATGGCAATATTCTTTTAAAAGCAATACTTTAACGGCAATATTCCTTTATTAGCATTATTCTTGCAAAAATATTTGGCAACAAATTATGTGAATGTATAATAGTAAACGGTTATTTTTATAAAGTCACCCTGCTTGTAACGTATAGCAAACAGCTGACCCAGCAAACCATGCATTGAACATGGGAAAAACTTAAATTTCTATTGTATGGTAAAGAGTTAAAAGAAAATCTTAAGGATTGCTTCCCAACCTTTGTTTTCAACAGAGGTCAACCTGCACCTGCTCAAGAATTAAGAGAAGTAGGCACAACAAAGAAATGCGTTTGTAGCAAACAGACTTTCAAGAAATGTGTTTTTAGTAGACTTTGTGATTTAAGCATGAAACTTATTATTATGCAAGCTTTGCTCTAGTCAAGTAAAGACACATCTAAATTAGGTTTGCTACAAAACACGGTAAGAAAAGGAGAAGCTGGTTAACTCTTTACCACACAATCCCGACTTTTAACGACCCTTAGAGAGAAAGCCTTTGAAAACATTGTGGGAAAAGGAGAAAATGCTGGTAACCAGCATTTTCTCCTTTTCCCACAATGTTTTCTACCCTTCCTAAATCAAATTTCAATTTTTCAGCAACAATTATTTTGTCGTCTGCAAATCCTTTCAATTTGGACCAGTCTAAAATTTTGTCGTTTGGTAAAGAGTTAAAATCTGCAGTTTATCCATGTGTCATCATGCTTTAACTTTTTACCACACAATCTAGTTTTTTAAACTCTTTACCAAACTATACTGGGTTTCCACAACTATGAAATGGTTCCCTGCATTTTCTCCTTTTCCCACAATGTTTATACCCTCATATATCAAGCTTCAATTTTTATTTCAGTCATGTTAATTTTTTCGTCTGCAAATGCTTTCAATTTGGACCTTTCTAGAATTCTGTTGTTTGTTAAAGACTCTGACATAGTTGACTCTTGAAAACATTGTGGCAAAAGGAGGAATTGCTTGTAACCAGCATTTTCATCTTTCTCCACAATGTTGCCACTTTACTGTAGACAGATTTCAGACTTTCAAATTTCAGTAACATATAATGTGCTGTATGCAAATGCTTTCAATTTGGACAAGTCTAATACTTTATTAATAGATAAACAGTTCACCCTTAGAATGTGAGATGTGACTCAAGATCCTTTTGTGGACAGTGTAGATTAAGATCAGACTGCAAAGAACATGAAGTCTGATCTTTGATCTACACTGTCTGATAATGGAGATATTTTCCCCATAAAATACCTGAAATAGCAACATTTGAGTTTCTTACTTTCAGCCTGAATTTTTCATTTAACACATTACCACTTTTTTAACTTTGCCGAATTTTATTGATCCTTGAGAAGACTTTTGAAATTATGGTGGGAAAAGGAGAAAATGCTGGTAACCAATGCACAGATCATCTGTACAGTCTGATCTTGATCCATACTGTAAAAGGTCAGGGAGCCACACTCTGCAGCCTAAGGGTTAATAGACAATCATATTTCCTATGTGTCTTTGACAAAAATAAGAGAACTACAGAGTTAAACGTACAATGTAAGTGACAATTAAATGGAGTTTACCTCCTGTGGTCGAAGTTTTCAACCTTGCAGAAAACCATACTTTTAAATACATTATTTCAAAAGGAGAAATTGGTTGTATAAGGCAATTCCTCCATCTGCCATAATGTTTTCTATCTATGTTCATGAGATTAACTCTTTACCACAATATCCCGATTTTTAACAACCCTGAAGAAGATGGCGTCTGAAAAACATTGTGGGAAAAGGAGAAAATGCTGGTTACCAGCATTTTCTCCTTTTCCCGCAATGTTTTCCGCAATTCCAAAGAAAAATTTCTTTTTTTAAGTCACATTCAAAATGTTGTCTGCAAATACTTTGAATCTGGACGGGTCTAAGATTTTGTCGTTTGGTAAAGGGTTAACTTTGGTTTTCTTTTTTTAAAGTGGTTTGCTGCTATTTGTTATTTTAAGGGGGTAAGGGGTTAAAAAGTCAGAAAATATTTTCCAAGGGAAAATCATCCTTACTTTATCACGTTTTGGATCTTCAAAAAAAGAAACATGGAAAACATCTTTAAAGACATATAGGATCTGACACAAGTTGGCTTTTGAGATAGGATTTTTTATAGGATCTGACATGAATTGGCTTTTGAGATAGGATTTTTTAAAAATAGGATCTGACATGAGTTGGCTTTTGAGATAGGATTTAATTAATTAAGTCTATGGAAATGTTATTAAGGAGCCTGTGACGAGCTTAATAACATTTTCCTTGACAAGTTTAATAAAGACTTATCTCAAATGCCCAGAAATGTCAGATTCTTTTTATGACATAATGATATTTCACAAAATACAGATCAGATGATGCAAAAATATTCATAAAAACACCCGTGGTATTTTCAATGAGACTCATTCACTTCTATGAAATGCGTACAAAATGACATAAGAAATGACTTCACACAAATGTGATATCAAACATGAATAAAATAAGAAAATTCATAATTGGTATATTATACTGAAAACAAAGGGGGTTATGTGATAAAAGTTAATCCTTTACCTAACAATCCTGTGTTTGAACAACCCAGGGCAGAAAGGACTTTTTAAAACATTGTGGGAAAAGGACAGCCTCAACTGATTTGTTCATTGCAAATGTTTTCAATAAGGACAAGCCTTAAAATCTGCTGAAAGAGGAAGAGTATAGACAGACATCAGTACTATGCCAGCGGTAATATTTGTATAACAAAAGTCAACAGTATTGCACCCAAGCAAACCCCTACACTTTCAAGACTGCACTATTGCAAATACCGTTTTTCTTTTCAGAGTGAAAATGAGGTTGCTTTAAAAGCTACAGACAAAAATCTGAAATTCTATTTCCAAATTAGGTGACAGCTACACAAGAAACTTCCTGTTCTTGGTAACTTATTTTTCATCCCAGTTGTTCTTAACAGAATTGTAGTGTGCAGTGCATCTATTCACGATTTCAGTGAGTTTGGTAACAAGTACTTAACAATAAAATTTATGTTTTGTTAACAGCTATTTCCTTTAGTCTGGTTTAAAAAAAAAAGTCGAGATTAGCCTGCGCAGACTAAACAGCTTGTCTCAAGACATATGAATAGCATCAGATTTAATATGAATAATTTCACAGATCCAGCATTATCTTCTTCAGTAGCATCTCATTTTAATGGAAATAATCATAGCATTGGAGATTTCACTTTCATGCACATTGATATTGTAAAAAATGATATGGATCGACTTTGTAAACAAACTTTTTGGATACATAAACTGAAGACAATGAACCAAATTGGTTTAAATTATGTATTCATTACAGGCAACATGTCTGTACACACTTGTATTAATTTGTATTGTACCCTTAACTGTTTTTGGTGACACCTCATTACGTTATGTAACCATTTTTTTTATTTATTATGGGGTCTACATATCGCCTGTCTGCTGCAGAGACATTGTAACTACAGCTTGAATCAGGCTCAGTTGCAATGTTTTTTGCTCTGAATCTAAGGTATGCGCTTAATAATATGTCTTACTCATTTACCCTAGTTTATGATGCCACCTTTGTTTATATGATTTTATTTTATAATGCACTCCTAAAGAAGGTAAATGCAGAAACATCGAACAGTGCATAAACATTAACCCATTACCACACAATCCCTACTTTTGACGCCCCTGAGAAAGAAGCCTTTAGAAAACATTGAGGGAAAAGGAGAAAATGCTGGTAACCAGCATTTTCTCCTTTTCCCACAATGTTTTCTACCCTTCACAAAACAAATTTCAAATTTCCAGTCACTTTTATTTTGCCGTCTGCAAATGCTTTCAATTTGGACTGGTCTAAAATAGGTCGTTTGGTAATGGGTTAAAATTTAATAGCTTGAATCAGGCTGCAGTTGCAATGTCTTTTGCTCTGAATCTAAGATATGCGCAATATCTTACTCATTTAAGCCAAATTGCACGCTTTCTTATGTGTAGTTTACGATGCAACCTTTGTTTATATCAATTTATTTTATAATGTACTCCTGAAGAAGGCAATGCGCAAACATCGGACAGTACATAAACATTTAAATTTAATATGTGTTGTTGTAGTTCTTTAACCCGCTATAATCTAATTCTAAGATATTTCGAGCTTTCAAACAAATGTGTTTCAATACACATGAATTTCAAGTGTTATGCATGAATTTCAATTGGTTATTAAAAGTTCTGTACATGCTATGTATCAGGTGCATAGCTGGACCTTTTTTGAACTTACAAAAAATTAACATGGACATGGGCTGGGTGAAAGTGGGGTGGAACCTCTCTCGAAAAACATACATGTAAATTCAAGCATTCTTGAACTTCCAAAAAACACCTCATTGGTACATAATTTTATCTTCTACAACAATAAAATCTTCAACATTTTAACTTTTAGTGTTAAAGAGTTCAACATTTTATAATTCTGTTTTTTTTTTCATTTTCTTGTTTAATAAAAAGTAAGAATGCAAATTTTGATATCACACATTCTGTGTACGAGTATAAATATGCTTGGCTATGCCACTGTCATTTGATTCTAGTCTTCATTATTTTGGCACTATGGTAGTCTTTTAAATGTTGATAACTTAGAAATAAACAGTGTGGAATAAATTTTTGGGATGAGAGACACCCAAATTCAATTTTGTTGTAATTACTATCAGACAGGGTCATGGATTTATCATAATACTTTTGCTCATCGATTTCATGCAACATTTACCACATTAATTTTAGATTTGCAGGTTTCATTGGAATTGGTGGCTTAACCGTTTACCACACAATGACAACTTTTGACGACCAATGGAAAGAAGCCTTTTGAAAACATTGTGGGAAAAGGAGAAAATGTTAGTAACCAGCATTTTCTCCTTTTCCCACAATGTTTTCTACCCTATCAATAAACAATTGCACTAGTTGAACCATATTGAAAATGTTGTTTTCAGTTTGGACAGGGTTAAAATTTTGTTGCCTGGTAAAGGGTTATAAGAGCTTTTACTGCAATCTAATGTTTTAAAATTATTCTTAACACAATTCTATGAAATAGAGATTTGAATATCTGCATCTCAGTGTAAGGAAGGGTCCTGCATTATTCAGAAGGCTTTTACATAACAATTTCATGCACCATTACTGAATCTTGACACTTGCAGGTTTCATTGACACCACTGGCTTAACTCTTTACCAAACGACAAAAATTTAGATATATCGAAATTGAAACCACTTGCAGACGACAAAATAAACATGGCTCAAAAATTGAAATTTGTTTTGGGAAGGGTAGAAAACATTGTGGGAAAAGGAGAAAATGCTGGTTACCAGCATTTTCTCCTTTTCCTGCAATGTTTTCGAAAGGTTTCTTACTTAGGGTCGTGAAAAGTTGGGATTGTGTGGTAAAGAATTAAAAGAGCTTGTGTCCACTGCTTGCATGTTTCAACCCTTATCCTACTAAATAACTAAAACAAAATTTTCAATTCAGTAGTAAACCCCCCCCCCCCCACCCCTCCCTCACTAAAAAAAATATTTCAAAGGTATGTTTCGGGACAAAATATCTCCAGATCGGAGGACAGAGTAAATCCAAGATCAGACTACACATTCTGTGCAGTCTGATCTTGATTTATACTGTAATTAAAAGGTCAATGAGTCACCATGAGCAGCATAAGGGTTAAACTTCTTCTAAACTCTAAGGCTGCTAAGCACAACCCACAGACCATTTGAGCCCACCCAGGTGGCTCAGTGGTGAGCATGCTGGACTCATGACCTGGTGGTTGTGAGTTTGATACCTGGTCGAGACGAACTTTCTTTCGGTGTATTTTCTCCTTTGCTGAAGCATGTGAGAAAAGTAGTCTGTGGCTTTTGAAAGAAAGTTGTGTTAGTACTGGTGTGAGAAAGCTAGGAAACACATATGCATCCCTGCCATGATATGACCTAAGCTGTTAAAGTGGCATTAAACCCCAATACAACCAACTAACCAACCAACCAACAGATCTTTGCTGACACTGTAGCTCAAAATCAGACTGTACAAAACATACAGTCTGATCTTCGGGGTACACTGTCCAATATAGAGGTATTTTCTCCAAAAAAGTAACTTGAATTACACGTAGTAATATTTGGATTTTTTACTATATCTGTCTGAAAGTTTCATTTGAGCTTTTTTAGCAGGCTAAGGGTTGATTGAGTTTTGTAGAGTGAGATATGTAGATATTTCTACATCTTAATGTAAGGTATTACTCAAACAAATTGACATATATTACACGCTTGAATGATTGTCCAAACTTGGCTTTGGCTAGTGTCATGTGCATACAGAACTTAATGCATGATTTTTAACCTGTTATGCAGCTAAAAGATTTATTGTGTCTTTAAAGAATACTGAAAATATCAGAAATAAACATGATTTTGTTGTTTTAAATTGGTAATACTTGGCCAGTAACATGGATCTAAGATGCGCTTTCAATGTAGTCAAAGCTCCAGATAAGAGGGAGTGACTGCATTCTAAATCCTTTATTTCTCTTCCAAACCCTATGTTGTGGGTACACATTAGAATCGTCTCAATGAGACGATTCTAATGAGTACCCACAACATAGGGTTTAGTGGAGAATAACTTATATTTTCAATTATGAAATCAAAATCACTCCCTCTATCTGGAGCTCTGGTAGTCCAATCTTGATCCATGTCATCTGCAAATGCTCTCATGTTTTGACTATGACACTGTAACGGTCAAACCCAATATTTACAGTATCAGAATTTCCGTTCCATCCGATTTTACTCAATGATATAAATATTCAATCTTTAATTATTCTTGGCATAAAGGTCAATTTCAGGTCAATTTGTTCGAGTAATAGAAGGAAAAGGGTCATGCTATAGTCAGTAAGCTATGGTATATTGCTTTCATGCAGCAATTACCGATAGACGACCCGATGACAGACCAGCAGGTTTCACTGGCGTAGGTGGTTTTAGAGACCATTTGTTACCACTTACAGGTTTTAAATCGTTTTTGAAATCAGTTTTTGACGAAACTGGTTTGGGTTTTGCAGATGGTGTGGAGACAATGGCTATGCCACCCATATTTTTCCCCTTCATCAATGCTATTCTCTCCGATATTGATAACTTGGAGGAATCTATGGGCGGGGAGTTTGCAGACGTTTTTGACTGTGTGAAATATGTATTGTTGTCTGCAGAATTGGGTACAGGTGACTTTTTTCTTAGTGATTTTCTTGCGCTGTTAAGCTGATCTTTTAAACTATTGCTATTAGAGTCTTCGTCATTAGAATCTGAAAACAAAGCAGAATATCAATAAAAATAATGTTTAGTAAATAATCTCACCCTGGTACATTATCATTCCATACATAATGACAAATTTTACGCCCACATGTATTTCAGCCTTGATCTGGCAAAAGAGGGTTTCATGCATCCCTGTGATACATTATATACATTATCCAAACAGAGGGACTGATTTTGATTTCAAAATGAAAAATACCAATTATTCTCCACTAAACCCTATGTTGTGGGTATTCATTAGAATCGTCTCATCGAGCCGATTCTAATGAGTACCAACATCATAGGGTTTCAGAGAAAAATAATGGATTTAGAATACCATTACTCCCTCTTACTTGCATCTTCGCAAGCCAAGGTTACAATCACTACGTGGATCTTACCTTGGCAGATCGAGCCTGATTTCGAGATTCCCGCCAAGGAGGTATTCATGTTTACCTTCTATTTTTATTGCAACCCTGTTCTATTTCTATCAAAGATGAAATGCTACATGCAGTTTCAGCTAGCTGCAACCAATGAAAACGCTTATCGGGTGATTGTCGAAATCAAGCTCAATCCGCCAAGGGTATAGTAGCGTAGTGGATCGTAACCCTTGGCTTGCGAAGATGTCTTATCTGGCGTTCTGATATTACCAATCAAGACCTAACATTATTGTGGATCCATAAAGATCTATTTTGTCTAACAATACACTTAATCAGGAGGTAGACTTTTCCTTTTCTCCTGTGACAAGCAGAGTATACACAAGGTTTTTCTAAAGTCTAGACCAGTCACCTATTATTTGATCCAAAGTATTTGTCAGAAGATATAACCAAGACAAAACATTTTGATCAAGTTTATCAGGTTTGAAAGATAGCTTCTAGAGAGTCCAAAAGGTCTTCTTAAGATTTGGCCCAAAGACATACTTTCTAACATCTTCGCGAGCCAAGGTTACGATCACTACCTGGATCTTACCTTGGCTGATTGAGCCTGATTTCAAGATTCCTGCGATGCGCCCTCTATTGGATGTTGGTTATTACCCCCCTTTACATCATATTTCTAAAAGCCAATGAAATATCGTTTTACAAACCGCTTACAAATACACATGAAGCGGACTAAGCAGACATCCACATGGGTTTCCATGTTTACCTTCTATTCGAAAGGTAGCGACCTTGTTCTATTTTTATCACAGATGAAATGCTACAAGCGATTTCTTTCGTTGCAGTTAGAGCCGGCTGCATCCAATGGAAAAGCGTATCGGGGGAATGTAAAAATCAAGCTCGATCCACCAAGGGTAGCATAGTGTAGCGTAGTCAATCTTTAGTCTTGGTGTCCGAAGATGACTCTCTAAGTTTCTTGAGTATTGGACTGAAAATAAGATCCCTGGAGTCTACACGAATGGCGGACAGTGCATGCCATATTACAGACACAGCACGCTCATAAAAGCTCATCTGGAGCCCTTAGCAAGTTAAAAATGTGGGAAGAGGCGAAAATGCCAGTAAGCAGCATTTTCTCTTTTCATGCTTTCTTCCTTCTCATTGATAAATTCTAACATTTGAGCAATGTTTAACCCATTACCACACAACCCCTACTTTTGACAACCCTGAGAAAGAAGCCTTTTGAAAACTTTGTTGGAAAAGGAGGAAATGCTGGTAACCAGCATTTTCTCCTTTTCCCACAATGTTTTCTACCCTTCACAAAACAAATTTCAAATTTTCAGTTACGTTTATTTTGTCTTCTGCAAATGCTTTCAATTTGGACAAGCCTGATATACAGTTGTTTGGTAAAGAGTTAAGCTGATTGCCTTCTACCCATACATCTCTGTTTCCCATCATCCTCTACACAGAAAAAATGGTACATGTATACATACAAGACAGACACAGTGAGAAAGGTACATAACAATGGCCACAAGACAAGTACCTGATTCCGCAGCCTTAAACAGAGAAATTTTATCCTTCACCGAAGTCCTGTCCCCAGCGTCCTCTGCCAAAGAACCCTTCTCTTTCTCAGGGTCTTGTGCACTTTCCACTTTTCTCAATCGAGCTCTCCCCTGCCCCAACACATCCAGAGATATCCCCATGCCAGGGGCCCCTTCACCACTCATTTTCCTAACTGTCTCTAATTTTGTGGCTGTCTGACCTGTACTTCTAGAAGGCACAGGGGCTACATTAGGGGAAAAAGATAGAGAAAAAAAGCATGCAAGGAATTACCAAGAACGCTTTATGGTTGTTACTCCACTTTCTTATGCATTTACACTACTTTATTGAATACCAGTAACCAAACATTCTTCCACTCCATCAGACAAAGCGACCATTGTCCAATTTTAAAGCATTTTGCAGATGACTAATTAAATGTGACTCAAAAGTTGGAATTTGTTCAAAAGGTAAGAAAGCATTTTGGGAAGAGGTCTCAGGACGAGCAGGAAGAGCTAGTTACAAGCTTTTGGGAAAAGCTTTAAAAAAAAAAAAACATTGTAGAACAAGCATTTTCTCCTGTGCCAACAATATACAGGCAAATCCCATTTTTTGAGCAGTCTTTAGTTTCTGGTATGCAAAAGCTTTCAATTCTGACAAGTCTGAAATTTTAATTGTCTGGCAAGTGTAAATGCCCTTGAAGAACAGTTTTTTTTTAACTGTTTGAAAGAAACAACTCTAAAGCCTTTACCAAACGATCCCTGGTTTTTATGACCCTGAGACAGAAGCCTTTTGAAAACACTGCAGCATTTTCTCCTTTTCCCACAATGTTTTCTACCATGCACCAAATGTATAAACTCAATCTGTTACAATACCATTACTCTTTACCACACAATCCTGACTTTTAGCTACCTTGAGAAAGAAGCCTTTTGAAAACAATTTTTTGAGATACTTTTATTTTGTTTTCTGCAAGTGTTTTCACTTGGTAAGAAGTTACCTGCTTTTTCTCCTTTTCCCACAATGTTTTCAAAAGGCTTCTATCTCAGGGTCATAAAAACCAGGGATTGTTTTGGTAAAAGGTTAAATGAAATCTGCATTAGTTACATATTAAAATTGTATATCACCTAAAATTAACAAGAGGCCTGGATAATGAGGGCTTGCCGTAAAAGTGAGTTAGTCCATTTAGTTAAGCCAATCAGAAGTTGTGTAACTTTCAAATTTAGAAAATTCTGGTGAACAAGTCTGAAGAACGTTCTTAACAATGGTTGGTGAATATGGTTCCAGAGAAGGTTACATTAGCCTTAACCAGTAATATTGTTCAACTCTTAACCAGAAGACAAACTTTTAGACTCTCCTGAACTGTAAGCTTTTGCAGGGGACAAGTGTGGCTAAACCCTTTCCCAAACAAGCCCTGGTTTTTATGTGTCTGCAGTAAAAGTCTTTTGAAAACACTGTGGGAAAAGGAGAAATTGCTCATATGAGCAATTTCTCCTATTCCCACAGAATTTTCTACCCTTTTTGAGAACTTTCTGCCATATTCTCAAAATCTAAAATTGTCGTCTGTGAACTCTTTCACTTTGGAAGAGTCCAAAATTTGTCATTTGGGAAAGGGTTAAGAAATGGTAACTCTTCACCAAATGACAAAATTTTACACTTGTCGAAATTCAAAGCATTGCAGATGACAAAATTAACATAACTCAAAAATTGAAATTTGTTCGGGGAGGGTAGAAAACATTGTGGGAAAAGGAGAAAATGCTGGTTACCAGCATTTTCTCCTTTTCCCACAATGTTTTCAAGAACCTTCTTGCTTGGGAAAGGGTTAAGACGGGTACGACAAAAGTAGTGGGAAAGAAAAAAGTGCTGGTTACAAGTACTTTTTTTCCCCCAAAATGTTTTCTAAAGCATCCGTCTGAAGGGTCAATAAAGCTTGGGACTGTTTTTTACAGGGTTTTAAAGGTGTTGGAAAATGAGTAACAGGGGAAAGAGTTGTCATGACAGAACAGAACATAATAATACAATGAAAACAGACACAAGAAGTTACAACAGAGTAGAACAGAACATGTATACAAGGAAAACAGACTGAAGAAGTTACAACAGAGTAGATCAAAACATATACTAGGAAAATCATCTTTGCAAGCCAAGGGTGATGATTCACTATGCTACTCAACCCTTGGCAGATCGAGCTTGATTTTTACATTGCCCCAGTACGCTTTTTCATTGGATGCAGCCAGCTGTAACAGCAACGAATGAAATCACTCATTGCATTTCATTGTTGATAAAAATAGAATAAGGTCGTGACCTTTCGAATAAGAATAGAAGGTAACATGTATACCTCCATGGATGTTTGCAGGATCTGTTATGATTTATTACCAAAAAAACATAGACAAACAATATTTACAGAAAGTTTCGGTGTGGAAAATCAATTGTCGGAGGTTTTAGGCTATATCCCAGCACCTAACCATGGAATGTCGAAGGACGTTTGTGGTTATTGCTTCATGTTGAATTATTGTATTCGTAAGCGGTTTAAAAAACGATATTTTATTGGCTATAAGAAATATGATGGTAAGGGGGATAATAACCATCCGATAGGGGGCGTATTGCGGGAATTTCGAAATCGGGCTCGATCCACCAAGGTAAGATCTAGGTAGAGATCGTAACCTTGGCTCACGAAGATGAGGAAAACAGGCTGAAGAAGTTACAACAGAGTGAGTGCAATATAACATTTGTATCATTCACACACTTATGACCCTTTCAAATTAATAACTTAAAAACATTACCCCTTCCAACAGAAAAGCAATTACAAAAAAGAATTTTCTTTTAAATTTTGTAACACTGCTTTCTAGGCTTCTTTTCCCCTAGGACTCGGATCCAGGCCTGTAATCACAAACCATTTCTTTAGAACAATCTTATTCACCTTCTAGATTTAAAAGTAACAGAACTTTTGATTGGCTAAACCATATAGTTTAGCCAATCAAAAGTTATTTTACTTTCAAATTGAGAAAATTCTTGAGAATAAGACAAAGAATGTTCTTGAGACTGGTTTGTGAAATCTGACCCTAATTTTTACAGGCCTTTAACCATTACCATCAAGAATTCTACTCTAGCCTGTACATTCCTATACTACATTACTTCGGACCCAAATATTTCCATAACATATATATCACTTCCTCATTACATCACTTAGAAACAGTTTGTTTGCTTCATTAACCCTTTACCACACAATACCGCCTTTTAACATCCCTGAGGAAGAAGCCTTTTGAAAACATTGTGGGAAAAGAAGAAAATGCTGCTAACCAGCATTTTCTCCTTTTCCCACAAAGTTGTCTACCCTATCAAAGCAAAATTGCACCATTTAAGCCTCTTTGAAAATTGTCATCTGCGAATACTTTTATTTTGGATTGGTCTAAAATTTTGCTGTGTGGTAATGAGTTAAGTAGAAAATCAAGATTCAGATCAAACTTCCTCTTGTAGACAGTGTGGATAAAGATCAGACTGCAGAGAACAAGCAGGCCGATCTTGGATCTACTCTATCCACTTAAAAAAAAATTGGTAAAATTCTGATCACCCAAAAGCTTATCTTGAGTTCTTTTCTTTGCCCCATATGGAACACCTGGCAGATTCAGGGGCAACCCTGAAGCTGGATGATGTTACCTGTTTATGCGGGAATTAATTTAACTCTTTACCACACAATCCCGACTTTTAACAATCCCGAGAAAGAAGCCTTTAGAAAACAATGTGGGAAAAGGAGAAAATGCTGGTAACCAGCATTTTCTCCTTTTCCCACAATGTTTTCTACCCCTCACAAAATAATTTTCAAATTTTTAGTCACTTTCATTTTGTCGTCTGCAAGTGCTTTCAATTTGGACCCATATAAATTTTTGTCGTTTGGTAATGAGTTAAAACATACTTAACATTCAAAAGCTTTGGCATAATTTACCTGTCAAGCAAGTCTGTTTTGAGTCAAGCTCTGTCAAAAAGAGGGCCAACTCTTTACCAGACGACAAAATTACAGACTGGTCCAAATTGAAAGGATTTGCAGACGACAAAATAAATGTGACTGAAAAATTGAAATTTGGTCTGAGAAGGGTAGAAAACATTGTGGGAAAAAGGAGAAAATGCTGGTTACCAGCATTTTCTCCTTTTCTCACAATGTTTTCACTAGGCTTTTTTTCTAAGCCTTTTTAAAATTTGGGATCTTGTGGTAAAGGGTTGATGCATTTGCAAAAAGTTTTGACACAGGTCAGCCTGCCCAGTCCATGCAAGCTGACCTGGGTCGAAACCTTTTGCTATTAGTCAATTTTCTGCATGTGAAAGCACCGGTCTACCTCATGATCTGTTGATAGACAAAATAAAATTTTACGGATCCACACTTACGTGATGACATGCTCGGTAAAATACGTCACAGAGCATCCCTTATTCATAAATAAATCGACATGTATAATCCTTAGTTTGAAAGTAAAAGTTTTTTTTACCTGGTAAAGATGAAGTTGTAGGTGGCTGAAAAATGCAAAACAAAAATAATTTTAAGCACTTTATCTCTTTACCATACAATACGACTTTTGATGACCTTAGAAAGAAGCCTTTTGAAAACATTGTGGGAAAAGGAGAAAATGCTGGCTCTCTCCCAAAGTCAGCTTTCAATTGTACAAGGCATTGATTGCATTCGGTCAGGAACTTTTGGCAATCGGGATGATCGAGTCAAGTTTATTTTGTTGTCTTTTGTCGTCAATTTGAACGAGTCTAAAATTTTGTTGTTTGGTAAAGGGTTAACTGACTGCATTCCAAAAAAACACTGTTCAAACAATATTTATTTCTATACTTGTTTGTATTAGATTTTAATGCCTTTCTAACAGTTTCCATAATTTCTATCAATACAGCTATGAACATGCTTCCTGGCTTTCTGACACCAGTACTGACACAACTTTCTTTCCAGCCCGCGGACTACTTTTCTCACAGTCATCAAAGGTGAGAAACCGAGAATCACAGGAAGTCTGCCTTATGCTGGGTTTACACTGCCATTCAGGTCAATTTGATCGTCCCGATTGCCAAAAGCTCCCGAACGAAAGCGATCAATGGCTTGTACACGACTTTTACTCGAGCGCTACTGGATCATACCCGATAGCCGCACAAGTGCTCAAGACACCTACACAACTTCAACCCCACTGACAACCCAATCACTACTCGAGCATACCCATCTCAACAGGATCCCTTCACGATCTGTTCACCAACAGCTTGATTAATACTCAATTCTTACAAGAACAATACTCAACAAACTCGACCATTACTCGATCTCCAGTCAACCGCTACTTGATCCCTACATCAGGTAGTGGTCGAACTGAGGTCCAGCTGATCCTGGTCTGATCAGCAAATATTTCAATCCCGATATAGGTAGATCTCTACACAATCGTTTCTTGACTAACCCGACCTCTACTCAACTGATTCTCAATTTATTCTTGATGGCTTCCCGAGCTTTTTGCTACATGATCCCTACTCGAATATTTTTGACATGGCAAAAATTCTCAGGAAGGAAGCCTGAGTAATGCCAGCCAAAGTAGACCGTCCCGACCGCTCCCGCCGAACAAGCTCGATCAGCCCGTGACCACATGATCAGGTTTGATCTGATCGGTAGTGTAAACAGGGCATAAATCAGATACTGAACCAGCAACCATCAGGCTGTGGGTCAGATACACTAACCGCTGAGACAGCTGGCTGAGCAAGCGATTTTCAGGAGAGAAAAATGAACAAATCCTGTTGAAATAACCAAAATCAGAAAGAATGATCTATTTATCCCTTTCCCAAAAGACAAATTTTAGACTCTTCCAAACTCAAAGAGTTTGCAGGCAACAATTTTGAATTTGATGAAAATGGTAAAAAGTTCTCCTAAAGGGTAGAGAACACTGTGGGAAAAGGAGAAATTGCTCGTTACGAGCAATTTCTCTTTTTCCCACAGTGTTTCCAGAAGACTTGTACTGCAGACACTTAAAAAAACCAGGGCTTGTATGGGAAAGGGTTAAAAGAGGACAAAATTTCAGCCTTGTCCAAATTGAAAGCATTTGCAGACGACAAATTTCATGTTCCTCACCACATAAATTTTTTCTTTTTAAAGGTAAAAAACAAAGTGGGAAAAGGAGAAAATGCTGGTTATCAGCATTTTCTCCTTTTCCCACGATTTTGTCAAAAGACTCCTTCCTTAGGGCAAGGTTGTAAGGATTTGAAAACTTTAGCTGAATCTGGCTAAAATGGCGGAATTCATCTTTGAATGGATAGAGAATGAGAAAATACTGGTTATCAGATTCATTTTCTATGTGGTCGGACGTTGATCTACTGTACACATATCAACAACAATGGTTAGACTGAAACATTGTATTACCGGTGGGGGAGGCCTCTGGCCTGGTGGAGGGGGTGGGACAGGTGCGTCATGTCGTAACAGGGTGTTAGGCTTGGGCATGTTTGCTTCATCAGGGACTTCATAGATTTCTCCACCCCCTTCTGCATTGTCTGATGGATTTATCTCAGGATCCTGGAAAATAAATAGAGGATAATTGGTTTTTTCTTTTCGGTGAAAAATTGAAATGTGTTTCTTTGAGTGGACATCATGGGTAATATTTTCACAAGTGGCACAGCCACAAGTAAAAATATTACAGATGGTGTTCACGAGATGAAATAAATTTTGATCGTTCACTGAAAAAAACAAATATTCTATTTATTTCATGCTTTTAACCCTTTCTGGGAGGAGCTTGATCAAAATGAGGTACAGTTCTTTTCAGTTATTCCCCGTGGCATACCCCCTCCCCATACCAACTCATTACAATATTACCGGTACATCAAGCGTGAGGAATGTGAGGTAAATGACGTAATATTTCTATCTCGGTTTGTGAGCCATGCGCATTTTACCTAGGTAAGTGGAATATAAAAATCTGTATTTTCACTGGTTGTACCCTAGGATATCGAAAAATAATTTCACCACTATTTCTCTATATCCTATTGGAGAGCATGAAATAAATGAACATACTCATTTACGACCCTACATTTAATTTGTACTACAGCTAAAAGGCGCTTAACCTGTTACCACAAAATCCCTACTTTTGATTGTGGGAAAAGGACCAAATGCTGGTAACCAGCATTTTCTCCTTTTCTCACAATGTTTTCCACTCCTCACAAAACAAATTTCAAATTTTGAGTCACTTTTATTTTGTTGTTGCAAATGGCTTTTGGTTTTGACAAGCCTAAAATACTGTCGTTTGGTAAAGAAGCCTATAGAAAACATTGTGGGAAAAGAAGAAAAATGCTGGTTATCAACATTTTCTCCTTTCCCCAAAATGTTTTCTATCCTTCATAAAACAAATTTCAAATTTTCAGTCACTTTTATTTTGTCATCTGCAAATGCTTTTGATTTGGACAAGCTTCTTACAATATTGTCTAATGGTAACGAGTTAAATGAGGTAAAACACATGTATTTGTGTTCAGTATATCATCAAAGCAAACATTCTGACCAGATAACACGAGTATCAGACTGAAAATGTGGCCTCTACAGTGCACACCAAATTTTTCTAAGATTTGACCCAGCAACCTACTTTTTGGCCCAACTTGTCTAAGATAATGTCAATACAAACATTCTGATCAAGTTTTATGACTACTGTACTGAAAATGTGGCTTCTAGATTCCACATGAGGTTAATGTTGATGCCTGGACAACGCAAGAAGGAAGAAACATGATGAACACATTACGGTCACAAAAGCTCACTTTCAGCACTTCTATTTTACCAAATGTTTTGCTATTCATGATGCACAACCTCAATGAATATGTATCTACGTAAAAATAGGCAATTAATCATATAAATCTTTACCAAACAACAGAATTTCAGACCTATCTTTAATTAAAAGCACTTGTAGACCACAAAATAAATGTAACTCAGTAACTGAAATTTGGTCCCAGCAGGGTAGAAATAATTGTGGTGAAAAGGAGAAAATGCTGGTTACCAGCATTTTCTCCTTTTCCAACAATGTTTTCAAAAGGCTTCTTTCTCAGGGTCATGAAATCCAGGGATAAACCAGTTTCCAGTACTTTGTTCCAGCACTTAGTGCACAGATCAGCTACAAATTCCTATATGGAGTGCAACATGCGAAAAGGTGCATTCGGACATTTGCGTAAAGTGTCGTCCCGGATTAGCCTGCGCAGTCCGCGCAGGCTAATCCGAGACGGCACTTTACGACTACATTAGATTTTGTGCTACAGTAGACTTTCGTAAAACAGAAAATCATATATAATTGGAAAGTGTCGTTTAGGATTAGAATGTGCGGACTGCACACGCTGATCAGAGACGACACTTTACGCAAATGTCCGAATGACCCTTTTCGCGTGTTGCACTCCATATTACCTCATACAGTTCTCCGCCAGTTGTTGCATCCTGTTCTTTGACATCGCACTCATCATAAATCTGGAAATAAAAATAAAGCAAAATCATTCCTTTCACTCATTACCAAAAGACAAAATTTTGAACTGCACAAAATTAATTGAAGTCACAGTTACCTGCAGCTAAAATGATGATTTTTGTATTTGATAGCATAGAAGATAATGCTTGAAAAAGAGAGAAAGCTGGTTACCAGCATTTTCTCCTTTTCCAAAAATGTTCTCTAAAACCCTATCTTTCAAGGTTGTTGAAACTCAGGAATTTTGTTTTTTAAAAGACATCAAAACATGCTGGATCTATAATTATGTTTTAATGAACTTTAGTAACTTAAGTTTTGAAACACTGTGGAAAAAAGGAAATGCTGAACAGTAATCCTTCCTAACTTAGTAAGACAAAACCAACACTCTGAGAGACAACCATTATTTCATCTCTAAATGTCTTAAAATTTTGTTATTTGGAAAAAAAAAAGACTAAAGAATGGTTGATAATGCACTCCATGAGGCCATTATCAGCTGCCTTCTACATGTAGGAATGAGGACAAACTATACACTGACACCTGACCTATTTATTTAACCAATCATAACCTTGCTCTTAAATTTTTCACATACAAAAGCAGATCTATGTAGAACCAATCAGAATTATGAGTTTCGTTTCAAATTGACCATTGTGTTAACCCATTACCAAACGACAATATTTTAGGCTTGTCCAAATTGAAAGCATTTGCAGACGACAAAATGAAAGTGACAGAAAACTTGAAATTTGTTTTCTGAAGGATACAAAACATTATGGGAAAAGGAGAAAATGCTGGTTACCAGCATTTTCTCCTTTTCCCACAATGTTTTCTAAAGGCTTCTTTCTCAGGGGCGTCAAAAGCAGGGATTGTGTGGTAATGGGTTAAATGAGAAAAAATTGCAATGGTGAGGGTAGGTGATAAACGCAAATTTTGATATAGGGAGTGCTCTTATATCCATAAAAAGGTTAAGATTGTTGAAATGAAGCGTGTGGTTTGTCTTTCAGTTTTAAGTTTATGACCTTTCTTTCTCTGATTCATAGTTTGGGACCAAAACCATGAAACTGGAAATATGGGAAAGCTACTTATTAATTTTGTGTCCAAAATTTGGGTCTATTAAGAATATTTAAAAGAGGCCAACAGAAATGGCATGGTCACATGCTACTTTTTATTATATCCACAGACTGTATGGTGCTTTGAGTCTCAAGTTGGCATGGTAACTTCAGGTTAGTCCCTTGGGTTTGCCTTGGATGCATTGGCAAAACATAGCAATTTTGTCCTATTTCTCAGACTATACCATTCATCCGATAAAGTCACTACTTTACAAATTGAAGAAAATGCTGGTTATCAACTTACAATCATTTTTTCTTTTTCTGACATTGCTTTCAAAAAGCTTCTTCGGGTTCCTTTAACCCTTTACCAAACAATCCCTGGTTATTACGACCCAGAAGAAGACGCCTTCTGAAAACATTGTGGGAAAAGGAGAAAATGCTGGCAACCAGCATTGTCTCCTTTTTCCCAAATGTTTTCCAGTCTTCTAAAGTCAAGCTTCGATTTCTGAGTCATATTCACATTGTCATCTGCAAATGTTTTCAATTTGGAAAAAATCTAAAATTTTCTCGTTTGGTAAAGAGTTAAACTCAGAACTGTGAGGTAAGGGATTAACCCATTACCACACAATCCCTACTTTTGACGACCCTGAGAAAGAAGCCCTTGGAAAACATTTAGGGAAAAGGAGAAAATGCTGGTAACCAGCATCTTTTCCTTTTCCAACAATGTTTTCTACCCTTCACAAAACAAATTTCAAATTTTCAGTCATTTTTATTTGTCGTCTGCAAATGCTTTCGATTTGGGCCAGCCTAAAATATTATCGTTTGGTAATGAGTTAATCCTTTACCAAACAACAAAATTTAAGAACGGTCCAAATTGAAAGTATTTGCAGAAGGCAATACAAAGGTGACTCAAAATTGAAATTTGATTTAGGAAGGTTAGACAACATTGTGGGAAAAGGAGATATTGCCGGTCATCAGCATTTTTTCTCCTTTTTCCAAAATGCTTTTGAAAGGACTCCTTTTTAGGGTCGTTAAAAGTCGGAATTGTGTAGTATAGGGTTAAAAGGATATAATTTTTAGTCGGACTGTTGCACTTACTTCACCCTGAAAGTCCTGTGGAAGCGGCGGTGGTTTGGGCTTAAACTGTGGTTTAGGCTGCTGTTTATCCTCTGCGATTCCTTCTAGTTCATCATACACCTCACCACCTTCATCAGAGTCACTTTCCGATGGTGAAGGAACTGCTGGTGGCTTGCGGATTATAGGAGGCGGGGCCTGAGGTGGAAAATCTGGCACCTCATAAGTTTCTCCATCTTGTTCTGGACTTGGAGACTGAAGGTATGCAAAATAAATTTTTGAACCACAATATATCAAACAATTCAAATATTTTTAGAAAAGGCTTCTGAAAACATGGTAGGGAAAGGAAAAATGCTAGTGGATATATGGAAATACTGATATGAAGCACTTTGTTTTACTCTTCCCACAAAGTTCTATAAGCCACACTGAGTAATGTCATTTGTAAGTGCTTTTCAAAATATGATGACCTATTCTCGACTATGTAAATTTATATTTACAAAACCTTATCTGGATCTCTGAACAGTTCATGTATTTGATAAATTCTTATCTTGGAATTTAAATGATTGTTGTACGGATAGAGGAGGATGGCCACGACCTCCTCTATCCAATATACGTGGCTAATAAAGTTATTTAACCCATTAACACACAATCCCTACTTTTGACGCCCCTGAGAAAGAAGCCTTTTGAAAACACTGTGGGAAAAGGAGAAAATGCTGGTAACCAGCATTTTCTCCTTTTCCCACAGTGTTTTCTACCCTTCCCAGAACAAATTTCAATTTTTCAGTCACCTTTATTTTGTCGTCTGCAAATGCTTTCAATTTGGACCAGTCTAAATTTTTCTCGTGTGGTAATGGGTTAAAAAAAAAAAAAAAATTTATATTGCAATAACTCTTTACCAAACGACAATATTTTAGACTGGTCCAAATTGAAAGCATTTGCAGACGACAAAATAAAAAGTGACCGAAAATTTGAAATATGATTTGTGAAGGGTAGAAAACATTGTGGGAAAAGGAGAAAATGCTGGTTACCAGCATTTTCTCCTTTTCTCACAATGTTTTCTAAAGGTTTTTTTCTCAGGGGCGTCAATAATAGGGATTGTGTGGTAATGGGATAATCTACACGGGCTTTCGGTGGTACAACCACCTTCTTCTAGTGTGATACTGTGATACAATCATTGATGTGGTTGAAGAAGGCGGATGTACCGCTGAAAGCCAGTGTAAATTATTATAATTAAAATTATAAGCACTTTCAATAAGGACAATAAAAAAGTAACTCATGAGGTTTAACTAACATTGACACATAAGGATCATAAAAAAGTCACTAGATCTACTAAATTTTGGATCTAGAAGCACATAATTTGACATAACAATACTGAAGAATGAAACATTCAATAACCATTACAGTACTACTAGTAATGAAAGAAACTTAGACGTTATTTATCACAGTACAGGTATTTCTCTAATGTTTTTCATTAGGAGAAAAAGATTATGATCAGAATACAAATACTGGTAATGTTCATCTTATCTTGAATTAACACTTGGGATATATTGTGACAAGCACTGTGACAAGCATTACAAATAAGTAAAAATAAAACTAGTGATTAATTTAGTAACTTGATCGTTGCAACAAGAAAATCTGATCTAACATGTGAGGTGCAGTCACCTGGGCCCGTATTCACCAACCATTCTTGAGAATATTCTTAGGCTTATTCTTCAGAATTTTGCAAATGTGAAAGTAACAGAACGTCTGATTGGCTAAACCGGATGGTTTAGCCAATCAGACGTTCTGTTACTTTCACAGTCAGGAAATCTTGAAGAATAAGACCAAGAACGTTCTTGAGAATGGTTGGTGAATACGGGCCCTGGTAATGAATTTCAAACACTTCTAGTCATTTGCCCTGAAAACAACAAACTTTGATTTGTTTTTTGTCTTGTTATCCTTCACCACACTGTCACGAATTTAACCACCCTGAAAGCGAAGGCTTATGAAAACATTTTAGAAAAAGAAGAAAATTCTGCCAACAAGCATTTTCTCCTTTTCCTATGAAGTTTTTTCTGCTTCATCAAATTCATAAATCATCCATTTAGTAAAATTTAATTCGATGCCTCCAAATGATTTCGATTTTGACCTGTACAAAATTTTGTCATTAAAAATTTTTGATAAAAAGATGAAACTAGAGCTATCACTTAACGTGATCATACCCCCCACCAGCTCCTTGCCACCAAACAGGTCTTTGTCACAGAATGCAGAATTGTGGAGTACAAAAGTAAGAGTTGAACATGAGCGGCAAATTGTCGCAAGATACGCCCGTCTTACCCCAAGTTGTTAAGCTGGGGCATGCACCGGACCAAATTCAAGTATGAAAAACGACAAAGGGCAATAACTCAAAAATTAAGCGAGGAAGAGTTATGATTCCTGTGCACTGCACTCCCCCTTGATGAGATCTATCCACCCATGAAATTTCATAATGCTAGCTAGTACAGTTTTGGAGATACGCTCCGGACAAAATTCAAGTATAAAAAAACCAACAAAGGGCAATAACTCAAAAATTAAGCTAGCAAGAGTTATGATTCCTGTGCACTGCACTCCCGCTCGATGAGATCTATCCACCCATGAAATTTCATAAGCCTAGCTAGTATAGTTTTGGAGATATGCTCCGGACAAAATTCAAGTATGAAAAAGAAATTTGTCCAGAATCATCAAAGGGCCGTAACTCCATGAAACCTAAATAAACCATAACCAAAATAGGATATGCACATCTCTGCTTTATACTGAGTCTATTTGTGTAGTTTGAACCAAATCTGTCCAATAGTTGATGAGAAAGAGAGTGGACAAGAAATTTCACGAAAGGGCCATAACTCCGTGAAAAATCAATGAACCATAACCAACATTTTATATGCACATCTGTGCTTGATACTGAGTTTACCTGTGAAGTTTGAATAAAATTCGTCCAGTAGTTTATGAGAAATAGAGCGGACAAAAAGCTACAGACCGACGGACGGACGGACCGACCGACAAGCTGACTCCTATATACCCCCCAAACAGAGTTTTGGGGGGTATAATAAAAAAGTGACTAAGTTAATGAAAAATTCATGATATACACATTCATGAAAAAACATGAATTTATCAATAATGCTACTTTTAACATATCATCTCCAAGAAATAAAAACCCATCATTTTAATTCTATTACATAATTAATCAAATAAGAACACAAAAAAACCCTTTCTATACACAAATTTTTAAAATTTTCTAATGTTCTTCGGCCTGCATCCTCGGAATCCAGTTTCGAAGCATTATGTTACTCTACATGCATTAGAGAATGCACTGAAACTGGGTCAACAGGGATATTAGGCCCAAGTACATGCTGAAATTTTACCCAGTTTCTACAAACACATAACAGATCAATCATTTTATTAACACTATAGAATAAATCATCAATGGATTGTAACTTGTGAGCTTGTTTAGATCAAAAAAAGTTTATTTCAAGCTGATAAAAAAACAAGAGGGCCATTGGCCCTGGAATGCTCACATTACACTATAACTTATGTTGTCTAAAATATGATATAGTTTTTTAATCCTGCCAAGATAATTTCAACATAGGATTTTTGACTGATAATTAACCTCTATTGTATCTAAAGGTGGGTATTTAGATCTTTCACATCTCACCAAATTAAAAAATATATAGAGGATAATCAACTGGTTGTTTTTGATATGAAAAATATCGCATGAGGATGCGTTGTTAGGTGTTGAAAAAACGAGTGCACAGCACAAGTTTTTTTAACGCCTTACAACGCATCCGAGTGAGATATTTTTCATATAAAGAATAACCAGTTGATTATTCTATTTATTATATACCTTATCAACATCATTATTTGTAATTTTGCGTTTGAAAGTCGAAAAAAATGTAGTCGAAAGAAAAGTAGTTCCCAAATTATGTCAGGAAGTGAAAGTTGATAACGTCACTAGTGATGATATCAAAATTTATCACAATGGGAAATTCCAGGATTTCACTGCTAGGTATATAATAAATATATATCACTGAAATTTATATGAGAAAACAATACAAATCATCAATAATAAAATTATATAATTTTTTTTTTTAATGGTATTCCCTTAAAAGGCTACCTAGCCTCTTAAGCTATTTTTAGATTTCACGCCAAAAGTCCAAAAAGCATTGTGGGAATTTTAAGTGACTGGCACACGACTAATGATGCTTAAATTCCATAACATAACAAACATGTAATTATTTTCCATAATGTCTTCTTCATACGCTATGTTTGAAGCTTCTTGTATATATTTCTGGTATATAAATACCCATGTAAAAATAGATCGTGTTTCCCATCGGTGTGGACCTGGGCTGTAGTCAGTCTCTAATTTCTCGTTGTCGGATGGTTTTTCACTACTGGGGTTTTATGAAAGAAAATTACAAGGCTTTGGGAGTATAAATAATAATAAGGATGATTTTTTTGTACTTATGTAAAATTTTCGTCCCAGAATCAGAAGGGCCACCTTTAAATCCTTTACCAAACAATGCCATGTTTTGATCAGGCCTTAGGAAAGTAGCCATAGGAAACACTGTAGGAAGAGGAGAAAATGAAAGTCGCCAGTATTTTCTCATTTTCTCCATACTAACATCAATGCCATCCGTTGAGCCACATTTAACCCATTACCACACAATCCCGACTTTTGACAACCTTGAAAAAGAAGCCTTTTGAAAACATTGTGGGAAAAGGAGAAAATGCTGGTAACCAGCATTTTCTCCTTTTCCCACAATGTTTTCTTCCCTTCCTAGAACAAATTTCAATTCTTAAGTCACATTCATTTGGCCATCTGCAAATGCTTTCAATTTCGACCAGTCTAAAATTTTGCCGTTTGGTAAGAGTCAATTCATTGTTTGCATGTTGCTTTCAATGTAGAAAAGTCTAAATTTTGCCATCTGGTCAAGTGCTAAGCAAACCAGAGGTCAACGTTTTAACTGGATCAAAGTGAAAGCATTTACAGACGATACATTTAACTCATTACCAAACAACAGAACTTTCAGTTTGCCCAAATCAAAACCATTTGTAGACGACAAAAGAAAAGTGACTGAAATTTTGAAATTTATTTTGTGAAGGGTATAGAACATTGTGAAAAAAGGAGAAAATGCTGGTTACCAGCATTTTCTCCTTTTCCCACTACGTTTTCTAATGACTTCTTTCTCAGGGACATCAAAAGTAGGGATTGCGTGGTAATGGGTTAATAGTTCGAATTGTGATTTCTGTCTTTGATTTGCTAGTAAACTTTGTGGGAAGAGGAGGTTTTAATGCTGGTAAACAGCATTTTCTCCCTGTCCCACAATGTTTCCAAATGCCTACCTCTTACAGTTGACATTATGTTGTAAACAGTTTAAAGATTTTTTTAATAAAGATAGAACACTTACATCAGGGTCAAATTTAACTTTAGATTTTTCAACAAGTTTGTACTCCATGATATTACAAACATCACTGTATCTCTTATCATCATCTTCTTCCTCCTCTTCTTCCTTTATACCACCATCATCATCATCATCATCATCATCATTAACAGATTTTTCACAACTATAATTTACATCATTATCAGGTTTTATGTCAGTATGATCAACTTCATTATAACCATTTTCATCATCTTCTACTTCCTCCCCGTCAACATTATCATTATCGAATTCATCATCGGAGTCCGCATCGCAAGAAACGTCGGAGAAAGAATCGGTCTGTTCAATTGTACTCTCACTGACATGTTCCTCCTGTTTTCTTTGGCGATTTTTACCAATCAATTTACAAAGGATTCTGTTACAACTTCGCAGCATTATGTTCTTAGAAAGTAATTAATTCCTTTTTGGGAAAAAAAAACTCTTTAAAAATTGTTACCGGAAAATTGTATATTACGCATTACTGTTTTACAATCATTTATCACTTATCTACTCAAGTTTTGCTTTTTCACTATATATTTTTTTCGAAGAATTGGTACAACTTTTCTAATCTCAAATTTAGCTCACATATCACATTTCATGGTCATCTTTTTACTGCTTTTCTGCTTTTAACTTGTCTATTTCATTTCTATTCATTTATACTCAATTCATTTAGTACTTGTTTTCACATCAAAAAGTCACTGCTGTATTAATCAGAAATCAGTTTGTTACTTGTTTAACCCTTTACCAAACAATCCCTGGAATTTTCGACCCTCAGATAAGAAGCCTTTTGAAAACATTGTGGGAAAAGGCGAAAATGCTGGTAACCAGCATTTTCTCCTTTTTCCACAATGTTTTCTATCCTGCTTGAAACAAATTTTATATTTTGAGTCATGTTTATTTTGTAGTCTGCAAGTGCTTTCAATTTGGACCAGAGCAGAATTTTGTTGTTTGGTAAAGAGTTAACCAAAGTTTACCTACCAAGCAACAAAATTTCTTATCATACCAAATTCAAAGGATACCCAGAGGACAAAGTAATGAAACTCATTTACTTATGATTTCTTGGTCTAAATTACCATACTGGTTAACAGCAATTTCTCATTTTCCTATAATGTTTTCAAAGCATTGTCTTATGCAATTGTTCAAAGTCAGGACTGTGTGATAAAGGAAATACAAGAAACAACCCTGACAAAAAATGTTTATAAAAAAAAATATTGTGGGATGTGGAGGAAATGTTGAAAACCTATTTTTTCAAAGTCAAATCCTATCATTTGATTCAAATAATTTGTCGTCTGCAAATGATTTCAATTTGGACAAGTTTATAATTTTGTCACTGGGTAGGTCAGAATTTAATATTGACATTTATTACATGATCCAAAGTTCTCCTTTTCCCACAATGTTTTTTTCTCTTTCAGACACAAAGTCCATCATGTTAGCAATATTAAAATTTTGTCATCTGCAAATACTTTCAATTTGTACCAGTTTAACCCTTTCCCAAACAATCCCTGGTTTTTACGGGTCTGGAATAGTAGCCTTTCGAAAACATTGTGCGAAAAGGAGAAAATGCTGGTAACCAGCATTTTCTCCTTTTCCCACAATGTTTTCTACCCTACCACAGACAGAAATCATCTTTTCAGCAAAAATTAAATTGTCGTCTGAAAATGCTTTCAATTTGGTCTAGTCCAAAAGTTTGTCGTTTGGGAAAGGGTTAAAAGTTTCTCATTCTACACAATGCTAACTTGTAATGACCCTGGGAAAGAAGCCTATTGAAAACATTGTAAGAAAAGGAGCATTTGCTCCATTTCACACAATGTTTTCTGTTAGCTTTTTCTTCAAGGACATTAAAACTCTTGAATGTTTGGTAAAGAGTTAAAGTTGTCAAAGAGTTCATCACTCTCCACAAATACAATCATTTCCAATTAACACATATCACAATACTAATTACAACCAGGAAAAAATTGTATATTCGGCTACTTTTTTTGGCTCATAAGAACCTCCTCTTTTTCTTCCCACAAAGTTTCGTAAACATTTGGCTACGCGTTTCAGCTTCATAAAAACTTACTATTTTCTTCCCACAAAGTTTCATGAGAATAGTAATAAAAAACAATACCCTCTGTTACTTTACACTTTCACACAATACAGAGGAAATTAAATATTTTCCTTCATCAATGGAAATTTGATAATACCAAATAAAAATCCAATGCACTTCACCAAATTAATTACCAAATATTTCATGAGATGCACAGATAATATGATATCACCACTGATAAATCACGACGAAATGTGACATTTTAGGAAAAAGGTAAACACATGATTGCCCTTAAGTTATTACTTTCAAATCAATTAATAACTTATCTGACAGTTATAAAACAGTTTTCTCTGTTTCCTTCCTAAAATTATTTTTCATGTACAAACATCAGGATATTTGTGTATCGGCTGGACTGCGGAGACCCCCTAGCTATTTTGTTTGTGTCACCCTTTTCCAGTTTAACTCTTTACCAAACAACAAAATTTAAGACATGTCCAAAATGAAAGCATTTGCAGTGGACAAATAAACATGACTCAAAAACAGAAACTTTACTTCATAAGAGTAGAAAACATTGTGGAAAAAGGAGAAAAAACTGGGTACCAGCATTTTCTCCTTTTCCCACAATGTTTTCAGAAGGCTTCTACCTCTGGGTTGTAAAAAGCAGGCACTGTTTGGTAAAGGGTTAAGTCTTTACCAAACATTTCCGAGTTTTAACATCCTTACAAAAATATTGTGGGAAAAGGAGAGAATGCTGGAAGCCAGCATTTTCTCTTCTTTTCCCACCATGTTTTCAACTATATCAAAGTTAACTTTCAGTTTCAGAAACATTAAATTCTCCTCTGCAAATACTTCAGAATTCAATAATGCTATAATTTTCTTGAGTGGCAGAGTTTAAATGCTTAACCAAACAACAAAACTTTGGTCTCATCTAAATCTAAAGTATTTGCAAGACAATGAATATGTTCTAACAACCAAGATTGACCATAAAATAGTAGAAAACATTCTGGGAGATGGATAAAATGCTGGTTACCAGCATTTTCCCTATGTCCCACAATGTTTTCCACAGCCATTCCTGTCAAGGTTGTTAAAACTTGGGCATTTTGTGGTAAAAAGTTGACACATTTTGAAATGTTTGAAGTAAATGCCCCTTTAAAATATTGTAGAAAATACATGAATTGCCAGGAAGTGTACCAAGTTTTCCTGATAATTGGTCTTTATTAGGTTTATTTATTATTTTGATTCAGAAGATAACTTTTTTGGCATCTTGTAGTGGAACGTACATGTATTTGATAACATTATGGCAAAACGAGAAAACACTCTTCTTTTCTTAAAAAGGTTCACAAGATGACGTTTTTACAGTCACCATGTACCACAAATTCCTGAATTCTAGGAATCCTGAATAAGAGGCCCTTTGAAAACATAGTGGGCTACAGAAATAAAGGTTTGCCCATGGTTGCAAGTGTTGTTTTAAAGCTATAGAGTTACATGTACCAGACATCACAGGATATCCACTTAAAAATAATTTTCTACTTGAAAAAATTCACGAATTCTTTATCACAGGTCAACTCCCAAAATGTCATGATCATGCGGTTTTTGAACTTTTCAAAAAATGAGCCATCTTTTGATGACCCTCAGAAAGAAGCCTTTTGAAAACATTGTGGGAAAAGGAGAAAATTCTGGTAACCAGCATTTTCTCCTTTCCACACAAAGTTTTCTATTCTTCACAAAACAAGTTTCAAATTTTTGGTCACTTTTATTTTGTCGTCTGCAAATGCTTTGGATTTGGAAAAGCCTAAAATGTTGTCGTTTGGTAATGAGCTAAGAGTTAAGTGAAATACATTATTCAAACTTTTGGATATGGACCATAATCTAATAATGAATTGTCACAAGTGATTCTGACTACATCATAAAAACATGGCATTCACCCACTACAAATTCATACTTGTTCTATAAATCTCTGTAAAGGTTATAAAATACATGTATTAAAAAATGACCAGTGAATAATGAGGATATAATCCTATTAGATTTCTATTATAGTCTACTGAAAACCCATCTTCACAAGTCAAGGCTGACGATTCACTACGCTACTCTACCCTTGGCAGATCGAGCTTGATTTTTATATTCCCCCCATAGGCTTTTTCATTGGATGCAACAAATGAAATCGCTCATGGCATTTCATCTTTGATAAAAAATAGAATAGGTAAAAATAGAAACCCATGTGGATGCTTAATGTGTATTCCTAAGCAGTTTGTGAAACAATATTTCACTGGCTTACAGAAATATGATGTAAAGGGGGATAATAACCAGCATCCAATAGAGGGCGCATCACAGGAATCTCGAAATCAGCCTCAATCAGCCAAGGTCACGAAGATGCTGAAAACCATAAAAGAAACAGTTGGAAGTGCAGACAATAATCCTGATATCA
This sequence comes from Tridacna crocea, assembly GCA_943736015.1. Taxonomy (NCBI): domain Eukaryota; kingdom Metazoa; phylum Mollusca; class Bivalvia; order Cardiida; family Cardiidae; genus Tridacna; species Tridacna crocea. The sequence continues at coordinate 45,345,543 of OX031064.1, forward strand.
TCAGTTTAACTTCACAAACTTAGTGACTACAGCTTATTTCAAGCTGTGGTTACGAGGTTTTCGAAGTAAACCGACGATATCTTTGTGCATGATGACCTACTGCAGCGTGGAGTGTGGATAAAGATTTTCCACACCTGTGATGGTATGATCTGAACCCATTACTGGACAATCCCATGTTTTACCAATGCACTTTTATCAAACATGAACGTGCTTTCACATCTATAGTTGTTTTCACCACCACTGAAGATCAAGATCAGACTGAAGAAAACCAGCAGTCTGGTCTTTAATCTGTCCTTTTAGTTTGAACATTGCAGACAATAGCCACCATCAAATTCTTTGGGTCTTATTTCTTGACCGAATATGTCAATATGGTTTATTCAGCTCTCTAAGGGTAGGGTAGGGTGAAGTAGGGTATGGTGAGGTAGGGAAGGATGGGGTATAGTAGATTAGATTAGATTAGATTAGGCTGCATAGGGTAGGGTGGGGTAGAATAGGCCAGTAGGTAGATAGATTAGACAGCTAGGTTGGTAGGTTAGGTAGGTTAATTAGGCAGTTAGATAGGTAGGGAAGGGCAGGTAGGGAAGGGTTAATAGGGAAGGGCAGAAAGGTAGGTAGGTCATTAGGTAGGTAAGTAGATAGGTACATGTGGGTAGGTGGTAGGTAGAAATGTAGGTAGGTAGATTAATTAGTTAGGTGGGTAGGTAGGTAAGTAGTTAGATTAGGAATGTTAGGTAGGTAGGTGGGTAGATTAGGAATGTTAGGTAGGTAGGTAGGTAGGTAAGTGGGTAGATTAGGTAAGAAGGTTAGGTAGGAAGGTTAGGTAGTAAGGTTAGGTAGGTAGGTAGGTAGGTAGGTAGGTAGGTCACAAGGTAGGTAGTTAGGTTTGTTTAAATGGTGTTTTACGCCGCTTTCAACAGTATTTCAGTCATATCATGGCGACAGTTCATATATTCATGGTTCCTGGGTTTCACCAGTACTAGGCTAGGGCCTGAAGTGTCTTGCCCAAGGACACTCCTGTGAAAAAAACTCAGTGGAGCCAGCAAAGCTCAAACCTGGGATTTCCAGGTCACGAATCCTACACTTTACCACTGACCAACACAGGACCCCGGTAGGTAGGTAGGTAGGTAAGTGGGTAGATTAGGAAGTAAGGTTAGATAGGTAGGTAGGTACGTAGGTAAGTGGGTAGATTAGGTAGGACGCTTAGGTAGGTAGGTAAGTACCTAGAGAGTAGGTGGGTGGGTAGATTAGGTAGGAAGGTTAGTTATTAAGGTATGGTAGCTAGGTAGGTAGGTAGGTAAGTGGGTAGATTAGGTAGGAAGGTTAGGTAGGTAGGTAGGTACATATGGAGTAGGTAGGTAGGTAGGTAGGTAGGTAAATTAGGTAGGAAGGTTAGGTAGGCAGGTGAGCAGGTGGGTATATCAGGTAGGTAGGTTAGAAAGTAGGTAGGTAGGTAGATTAGGTAGGAAGATTAGGTAGGTAGGTAGGTAGGTGGGTGGATGGGTAGGTAGATTAGGTAGGTAGGTGGGTGGGTAGGTATGTAGGTAAGTGGGTAGATTAGGTAGGTAGATTAAGTAGGTAGGTAGGTAGATAGATTAGGTAGGGGGGTAAGTAGGTAGGTAGGTAAGGAGGTTGGTAGGTAATAAGGTATGTATGTAGGTAGATTAGATAGGAAGGTTAGGTAGGTAGGTAGGTAGGTAGGTAAGTAGGTAGATAGATCATTTTACAGACATATGAGTTGTTGTTGGCAAATACTTTTAATTTGGACCAGTTTATAATATTGTTGTAAGGTAAAGAGTTAACCCATTACCACACAATCCCTACTTTTGACGCCCCTGAGAAAGAAGCCTTTTGAAAACACTGTAGGAAAAGGAGAAAATGCTGGTAACCAGCATTTTCTCCTTTTCCCACAGTGTTTTCTACCCTTCCCAGAACAAATTTCGATTTTCCAGTTACTTTTATTTTGTCGTCTGCAAATGCTTTCAATTTGGACCAGTCTAAAATTTTGTCGTGTGGTAAGGAGTTAACTTCTACCAAACAACAAAATTGTAGACCAGTCCGAATTGAAAGCATTTGCAGATGAAAAAACAAATGTGCGCAGAAAAATTGAAATTTGTTGTTGAAAGGGTAAAAAAACATTATGGAAAAAGGAGAAAGTGCTGGTTACCAGCACTTTCTCCTTTTCCCACAATGTTTTCAAAAGGCTTCTTTCTCAGGGTCTTTAAAAGTCGGGATTTTCTGGTAAAGGGTCATTGAAGGTCAAATGGGTTATGGGTATCTGCAGAGATCAGTCAGCGTCTTGTCAAGCACCCAAAGTCATCAGTCTTCCATGGACCTTTAAAGGTGGGTATTTAGAATTTTTACATCTCACCAAATTAAAAAAAAATATATATCACTGAAATTTATATGAAAAAATAATACAAATCATCAATAAGTAAGACTCATAAAATTACAAAAAAAAAATTTTTTGATGGTGTTCCCTTAAAAGGCTACGTAGCCTCGTAAGGTATTTTTAGATTTCCCGCCAAAAATCAATAAAGCATTTTGGGAATGTCAAGTCACTGGCACGTGACTTATAACGCTTAAATTCCGTTACATAACAAACATGTAATAATTATTTTCCATAATGTCTTCTTCGGACCCTGTATTTGAAACTTTTTCTGTGTATTCCTGTATGTAAATGAGCGAATTGATCATCTAAAAATAGAATGCGTCTCCCGTTGGTGTCTACTTGGGCAGTAGTAAATTTCTAATTTCTTGTGCTGTCGGATGGTTTTCGTCTACTGGGATTTTATGAAGGCAAATTAAAAGGCTTTGGGAGTATAAGGATGATTTTTTTGCATGTTTTTAAAATTTTCGTCCCAAGATCTGAAGGGCCACCTTTAACCCTATACCACACAATCCCGACTTTTCACAACCCTGAGAAAGAAGTCTTCTGAAAACATTGTGGGAAAAGGAGAAAATGCTGGTTAACCAGCATTTTCTCCTTTTCCCACAATGCTTTCTTCGCCAGTCTCCAAATAAAATTTTTAATTTTCAGTCACTTCATCACTTTGTTGTCTGCAAATGATTTCAATTTGGACCTGTCTAAAATTTTGTCGTCAGGTAAAGAGTTAAGTGTCATCACTGGTCACTTAGTTCTCTCATTAAACTGCACCAACTTGACTCACAAACCTCTAAACTAATTTGTTTCGGTTACAAGTCCTTTTCAAACTGTGCAAATTCAATTTTTGGCAAATTACAAGCTATATCTCTTTTTGATACAATTTGTTCATATAACATTATAGATAAATATTGTCACAAGGTATGCACAATGATTGCATATTATTACATACTTTGATATTGTCCCCGTGTAGAAATTTGCACTGGATGAAAGTATGCAGTATTCTTCTTTATTGCATACTTTTATCATATAACATAGTTTAGAGCTTTTTGCTTGTGCATTGCTAAGTACGGAACTACTTTAAAACCCGCTATATTTCTCGAAAAATTAAAATGTGAATGGCTGCCATATCAAAAAATTCCAGTGTTAAGACATGATGTTTCAGAAACTTTTAAATGGATAGTTCTTTTTAAAAACTTGAAAAATAAACAGAATATTTTTGTTCCCTGAATATCAGAGAGTACAAAGGTATGAAAAATTGGTCTTTTGAACATGTTTATTGACGATGAAATTTTTAAGCCATGAAAAAGGATCCTTGGTCGCAATCTTGTTTGTTTACATATCTTTAGCAATGTTACCATCATCAAAGGCCAAAATTTAAAATTTTCTCCTTTTCCCACAATGTTTTCAAAAGGCTGTTATTACTAAGTCGTCAAATCCAGGGATTGTTTGGTAATGGGTTAAGCTACGCTGGTAATGGTAACCAACATTTTCTCCTTTCTAATAATATTTTTTCTAACTGCCCCAAAATATCTTTCAGTTTTTCAGTTACATTCAATTTGTCATCTGCTTACAATTTTGACCTTACAAAGATTTTGTAAGGAGTTACAGCATGAACATCTGACTAATATTTGTTAAAAATCTGAATGTTTCAGTAATATTCATCATATCGCAGCCAAGTTTAAAGTCATATACTCTATGTCTAGTGTAAGTTTTACCAGTACTTAGCCAGATGGAAGCAATGCCTTGCCCAAGGAGTGCCCGATTTCATACCTATTGAAACTAGAGCTGTCACTGAATGTGACTTAATACCCCCGCCAGTGGTTTGACAGAAAAAAATGTCAAGTTCAAGGGGAGATAATTCCTCAACCAGGAGAAGTTGACACATGAGAATTGTAACTTGCAAATCTTCAATATATGATTAATATACGTGCAAAGTTTAAGTACAATTGAAGACAAGAGGGCCAAGATGGCCCTGGATCGCTCACCTGAATTTTCGAGATGACCATAGTCTATTTTTTTTTTTTTGAGGTATTGAAACATTGGAACCAAATTTATAATTTTGCCAAGCAATTTTCAAAAGGTCACCTGTAAAAGTCATTTCGAAATCTGACCATCAGTTTCAAAAAGAAGAATTTTTAAGAATTCTTCATTTCTGTATAAGAGCAAGTAGCCCCCATCCACGAGAGCCATGTTTCTTGATGGATCAAAATTTACGAACAAGTTTTGAAAAGGGTCACCCAAGGAACATCTCTCTGAAATAATTTCAGAATCTGACCAGGCGTTTCAGAGAAAGAGAATTTTAAAGAATTTCATCATGTCCATATAGTGCAAGTAGCCCCCATTCACAAGAGCCATGTTTCTTGATGGATTAAAATTATATGTACAGCTTTTGGAAAGGGTCACCCAAGGAACATCTCAGATTATTTTAAAATCTGACCACAGGTTTCAGAGAAGAAGAATTTTCAAGCATTTCTTCATTTCCATATAGTGCAAGTAGCTCCCATTCACTAGAGCCATGTTTCTTGGCCAATCAAAATTTTGCGAACAATTTTAGAAAAGGGTCACCCAAGTAACATCTCTGTGAAATTATTTCAAAATCTGTCCAGCCATTTCAGAGAAGAAGAATTTTCAAGAATTTCTTCATTTCTATATAGTGCAAGTAGCCCCCATTCACCAGAGCCATGTTTCTTGACCAATCAAAATTTCGCCAACAATTTTTGAAAAGGGTAACCCAAGGAACAAGTCTGTGAAATTATTTCAAAATCTAATAGGCTAAGGCCCAGATCAAAAAAGGGCTCTATTTTTGATTTTTTTTCAATCCATCAGGTAGAAAAATTCAAATGGTACAGTGAGTTAGGATAGCCTATTAGAGTCACTTTAAGCATGGATGCCAGATCTGAAAGTGGTGCAGATTTATTTTATATGCTAATAAACGCGCCTACCCAAAATTTGCCTATAACGTAAATTAAACTTTTCCTATGTTCACAAAAATGAAGCAAACAATGAAACAATGCAATCTTTCTTACAAATCTTTTTGATTTAAGGTGCGCATTAAAATCCACATTTATGTAAGACTTATACATGTATTAAATCAAGTCTGACCAATTTCACATACCGTAAAACACCTAATAAATGTTCCTAGCAGAATTAATTGAAACCAATCTCTGAATTTTCAGTCTTCACATTCAATGTGTTTATATTTCTGGCTAGATTTATTCAGAAGTTTGACTAGAGCTACTAGGACAGACATACAGGACAAAAATTAAGAAAAGTTATTGAGTTATAGCGTTTAGTACCTCAAAAATGATCCATTTATGAGTGCAACAGTATAATTTATTGTTGCACACTAACCTTTGATTTCGTTATTTAATTATATATTCACAACTGTAATCATAAGTATGCCAACACTGAGATATGGACATTTTCATGACTTAAGCTTCTTTATTTCCTTTGTTATTCTTACTCTTCTACTTTGTTACTCTATTTCACTGATGCAATAGGGGATATGACTTGAAACAAGAGGGTCATGACGGTCCTGTATCGCTCCACTGGCTAATAAGTGAAAATACTACAAGCCAAAAATTACAAATCTGGCCAAAATTTTCAAACTTGAAGACATACAATAGGCTAAGGCCCAGGTCAAAAAATGGTCCTATTTTTTTCATCCATCTGTTACTCTAGTTCACTGATGAAATAGGGGATCTAACTTGAAACTAGAGGGCCATGATGGCCCTGTATCGCTCCACTAGGTAATAAGTGAAAACACTACAAGCCAAACATTACAACTCTGGCCAATTGGTTGTAGACATGCATATTTTTTCTATAAAGTTCTACGAGAAGGTTTTGGCCCTTGACCCATCAAGGGCAAATTCATTTTTTACCACAAAGCTATAATTACTTGAATCCTGGTGGAGGTCTATAAGATAAACCCCCGTACCAAATAATACAGGATGTGTGGTTATAGACAAGATGATTTTCAAAGTTTCCTAAAATAAATGCCATGTAAAACATGAGACCCATGAAACAGGGCTAAATTTGGTAGCCCTAGGCATTACTTTGGTTTGTAAAAAGATCATTTAAAAAGTTTTCACCACAAAAGCCCTGGTATAACTTGTGACCCCTGGTGTGGGGACAAACGTAACCCCAAGGCTATTATTTGGGCCCTCCAGGTAGAGGCCCACTAAATAAAGCTACATGCAAAATTTGGTAGTCTCAATATAAGCCGGGCCAAATTTGACTCCATGGCTATAAGTTGTACACGCCAACTTGATACATGCCAAATTTGGTATCCCAACGCCCTATGGCCCGCCTGGGTGGCTCAGTGGTGAGCGTGTCGGACTCATGACCTGGTGGTTGTATGTTCGATACCCGGTTGAGGTGAACTTTCTTTCTGGTGTATTTTTGCCTCTCACCTCTGCTGAAGCATGTGAGAAAAGTACTCAGTGTCTTTGGAAAGAAAGTTGTGTTAGTACTGGTGTGAGAAAGCCAGGAAACACATGTGTGTCACCGACCGCCATGATATGACCTTAGCTGTTGAAGTGGTGTTAAACCTAAATGCAACCAACCAATCAACCAAACAACCAAGGCCCTATGTCTAGGGATCAGAAGGATTTCAGAGTTTTTCCTTTATAATCCCATATAAAACTTGTGACCCCCCCCCCACCCGGGGCGGGGCCAAGTTTGACTCCAGGGCTATTATTTAAGGAACATGGTAGATGTTCACTACATAAAACTACATGCCAAGTTTGGTAGCCCTAGGTCTTATGGTTTAGGATAAGAAGATTTTCAAAGGTTTTCAATATTTTTCAGTTTTGTTGCCATGGTAACCAGAGTTTTTGAAGGAATCACATTCTTTCTAGAATTCTAAAAAAAGCCATAGCAGGATCATTTCTGTAAAGTTTCATTAAAATTGGATGGGTAGTGTCAGAGAAGATGTTTGAAATATAAGTTAACGCACGCACAGACAGATGCACGACGAACACCGGACCATGACATAAGCCCGCTGGCCTTCAACCAGTGGAGCTAAAAACCTCTTGATGACTGAAATTAACAAATGCACAGTTCATTGAGCGTAATTGTGACGTATGATAAATCATCAGCTTCTTTGTTTGCTGCATTGACAATACAGCTGCTTTGTGTGTGTGTATGTATATGTCGTAGGCCAGATTGGAATCTAGGCAGATCCGGAATCTGCCTAGACCAAATTAGAATTCAAATTTTGTGAAGACCAAACTGCATTGTTTTCTAATACTTTTTTTAAAAATTATATTGATTCAATTATGTTTACAATTGAGAGGTATATTTATTTAAAGCATTTTATATGATTTTTCCACAATCGCTCTTTTTTCCACCTTTTTTATTAGTACAAAACATTCAAAATTTATATTTACTCTGAATTTCTGACTAAAACTTCTTTTATTTTGGGGTTTACGTTTAAAACTAAGATGATTCATATGTAGGCGGCCTATATTCAACAAGAAATTATTAAAATTTGGTTTAGGCAGATTGTAGAGCTGCAAAGCTAAACTGGAATCCAGATTTGTTATAGACAAATTCCAGTTTGGTCTAGGCAGATTCCGGATCTGCCTGGATTCCAGTTTGGACTACGACATATATATATGTATGTGTGGGGTGTGGATGTGTTTATTTTTCTGTTTTATTTCTTAAATGTCATGATGTAACGGATTTATTTCCTACACAACAAATCTTAACTAGTCAACAAGACAGTATTTTTGGTGCAAATGACATTTCTCCATTTCATGTGTAACTATTCAATTATTGTTTAGTTTTATTTTTCTCAAATAAAGGCACTAAGGCACTAAAGGCACTAAGTACAAAACTTTTTTAGCACTTTTATGTGTCTGTGCTGTAACATTTGTTTCACTGCTGTAACACATGTGTCGTTTGTATAATAATGATAAAACTGTTTATAAAAGGAAGCCTCGCCGTTTGATTTAATAAAGAAAGTCCTGGGAACAAAACGGAAAATACAGTTACATTTTTTGTACAAACAGCTATGAATCATTTACTAAATCTATAGAACTTTTTCAAGGAATTAAAATAGTTGCAAAAACCTGATTTTCTCAGATATTTAACGTGCCAAAATTTTGTTCCAAAATACTTAATTCAAATACAACAAACATGTGTTATACAGATGATTCGAAGTAAAATATTGCAATCTGACCTAAAAAAATATCTAATTTTCTAAATTGGAATGGGATTTCTTTTACTTTTCAATTTCGTTACATGAAGGACATGTCGATGTGTTATGACTGGCATTGCATCGCCGTAGACAATATTCAAGTGCAGAATATGTATTTTCCATGTGCAGTACATTCTGTTTGTACAGATAAGAAACCTTATTAAACAAAAAAATCCAACTTCATTTTAAAAAATCATGTCTCCTAAAATCTGCCATAACTATATATTAGCTCATAGTGGGTGGGGTAAAGGATAAGCAAGACCGTAACATATATACAATGCAGCAATTTAGTACAATAGTAAGCATTTAGTTCTCATCAAATCCTTCCACAAGAAACTGAAACCCAAAAGTCTTAAATGATATTAAGTTGCTCATGATTTTCAGTAAGTAAAATCATGTAAGTAAGTAAGTAAGTTCAAATTTTGTGGGTGGGATAACACCAAGGCACCCAATGTATCAATGTATTTTTTCTTCTCCTGTAGCTGAATTTTACCATTGCTTATGTGCTTCACTGCCAATTAAACCTATTTTCAATCAATACACTCCGGCAGATATTGAAATTTTGTGTTTTTTACACATAAGCTCAATTCAATGCATTTTCAGTGGGTGGGGTAACAAAATGTCGTCTGAAAAAAATCTGCACCACTTTTGTTTCTGGCATCCACCCTAATTTGACTTCTATATAGTTATACTATCACCTGGTACCAATGAAATTTTTCTACCAGATGGATTGAAAAAAAATTGAATCCAGCTGGCCAGGCCTTAGACTATAACCAGCTGTTTCAGAGAAGAAGAATTTTCAAGAATTTCTTCATTTCTGTATAGTGCAAGAAGCCCCCATTCACCAGAGCCATGTTTCTTGACCAATCAAAATTTCACGAACAAATTTTTAAAAGGGTCACCCAAGGAACAACTCTGTCAAATTATTTCAAAATCTGACCAGCGGTTTCAGAGAAGAAGAATTTTTAAGAATTCCTTCATTTTTGTATAGTGCAAGAAGCCCCCATTCACCAGAGCCACATTTTTTGACGGATCAAAATTTCACGAACAGTTTTTGAAAAGGGTCACCCAAGGAACATATCTCTGAAATTATTTCAAAATCCGACCAGCGGTTTCAGAGGAGAAGAATTTTAAAGAATTCCTTCATTTCTGTATAGTGCAAGAAGCCCCCATTCACCAGAGCCACATTTTTTGACGAATCAAAATTTCACGAACAATTTTCGAAAAGGGTCACCCAAGGAACATATCTGTGAAATTATTTCAAAATCCGACCAGCGGTTTCAGAGGAGAAGATTTTTAAAGAATTTGCTAAAAAATTCCATTTCGTTGCCATGGCAACCAGAGTTTTTGATGGAATCAAATTCTGTGAACAACTTTTAAAGAGGACCTCTCAAGGAACATTCCTGCCAAGTTTGGTCCAAATCCGCCCAGTGGTTTAGGAGGAGTTGATGTTTAAAGAATTGTTGACGACGCACGACGGACGACGGACGACGGGTGATCCTAAAAGCTCCCCTTGAGCACGTTGTGCTCAGGTGAGCTAAAAAACTATTGGAGGAGTTTGCCACACAAAATTACTAGTATTTTGTACACAGACAGACAGACTTTCTTTGAGCAAGCACAAATTACACATATAAACAATTATAGACTGATTCTTGTAACATTAGTAAAAAGAAATTGCCTTTCTTTAAGCAAAATCTTAATGGCTCCTGTTCCAACAAAAATTCAAAAAGGTACATCCAACAGGAATTTAACAAAAATTGTTTTTGTGATAGAAAAAATTATCAAGTTGAATGGTATACAGTTTACCAGAGGAAAGATATCTGATTTATCCATTTGTAGATGACAACTAAATTTACATGTGATTTTAAATTAGAAGATTTTTTTTTCAAAAGTAGAAAAAAAATGTTATGAGTGTAAAATTTCACCATTTACCTAACAAAGCCGACTTTTAGTGATCCTGCGAAAGAAGCCTTTTGAAAATATTGATGGAAAAGGCAAGAATGCTGGTGACCAGCATTTTCTCCTTTTCCCACAATGTTTTCAAAAGGCTTCGATCTCAGGGTTGTTAAAAGTCAGGATTGTGTGTTAAAGGCTCACCCGACAGATTACTTCCATATCCAACCTCAGACAAAATCACTTTAAATCAAAGAAAACTCACTAGATTAAGTTAGGATAGGGTAAAGGTTACTCAGTGAGTCAAAATATCAAAACACAATGTTGAGGAAAATAATGAGGGTTAAAAATGAAAAGTCTGGATAAAAAGTGTGTTTGTGCGATGCAAACTGCAGTCAGTGTTAATTCTTTACCAAACGACAAAATTTTAGACTGGTCCAAATTGAAATCATTTGCAGATGACAAAAATAACATCACTCAAAAACTGGAATTTGTTCTGAGAGATTAGAAAACATTGTGGGAAAAGGAGAAAATGCTGGTTACCAGTATTTTCTCCTTTTCCCACAATATTTTCAAAAGGCTTCTTTTTCAGGGTTATGAAACCAGGGATTGTTTGAGAAAGGGTTAAGGGAAGTAACTCTGCAAGATTTACAATAGTAACAACAGTAAAAATAGGTGCTTTGTGCATTATTTAGAGTTAGGTAAAAGCGAAGTAACTCGTGAAAATTATTACTGTCTTTGATAATTTCATTTGTGTCTTTGACTTTTCTCGTTTTGCCGGTTCCATCTAGTAAAGAAAAAAGATACTTCATTACAAAAAAAAACATAAAACATCCTTTACCGCAGGGTAATTTAACTCTTTACCAAACAACAAAATTTTAGAGTGGCCCAAATTGAAAGCATTTGCAGATTAGAAAATAAAACTGGCTGAAAATTTGAAATTTATTTTGGGAAGGGAAGAAAACATAATGTGGGAAAAGATGAAAATGCTGGTTACCAGCATTTTCTCCTTTTCTCACAATGTTTTCAGAAGGATTCTTTCTCAGGGTTGTTAAAAGTCGGGATTGTGTTGTAAAGAGTTAAGCCCCGGTCACATATTCACGGAAGACCACCACGGAAGAGCTACGGTCTAATCGCTCACAGGTGACTATGGAAATGACTAATTCCGTAGTCCACTACAGTTCCAATACGGATACACAACGGTATGAGTACGGAGTTCGACGGATCTACAGCCAAAATGTAGGTCAGAGTTTCAGGAGAGATACGGACTGTTACGGTTGGACACGGTTTAATACGGAGCGACATGGATCAGGACGATTGTAGTACGGATGCACTACGATTTGCTACGGTACAGGTACGGATTAGTACGAATAAGAACGATCCGATTCGTTGTAATACGAATCGTCACGGATCGATACGGACCTACCACGATTTAGCATTCCATCCAAATGCTCTAGCCTGCTCACTTTCAAAGTGCATTAAGTTCTGCCATGAGAGCCTCATACTGGCCATGGACGGGTCTTCGTAAAAGCCAATCTCTAGTCCACATATTCTCTGTCTTTTATTACCTGATTATCATAATCAATAACCCATCACAAGTTGACTAAACTTTGCATTCACGAAATTGAAAGTATCTGCAGACAACAACTGTAAATTTGGTACAAATGAGCTTCAGTTCTACAATAAGGTAGAAAGCATTGTGGGAAATGGAGAAATTGCCCATTTTCAGTTTTTTTTTTTTTCGATTTCCTAGAATCAGAACGTTTTCTTGACTTGTCTGTTGCAGACCCATAAAAAGAAGGGATCGAATGGCAAAGGGTTCAATGAAAATATTGATCAATAACGTTTCTCTTATATCCATAAAATTTGCTGTTTATTTCACAATTACACTGATTATCGTGAATGTTTATGTTTTAAAAGTAAAGAGCTTGTCTTTATAGTCAGTATCACCCATTTCGAAAGGGCCAGCCTGGCGCCAGGCAGGCAACCAGTAACCATATATTTAACAAGCTGGCGGTTCACCAACCAGCCATATCAGAACAAGCTCCTCGCGGGGCTCGAACCTTTGACTCCCGTTTCGTTGGTGGTTGCCTGAACCACCATAAACAGTGACAGTTTTATGTACTCGTACTATTTGATCGTTTTACTTGCATGTTTAGCATCGTTGTTTGGATAGAATGTCACATTATAATACTGATGTTTATTCATTTTCGTACAATGTTTTGTAAAATATGTAACCTTAAATTAAAGGTATTATTAGTAGTACGATAAAAATATAATTATTACATCTATGTATGTCATCAAGCTGCTGGATAAGTGCCTTGACATTTTGTGCCATACCAATATCCAGTTGCAGCCAATTTATTGCAAACATCATTTGTTGACAGTTCATGATTGTGAACTCAACAACAAAGCGCAATTGCGTTGTATTCTACGAAGACTGCGTAAAAATAACCTTGTTGAAGTACATGATTCTGAATTTATCCTACCAAACAATAGTGGTCCGGACAATTCCGTACTGTGTCGTGTTGCAACGTAGTAAACCGTAAAAGACCGTGCGAGTCCCTGCCTCTCCGCAGTACAACGCATTAAGGTCGTGACTTTCCGTGACAAATCCGTATCATACCGTAACTAAAACGTAGTGTAACCGTGCTAATACGTAGTTCTCCGTATCAAATCCTGAGAAAATTTTAGGCCTACGGATAAGTACGGACTGGTACGGTTTTATTACGGACCAGAACATATCAGTACGGTCTAATACGGACTAGTAAGGATACGCTACGGTCGTTTGATCCGTAGCGAATTTTTGTGCATGTTCAAAAATTGTCAAGGACCGCTACGGATATACAAGGACTACTACGAATGACTACGGTTACAATACGGAGAGCTACAGACTAGTACGAGTTGACACGGACAATGCCGGAACGAATCTGTAGCTCTTCCATGTAGGTCTTCCGTGAATATGTGACCGGGGTATTAACCATTACTTGCAAGCTCTGTGAAACAGAGCTGCATCATTCCTTTACCACACAATCCTGAGTTTCAACATTTCTGAAGATAGAAGGCTTTAGGAAACATTGTGCGAAAAGGAGAAAATGCTGGTAACTGCAATGTATTCTTCTATCAAGGACACAATATATCATTTGACCTGCATTAGACTTACCGTCTGCACATGCTCTCCATCTGATTGAGTTTAAAATTTTGTCATTTGGTAAACAGTTTTACTACGTAAATTATCATATAGTTACAGACCCATAAAATTTATTATGTCAAATAACTGACTGATTCATGAGATAGTATGGTCTTTGGACATGCAGATAATTTACCACAAGCAGAAAGTTTTGTCCCATATCAGTCTGCGCAGAATGTGCAGGATGACATGAGTCCATTTTTTTTGCAAAAGCATTTACCCATTACCACACAATCCCTACCTTTGGAGCCCCTGAGAAAGAAGCCTTTAGAAAACATTGTGGGAAAAGGAGAAAATGCTGGTAACCAGCATTTTCTCCTTTTCCCACAATGTTTTCCAACCTTCACAAAGTAAATTTCAAATCAATTTCAGTCACTTTTATTTTGTCGCCTTCAAATGCTTTCAATTTGGACCAGGTTAAAATTTTGTCGTTTGGTAATGGGTTAAACTCCTTTTCATAGAGTATGTCACTCATTTATATACATGTATGTGACCCATCACGCAAAAGGGACCTTCTGGGAACTGCAAAAAGTGTCAACCCTGGTCAGGCTGCATGCATTGCCCAGGCTGACCAAGGCTGACACCTTTTGCTTTCATAACATTTTCAGTATGATCAAAGTACTGAAAGTACTGACAGACTAGTGAATTTAGTGAATCTAGTAAGAGGCTATGGTAAATGTAAATCTTTGTTGATTTATACCAGAATTTATACCAGACTCTGTAAACATTGTCATATTTGGTTTCTGAGTCCATTCCAGGCCCTTCGGTTTATTCTAGTGATTAAATCCAACCAGGTTCAATTCAAATGCAGTTCAATCCATTGACTTTACCCAACGCTCTTGACCATTTTCTTCTCTAACACAAGAAATATTATGAAAAGCTTCAGTTTGTTAACTTTCAATTTAAAACAGGTTATTTTGTTGAGATGAAATCTCCTGCCAAAAAGGACATCTTTAGATAGAAATGAATAAGAGGTAAATTGTGTTTTGCATGTACTCCTGGCCTTTTGGTTATTTCCATAGTATAGCATTTGAAAAGATAAAACAAAATTGATTGTCTGTGGCCAATGAAAAACAACCTGAATATGAAGTTTCATAAAATTTTGTCCAATAGTTAAAGAAATATCAGTTCATAATGGAAATATACGTCAAGCCCCCCTTTCTGATGACATGGCATCAAATGAAAAAAGAATCTTTATCGGTGGACTATCATAAGGAATACATGAATGATGTTTCACCAATTTTCATCAAGGATTTTAAACGATGTCAGTCTGGACAGAGAAGCGGACAGACAGTGTGGAACAAGATCAGGCTACACAGACTTTACAATCTGATCTTGGATCTATACTAACTGATAATTGGATTTTTTTTTCAAAAATATAACTTGGAAATAACAATATTCAGGTTTTCACCATCCACCAGGATGTTTTAACTTTTTATAGGAGGTTGAGGATTAACTTGGATTATTCAGTTAATTAACCCGTTACCACAGAGCAAAATTTTAGTCTGGGCCTATTCCAATTGAAAGTATTTGCAGATGGCAATTTCAAAGTGGTTCAAATGGTGCAATTTTGCTTTAATAGGGTAGAAAACATGGTGGGAAAAGAATAAAATGCTGGTTACCAGGATCAATGATCTGTTTTCATCTAATTGCTGTACAGAATTGCCAGATGGTCCCTTTGTGCATGATGGGTCACACATTATAATGGGCATATTTGGGCAGATCAATTCCAACTCAAAATTTAAGCTTATATGACTTCAAGCTATCTACAACCTTTTGATGAAAAAATTAATGAAAAAAGGCTCGATTTTTTCTTTTGAATTTTAGGGTAAGGAAGTTCTCTTATTCTATAACACGTATAAGACAATAACCTTTCTAGTGGACAGAATAGAAATAATTCAACATGATTGTCTTGGTTGATCAAAAGTTCTACAGCATCACCACCTAGGCAGGTGTTCTGCATCAAGATTTCCTGTCACCATTACAAAAGCCTTCTGTGAGTTGAAGATTGGCATATTTATCTTCAAAGTGTCATCATTTAGCCCTGGGGTACAGCAGGTGAGAGTGCTTCAGATGAAGGGTAATAGATATCGAAACTCCTGTATTAGCACTGGGGTCATCAAATTTGAAAAACATCATATTTTCCTCAAAACTTAAAAATGGTTAATTTATATATATTCAAACTAACTGTTTCTTTGAGACAAGTAATATGGGCAACCTCAACATAGATATTAACCCTTCACCAGTTACAATCGTGGGAAAAGGAGAAAATGCTAGTTTCCAGCATTTTCTCCTTTGCATAAAATGTTTTCTACCCTTCAAACAATACCTTTCAAGTTCTGAGAAACATTTACTTTGTTGTCTGCAAATTTTTTCAGATCAGACACGTCTACAATCTTGTCATCAAGTAAAGAGTTAACTTTTTACCCATCTACAAATTTCTATACTCATAAGTGGAAGCATTTGTGACAAATCAAATGGTGGCTCAAATGGCACGTCATCAAAAGGGGCAAAATATTGTGGAAAAAGAAAATGTTGTTTCTTTCACAACATTTTTCTTCTTTTGCGTAATGTGTTCAAAACCCTTTACCAAACAACAAAATTTTAGACTGGTCCAAATTGAAAGCACTTGCAGACTACAAAAAAAATGTTACTAAATTATTGAAGTTTGTGTCCAGCAGGGTTGAAATCATCACAGTTTTCAAAAGGCTTCTATCTCAGGGTCATAAAATGCGGGGATTGTTTGGTAAAGGATTAAATGTTTAGCAAAATTCTTAAAAAGATGTAACAAAGTGACTCTTGGAACTAAAAATATTCCTCTTTTACACTAATTATCCTGCATAGTTAGTTATATTTAGCTAAATGTACGGCTAATTTCAAAAAGTAAATTTGATATTGTGTATCTTATATAAAATTTACATAAATGATCCAATATAAAAGTATGAGGTGAGGTTAGAAGGCTGCAGTGATAAAAAACATTGCTGAACAAGAGCGGCAAATTGTCGCAAGATACACCCGTCTTACCCCAAGTTGTAAAGCTGGGGCATGCAACGGACAAAATTCAAGTATGAAAAACTACAAAGGGCAATAACTCATAAATTAAGCAAGCAAGAGTTATGATTCCTGTGCACTGCACTCCCCCTCGGTGAGATCTATCCACCCATGAAATTTCATAACCCTAGCTAGTATAGTTTTGGAGATATGCTCCGGACAAAATTCAAGTATAGAAAACGACAAAGGGCAATAACTGAAAAATTAAGAAAGCAAGAGTTATGATTCTTGTGCACTGCAATCCCCCTCGGTAAGATCTATCCACCCATGAAATTTCATAACCCTAGCTAGTATAGTTCTGAAGATATGCTTCGGACAAAAATCAAGTATGAAAAACAACAAAGGGCAATAACTCAAAAATTAAGCAAGCAAGAGTTATGATTCTTGTGTACTGCACTCTCCCTCGATGAGATCTATCCACCCATAAAATTTCATAACCGTAGCTAGTATAGTTTTGGAGATATGCTCCGGACAAAATTCAAGTATGAAAAACAACAAAGGGCAATAACTCAAAAATTAAGCAAGCAAGAGTTATGATTCCTGTGCACTGCACTCCCCCTCAATGAGATCTATCCACCCATGAAATTTCATAACCCTAGCTAGTATAGTTTTGGAGATATGCTCCGGACAAAATTCAAGTATGAAAAACAACAAAGGGCAATAACTCAAAAATTAAGCAAGGAAGAGTTATGATTCTTGTGTACTGCACTCTCCCTCGATGAGATCTATCCACCCATAAAATTTCATAACCGTAGCTAGTATAGTTTTGGAGATATGCTCCGGACAAAATTCAAGTATGAAAAACAACAAAGGGCAATAACTCAAAAATTAAGCAAGCAAGAGTTATGATTCCTGTGCACTGCACTCCCCCTCAATGAGATCTATCCACCCATGAAATTTCAAAACCCTAGCTAGTATAGTTTTGGAGATATGCTCCGGACAAAATTCAAGTATGAAAAACAACAAAGGGCAATAACTCAAAAATTAAGCGAGCAAGAGTTATGATTCCTGTGCACTGCACTCCGCCTTGATGAGATCTATCCACCCATGAAATTTCATAACCCTAGCTAATATAGTTTTGGAGATATGCTCCGGACAAAATTCAAGTATGAAAAACAACAAAGGGCAATAACTCAAAAATTAAGCAAGCAAGAGTTATGATTCCTGTGCACTGCACTCCGCCTCGATGAGATCTATCCACCCATGAAATTTCATAACCCTAGCTTGTATAGTTTTGGAGATATGCTCCGGACAAAGAACTGGACGCCGCCCGCCCACCCACCCGCCTGCCCGCCCGCCCGCCCGCCTGCCCGCCCGCCACGGGTGATCCCATAATACGTCCCGTCTTCGACGGGCGTATAAAAAGGAAAAATACAAAACATGAAATTGTACATTGGTGTGATTATTTACGACATGTGATGTTACATGAAAGTAAAATGTAAAGTAAAAAAAGGTTTCTGTTACAAAAAAAATTGCTGAACAAGGAAAACAATGAAAACAAAGGGGTGGGGGGGAGGTCTAGCTATATGCTAAGGAGGTAAAATTGACAAAATTTTGAAAAATGTATGCTTTTTTTTAACTTTTCATCACACTAAAGTTTAGACATGTTCAAATTGAAAGCACCTGCAGATAACAACTTAACCCCTTACTAGAGAACAAAACTTCAGAATTTGCAGACGACAATTTCAACTTGGCTCAAATGGTGCAATTTTTATTTGACAGGGCAGTGACAATTGTCGGAAAAAGGAGAAAATGGCGGTGTCCAGCATTTTCACCTTTTCTAACAATGCTCTGAAAAGGCCCTCTTTCCGAGGGTTGTTGAAAGACGTCATTTTGAGGTAAAGGGTTAATTATATCAACTCATTACCACACGAGAAAATTTTGGACTGGTCCAAATTGAAAGCATTTGCAGACGACAAAATAAAGGTGACTGAAAAATAGAATTTTTTTCTGGGAAGGGTAGAAAACACTGTTGGAAAAGGAGAAAATGCTGGTTACCAGCATTTTCTCCTTTTCCAACAGTGTTTTCAAAAGGCTTCTTTCTCAGGGGCGTCAAAAGTAGGGAGTGAGTGGTAATGGGTTAAAGCATTTGTTATCAATAGCGAAAAACATCATGGAAAAAAGTAGAAAATGACGGATAACAATATTTCTTCTTTTTGCACCTTTTCAAAAGTCTTCCTCAAGGTGGTTAACCCATTACCACACAATCCCTACTTTTGACGACCTTGAGAGAGAAGCCTTTAAAAACATTGTGGGAAAAGGAGAAAATGCTGGTAACCAGCATTTTCTCCTTTTCCCACAATGTTTTCTACCCTTCACAAAACAAATTTCAAATTTTCAGTCACTATAATTTTGTCGTCTGCAAATGCTTTCAAGTTGGACCAGTCTAAAATTTTGTCGTTTGGTAAAGGGTTAAATCTTGAAGGATTCTGAAGAATTAGAGCTACTACTCTTTGAACCAAATATATCCCTCTTTTCCGTCTACAAAGTTCCGGCTGCTGGCAGAGAAATATACAATGATACTAGAACAAAAGTTAGCAACTTGTAAAATAAGGATGGTAAGCATAATTCTACCTAAAACATGTTAACCCATTGCCACAATGTCATGATTCTTTCTTATAATGACACCCGAGAAAAATGCTTTATGAAGTTACAACCAGCATTTTCTGCTTTACGCACAATATTTTCTACCCTATATCAGAAAAAGAACTACCAGTATATCAAGCCACATTTATAAAGTTGTCTGCCTAAACTTTTAATTTGGACAAGTCTACAAATTCTTCACACGGTAAAGACTTGCAACTACATGTATTATGCAATTTTTGTGCATACCTTGTAGCAATATTTATCTATAATGTTATTTGAACAAATTGTATACAAAAGGGATATAGCTTGTATTCTAACATGACACACCATTTTGGCTTCATAAACACAGTGCAAGGAAAGCGTGGTAAAATCTGCAACAATCCATGTAGAGTGACGTCATTCTATATCAGGTGGTCGTCAATTTAAATGAGTGGGTTATTCAATGGAACATAATCTTCATTCACGTTTTTACTTTAAGTTTGAACTTGTTTTCCTTTCATTAAGGAATGGCCATGTTAGAATCAAAATAATCTTCTTTCTGTAGTGGTTTATTGTTCAATAAACCATATTGTGAGTTATGAGGCACAATGAATAAACCACTCTGGCTATCACCCTCATGGATTATTTATTGTGCCTCATAAGTCACAACTGTGGTTTATTGAACGATAAACTACAATAGGAAGAAGATTATTTCTTAAATAACAGAAATTGAATTTGCACAGTTTGAAAAGGACTTGTAACTGAAACAAATTAGTTCAGGGGTTACTGTTGTGAGTCAAGTTGGTGCAGTATACTGAGAGAACTAAGTGACCAATGATGACACTTAACTCTTAACCAGATTAACTCTTTACCAGAAGACAAAATTTTAGACTGGTCCAAATTGGAATCATTTGCAGACGACAAAATCAAAGTGACTGAAAATTTAAAAATTTATGTGGGAATGGAAGACAACATTGTGGTGAAAGGAGAAAATGCTGCTTATCAGCATTTTCTCCTTTTCCAATAATGTTTTCAGAAGACTTCTTTCCGAGGGTCATTAAAAGTAGGGATTGTGTGACAAACAGTTACAGGTCCCTGGAAGACTGATTACTTTGGGTGGTTGACAAGACACTGAATGATCTCTGCAGATACCCATAACCCATTTGACCTTTATTGACCCTTTACCACACAATCCCGACTTTTAACGACCCTGAAAAAGAAGACGTTCGAAAACATTGTGGGAAAAGGAGAAAATGCTGGTTACCAGCATTTTCTCCTTTTCCCACAATGTATTCTACCCTTCCAACAGCAAATTTCAATTTTTCTGCCCACATTTATTTTTTCCTCTGAAAATGCTTTTAATTTCGACTGGTCTAAAATTTTGTCATTTGGTAGAGTTAACCCTTTACCACACAACAATATTATAAACTGGTCCAAATTGAAAGCATTTGGAGATAACAAGTGAAATGTTTATAAAATGATGGATTTGTTTCTGAAAGGTTAAAAAAAAACATTATGAGAAAAGTAGAACAGGCTGGAAACATTTTCCTTAATTGTTTAGAAAAATATCATTTCTCAGGGTTTTTGTGGCATTTGTGGAAGACAATGCCACTATGAGATCAATTATAAATGCTCAAACTTGAATTCTGAAGAGCATGTATTTTATTTTGTGTAAAATCGAAGGAAATAAACCCAATTAAGTTCAATTTGTTTAGTTATAGCTTGAGGTTGTTTGGTAATGGGTTAAATGATTTGGAAGAGGGTTAAATTGATTTGTACCAAAATGACCAAATATTTCATATAATTATGATGAAGTTAAGGTATTTCCATCCTAAAGCTTCCACTGCGACATGAAATGAAACTTCTTATTAGATAAATAAGGATTCAAACTGATATATTATTTTTGCATATTTCTAATCAACGAGAAATTTGTTTGTTTTCGATCTTGAAAATATTTGTTGATACATTTGTTACTTGCAAACGCAAAATTAAAGATGGTTCAAATGCTATATATTACATGGGTGGATCCAGATATCTTTCTCAGGGGGGTCCCACTGAAAACGCACTCATCTTATTATATGATACTTTAATTTCCAGATTTCAGTGGATGTAAGCCATTTACAAAAAAAGTCTACGTTTCCAGTTCTAAACACGAGGAGGTTAGTGCTTTCAATCTGGACCAGTCTGGTTAAAAAGTTAACTTGCTACTCTAATTACTAATCATCTTCGCAAGCCAAGGCTGAAGATTCACTACATCAATCTACCCTTGGTGGATCAAGCTTGATTTTTACATTCCTCGGATACGCTTTTTCATTGGATGCAGCCAGCTCTAACTACAAAGAATGAAATCGCTTGTAGCATTTAATCTTTGATAAAAATAGAACAAGGTCGCTACCTTTCCAATAGAAGGTAAACATGGATCCCCATGTGGATGTCTGCTTATCGCTCCATGTGTATATGTAAGCGGTTTGTAAAACGATATTTCATTGGCTTTTAGAAATATGATGTAAAGGGGGGTAGTAACCAGCATCCAATAGAGGGCGCATCGAAGGAATCTCAAAATCGGGCTCAATCAGCCAAGGTAAGATCCACATAGTTTTTGTAACCTTGGCTCACAAAGATGATTACTACTATTACGATAAACATTAAGTTTGTAGAGCATTTAAGCTGATTATGTTCGTGTATTTTTTTCTATACTTTACTTTGTACAACTGCAGATAAAAATATTGGCATCAATTGCAGATCCATTAGGGTTGCACATGTAATAAAACTGATAGGCCTAAAAGAGATATATTTAAATCAAGTGCAAACACAAATTTAATCTGAAAGTTTCTTATGGCTGCATTTAGCTAAACTATACCATATTTCTCCTGATAAAAGCACCCTCCTTAATAGTATCTTCCCCCACCCCAAGAAATCACTAAAATCATGATAAGCTGGTGTCAGTTAGTTGATTAAAATGACAATATCAATTGAGGAATTTGATGAATATTTCCTTTAAATATTTCCCTTTACAATCACTAAAACTCAAAAAAATACAAAATTGGACAGACTTTTTGCTATGCAACTTGGCTACAAAATACAGGCTCCCTATCTATATTTTGCATAGCTCCCGAAGCTTTTAGTGGGAGAAAAACGATAATTGCATACAAATGCATTATTCTACTACTAGACTGCATGGCAAGTACATGCTCAAGGTGATGAAAATTATTTTAACCCTTAAAGTGCTGAATTAACACAAGAGATATTTTTAAATAGGAAAAACATCTGAAATACTGCTGCACCAAGGTTTTTTAGAACACAATATATAACAGAAAAGTAGACAGTGTAGATACAAGATCAGACTGCACATTCTGTGCAGTCTGATCTTGATCTACACTGTCCACAAGAACAAGTTAAGTTGGTTCCAGCGCTATAAGGGTTAAACTTAGTTGTTTAACTCTTTACCAAACGACAAAATTTTAGACTGGTCCAAATTGAAAGCACTTGCAGACAACAAAATAAAAGGGACTGAAAATATGAAAATTGTTTTATGAATGATAGAAAACATTGTGGAAACAAGAGCGGCAAACTGTCGCAAGATACGCCCGTCTTACCCCAAGTTGTAAAGCTGGGGCATGCATCGGACAAAATTCAATTATGAAAAACAAGAAAGGGCAATAACTAAAAAATTAAGCCACCAACAGTTATGATTCCTGTGCACTGCACTCACCCTTGATGAGATCTATCCACCCCTGAAATTTCATAACCCTAGCTAGTATAGTTTTGGAGATATGCTCCAGACCAAATTTAAGTATGAAAAACAACAAAGGGCACTAACTCAAAAATTAAGTGAGCAAGAGTTATGATTCCTGCGCACTGCACTCCCCCTCGATGAGATCTATCCACCCACGAAATTTCATAACCCTAGGTAGTATAGTTTTGGAGATATGCTGCGGACAAAATTCAAGTATGAAAAACAAGAAAGGGCAATAACTCAAAAATTAAGCGAGCAAGAGTTATGATTCCTGCGCACTGCACTTCCCCTGTATGAGATCTATCCACCCATGAAATTTCATAACCGTAGCTGGTATAATTTTGGAGATATTCACCTGACAAAATTCAAGTATGAAAAACAACAAAGGGCAATAACTCAAAAATTAAGCGAGCAAGAGTTATGATTCCTGCGCACTGCACTCCCCCTCTATGAGATCTATCCACCCATGAAATTTCATAACCCTAGCTAGTATAGTTTTGGAGATATGCTCCGGACAAAATTAAAGTATGGAAAACAACAAAGGGCAATAACTCAAAAGTTAAGCCAGCAAGAGTTATGATTCCTGCGCACTGCACTCCCCCTCCATGAGATCTATCCACCCATGAAATTTCATAACCCTAGGTAGTATAGTTTTGGAGATATGCCCCGGACAAAATTCAAGTATGAAAAACAACAAAGGGCAATAACTCAAAAATTAAGCAAGCAAGAGTTATGATTCCTGTGCACTGCACTCCCCCTTGATGAGATCTATCCACCCATGAAATTTCATAACCCTAGCTAGTATTGTTTTGGAGATATGCCCCGGACAAAATTGAAGTATGAAAAACAACAAAGGGCAATAACTCAAAAGTTAAGCAAGCAAGAGTTATGATTCCTGCGCACTGCACTCTCCCTCCATAAGATCTATCCACCCATGAAATTTCATAACCCTAGCTAGAATAGTTTTGGAGATATGCCCCGGACAAAGAACTGGGCGCCGCCCGCCCGCCACGGGTGATCCCATAATACGTCCCGTCTTCGACGGGCGTATAAAAAGAGAAAATGCTGGTTACCAGCATTTTCTCCTTTTCCCACAATGTTTTCTAAAGGCTTCTTTCTCAGGGTCGTCAAAAGTCGAGATTGTGTGGTAATGGGTTAACTCTTTATCAAACAATCCGACTTTTACTGACCTTGAGAAAAAAAGCTTTCGAAGATATTGTTGGAAAAGAAGAAAATGCTGGTAACCAGCATTTTCTTCTTTTCCAACAATGTTTTCTACCCTTCTGAAAACAAGTTTAAATTTTCCAGCCATATTTATCATCTGCAAATGCTTTCAAGTTTGACTTGTGTAAAATTTTGTCGTTTTAGTAAAGAACAAGAGAAAAAGAAGACGCAAGAGCGTCAAAGGTCGCCCGAAAATGATTAAACAAATATGCAGTCAAGAGAATATATCCGACTTCAATCTTTTTAGTTATTCTTCATTTGAGAAAAAAGTAGATATTGTTTTCTAATAAATTGACATGACAATAGTGACCTACATTGTCATATAACCAACTGTCAAGATAAAGTATGTGTTTTCGGGCTGGAAAACGTTCAAATGCCCGATTTACATTTTATGCTACTTTTATGTCTATTTTCAATTTCGCCATCTGAGAATAACTGCATAACGAATAAAAAATGCGACAAATATATTTTTTCAGCCATGATTACAAAAATATTGTATTTCGTTTATAACGGGAGATATAATTGGTCAATGACTGTATATAAATAAAATAGCCTAAACGCATTTGAAACCATACATGGTTACCAAATACTTTACTTTACAACTTATATTATAGTAAATTATATTTCCAATGCGAATTTTGTTTTTCCATTGCGCCTATCCCGCGCAATGGAAATTTGAAATGAAGTTTTATTATCTGGGTACTCAATAGGTATTGGGAAAAAAAGTTTCAGTTTATTTAACTTATAACTTATAACTTATAACTTAACACGTAATCTTTATTTTGCACACCAAATGACAAAATTTTTAGAACAATCCGAAATACCTGAGGACGGTGTAGATCAAGATCAGACTTACCAAAATTACAATCTGATCCTAGATTCACGCAATGTAATGAACCGGTATATAAAATGATACATGTAACTAAAGCCGATCAGTGAAATATCTGAAGAGGATGTAGATCAAGATCAGACTTACCAAAACTGCAGTCTGATCCTAGATTCACGCAGGCTAATGCATGTTAGCTGATATATAAATCAAGTTATTATCCATTTTAAAATTCAATCTGAACTTTAAGACCTGTGTTGGGTGCATAATTTCGTCTTCTAATGCTTTCAATTTGGTCTAGTCCAAAAGTTTGTCGTTTGGAAAGGGTTCAAAGGTTTAAACATTAGTACTTATAAGCATAAGGAAATTCTAATCATTTTCTTCAATTAACTACCCATAAGAAAATACATTAAAGACCTGTAACGCTTTAGGTACAATATACTGTTGGTCAATTTTTCATTTCGCCATCTAGGAATACGTGCATAAAGGAAAAATATCACTACAAGTACATTTTTTTCAGCGGTACAAAAACATATTTTTTGTTTTTTATTTGTAAATTACCTTTAATGGGTAGAAAAAATCAAATCATTATTGTTATTCTATTTAATAAACAGGCATGATATATTTCCATGAGTATTTTCTTTTCCATTCCGTCCATTGCTCTAAAATATTTCCATTCCGCTCTTTAGGCCTGTCGGTATAGAGTCATTATCTTCCGCTAGATGGCATTCTATAAAACTCGAATCATCGAAGAATATGACATGCACAGACAGTAGAGAGTAGGAGTAGTTCTGCATTTCCATTGGTTCCTAAGATCATGTGACTGGACGAGTTCATTTGCGTTAAAAATATATGGATTCTGCACAAGAACATTAATTGTTTCACAAAATGTTGAGCAGCAGACCGTTTATAATTCTTTCACGATTTTTATCGGTTTAAAAACAAGTAAACAACCTCAAAAAAGGTGAAGAAAACCCCACACAACAATTTCACATACATTCACACCTATTTTACCAAATTAAACCTGGCGAATATGATGAAAGATTTTAACCGGAAGTACCTACACTCTCCATGAACATCTCTTCCGAACTATATTAAATATAAGGTCGCCGGCTTCTGCCGGGCGACCAATTAAAATGAGCTTTCAAAGGAAGAAAATATGGCATCAAGATGTGGTTAATGCTATTCATTATCTAAAGAAGTTTTTGTCCGTAATTGATAGCAAACGTCATCCAGACTATGAAAATTTTTGATCATATTTGTTGAAGACTCCCTGACAGGTTTTTTCTTGTGCAATCTTAAATAACATTGATTGAACATTTTTTTTCTACATAATTTTTTCTTTACAACTTGTTCATTCTTACAGGGTAATACTTGAAAAATTTCTTAGAAATAACATATTATAATGTAATAAGTCATCATTATGTAAAAATGCACCTGAAGAATTATGCATCATTATAAAATAATACTACCAGAGCTCCATACAGAGGGAGTGATTTTGACTTTAAAATTGCAACTATTAAGTATTCTCTATTAAACCCTATGTTATGGGTACTCATTAGAATCGTCTCATCGAGACAATTCTAATGAGTACCCACAACATAGGGTTTGGAAGAGAAATAATAGATTTAGAGTACCATCAGTCCTTCTTATAATAGATTTTGAGTACCACAAGTCTCTCCTATAATAGATTTATAGTACCATCAGTCCCTCTTATAATAGATTTAGAGTACCATCAGTCCCTCTTATAATAGATTTAGAGTACCATCAGTCCCTCTTATCTGGAGCTCTGACTACTACGGCCTACCTTCTATAGAAGTGAATATAAAGCTAGTGGTAATATAAAACTGGTGGTAAAATTTAACTCTTTACCAAACAAGTTCAAGTATAAATGACCCTAGGCACGAAAGCTTTTAAAAGCATTGCTGGAAACGGAGAAAATGCTGGTAACCAGCATTTTCTCCTTTTCCCACAATGTTGAGAAAAATTCAAAGATAGAAACCAACAATCAGTCTGTAACACATATTTAAGATGACAAATTAATTTGTTATCTGGTAAAAAGTTAGAAAAAAAACTGTGTTTCTTCTCCCACTTTGAAATAGGATTAAGGACAGGTAAGAAATTTTTAAAAACTATTTTGTTATCTTTTATAGGGTAGGCAGGGAAACTTGTTGGAAAGGCAAAAATATTTATTTCAGGATCCGGCACCTTAAAACCATCAGCCTAACCCATGAAGCTCCTTTGGCCTATTACTGTAAACTAAATTTTCTTTGCGATCATCGAATCCTTATATCACATTGGTACACTGCCTGTATTTCATAGAATACCGAAAATATTATAGACACCATTTCTATGAAAAGCACACTGGCAGCTGCCTCTGTATTGTATATAAAGGCAGTGGCCAATGTTTCCCACAATGTTTTCCACCCTGCTGGAAACAATTTTCAATTTTTGAGTTATGTTTACTTGCTTGCTTGCAAGTGCTTTCGATTTGGACCAGTCTACAATTTTGTCGTCTGGTAAAGAGTAAATGAAGTTCCACACTCGTCACAACTTAGCCGATTCCATACCTACATCAACACTTGTACGTATCAAGATTTCCATTTTGAAATGAGAATCAAATGATTCTATATATAGCAACGACATAAACAACATCGATGAAGTTATTCACATCCGTCTATATGTTGGTGAAAACTTTCAACAGAATTGATAAACCACATTAAATCAAAGTACTGATAGTACTGAAGGCCAGGAAATGGAAGATACGAAACAATACATGAGGTCAATTTTAATTAATACAAACAGGTAGACGGACAGGGATACAAGCGGATTCCACTAAGCCCCTGGAATTCTTGGTTTTAACAGGAAATTTTGAACTGATACAAGAAAGCACCAGCCAGAAACTAATTAAGCCAGAGCTAGGCACGTGCTCACAGTTATTGGGTGCTTGATAATGGCTTAGAATACTTAGTAATTTGTCGTGCTTGTAAACAATCTCAAGTCAAAACTGAACTATTCAATAGGTGCAATACCAAC
This sequence comes from Tridacna crocea, assembly GCA_943736015.1. NCBI lineage: Eukaryota > Metazoa > Mollusca > Bivalvia > Cardiida > Cardiidae > Tridacna > Tridacna crocea. The sequence continues at coordinate 45,373,649 of OX031064.1, forward strand.
TTTGGTTATCTAAATTTTCTGAAAAAATGTGAAGTCCTGAATGACGTTATTTTTCACATTTATGAGTAGTCTATTAGCATAGTTTTCCCCAGAATTCATCCTAATCAAATGACAAGTTTCTTTATTGTCAATTACGTCGCACAGTAAATTGTATACATGTATTAAAAATGTTTTATCACTATTTTAATTGCCAAATCAACTACCTCTATTTAATTTCCATTGATGACCCACATGAAATTAGTAATCACTTCATGAGAGATTATAGGACCAACATATAATTACAATTAAAAACTGAGATAAGCAACTGTTGCACATGATAAATTAAGGTGCTTCATCAGAAGCAAAATTTTACATGGTGTTAGCTGAAAGAGCCTTGAAAAACATTGTGGTTTTGTCTCAAAATCAGGAAGCTCTGTGGACAACATGCTTTTTAAATCAGCCTGGCTGGTGTAATGTAATTTTGAGAGAGAGAGAGAAAAAATAGGCTGTTTGAAAGATATTTGTAGCTTGCACTAGTTAGTATGTCTCCAATCCCCAGATTTTCAGAATTATCAACATTGAAAGTATCTTGCAGACAACTGATGGTTTTATCAGTGGAATATACTTCAGTTGCTAGCGAAGTCCACAAGCTCGGTCAGTTTCCTATTGAGGATTGAAGTATTGTGATAGGGTACAATTCTCTCTCATCACATACTAAACATCTAAGTCCTTTGAATCTCTGTAAATAAGTGTTTTTTGTTTGTTTGTTTTTTTTCCAAAATCTCCCTTAACCAAATGACATTTTTTTTTTTGGAAAAAAAAGTTGAAAGCAGCTGCAGAAGACAAATCAAATGTTAATAAAAAAGTAACCTTCGTCTTTCAAATGCTACAAAATATTGTGGGAAAAGGAGAAAATGCTTTTGTGGAAAAGGGTTTCAATATACAGTAACCAGAGATGTGATTCAATAAAACACACTTTATGGGATCGAACTAGTGACTTCACGATCGACGGCTGGACATGAATCTCGTATTGGGTGATGGAAAATTTACAAGTAGGAAAGGGTAGGAAGATATACAAGAGAGAGAGAGGGAGAGAGAGAGAGAAAGAGAGAGAGAGAGAGAGAGAGAGAGAGAGAGAAAAATGAAAAAAAATCTTCATACAATAAATCAAAATAATGGGTATAAATGAATATAAAAAAAAATACATTAAATGATAAGCAAACCACTACAGAAAAAAAATGGTTTCAAATCAATCAAATACATATTTTAAGAATCACACAGGTGTAATCTATTTGTGACAGGTGTAAAAGGTGTGAAATACATCCTATCAGTGTGAAATAGGCAGTTATAAACAATAGCAAAACTACCAAATAGCTCTTGGATAAAGGTTACAAGTAATACACATAATGTACTTACTAAAGACAACAAAGTTTCAAAAATAATCTTTATAGATAACTTGAATAACGATATGGATGAAATTTGATGTTGGGGTCGATTTCTCTAAAATTTTATTTGGGGACAATTTCACCTGATTTCTCCAGAGAAATCGTTTCCAAGCAGTTTGGGGACGATTTTTCCAGGGGCCGATTTCTCCAGCAGTCGGAAATTTCTATCACAACAGCCGGTGGTATGCAGAGAATTGGACACACTAGCGGGAAATAGTTGCTTTTTGTCGGTGTACAAAGCACCACAGTCAAAGTACCCTAGATTCAGTCGATATACATAGGAAAAAGTGATAAACGTAACACGGGCCAATATTCTACATGTAGTTTGCTTTATTTACAATCGCATTTCAGCGGAGACGCGTTTTGTGACACGTATGTTCAAATGTCAACAAAATGTTATAGATATTAACTGTATAGCGTGTAGGAATACACAACTGCCTGATAAAGCTAAGTTGCATGGTTACCCCTTTATTAGGTCATTGTTAATGGTGAAAACGGGATAAAAAACACACACTCGTTAGTTATTTAAGGGTCATAATACCCCTGCAATTCGATGGCATTTTGCAGATGAAAGCTTTGCGGGAAACTAGTTGTTTTGGCGGACTCAGTGATATCAAGTGGACACACCGTTCAACATTTTGTCTGAAAGTAGTCTGGAAAAGGCAGCTTACGATCCCTATAGGCAAGGGAATCCTTTGAGAGGGATTCCCTGGCCTAAAAATGAATCTACAAACTGTTTTTCATCTGAAAAATAGTTAAAAAGATTTTGACAGAAAATTGAAACTCAAGTTTTCTTATGTAAGAGGATCATTACAATTTTGAGAACGGTAAACTGGCATATTTCGGGGCAATGACTGTACAGATCTGATGCATATCAATCCACCAGCTACAGCCCAGGGATATAATAGCTCCCATTACCCAAGGTATGCCGAATGCCAAGGTATATGATGACTCCCATCACCTGAAGTATGGCGAATGTGAAGTTTCAGTGGCCTATGCTTGAAATTTACCTTTTTACATTTGACAATGAAAATTTAGCAGGGTTAGGAATTACAAATACTGACAGTAGGGTGAATAGAACAGTCATTTTTTAGGTTTAATAAAGTGTATGCAAGAACTCTAAAAAAATCTTTTCTAAATATAACCTAATACACTGCAAACAATATAACAGAAAGAGGGCCATGATGGTCCTATATTGCTCACCTGAGTAAAGACAAGCTTGAACTATGTAAGGCAAAAACTCTTTCCCAAACAATCATAGGCTTTCATGATCCTGAGAAAGATGCCTTTAAAAAACATGGTGGGATTTTCCTACATTGTTTTCTACCTTTCTCAAACATATTCCAATTTTAAGTCCCACTGATTTTGTTGTCTGCAAGTGCTTTCAGTGTGGACAAGTCTTGAATCTTGTCATTTGGTAAAAAGTTATAAAAAATCTTATATATCAAGTTTCATATATTTTGCTAAAAACATTGCTGAAGTTCTTGCTTATTCCTGTTTTTAGAAGTATAAACCCTACATTCAAGAATTTACGCATAAGGTTTTTATTAAAATGTATCACCATGCATAGCCTACCGTAATAAACCTGGCTAGATATTTGAAGTTAATGATGATTCCATATTCTTTTATTTCAGTATCTTTGACCTGTAGCTGTAAAATGAATCATATTATTGTTAATACAATGACTATGCATGAACCCTCAAGGCTATAGCAATTCAGACTAAAGATTTCGAGAAGTTCTCCCTATTGTAAAATGTAAAGGCTTGGTCAGACCCGAGCGAAGTAGCCACACAATGACCAAATTGAAAGCACTTGCAGATGACAAAATAAACATGATTGAAAAATTGAAATTTGTTTCCAATAGAGTAGGTAACATTTAGGGAAAAGGAGAAAATGCTGGTTTCCAGCATTTTCTCCTTTTCCCACAATGTTTTCAAAAGCCTCCTATCTAAGGGTCATAAAAACCAGGGATTGTTTGGTAAAGGGTTAAGGCCCACTTAAATGGGGGCCTTTTTAGCATTAAAAGCCTAAGCCTACAAGGCACAATGGATCTCCGATAAAGTACCATCCAGTGGTTTAACATATCAAGAATATCGAAACTGACCAAGAATATCGAAACTGACCAAGAATATCGAAACTGACTGCAAGATATACCTAGAAATTTCAAGATTAAAACAACTTGGATTTTTTATTGTAGACAGACGGACTGTCAGATGGACAAAGAAACGGACATGCAACAAGAAATCACAAAAGCTCACCCTGAGCACTTTATGCTCTCCTGAGCCAAAAACTACAGAAATATCATCAACACAAAAAAAACCCACATCACACCAGGTTACAAAAAGGTAAAACTAAATCCATTCTAAAAGGACCTTCACACCAAACAAAGTGGATAAAAACATACAAAATTTCTTGGGGGTAACGCTGGTGCCTCCTCTGTTGAACAATCGTCCGAGTCGTAACTGTCGTCTGCTTCCTTTGTATTTGGCTAAGGAAAATATTGCATGCATATAAATATGTAAATAAACTCAATATCAAATATCAAACAATTATCTACATACATGAATATGTGTTACATTCACATATATCTTAATTTCAACAAACTTTAAATGACTCCTTAATATATTAATACACAGCATCAGCTGGCAAAATTATCATGTTTAACTCTTCATCTTACTGAAAAATTTAAGACTTTTTCTCCATTGACAGTATATAACATTTATATGAGGGGGCTTTAACTCATTACCAAACGACAATATTCTTGGCTTGTATTGTCCAAACTGAAAGCATTTGCAGGTGACAAAGTAAAAGCCACTGAAAATTTAAAATTCATCTTATGAAGAATAGAAAACGTTGTGGGAAAAGGAGAAATGCTGGTTACCAGCATTTTCACCTTTTCCCAGTGTTTTCAAAAGGCATCTTCCTCAGGGTCGTTAAAAGTTGGGATTGTGTGGTAAAAGAGTTAAATGCATATCTGTAATGCACTTTACCGTGCATGCTTTCATATAAATATAGATCTACGCCATAAAATCCATTTCATTAAACAACCACCCTGAAACCATCTTCGCCAGCCAAGTATACGATCACTGAGTGGATATTACCTTGGCGGATTGAGCTTGATTTTTACAACCCCCCGATATGCCTTTTCATTGGATGCAGCCAGCTCTAGCTGCATCGAATAAAATCGGTCGTAGCATTTCATCTTTGATAAAAATAGAACACAGTCTCTACCTTTCGAGTAATAGGTAAAACATGGAAACCCACATGAATGTCTGTTTATCGCTTCATGTGTATTCATAAGCGGTTTGTAAATGATATTTATTTCATTTGCTTTTAGAAACATGATGTATAGGGGAGTAATAACCAGCATCCAATAGAGGGCGCATCGCAGGAATCTCGAAATCGGGCTCAATCCGCCAAGGTAAGATCCACATAGTGATTGTAAACTTGGCTCGCGAAGATGCCCTGAAACATTAAGTGACTCGTTTCTGACATGCAAAAAATAGACCAATATCAAAAGGTATAACCATTACCACACAATCTCTACTTTTGACGCCCCTGAGAAAGAAGCCTTTTGAAAACACAGTGGGGAAAGGAGAAAATGCTGTTAACCAGCATTTTCTCCTTTTCCCACAGTGTTTTCTACCCTTCCCAGAACAAATTTCTATTTTTCAGTCACCTTTATTTTGTCGTCTGCAAATGCTTTCAATTTAGACCAGCCTAAAATTTTCTCGTACGTTAAAGAGTTAAACTGAACTCAGCCTAAGTGGACTGTACGTATACAGGCTGAGCTGGACTGATCCTTTTTGTAGAGAAGTTAAACTCTATTTTAGAACTATGGGTGCAAGATAAGAAAAGGAGTTTTCAGACATTTGTGAAAAGTGTCGTTTCAGATCAGCCTAACCAGTCCGAGCATGCTATTCTGAGATAGAGCTTTACAACTTAATTAGATTTTGTCCTACCGTAGACTTAAGCAAAACAGAAAATTATATAAAAACTGACAATGTTGTTTTAGATTAGTCTTTCCAGACTGCGCAGTCTGATCCAAGACCACAATTTACACAAATGCCCCTTTTTGCAAGTTGCAAGCCATATATGAACCTCAGAAATTTCGCTATTGTACAGAAAGACATAATGACATGCCTTGACAATACGAGACAGGAAAAATTCTTGCATGCAAATTCTATCTTAATTCTTTACGCCAAAATGCCAACTTTTAATGACCCTGAGAAAGAAAACTTTTGAAAACATTGTGGGAAAAGGAGAAAATGCTGGTAACCAGCATTTTCTCCTTTTCCCACAATGTTTTCTACCCTTCTCAAATCAAGTTTCTATTTTTGATTCCCATTTATTTTGTCGTCTGCAAATGCTTTCAATTTGGGCTAGTCCAAACTTCTGACATTTTGTAAAGAGTTAACCCCTCTGTTCAATAAGTTTGAGGATACACATGCATCCAAGTGCTCTTTTAATACGTCCATGTAATCCTTAGACTTTTATATGAGACTGACTCAGTGACCTTTAGCAGACAGTGTAGATAAAGATCAGACTGCACAGAACATGCAGTTTGATCTTGGATCTATACTGTCCGATATAGGGATATTTTCCCCAAAATATAAGTTTGAAACAGCAATATTTGAGTTTTAACCATCTGCTCAAAGTTTCATGTAACTTATGTAGCAGGTTAGCTCTTTATCAAACGACAAATTCATAGACTGGTCCAAATGGAAAGCATTTGTAGACGTCAAAATGAATGTGACTAAAAAAAAGAAATATGATTTGGGAACGGGTAGAAAACACTGTGGGAAAAGGACAAACTAGTACATGTACTTGTGTTGGGAGCTTTTAGAATTGATGATACATGCATCTTATTGTGACAAAGATTTTGCTGGAATTTCAGAGACATGCTCAAGTATGTAACATTTTTTGTCATTCTAGTTAACACACATTTTATAATATTCTAAACCATGTGATTGTGAAATGAACATAGTTTATCAAACAGTTCTTTTTCATGTGATAGCATTACCATTCTAGTGCTAGGATGAGCTGGTCTTTTCCATGTGATAGTTTTTCTATTCCAGTATTACCATAACCATTTTAGTTACACAGTTTAACAAGCATAATTTCATGGTATGGTCTTTTTCATGTGATAGCATTACCATTCCAGTGCTACCATTACCATTCTAGTTACACAGTTTCAGTAACACAATTTCATGGTGTGGTCTTTTTCATGTGAATGTTTTACCATTCCAGTGCTACCATTACCATTCTAGTTACACAGTTTCATAAATTTCATGGTCTGATTTTTTTTCATGTGATAGCATTACCATTCTAGTGCTAGCATTACCATTCTAGTTACACAGTTTCACAAACATAATTTCATTAACTGGTCTTTTTCATGAGACAGCACTACCATTCTAGTGCTATAATTACCATTCTAGTTACACAGTTCAACAAGCATAATTTCATGAACTGGTCTTTTTCATGTGAAAGTATTACCATTCCAGTGCTAGCATTTCCATTCTAGTTACACAGTTTAACAAGCATAATTTCATGAATTGGTCTTTTCCATATGATAGTACTACCGTTCTAGTGCTTACATTACCATTCTAGTTACACAGTTTCACAAACATAATTTCATGAACTAGTCTTTTTCATGTGATAGTATTACCATTTTAGTTACACAATTTCATGACCAGTTTTTCTTTATATGATAGTAATACCATTCTAGTGCTAGGATTACCATTCGAGTTTTACCGTTCAACAAACAAATAAACCAAGTGAAATCAAACCTTTAGTTAATTTACTGACTTTCATCTGTGTTACCACTTTACCTCATATGATTACTTAATAATGCATATTCATATTTGTGTAAGTTTATCTACCTTACTATTCTTTAGAGAGATTGATGAATTGATACACTGATTAACAGATGGAAAGATGGATAGAAGGATGGAGTGGTACACAGACAGACAAGAGGATGGAAGGCTTATCAGACAGACAGTCAAACAGACACTCATAAAGACACCCAGAAAAACACACAGATATACCTTTACTTCCAAGAAATACAACCCAAAAAGTTGCAATTTCATGGTTCGTTTAGTCTGAAGTGATTCAGCAAAGTGGACAGGGTAGATCAATGATCAGGCTGCACATTTTGTGCAGCCTGATCTTGATCTACACTGGCCACAAAGGCAACAATGGTTGCAAAGGCACTTTAAGGGTAAAGAGGGACAAAAAAGGTTTCATACAAGGGAAGAGGCAGAGTGGCATAACAACATTAACCTCCCAGTATAACTTACTCTTGGTCTTTGACTTTGTCCACCCTAAAGTATTCAGAATACAAAGTATAATTATGTACGGTATTTTTACAAAATTATCTTTTCGTTTGTTACTTTTTTTCCATGTATGGTGTATAACCCTTTACCACATTTACACATTTCAGACTTGTCCAAAGTGGTGAAATTTGATATGTTTTCAAAAGGCTTCTTTTTCAGGGTCCAAAAAAAATTTGGACTAGTCCAAATTTAAAACATCTGCAGGCAACAAAATAAATGTGAATCAAACATTGAATTTTGATTTGAAAAGGATAGAAAACATAGTAGGAAAAGGAGAAAATGCTGGTTACCAGCATTTTCTCCTTTTCCTTCAATGTTTTCAAAGGCGTTCTTTCTCAGGGTCATTAAGGGTTGGGATTGTGTAGTACAGGGTTAACCCATTACCAAACGTCAAAATTTTAAACTGGTCCAAATTGAAAGCATTTGCAGACGACAAAATTAAAGTGACTGAAAATTTGAAATTTGTTTTGTGAAGGGAAGAAAACATTGTGGGAAAAGGAGAAAATGCTGGTTACCAGCATTTTCTCCTTTTCCCACAATGTTTTCTAAAGGCTTTCTTCTGAGGGGCGTCAAAAGTAGGGATTGTGTGGTAATGGGTTAAAATTCTAAATTGTGTAGTAAACGGTTAACACCATTTTCAAGAATTTTTCAGTTTTATAACGCAACCAGTGCATCAATACATGCTTTCCTGGAGTTTCTTATACCAGTACATCTCAAAAATTGTTTCTAAGCCATTGGCTACTTTCCTAATAACCATTGTTAAAACAAAGATTAGAGGCCAGAGAAGAATGAATCTTGACGCAATGACTATCATCAATACTCCGAAAGAAATTAATTATGCCCTGGATTCAAATCAGCCGTCCTCAAATCGCAAGTCCTGTACGACACTGCCTACAGCTTTGGTCATATCATTGTGGCCCGTTCACCTAACCATGTTTTTCCTGGCTTTCTCATACTAGCACTAGCATCAAACTTCTTTCCAAGCTACCAAATACTTTTTTCACATGCAACACAGACTGACAAGAAGCCTCGAAATTGCAAGAAAGAAAAGTGAACAAAACATTGTTAGAAAAAGAGAAAATGCTGGTTTCCAGCATTTTCTCTTTTTCCCACAATGTTTGCAAAAACCTTGTCCATAAGTGTTCTTAAAACTTGGAATTGTGTGGTACAAACTTAAATGACAGTATGATTCTAAGATTTTTTTTCTACAGTGCCATTTTTTGATGCTTTGCCTAACTACTACTGGTAATCAGATTCATCTAGTAACGGCAATGCTAACATTTGCTTAACTCTTTACTACACAATTCCTACTTTTGATGACCCTGAGAAAGAAGCCTTAAGAAAACATTGTAGGAAAAGGAGAAAATGCTGCTAGCCAGCATTTTCTCCTTTTCCAACAATGTTTTCCACCTTTCACAAAACAAATTTCAAATTTTTTGTCACTTTTATTTTGTCGTCTGCAAATGCTTTCCGTTTGGACAAGCCTTAAATATTGACGTTTGGTAAAGAGATCTTATGGTCATACTCACTTTGTCCAAGTTTGGTGTCGATTGATTAAAAATTGTAGATGCTAGAGTGAAAACAAAAGCAAATATAGCAATTTTCTTAATTCAAGGGCAAATAACTCCGGTCATTCTAGTCCGATTAGACCCATAATCGAATTCATCCGAGATCTTATGGGCATATATATTTTGACAAAGTTTGGTGCTAATTGGTTGATACTTGTAGATGCTAGAGTGTAAACAAAGTGAAATATAGCAATTTTCTTAATTCAAGGGCAAATAACTCCAGATGTTCTGGTCCGATTTGACCCAAAATCAAACTCATCCGAGATCTTATGATCATACACACTTTGACCAAGTTTGGTGCTGATTGGTTGATATTTGTAGATGCTAGAGTGTAAACAAGAAAATGTGAACGGACGATGGACGGACGGACGGACGGACGACGGATGGACGACGGACGCCGACGGACGGTGAGTGATCACAATAGCTCACTCTGAGCACTTCGTGCTCAGGTGAGCTAATAAAATGAAAGTAACTCAAAAACTGAAATTTAATTCCAGCAGGGCCGAAACCATTGTGCGAAAAGGAGAAAATTCTGTTTACCAGTATTTTCTCCTTTTCCCTCAATGTTTCCAAAAGTCTTCTATTTCCAGGTCATAAAAACAGGGACTGTTTGGTAAAGGGTTAACTCTTTAGCAAACAACAAAAATTCAAGATTGATCCAAAGTGAAAGCATTGGCAGACGACAAATAAAGTAATTTAACCCTTTACCACCCAGAAAATTTTAGACTGGTCCAAATTGGTAGCATTTTCAGACGACAAAATAAAGGTGACCAAAAAATTGAAATTTGTTCTGGGAAGGGTAGAAAACACTGTGGGAAAAGGAGAAAATGCTGGTTACCAGCATTTTCTCCTTTTCCCACAGTGTTTTCTAAAGGCTTCTTTCTCAGGGGCATCAAAAGTAGGGATTGTGTGGTAATAGGTTAAGCACGATGATATTTGTATCAGAAATGGTAGAATACATTGTTGGAAAGCAGGAATCTGCGATTGGAACTAAAATCATCAAGGTTGTCCCAGTATTGGTACAGAATGTGGGGGACAATGCTTGCACATTTATTGCAGGAAAAAAGGAAGTGAGGGAGAAAAGACGATAACATTTACAAACTGTAAGAAATATGAACAATTTTTATAGAACTATTACATTGCCCCTCATCTATTTCAATTTTTAGAACAAACACTGAATACATTCAGGACTGAAAACTGCACTGTTGATTGTACTTGACATGCAAGAGACAGACATAGAGGATCTAACATGAATTGGTTGTTGAGATAAAAATTTATTGAACGAGTCTTCAAAAAATGTTATTAAGCGAGCCTGTGGCGAGCTTAATAACATTTTTTGTGGATGAGTTTAATAAAGTTTTACCACAAAAACCAACAAGTGTCAGATTCTTTTTATCACATTACTGTAGAGCAAGAATTATAGTCCACATTGTCACGGCGGGGAATCACGTGACACAACAACAACAACAATGACCGTTATTTGAAAAAATTCCCCGACTTCAGGTAAGAAAATCTTCAATAATTCCGTTAATACATGACCGATTGGAATTTGGTTTGAAGCAGAGAAGGCGGAAGGACTCCAGGGATTCGCTTGATGTGTTAGATTTTTTAAACAACACCTGATAAAAAAGTTATTGACGAGCAAACAAATTTTTTACCCTGGATAATTTGTTTGCTCGTCAATAACTTTTTTATCAGGTGTTGTTTAAAAAATCGAACACATCAAGCGAATCCCTGGAGTCCTTCCGCCTTCTCTGCTTCAAACCAAATTCCAATCGGTCACATATTAACGGAATTATTGAAGATTTTCTTACCTGAAGTCGGGGAATTTTTTCAAATAACGGTCATTGTTGTTGTTGTTGTGTCACGTGATTCCCCGCCGTGATTGTGTTGAACCAGAATGTATCATGTGTATTGAAATTTACATGAAGCCTGTGCACTTACTTTGACAGGTACATTACTAACCAAAATAGTTCCGATGAAAGTTGCATAAGATTGATTTTTGTTTGAATCTAACAACTGTTATTAAATTAATAACTTCATCACCATAAGAACTTTGCTTGCTAATTTCCTTGAGAAAACCTAGGTCAGCATTGTTTTAGAAATGAAGCGTATAATTTCAGAGTGGTGACCAAATACAGCACTATTTTCTTATCTCACACGTGTGAGACTAGAAAATTCATAATGGCTGTATTACATTGAAAACAAAGAGAGTTATGTGATAAAAGTATACATGTATTTGTTTTGTTGTAGGATCCAAATTGCTCTTTTCTTCAGAATTCTACGAGTGTCAACCATATCAGTTCAGTTGATCGATCACTCAGTCAAATCCCATCTCTTTTTTACCCCAAAACAAATTTATCTCATGCAAAATTGTTTGAAGATTTTTATGCTCATCCCTGACAACAAAATTTTGTACTTATCTGTATAAAATTCTTTACAACAGAGAAAATTTCGGACTGGTCCAATTTCAAACCATTTGCAGCAAAGACATTTGATATTGACTTTCATGTTAAAACTTGTCTGTGACTTGGAAGAAAACATCGTGGGAAAAGGAGAAAATGCTGTTTTCCAGCATTTTCTCCTTTTCCCACAAGGTTTTAAAAAAGCTTCTTTCCCTAGGGTCATAAATATTTTGGATCACATGGTTAGGGTTAAAGAAATTGGAACTAGATTTGGTACAAATGATAAGACTCCTCTAGGAAAGGGTAGAAATCATTACAGTAACAGGAAAAGTTGCTGATTTACCTTTTACCACATAATTCCTTTTTCTAACAACTTTTAAGGAAAAGGCTTTTGAAACAATGTGGGAAAAGGAGAAAATCCTGGTAACCAGGATTTTCTCCTTTTCCCACAAAGTTTTCCTCAAGGTCGTTCAAAAAAGGGATCATTTGATAAAGGCGTTAACTTACTCTTTGCTTTGGAATTGGCTTGCGCTACAGAATTCAGAAATATATATAAAATTGAAGCATCAATGATTGTGGTAGGTGAATTAACCATTTTCTCATTTAAAAGCTAGGGATCTTAATAATTCAAACATAAGCATGTATGAAACCAGAGCTATCTCTATACCTGATTATACCCACACAAAAAGGGCCATTTGGACATTTTGTGTAAATTGTCACTGGGATCAGCATGTGCACTCTGCACACCCTAATCCGAGATGGCACTTTACATCAACTTTAGATTATTTGCTACAGTAGGCTTGCATGAAACAGAAAATCACACAAGACTGATAAGTGTCCACTCGGATTAGCCTGTGCAGACTGTGCAGGCTGATCCGAGACGACACTTTACGCAAATGTCCGAATGCCCCTTTTCCTGTGTTGCAAGCCATATATAAATAAATGAAACCTCAACTTACATTAAAAATTGAATCTAACAAAGTTGACTGCTACAAATTTATTTCTAAACAAGAGGGCCAAGATGGCCCTGGATCGCTCACCTGAATTTTTGAGAGGACCATAGCCTTTTTTTTTTTGAAGGTATTGAAACACTGGAAACAAAATCATTATTTTGCCAAGCAATTTTTAAAAGGTCACCTGTAAAAGTCCTCTCAAAATCTGACCAGCAGTTTCAAAAAAGAAGAATTTTTAGGAGTTTCTTAATTTCCGTAAAAAGCAAGTAGCCCCCATTCACTAGAACCATGTTTCTTGACCTATCAAAATTTCACGAACAAATTTTGAAAAAGGCCATTCAAGGAATATTTCCGTGAAACAATTTTCAAATCTGACCAGCCGTTTCAGAGAAGAAGAATTTTCAAGAATTTCTTCATTTCCATATAGTGCAAGTAGCCCCCATTCACCAGAGCCATGTTTCTTGATGAATCAAAATTTCGCAAACAATTTTTGAAAAGGGTCACCCAAGGAACATCTCTGTGAAATTATTTTAAAATCTGACCAGTCGTTCGAGAGAAGAAGAATTTTTAAGAATTTCTCCATTTCCCTTTAGCGCAAGTAGCCCCCATTCACCAGAGCCATGTTTCTTGACGAATCAAAATTTCTTGAACAGTTTTTGAAAAGGGTCATCCAAGAAACATTTCTGTGAAATTATTTTAAAATCTGGCCAGCGGTTTCTGAGAAGAAGAATTCTTAAGAATTTCTTCATTTCTGTATACAGCAAGAAACCCCCATTCACCAGAGCCATGTTTCTTGACGGATCAAAATTTCGCGAACAAATTTTGAAAAGGGTCACCCAAGGAACTTCTGTGTGAAATTATTTTAAAATCTGGCCAGCGGTTTCAGAGAAGAAGAATTTTTAAGAATTTCTTCATTTCTGTATAGTGCAAGAAGCCCCCATTCACCAGAGCCATGTTTCTTGACGAATCGAAATTTCGCGAACATTTTTTGAAAAGGGTCACCCAAGGAACATCTCTGTGAAATTATTTTGAAATCTGGCCAGCGGTTTCAGAGAAGAAAAATTTTTAAGAATTTCTTCATTTCTGTATAGTGCAAGAAGCCCCCATTCACCAGAGCCATGTTTCTTGACGGATCAAAATTTCGCGAACAATTTTTGAAAAGGGTCACCCAAGGAACATCTGTGTGAAATTATTTTCAAATCTGGCCAGAGGTTTCAGAGAAGAAGATTTTTAAAGAATTTCCTAAAAATTCTATTTCGTTGCCATGGCAACCAGAGTTTTTGACGGAATCAAATTCTGTGAACAATTTTTAAAGAGGACCTCCCAAGGAACATTCCAGCCAAGTTTGGTCCAAATCCGCCCAGTGGTTTAGGAGGAGTTGATGTTCAAAGAATTGTTGACGACGCACGACTAACTGACGCACGACGGACAACGGACACCGGGTGATCCTAAAAGCTCCCCTTGAGCACGTTGTGCTCAGGTGAGCTTAAAACAAGAATTTAATCCTCTGCCACATTATTATGAGTTAAAATGACCCTGAAGCAAAGGGCTTTTGAAAACATGTGGGAAAAGGAGAAAATGCTGGTAACCAGCATTTTCTCCTTTTTCCACACTGTTTTCTACCCTATCAAGGACAGGAATCATCATTTGAGTTACATTCATTCTGTTGCCTACAATTAATTTTTACTCTTTACCAAACAACAAAATTTTAGACAGGTCCAAATTAAAAGCATTTGCAGACGACAAAATGAATGTGACAAAAGACTTGAAATTTGTTTTAGGAATGGCAGAAAACATTGTGGGAAAAGGAGAAAATGCTAGTTACCAGCATTTTCTGCTTTTCACACAATGTTTTCAGAAGGTTTCTTTCACAGCAGTGTTAAAAGTTGGGATTGTGTGGTAAAGGATTAATAAGTTCAAGTCCATAATTTTGTCTTGTATCTCAAGAGTTAAATGCAGGTTAACCCTTTCCCAAACAACAAATTTTAGACTCTTCCAAACTCAAAGAGTATGCAGACGACAACTTCAAATTTGATAAAAGTGGCAGAAAGTTTTCCAAATGAGCAGAAAACACTGTGGGAAAGGGAGAAATTGCTCGTTACAAGCAATTTCTCCTTTTCCCACAGTGTTTTCAGAAGACTTGTACTGCAGACACGTAAAAACAAGGACTTGTTTGGGAAAGGGTTAAACTCCACAGTAAATGGCCTATGCTCTTTGAAAAGGGGACTTAATACTACTTCACAATCGCAAGTTTTAATGAACCTGCTTTAAAAGGGAACTGAAAACATTGTTGGAAAAGGAGAAAATGCTGGTCTGAACATATATTAGATGAAAACAGACCAAAGATAGTGCTTGTCAATTTAAGCTGATAATTCAAAAATTATTGTATAACAAGGTAGAATGACCCCTTTTCATAACAAAGTTTAATCACCACTTTTCATACAGAAAATTTTACTAAAGCCAAAAGTATCAACCCTGGAGAGCCTGTGCAATTCCCGTAGACCGACCAGGGCTGACACTTTTCGCAGTTCTCTGAAGGTCCCTTTTTGCTTAACTCTTTACCACACAATCCCTACTTTTGATGCCCCTGAGAAAGAAGCCTTTAGAAAACATTGTGGGAAAAGGAGAAAATGCTGGTAACCAGCATTTTCTCCTTTTCCCACAATGTTTTCTACCCTTCACTAAGCAAATTTCAAATTTTCAGTCACTTTTATGTTGTTGTTTGCAAATGCTTTCAATTTGGACAAGCCTAAAATACTGTCATTTGGTCATGAGTTAATAGGTCACATTTCTATCCTTATCATGGTATTTGGTATTTTTCTTTGTAAATACTTACTGATCCTCCATTTTGGGGCCTAGCACCTGGTCTTGAGGGTAAAGGGGGTGGTGGAGGTCCTGTGTTATCCTTTGGTGGCTGAAAATTTGAAAACGAAAGTTTGTTTAGAACAATTTGACTACCATTCATTTCTTGCTACCTAGTGCTCCCGTTTCACAAACCAGAGCTCCAGATAAAGGGACTGATTTTGATTTCTGAATGAAAATACATATCTTTCATCACTAAACCCTACGTTGTTGGGTACTCATTAGAATTGTCTCTTCAAGATGATTCTAATAAGTACCCACAACATAAGGTTTCATAAAGAAATAATGGAATTAGAATACCATCACTCCCTCTTAACTGGAGCTCGGACAAAATGAAATATTTTAGACCCTTCCAAATGGAAAGCAATTATTACAGCAACAAAATTTTAAAAAAGAAAAAAAAAAAAGATTTAGGGACAAAGAGAAAATGCTGGTTACCAATAATTTATCCTTTTCCCATAATGTTTTCAAATGGCTTCTTTCTCGGGGTCCTGAAAACAAGAACAAGGAATTGTTTAGTAAAGGGTTAACCAAATGGTTGTGTTACTTTAAAACTTTACAAAATTCTGCAGAATAATACTAACAACTTTCTACAGAACGGTTGATGAAAACAGGCCTAGATGTGCTGAAAACACAGTGTAAGAATTGAATGTTGGAATAGTTACAAATGGGTATAATATGATGTGCAGTTGTCAGCACAGATGTGCACTCGTCACATTAGTCAGCCAATCCCATACCTACATCTAACCTCATCCGTACCAAGGAGATTTCAATTTTGAAATGAAAACCATGTGATTTTATATATAGCACCCAACTGAGCGTTGCTTAGCAATGACATAAACAACCTCGATGAAGTTATTCACATCTGTCTATTTGTTGGTGAAAACTTCAATCGGAATTGATAAACCATGTTAAAAACAAATGTATGAGAGCTGTTTGTAAAATGAAATACAGTTAGAAAGATTTCTATAAAGAATTGAAATTCAAGTTTTCTTTTGTAAGAGGAGCTTTACAAATTTTAGAACGGTAAACCGGCATATTTCTGGGCCATGAAAGTATCAATCTGATACATATCAATCCTATCACCCGAGGTATGCCGAATGCACAGAAATGCTCACATTGACATAAACTCTTTACCAAACTACAGTATTTTAGGCTGGTCCAAATTGAAAGTATCTGCTCACAACAAGATAAATATGACTGTAAATATGACCGTAAAAATCAAAATTTGTTTTGGGAAGGTTTAAAAAACATTGTGAACAAGAGCGGCAAATTGTCGCAAGATACCCCCGTCTTACCCCAAGTTGTAAAGCTGGGGCATGCACCAGACAAAATTCAAGTATGAAAAACAACAAAGGGCAATAACTCAAAAATTAAGCAAGCAAGAATTGTGATTTTGGTGCACTGCACTCCCCCTTGATGAGATCTATCCACCCATGAAATTTCATAACCGTAGTTAGTATAATTTTGGAGATATTCACCGGACAAAATTCAAGTATAAAAAATGACAAAGGGCAATAACTGAAAAATTAAGAAAGCAAGAGTTATGATTCTTGTGCACTGCACTCCCCCTCAGTGAGATCTATCCACCCATGAAATTTCATAACCCTAGCTACTATAGTTCTGAAGATATGCTCCGGACAAAATTCAAGTATGAAAAACAACAAAGGGCAATAACTCAAAAATTAAGCAAGCAAGAGTTGTGATTTGTGTGCACTGCACCCCCCATCGATGAGATCTATCCACCCATGAAATTTCATAACCCTAGGTAGTATAGTATTGGTGATATGCTTCGGACAAAAATCAAGTATGAAAAATAACAAAGGGCAATAACTCAAAAATTAAGCAAGCAAGAGTTATAATTCCTGTGCACTGCACTCTGCCTCAGTGAGATCTATCCACCCATGAAATTTCATAACCCTAGCTACCATAGTTTTGGAGATATTCACCGGACAAAATTCAAGTATAAAAAACGACAAAGGGCAATAACTCAAAAATTAAGCAAGCAAGAGTTATGATTCTTGTGCACTGCACTCCCCATCGATGAGATCTATCCACCCATGAAATTTCATAACCCTAGCTAGTATAGTTTTGGAGATATGCTCCGGACAAAATTCAAGTATGAAAAACAACAAAGGGCAATAACTCAAAAATTAAGCAAGCAAGAGTTATGATTTCTGTGCACTGCACTCCGCCTCGATGAGATCTATCCACCCATGAAATTTCATAACCTTAGCTTGTATAGTTTTGGAGATATGCTCCGGACAAAGAACTGGACGCCGCCCGCCCGCCCGGACGCCCGCCCGGACGCCCGCCTGCCACGGGTGATCCCATAATACATCCCGTCTTCGACGGGCGTATAAAAATTAGAAAATGCTGGTTACCACAATGTTTTTCACAATGTTTTCAAAACAATTTCATTCAAATGGTCGTCAAAGCCCGGGATTGTTTGGTATAGGTTTCATTCATTTCTTACAATGTTATTGCCTTTTCTACTTCTTGCATTTACAGGCTCAGTCCTGGAATTTATTTACTTTGCTCATATAAAACCATTGTTTACCACAACAGTGTCCTATGGTTATACCAACTCTTACCTGCAGTTGCTTGATTTAGAGTGAAAAATCTGTTTTGAAAAAGGGGAAGAGCTGTGTTGAAAATATTTTGATAGTTATTTTCCTGTGTTATGTAGGTTGCACTTTTGATAATTAACAACTATTCCAACTTTTAACCCTTTCCCAAACAACATAATTTAGATCCTTCCAAACTCAAAGAGGTTCCAGACGACAATTTCAAACTTGATAACAATGGCAGAAAGTTCTCCAAATGGGTAGAAGACACTCTAAGAAGAGGAAAAATTGCTCATTACGAGCAATTTCTCCTTTTCCCACAGTGTTTTCAAAAGACTTGTACTGCAGACACGTAAAAACAAGGGCTTGTTTGGGAAAGGGTTAAAGTAAATATGTTTGTTAACAACAACGGCATAGGCGTAACTTCTATTACGCACACCACACAAGTGCGTAATGTATAAAAAAATCGAGAACAGGCCAACTTCGGCGTGCGTATAATTTACTTTTTCCTGGTTACGCCTATGATAGGTATAACAAAATATCAAAGTTTTTGCACGATAGAGATGCAGAAGACAACAGGGCTATGCCAATGCCTTGATATTTTCTTTCAAATGACCGAGCTAAATACTGAAAACCAGCCTGCTTTGAAGCACAATCTCTCCTTTAACCCATTACCAAACGACAATATTTAAAATGGTCCAAATTGAAAGCATTTGCAGACAACAAAACAAAAGTGACTGAAAATTTGAAATTTGCTTTGTGAAGGGTAGAAAACATTGTGGGAAAAGGAGAAAATGCAGGTAACCAGCATTTTCTCCTTTTCACTCAATGTTTTCTAAAGGCTTCTTTCTCAGGGGTGTCAAAAGTAGGGATTGTGTGGAATTGATTAACAATGTTTCTGCCAGTCATCTGACACAATAGATGATATTGTATAAATTCCAAATTGAAAACAAAGATGGTATCAACATTTACACTGACCTCTGGTGGCAAAGGTCGACCACCACCTTTTGTAGGTACATTGGCCGGAATCTGTGGTAATCTTGTCTTTTTCATATATACTTTCTGCGCTTTTCTGAAAATGGAAGAAAAAAGAAAAAATTCAAACAAGCTCCATTAATGCCATGGTTCACTTGCCTTAGTCTTTGTAATTTTGGCTGAACAACCATTTACCAAACAATCCCTGGTTTTCACGACCCTGAATAGAAAGCCTTTTGAAAACATGGAAATAAATGGAGATAATACTAGAAACCAGCATTTTCTCCATTTCCCGCAATGTTTTCTACCCTGCTGGAAACAAACTTGAGTTATGTTTATTTTGCCCAGGACCAGTATTCACCAACTAATCTGTTTTCCATTCTCATTCTTGTTCTAGATTTATGATTGATTGATTTATTGTATGGTGATTAATGCTGTTTTCAATGGTTTATTCCCAGTTTACCCAATCCCATTTTGCCAATTCCCATTTCGCCAGAATTTTTCCCGTTTCGCCCATTCCTTTTTTGCCCTTTCCAACTTCGCCCCCATTTTGCCAAATATATGTCTTACCCTTTTCCTGTTTTGCCCAATTTCATTTTTGCCCACTTTTCATTTAGCCAAGAAGCCATCTCGCCCAACTTTCCCATTTCGCCCAAAGACCATTTCGCCCTTTCCCACAAGGCCCCTTCCCATTTCGCCCAAATGCCATTTTTCTGATATCTGGGCCCAAAACTAGTGAAAAGTTCTCTAATAAGTTAATTCCTCAATTTATGGACCTTATTTTGAGGGTTATTATGGCCTGCACAAATCACAGGTGAGGAGGACATGGTTACACAGCGTTTCCTTTGGTAAAGGAACAGGGTGTAGGCTACAAGTAAGGGCCAAAATGGTGATGAGGCGAACCGATAACTGGGCAAAATAGCATTCGGTGAAGTGGTGAAGGAGCTAAATGATAAAGGGGCGAGATGGCATTGGGCAAATCAACAAAGGGTGAATTGGCAAAAGGGCAAAACAGTAATTGGGCGAAAAGATGATTGGGCGAGGTGATGATTGGGCGAGGTGGCAATGGGGCAAAATGAAAAAGGGCAAAATGGGTAGAGGACAAGACGGCAAAGGGCGAAATGGGAAGAAAATGTTGGCAAAATGGGAATGGGCGAACTGGGAAGACACCATTTTCAACACCATTTCAGTTATATTGTGGTGGTCAGTGCACCTATCCATGCTCTCTTGGAGTCTCTTTTTACCAGTACTCCTCATAATTTGCATTCAAAGCCTCTGGCTGCTTTCCCACATAACCATCATCCAAACAATGGACAGCGGTGAGAAAGGAATGGAACTCTTTGCAAGGACTATGATCAATCCTTGGAAAGAAATAGGCCGAGCCGGGGATTGAACCCATGACCCCATGTTCTCAAATCCTTTACACTACCAACTAAGCTACAGTGGCTCCTCTTTTTGGATTTAGAAACTTAATGAGTGGAACCATTTTTGCTGTACTCTGGCAAAAGAGGAGCTTAACCCTTTACCACACAATGACGAGTTTTGACAAGTCTGAAGAAGAAGCCTTTTGAAAACATTGCTAGTAAACTGCAATTTCTACTTTTCCTACAATGTTTTCTACCCTGGCTACCAGCATTTTCTCCTTTTCCCACAATGTTTTCTAAAGGCTTCTTTCTCAGGGTCATCAAAAGAAGAGATTGTGTGGTAATGGGATAATTATCTCCATTTAGTCTGATGACTAACTTAAACTGGAGGTAGAGTGATTCTTGGAAATGCAGAAAAGTACAGATACAAACAGTTTTGACCCATGTTAGCCTATACCTACTGTGTTAGCTGACAAGTGTCTATACCTTTAGCAGATGCATTAACCCTTTACCCCATAAGACATTTCTATGGTATCTCTAATTGACCCTAAATAACAGTAAGGATGAAGCAGTTTCTTATGTGTATATGACACCTTTTGATAGCTTAGAAAACATTGTGACAAAAGGTGAAATTGCTCGTCACGAGCAATTTCACCTTTTGCCACAATGTTTTCCAAAGGCTCCTACAAGCAATGCGTAGAAATGAGTATCTATGGAGTAAAGGGTTAAAACTCCTTTACAGAGAGCATGACTTATTTGGTGTAGTAACTTACTGGGTACTTTCAAATTTAGAAAATTTATGAAAAGAGAAGATACTAGATCAAACTGCACATTCTGTGTAGTCTGATCTAGATCTACACTGGTTACAAAAGTCCTTTGGAGGCACTTTTCAGCCTATAGGTTAACAATCTTCCAAATTGATTGATTGATTGATTGATTGATTGAATGGTAACCAGCATTTTCTTCTTTTTTTCACCAAGTTTGCTTCCTGTCTCAAAACAAGTTTCAAAATTTCAAGTTACATTTACTTTGTAGTCTGCAAATGCTTTCGATTTAGGCCTGGCCTAAATTTTGTTGTTTGTTAAAGAATAAAGCCCCCTTTTTACAAAGCATGGCTCAAATGTGAGAAAGAAGGATGTTGTACAATCTTTTTGAAGAATCTTTATCCTAGTATCCTCATACATGTATTTCTTTCTCTCTTCCTGATTCAAACTGGTCAGGCATGTTCCCTGTTACATATTGTACATGTACATAGCTTTTGTTTAATGGGATGCCTATTTACATACCGGCTCCTTTGTTTGGACCAGGTCTATATTTTTCAGAACGACCCGTTTTAACAATAGAATGCACGAGAGCAGGTCTATCCCTACATGTGCGCAGGTTGTTCCGTAGATAGAAAACCTGCCCACGTGCTGGAAAGACCTGCTCCCGTGCGAGAAAGACCTGTCCACGTGCAATTGATGGATCTTGAGCTGTGCATGCAGACAGCTTCGTGAAGGACATTGGTACTGGGGCGATACTGGTTTTTTTTTAATTTGTAAACAACAGGAAAAATCTTGGTGTTTCGTGAAGCTCGTGCCCAGGTCGTTCTTATACGGAAAGACCTCGTACTCAGTCAATATCCTATACGTATTCCCGCATCCGAAAGACCCAGATGAGGTCCTGGCAGACTTGCTAATTAACCCTTTACTACATGGCAAAATTTTAGACCTATCATAATTAAAAGCATTCGCAGACAACAATTTCATAGTGGCTCACATTTTTCCTTTGATAAGGTAGAAAATTTTGTAGGAAAAGAAGAAAATGCTGGTTACCAGCATTTTCTCCTTTTCCCACAATGTTTTCAAAAGGCTTCCTCTGCAGGGTCGTCAAAAGTTGTCATTGTGTGGTAATGGGTTAAAGTTCAAAACATGGCATTGTGTTTATTCTATTTATCTAATACCACACTTGTGGATGATCCAAGAACTGACAAACAAAACATTCCATGTACAAAGTCACAGTTACAGAACTTGCAGTTTAC
Organism: Tridacna crocea; assembly: GCA_943736015.1. NCBI lineage: Eukaryota > Metazoa > Mollusca > Bivalvia > Cardiida > Cardiidae > Tridacna > Tridacna crocea. The sequence goes on from OX031064.1 coordinate 45,396,122, forward strand.
ATGAATATGTCCACATGTCTCAAAATTTGCAAATTACCAAATGCATACATTTGGAATTGTTTGCCATTTCAAGACACTTATTTGTTGGTATGATTGTAGTAAAATATGCGAACAGAAATGTTGGCAAATTTTTCAAATTTGCAAAATTGCAAAAATTTCTATTTCGCAAAAATTTCCAATTATGCATTTCAGTATGTACCTTACCTATTACCACACAATCCCTACTTTTGACGCCCTTGAGAAAGTTTTCGAAAACATTGCGGGCAAAGGAGAAAATGCTGGTAACCAGCATTTTCTCCTTTTCCCACAATGTTTTCTACCCTTCACAAAACAAACCTTCACAAAACAAATTTCAAATTTTCAGTAACTGTTATTTTGTTGTCTGCAAATGCTTTCAGTTTGGGCAAGCCTAAAATATTGTCGTTTGGTAATGAGTTAACCCTTTCCCAAACAATCCCTGGTTTTTACGGGTCTGGAATAGTAGCCTTTAGAAAACATTGTGGGAAAAGGAGAAAATGCTGGTAACCAGCATTTTCTCCTTTTCCCACAATATTTTCTACCCTATCATAGACAGAAATCATCTTTTCAGCAGGAGTTGAACTGTTGTCTGCAAATGCTTTCAATTTGGTCTAGTCCAAAAGTTTGTCGTTTGGGAAAGGGTTAAACTTCATTGTCCATGTTGTATCACTTGCTGATATGTACACAGGGATCCTGCACGGCTCAGTGGTAAAGTTTCGACCCTGTGACCTGGAGGTCCAGAGTTAGTGCCACACTGTATTCACTGGATTTTTCCTAGTAGTTTCCTTTGGCAAGATACTTCAGAGTCCTCGCCTTAACTCTTTACCCCATAGGGCACTTCTATGGTATCTCTAATTGACCCTAAATAACAGCAAGGATGAAGCTGTTTCTTATGTGTATATGGCACATTTTGATAGCATAGAAAACATTGTGGCAAAAGGTGAAATTGCTCGTCACGAGCAATTTCACCTTTTGCCACAATGTTTTTCAAAGACTCCTACAAGCAATGCGTAAAAATAAGTATCTATGGAGTAAATGGTTAACACTTTCCCACACAATCCCTGGGTTTTTTTACTCTGAGATAGAAGCCTTTTGAAACCACTGTGGGAATAGGAGAAAATGTTTACTACCCTGATGGAAACAAATTTCAATTTTTTAATTTCGACAGTTTTGTTGTCTGCAAGTGCTTTCAATTTGGATCAGTCTAAAATTTTGTCGTTTGTTAAAGAGTTCAACTAGTGAAACCAAGGTATTACATGAATATGTGAGCTTTTGCCATGATATGACTGAAATTATGTTCAAAGCGGTGTTAACACCATTTAGCTGGTATCCAACATGACTGTCCTACCGAGGAAAGCCTTTGCATTATTTCTCACGTCTGATGGATTTCAATTTTTATATTGATCAAAGTTTTATTCAAATTTACAGTACACTTTACAACTTTTTGTAAGCAATAAAATTCCACCTTTAACTCTCTTAACCCATTACCACATGTTGCATTGTATGAAAATGAATGCATGATTCAGAGTGTATGTTGTACTGCGCATGCTCGCAGACTCCCGCCCTTGTGGGCTTCACCCACAGATAGTTAGTCGTTAATAAACCGTTTAATAGAACACACACTCATGTTGTATATCAGCCATGCTTGTGGAGAACCAACAGCAAACAGCGAACGTAACATGGTGTCAGAACCTGGATTATAAATTAATCGGTGACCATGGGATTCAAGTCATTTGACATTGAATATTAATTTAGAGTTATAAGTGCAGAAACAGAGTGACAATGGCAGAGGGATTACCATATCCTCACATGGACTGGACTTGTTCAAATCTTCCGGACAGTTTTGAAAAGTTCGAAAGGCACTGTCGCTTGATGTTTGACGGGCCATTGAAGGGTAAAAGCAAAAAGGAACTCTGTGCATATGTTCTGCTATGGATAGGAGACAAAGGGCGCACAATCCACGCATCCTGGGATCTCACCGACGAGGAAAACAGAGATCCAAGCTCAATATTCAAACGTTTCAGAGACTTCGTGCAGCCAAAGTCAAACCCAGTGTTCGCAAGGTATAAGTTTTACCACGAAACACAAGGAAACGACTCGATAGAGGAGTTCGTCGCAAGATTGACGATAGCCGCAAGAGATTGCGACTTCGGAGACTCCACTGACGAGACGATCAGGGATAGAATCGTCTTCGGTAGCAGATCAGACCGTGTGCGCGAAAAGCTAATAGAAAAAGGCCGCGATCTGACTTTAGACCTGGCAAAACAAATTTCCCAGGTGCACGAATATAATAAACAACAAATGGAGGCCATGAAGGAATCCAAGGACGTCAATTGGGTCTCAAACAGAAACGGACATCAAAAGGGCCACAGGAACCACGGCGCAAGGCGGACGCTTCCAGAAAGGCGATCCAAAAAGGACAATCCACCAAGTTGTACGCGATGTGGACGGAAATCACACAGTGACAAAACAGACTGTCCCGCACTAGGGAAACAATGTGACAAATGTGGGAAGAAAAATCATTTTTCGAAAATGTGTAAAACAAACATTAGCAATAATCATAATGTTCATGTGATAAATGAGGATTTAAGTTACGCCAGCTCAACAGAGGAAGATTTCTTTGTACATACGGTAAGTGGCTTTTCGAATTCTCGATCAGACCAACCCTTTGTAAGATTAAAAATGTACAATAAGTATATTGATGCTAAAATCGACACTGGCAGTCAGGTGAATATCCTGCCAAGTAAACTGTTTGAACAGTTGAATGTTAGCACTTCGCTGTCAGCTCCTGACATTAGATTGACCTCATACAGTGGGGATCAGCTGACAGTCCTCGGAAAACTTAAAATACGCTGCGCATATAAAAACCGGTATGCTAATGCAAATTTCTACATTGTAGATCAGAGAAATGTTCCCGCATTGCTCAATCTAGAGACTACCCGACAGCTTGGCCTGATAAAGCTGACCTATGCGATCAAGCAGCAAAATCTGGAACCCGTGCATCCGATACTTTCCGAATATAGTGATGTATTCAAAGGGATAGGCACATTTGAGGGTCATTGCTCCATTAATCTGAAAGAAAACGCTTGCCCCACAGTATGTGCAAACTTGAAGAACCTATTGATACGTGCTCGTGAAAAAGGAATAAGGTTCAATGCCGACAAAGCGGTCATTTGCAAATCACAAGTTAACTATTTTGGCCACGTGATCACAGATAGAGGTTTATCTATAGATAAGGATAAAGTTTCGGCAATAATAAACATGGGAAAGCCGAATTCCAGACATGAGTTAGAAACTCTTCTTGGAATGCTTACGTATTTGTCGAAATTCGCACCAAATCTCGCAGAGCTCACAAGTCCGCTTCGTTCACTCTTAAAGAAAGATATAGAATATATTTGGGGACCTGAACAAGAGAAAGCATTTGCTAGGATTAAACAGGTCATTACCCAAGCTCCTGTATTGAAACACTTCGACTCGGCAAAACCAGTCATTTTGCAAGTGGACGCAAGTTCTAAGGGAATAGGATCAGTATGTATGCAAGATGGCCAGCCTATTGCATATGCCTCAAAAACCCTTACCGAAAGTCAAACATCGTGGGCCCAAATCGAAAAAGAGATGCTAGCCATTCTGTTTGGTTGCTTAAAGTTCAAGCAATACATTTACGGCAAACACACAATTGTTGAAAGTGACTGTAAGCCTATCATCTCAATAATGAAGAAACCCCTGTGTGTTGCACCCCCTAGGTTACAAAGAATGCTTTTGCAACTGCAGCCTTACAACATTGAAGTCATTCATAAGAAAGGTACAAATATACCGTTAGGTGACGCATTAAGTAGAAATTACATATCGGAAACTTATCCGGAATTATTCAATGACCTTGATACACATGTGAATACAGTATTGCAACAAGTAATGATCAGTGATCAAAAGCTTGAAAGCATTAGGAAAGAATCGCTAGCAGATGATCAATTCCAGTGTATTGCAAAGGTGATGAGAAAAGGATGGCCAAGTGAACGCGGGAAATGTCCGAAAAATATCCTAGAATTTTGAAATCATAGAGACGAAATGTCCTATGAAGACGGAATTTTGTTCAAAGGTCAGAAGGTTGTAATTCCGACAGCCATGCGAATAGAAATGATAAAGATCATTCATGACAGCAGCCATCAAGGTTGTAATCAGGCCGCACGCCGTGCCCGTGACATTATGTTTTGGCCAGGAATGACCAAAGCCATAACGAATTACGTTTTGGCATGCCCATTATGCGAGCGTTATAGACACGTGAACGCGAAGGAACCATTATTTCCGCATGAGGTACCTGCCAGACCGTGGCAACACTTATCTTGCAATATCTTCACATTTGAAAATAGTCATTACCTCATAATGGTTGATGCTTACAGTAGGTACAGTAGGTACTTTGAGATAGATTACCTACCGGATCTGAAAAGCACTACGGTGATTCGAAAACTGAAAGTTAATTTTAGTCGTTTCGGCATTCCAGAAAGGCTGAAAACGGACAACGGAACTCAGTTCACTTCCGAGCAATTTCGCAACTTCAGCAAAAATTGGCCGTTTACCCATGTGACATCTAGTCCTAATCACCAAAGCTCAAATGGATTGAGTGAAATTTACGTGAAGCATGCAAAACGGATTTTGTGTAAAGTGAAGGATGCAAATCGCGATCCATACTTGCCATTACTCCAATATAGGAACACACAATTAGAGTGTGGTTACTCTCCAGCACAATTACTCATGGGGAGGAGACTGCGATCAGTCTTACCGACAACTGATAAGCAATTATCACCTGCGACTGTAAATGTGAAAAAAGCGCGGGAAACTATGCAAAAACAGAAGGATAAGTCAAAAGTCTATCATGATCAGAAAGCCCGATCTCTACCTTAACTGAAAATAGGAGATCATGTCATGTTTCAAAAGAAACCCGGAGATAATTGGGAACGAGCGAAAGTGATACGGAAATATAATGACAGATCATTTGAAATTCAAACATCAGATGGCGCTGTATATCGGCGAAACCGCGTGTCCATGAATAAGTCTAAGTCCGATCACAGTCTGAACCTGTCAGTAAAACAAAAACATAACGATAGTGACAGCTTCCAATCCCAGCCTGTAGAACAAAGTGTCAGCAAAAATGCCAAACAGAATTATATTACAAGGTCTGGTCGAGAGGTAAAGCCACTCCGTTCGTTGTCCAAAAAAGAGTGGGTAATGTAAACAAGTCTTGATTAATGACATGACATCCCATGAATTCCAACCACAGTTTACAACTTTAGTACCAATTAATTTGCACGCTTCAAAAGTGCCAAAACTGTCTAAGCCTCATGGAATTTTATGAGCCATTAGTCTCAATGGACCGTCCGCAGATCGACTGGCATTGCACATTGGGACTCACAAAATTAATCACATCTTAACTCGGTCATATCATTGTGATGTTTACCCACAACACTTATCATAAGAAATTGCTCACTGATTGTTTATTTTTCTTTCTTTTTCAAAACAAAAGGAATGTTGCATTGTATGAAAATGAATGTATGATTCAGAGTGTATGTTGTACTGCGCATGCTTGTAGACTCCCGCCCTTGTGGGCTTCACCTACAGATAGTTAGTCGTTAATAAACCGTTTAATAGAACACACGCTCATGTACCTTCAGTCTGAAAGTGTCTGCTCCGATGCTATTTTTGTGACTGGTCTTCGCTAACACCTTCAGTCCAGCCATTCATTAAACCCGTATGGAAAAAATACGATGTTACCCGCATCTTTTCGAACGGCTCAATGCGACAAAATTTCCAATGACAGCTAATAAAATGGGTATGGATCGTTAGATAAATGATTAATCTTTAAGAGCACACAAAATATGCTGCAAAATACCAATTAAATCAATGGAAATTTACCTTTTTCCCCAACGTAAATAAATCCACCATAATTTGTAAACAACTAACACAGGACGACTTCCGTTAGTCAGGCATGCGCACTCAACGGAATTTGAAATTTGTACAGTCTGGTTCCCTAACCCTATACAGCCTAGTTCGATCAAGGTGCGTTTGTTTATAGCGAAATTCGCAACTAAACCATCCTGTAACGTGTCAGAGATACTGCGATTTCTGCCGAGACATGCGCATTGAAAAGATCACCATGTTTTGATTTCTGGTGAAGTAGGTCAACGATTATTTACATTGAAAAGTGCAGATTTGCACAAAGGTAAGAGTTGGATATTAACTAACATCAGTTTTTTTGTAAAGATTAATCATTTATCTAACAATCCATGCCCATTTTATTAGTTGTCATTTGAAATTCTGTCGCATAGAGCCGTTCGAAAAGATGCAGGTAAAATCGTATTTTTTCCATACGGGTTTAATGAATGGCTGATATGAAGGTGTTAGCGAAGACCAGTCACAAAAATAGCATCGGAGCAGACACCTTCAGACTGAAGGTAACGCTCATGTTGTATATCAGCCACGCTTGTGAACAACCAACAGCAAACAGCAAACGTAACACCACACAATCCCTACTTTTGACGTCCCTGAGAAGCCTTTAGAAAACATTGTGGGAAAAGGAGAAAATGCTGGTAACCAGCATTTTCGCCTTTTCCCACAATGTTTTCTACCCTTCACAAAACAAATTTCAAATTTTCAGTCACTTTTATTTTGTCACCTGCAAATGCTTTCGATTTGGATAAACCTAAAATATTGCTGTTTGGTAATGAGTTCACAAAATTTTAGACTGCTCCAATTTCAAAGGACTTGCTGTCAACAAAATAAACTTAACTCAAAAATTGAAGTTTGTTTCAAGTAGGGTAGAAAACATCATGGGGGAAAAAGATAAAATGCTGGTTACCAGCATTTAATGCTGGTTACCAGCATTTTTTCCTTTCCTCACTATGTTTTAAAAAGGCCTCTACATCAGGATCACATTTTTAGTTACACACAAATATGCTGGATTAGAATGCATGCTAGTCTGAACTTAACCCTTTACCACACAATGACGCTTTTTAATGACCCTAAGGAAGAGGCCTTTTCCCACAAAATTTTCTACCCTATCGAAGAAGACTTTCGTCATTTTAGCCACTATGAAATGTTGTCTGCAAATGCTTTCAGTTTGGGTAGATCTAAAATTTTGCTATGTGGTAAAGGACTAATTCTTAATATTTACACCTTTCCCGAAACCCCCCCCCCCCCCCTTTTCCACAAATCAAGTCTACTTTCGCTTTAAATGTTTTTGGTATCCCCTGATTTTAACCCAACTGAAACACCATTAAACTCTAATGAATAGGCCTACCCATTTCTCTATAATGTATACCTTTTTCAAATTAAAAAAAAAAATTCTTCATCGTATTTTTCCCCCAAAGCAAACGTAACCCTTCGACTAATTAGATTGTGCGGGTAATGTTAACTGTAGTTCATTTTATGAGATATCAAAAAGGTTTCGCAAGCTTTTTAAAGACAATGACAGTCTGACACATATTCGGAAATTAAATCTTTAAACAAAGAAAACCCTTACCACGATATGAAGAACTTTGTATTTTTCTGGTTTATATGTAAACTCCGGTTATTTTCCAGTTTCAGGGACGTAATACGGCAACTTCCTTGTTGATACTTCCTTGTTGTCGCCATCTACTGGTGACCGGTTTCGTATTCGGTACAACTCGGTTCATCGGTTTAGAGTGTATTACGGAATATATTACGGAATTAACCGAGTTTTGACGAGCGGGTTTTCGATTTTGGAGTCCTGAGTGGCGACGCAAAAAAGGTGAAGGGTGTAATCTTTAGCAGTCTATGATTTTCTCGAGGCCCAGTGATGTTTCACAAATGAATGCTTTACTATAGTGAATTCATAATATGAAAAGGACAGGAGAAAAATACCTTAACCCATTACCACACAATCCCTACTTTTGACAACCCTTAGATAGAAGACTTTATAAAACATTGCAGGAAAGGGAGAAAATGCTGGTAATCAGCATTTTCTCCTTTTCCCACAATGTTTTCTGCCCTTCACAAAACAAATTTCAAATTTTAAGTCACTTTTATTTTGTCGTCTGCAAATGCTTTCCATTTGGACAAACCTAAAATTTTGTTGTTTGGTAATCAGTTAAGTAGTACTATACGCACATTTTTTTTTTTAAGTATAACGAACGAACAAACAGTTGTACCACACAATCCCGATTTTTTTTAACGATAATTGGTAGCAGCTATTGAAAAGATTGCGTAAAAATGAGATATTGCTGGTAACCAGTGTTTTCAGAAGACCTCTTCCTCAGGGTCGTTAAAACCAGCAGGGATTGTTTGGTAAAGGGTTAAAGAAGATCGACAGACGGTGTGGAAGGAACTAAAATATGAATGTTGAAACTCTTTGTTTTTGAGACTTGATACACTGAAGAATATTACAAATAATAATCTCGACACCAAATGCACATCGTGGTTCGAGTTGTTGTGGCAGGCATATGGCTTGCAACACGCGAAAAGGCTCATTCGGACATTTGCGTAAAGCGTCGTCTCGGATCAGCCTGCGCAGTCCGCGCAGGCTAATCCAAAACGACACTTTCCGTTTTTATGCAATTACCTGCTTTGCGTAAGTCTACCGTAGCACAAAATCTAATGTAGTCGTAAAGTGTCGTCTCGGATTAGCCTGCGTAGTGCTCCGAGACGACACTTTACGAAATGTCTCAATGTCCCCTTTCGCGTGTTGCAATTTATATACGTCTATACAATTAGTACATTGATATACTTTCATCTGTAACCAGTCATATTTTGTGCACATATCGACCCAGGTCAGCCTGCCCGCCCAGGTGGCTCAGTTGTGATCTCGAGCGCGTGTCGGTTTAATGACCTGGTGGCTGTAAGTTCGATACCCGGTTGAAGCGAACTTTCTTTCCGCCTCTCACCTCTGCTGAAGTAATACCTATGACCTTTAGCTGTTTAAGGTGGGTATTTAGAATTTTTACATCTCACCAAATTAAAAATGAATGTATCACTGAAATTCATATGAAAAAATAATACCAATCATCAATATTTAAGATTCATGAAATTACAAAAAAAAAAAATTATTTTTTTGATGGTGTTCCCTTAAAAGGCTACGAAGCCTCTTAAGGTATTTTTAGATTTCGCGCCAAAAAACAAAAAAGCATTTTGGGAATGTCAAGTGACTGGTACGTGACCCATAACATTTAAATTCCATTACATAACAAACATGTAATAATTATTTTCCATAATGTCTTCTTCGGACGCTATGTTTGAGACTCCGTCTGTGTGTATTCCTGTATGTAAATTAGCGAATTGATCACCTAAAAATAGAACGTGTCTCCCGTTGGTGTCAACCTGGGCTGTAGCAAATCTCTTATTTCTTGTGTTGTCGGACGGTTTTCGACTACTGGGGTTTTATGAATGAAAATTACAAGGTTTTGAAAGTATAAGGATGATTTTTTTGCCTTTTTGTAAAATTTTCGTCCCAAAATCTGAGTGGCAATACAACCAACCAACCAGGTCAGCTTTTGCAGTCCGCACAGGCTGACTCGGACTGAAACTGTTTGGTTTTGGTAAATTTTCTGCATGTCAAAGGATCAGTCTATTTCATGATTTAGTTGGTTGTTAGACTACAAGGGTTTTTAGATCCATAATTATAAGATGTCTTGCCTGGTATCATGTATAACAGAGATACATTAGGCCCGCTTTAGCATACAAACAAACAAACAAACGAACAAACAAAAAATCAAACAAACAAACGTTCCCTGAAAATCGTTATCTCTCGCTATAGATGGCATTCTACAAATACACATCTATCTAATTTGGGGATCCTGGGTACATAACCCGACTACTTTTCAATGCGACCGTTATGTTTAATTTCGAAGGTAAACGTTTACTCATTACAACGCTACCTTGTGCGATTCATTTGGCTATGATCAGCAGTTAGGAGAAATCTGGAGCTAAAACAGGCCTTGTTTTTCCTCAAACGTATTGATAAGCATTTTCTCCCTTGCTACTTTGTAGCGCGTATCACTACAATCTCCCCGATATCGGAGCAAGTGATGCGTCATAAGTATAAGACAGGTCGAATTTTCGAAGAATATGACATGCGCAGACAACGCCTAAAAATAGAAAAGGGATAAAGCGCCTATCAATTTAGATAAATCAGTTCAATATTGTGTCACCAGTTCAAAATGCAACTTTTGGACCTTGAAAACAATCGAAAGTAGTAAACAATGCTACAAAAGGCAAATTTGAACAATTACTAAAAAATTGATCGTTCAAGCACAGCTTCCAACCTTTTTCAAACTGTAAGCATGACCAAAACTGACTGCCTGCCTTACTTTTTTCCGCTAAGCGCGACTAGCTGACCTTTTACGGACAGTGTAGATCAAGATCAGATATTATTCCCCAAAACAAAACTTTGTAACAACAATATTTTGGTTATTAACATGGTATTGAAAATTTAATTTTAGTTATACAGCAGGATAAGGGTTAAAAATCAAATCATCATACAAGGGCGGATCCAGAGGGGGGGACCGGGGGTCCGGACCCCCCCCCTTCTGGAATTTTGGCACAAATGTGGTTATCGGATTCGTGAAGTGGTACTGGTTTGATATTGCACAGCGTTTATGTAAAATACAGTCATAAATTAAAAAAAAAAAAAAGGTTCTAAATGTGCAAACCTCCTCATGGTTAGAACTGGAAACGTTGACTTCTTGTAAATAGCTTACATCCACTGAAATCTGGAAATCAAAGTATCATATAATAAGATGAGTGCGCTTTCGGTGGGACCCCCCCTGAGAAAGATATCTGGATCCGCGCATGATCATAGAAGTTGATCGTTAAGTAACTTACCCCTCTTGTACATAAAGAATGCATCAGCATGTTTAACCCTAAGGCCCTTTGCTGACAGTGTAGATTAAGATCAGACTGCTCGGAACGTGCAGTCTGATCTTAGATCTACACTGTTCGAACAGGAGATTTTTTTTTTCCTCCAGAAATAATTTTGAAAAGTATTATTAGGGGCGTTACAACATATCGTCTTGAAAGTTTCATTTAATTTAGGAGGTTAAAGGGTTAACTCCTTACCAAACATCAAAATTTTAGACTAGTCGAAATTGAAAGCACTTGCAGACGACAAAATATAAGTAAATCGAAAATTCAAACTAGTTTCCATCAGAGTAGAAAACATTGTGGGAAAAGGAGAAAATGCTGGTTACCAGCATTTTCTCCTTTTCCCGCAGTGTTTTCAAAACGGTTCTATCTCAGGGCCGTAAAAACCAGGGATTGTTTAGTTAAGTGTTAAAATGCCTGTAGAAAAGCATGAATATCATTTCAGTTGCACCACGGTGACTTGTTCGTCTATCTAGGTGTTCTATGAGTTTCCTCCTTCACTCTTCACTCATTTGATCTTCATCGAAAAAAAAAATATTATATTTATTTCATGCTTTTAACCCTTTCTGGGTGGAGCTTTATCAACCACGTGGCGTACCCCTCCCGCACAGCATTACAATATTACGTCAAGAGCGAGAAATGTAAGGTAAATGACGTCATATTTCCATCTGGTTGTAAGGCACACGCAATTTACCTAGGCAAGAAGAACATAAAATCGGTATTTTCACTGGTCGTGGCCGTGTAATATCGAAAAATATTTTCACAGCTATTTCTCGATATCCCACAGGAAAGCATGAAATAAATAGAGGATATTTGTATTTTTCGGTGAAAGATCGAAATTTATTTCATCGAGTGGACACCATGTGTAATATTTTCACGAGTGGCGCAGCCACGAGTGAAAATATTACCGATGGTGTTCACGAGATGAAATAAATTTCGATCTTTCACCGAAAAATATAAATATTCTATTTATTTCATGCTTTTTACCATTTCTGGGTGAAGCTTTATCAAAATTCAGTACAGTTCTTTTCCCTTATTCCCCGTGGCGTACCCCTCCCGCATAGCAACGTTACGTCAAGCGCGAGAAATGTAAGCTATATGACATCATATTTTCCATCTGGTTGTTAGGAACGCGCAATTTACCTAGGCAACAAGAACGTGAAAATCGGTATTTTCACTGGTGGTACCAGTGTAAGATCGAAAAATATTTTCACTGCTATTTCTCGATATCCCTCAGGAAAGCATGAAATAAACTAGTATATCATATTGCCTGCAACCGTTAATTGTCTGCGCATGTCATATTCTTCGAAGATTCTACCTGTCTTATATGACGCATCACTAACCCGAAAGCGGACAGACTCTAATATTACGCTCTATAAAGTAGCAATGGAGAAAATGGCTTTAATCAATACGTTTGAGGAGAAATGAAACCTGCTTTAGCCCCAGATTTCTCTAAACTGCTGATCATAGCTGAGTGAATTGCACGAGGTAGCATGTTATGGAGTAAACGTTTATTTTAGTTTGAAATTCAAAGTAACGGTTTTCGCGTCTACAGGAAAGTGGTTCGGCAAGGGTAACAACCTACGTCACAGGAAGTGATATCGGACCATGGCATTTTCATAACTTCTGTCCGCCATATTGAAAAGTTAAGTACGATATGAAAATAGAATGAGGCTAGCTTGGGTGGATACAAACGGACTACAAAGACTATCATGTATGTATCAAGGACATTAGATGAATACATTTAATATTCTGACATAGGCGGATCCAGAGGTGGGGACCGGGGGTCCGGACCCCCCTGGAATTTTGGCAAATGTGGTTATTAGATTTGTGAATGGGACTGGTTTGATATTACACAGCATTTATGTAAAATACAGTCATAAATTTAAAAAGGGGTTCTTAATGTGGAGACATCCTCTTGGTTAGAACTGGAAACGTTGACTTTTCCTGTAAACGGCTTACATCCACTGAAATCCGGAAATCAAAGTATCATACATGTATATTAAGACAAGTGCATTTTCGTTGGGACCCCCCCCCCCCCCCCCCGAGAAAAATGTCTGGATCCGCGCATGTCTGATGTTTTAGACAGGAAGCAGATGTCTATATATGCACAAACACTTTGACCAAAAATTGATATCAAAAAGTGATTGGGTTTTAATAGTTGGTCGAAGTCTATTCCATTATTATAAGTAGTTAACAAAAGCTTTGACAAAAAACAGTCCCTAGGCATTGTACGCTTTGGAGGTCTAAAGACTTTTTCAGCTCATTTAAGGAATGAAATCTTACAAAAAAAAAACAGTCTTACCAAACACGCACAATGACTTTATAACAAGGGTCCGATATTACTACCTGTGAGGTCACACTGACGTGCGCTGTGAGGGGTGTTGTTCGGTTCTGTACCCAGGATGCCCAAATTGGATAGATGAGTATTTATATAGAATGTTATCTAGCGGGAGATAATGGGCCTGCAACATGTGAAAAGGCAAACTCGGACATTTGGGGAAAGTGTCTCGGATAAGCCTGTGCAGTCCGCGCAGGCTAATCCAAGACGGCACTTTACCACTGTATGGAAACTCTGTACGGGAAATTTCTTCGGTGAATTCAAGATGGCGGACACGTGTTATTGACAAAGTAAGTGTCGTTTAATTTTGGTCCAAACTTGTTTCAAATTGCATCCACTACAACGAGTAAGGTACCAATCTAAAGAGCTTTGATTGAAAAATCAAGCGATAGTAGCTGATGAGAAAACGGGAGTGCCTCTTGTCCGTAATCCCTCGCTGAACATGATGTTTTGATGAAGTTGAAAAACTAAGCGGGAGACCGGAAGAAAACTGGCTTTGTTTCATCGAATAGAAAGCTAATGATAAAAGAATGTACCTCGATCGGTGGGGAAATGTCATATTCTTACAACTGTACCAAAATACGTTGCTTATATTTACTGATTTAGCTGTTATAAAGTTTTGAAATTTTGCATGGTGTACTCTTCGGTGCAAACCGAAACTAAACTACTGTATGGTTGGGTGATCGGAATTTCTGTACGCTTCGGTAACAAATATGAAGTGAAAAATCTGTACGCTTCGGTGAAAACGATTAAGGGAGGAGAAAAGGAAATGTACGAACAACCTACATGGGTCATCTACTTGATGTTTTTATGTTGAACTCAAAGAAACGTGATGTATAAATCCGCAACTTCGTACACTAAAATGGCTCGTTTTTGAGAAGTGCTGAGCAACATGAACAGAAGCATCTTGTATACATGTATATATATATTGGCCTTTAACATAAAAATAATAAACTTACAGTTTTTGTTTTGGTCTGACATAAAAAATGTAGAAGCCATCCATAGTATAAATTTCATAGACGCATTATGTGAAAAGCGAAATACAGAACCGTACCTTCCCTTTCATCATTTATTGATCAGGGGTCCTCCGTGGCGCAGTAGGTAATGTAGATTTTTAGTAACTTTTTGTGGATGGTGTTGGTTAGAATTCCACAAAGGACACTGTTTATGTTTGTATGTCTGTTGGCGACGCATTTTTAGAGCCCAAGCCCAGTGCTGGTGAACACGTGAAGCACTTTCTGAGCAAACTTTGTGTTGATCGGACCAGAACCAGTTGGAAAGCCATATAAACCCGAATCAAACAATGACACATCTCTGAGCTTTGGCTTGACTTTTCAAACACTAAGAACCGGCAGTGAAAAATGCAATACAAAACTCCTTTGTGCAATGCCTTGTAGCTGTAGCTCATTTTTAATTTACATTGATATCGCCTAAGTGATCATTTGTTATTCTTTATACCTTAAGAGACCTTAAATAAAGAAGATAATCGCATGCCTGTTGTTAAATTCACATTTAAGAGTTTTACTTTAGCATAAATTATGCGTTTTTTCATTAATTGAAACCGACAATTTTACACATCGATAGAACTGAGAAATTCAGCCTAGAAGAACCATAGCTCTCTTTTCATTTAGGGGGAAAAACCCACTAATATCGATCTTAATTTTCAAAATATCAAATCCTTTGACTAGAAACTCCGGATGACTATACAACACACTCAGGCAACTCTGTCTTCATTACATCGTTTTCTGAGTTATGACCCCCTGATATCATTCTTTTGTAAGCATTTCCAAGGGACATATTGTCCTTATTACGTAGCTTTCATTTTAAAACTTTTATAAACTCACACTTTTTATGTTTCAGTTACACGGATGAGGAACTACTTTAGTGATATTTTTTTCTTCTGCTTTCAGTGTTCTATCATAGAATTATACACATGGAAATTGAAAAATTTTTCTTACATTCTGTTAATAACATATCTTTATTTTTTTACAATCCGGTGTTTAGTATACCCGAATAAAAGGTCTTGATCGAGGTCATCTGAATACGTTGATTCATTGTAGTTTTATCTGGGGATAAGTTTTTTTTTCAAATTCACACTAATTTTAAACATTATTTTAAAATGACTGGTACTTTTCCTTTAGAAAATGGGAATAACAAAGAATTCTCTATCAAATCCTTACAAAGCCAGGAAACCCCGGCGTGACTCATTTTGAGGCATTATACGGTTATAACATAACAAACAAGATCAAGAGTAAATGACACAAATTGGTTTCATGTACTTGTATAAGGAATTCTCGCTGTGCGGGAAATACAAATAGATTGTTCTAGCATTTTTCTCCTTTAATCATTATCACCGAAGCCTATAGATTTTTCACTTCATATTTGTTACCGAAGCGTACAGAAATTCCGATCACCCAACCATACAGTAGTTTAGTTTCGGTTTGCACCGAAGAGTACACCATGCAAAATTTCAAAACTTTATAACAGCTAAATCAGTAAATATAAGCAACGTATTTTGGTACAGTTGTAAGAATATGACATTTCACCACCGATCGAGGTACATTCTTTTATCATTAGCTTGCTATTCGATGAAATAAAGCCAGTTTTCTTCCGGTCTCCCGCTTAGTTTTTCAACTTCATCAAAACATCATGTTCAGCGAGGGATTACGGACAAGAGGCACTCCCGTTTTCTCATCAGCTACTATCGCTTGATTTTTCAATCAAAGCTCTTTAGATTGGTAGCTTACTCGTTGTAGGGGATGCAATTTGAAACAAGTTTGGACCAAAATTAAACGACACTTACTTTGTCAATAACACGTGTCCGCCATCTTGAATTCACCGAAGAAATTTCCCGTACAGAGTTTCCATACAGTGTTTACGACTACATTAGATTTTGTGCTACAGTAGACTTGGGCGAATTAGAAAATTACTTAACAACGGAAAGTGTCGTTTCGTTGTAGTATCGTTTCGTACTAATAAATTTAGTGACTAGGCTGATCCGGAACGACACTTTCTCGCAAATGTCCAAATACTCATGTTCGCGTATTGCATGCCATATAAAGTCTGATCACATCGATAATGTATGCCTATAGGACAGGATCAAGAAACGCCTCTGTTAAAGTAGATATAACATTTTCTCTAAAGCTACTTTTACTTTCGCTCGCAATTCTGGCAAATGTATTGGCATTGCATAGGTTGTATTTTTGTTCCATTCCTGGAAAACCTAAAAAAGGAGATTATTCATTCTTAACAGTATATATACTTGTATACGTAAAGCTTTACAGACGGACGGTTAGATCATTCTCAAAATTAATTCAACAGGTACGTTGTTTTTCACGTTTTCTTCTCAGAACAAGATTATTTTACTATAAAAACCGCTTCTCTTTTTCTCATCTCTTCCTTTGAACTTTCTCGCCAAACAGTGCACACCACTCAGTGTTTTCATTGTTTATTACTTGAAAAAAAAAATTAACTTTAAAACACAAAATAGCTAGAGTTTCATATAACGGGAGAAAATTGTTTTAACTGTTAGAATAAAACATGAAGTTCAAGGCCATATTTTTATTTAGAACGCACTAACTGCGCAGTTCATCGTTTGCTGTCTGTTTAGCCACCTGCCAAAGCGTGTATCATCAGTTTTGAGGTACAATGTGATGATAATTTTACATTAGAGTGATATGGTAATTAATGTCAAATAATCTGACCACCTACTGGTAGTCTCAGTTCGTGAGATGTTTGTGATACTTCTTTTCATATTTGGACATTTATTGTGATCCGCAATATCTCAAGTACATCGTGAATGAATTTTCCGAGAGAAAACATGGCTACCGGCTTTGTGTTTCGTCTGTTTAATCTGTATAGTGCATTGCAGCCAAATGAAATAAATTTTCAACGGCACATTTGACCAAGAACAAATTGATAAACGTTTCACCATCAACATTGTATTGTATTGCTTTAAGTCTGTTAAGAGATTTCTTCCATTTTTTGTCCAATCGTCATTTTACTGGGATGTGAAAAATCACAAAATACCATCAGAGCTGCCATTCAAATCGAAGATCTTTACTCCTCACCCATTTGGGATACAGTAAGGGCGTATTGCTTTCACCTGTTCTGGCACAATGTTCTGTGTTCTGAAATGCTGTTCTGGAATGTGCGAAAGGAATATTTCAGAATACATACACTGTTCCAGAAGTATGTTCTGAATGGAGCATGCTCGGAACATTGTTCTAAACCATATCGAAATGAAAGTACATGTCCATTGCCATGATAGCTGTTGCAACAGCTATTGTGGAGGATAATGATTAGCTGTGGAGAGGGAGTAGAGATAAGTCTACAATGCATCTACTTATGACATTCATATCGTAAGAAAGACAATTGCAAGTTTGGCCATAAAGAAATGTCCACCTTTCAGCCATCTTGTATCACCTAGTAACCGTTCGGCAGGTGCGCTACACCTCGATTGATTTAGAACAGTCAGAACATGGCACAGTGTTCCGAAATACTACATTGACCTAAAACATGTTCGGAGTAGCGAAAGAAATACGTCCAATATCTCTCTTTATCACAGTTTATCGGCTTTCGTCTTATCAGCTTAGGTATAGAAAAGGACACTAACATGTACACTGTATGGAAACTCTGTACGGGAAATTTCTTCGGTGAATTCAAGATGGCGGACACGTGTTATTGACAAAGTAAGTGTCGTTTAATTTTGGTCCAAACTTGTTTCAAATTGCATCCCCTACAACGAGTAAGCTACCAATCTAAAGAGCTTTGATTGAAAAATCAAGCTATAGTACCTTATGAGAAAACGGGAGTGCCTCTTGTCCGTAATCCCGTGCTGAACATGATGTTTTGATGACGTTGAAAAACTAAGCGGGAGACCGGAAGAAAACTGGCTTTATTTCATCGAATAGAAAGCTAATGATAAAATAATGTGCCTCGATCGGTGGGGAAATGTCATATTCTTACAACTGTACCAAAATACATTACTTATATTTACTGATTTAGCTGTTATAAAGTTTTGAAATTTTGCATGGTGTACTCTTCGGTGCAAACCGAAACTAAACTACTGTACGGTTGGGTGATCGGAATTTCTGTTCGCTTCGGTAACAAATTTGAAGTAAAAAATCTGTACGCTTCGGTGAAAATGATTAAAGGAGAAAAATGCTAGAACAGTCTACTTGTATTTCCTGCACAGCGAGAATTCCTTATACAAGTACATAAGACCAATTTGTGTCATTTACTTTATATCTTGTTTGTTATGTTAAAACCATACAATGCCTCAAAAATGTGTCACGCCAGGGTTTCCTGGCTTTGTAAGGATTTGATAGAGAATTCTTTGGTATTCCTATTTTGTAAAGGAAAAGTACGAGTCATTTTATAAAATAGTGTTTGAAATTAGTTTGAATTAAAAAAAAAAATCTTATCCCCAGATAAAACTACGATGTATCAACGTATTCAGATGACCTCGATCAATGCCTTTAATTACGGTATACTAAATACCGGAGTATAATAAAATAGAAATACGTTATTAACAGGATGTAACAAAAAAAAAAAAAAATAAGTTCCATGTTTATAATTCTATAGTAGAACACTGAAAGCAGAAAAAAACAACAACGCGAAAGTCGTTACTCATCCGTGTAACTGAAACATAAAAGTGGGTGTTTATAAAAGCTTTAAAATGAAAGCTACGGAATAAGGACAATATCCCTTGGAAATGCTTACAAAAGGATGATATAGAGGGGTTGTAATTCAGAAAACGATGTAATGAAGACAGGGTTGCCTGAGTGTGTCGTATAATCAGAGTTTCTAGTCAAAGGATCTGATACTTTGAAAATTAAGGTCGAAATTAGTGGGGTGGGGGGTGGGGTCCCTAAATGAAAAAAGAGCTATTGTTCTTCTAGGCTGAATTTCTCAGTTCGATCAATGTATGAAAATTGATGGATTCAATTAATGAAAAAAGGCATAATTTATGCTAAAGCAAAACTCTTAAATGTGAATTTAACAACAGGCATACGATTATCTTTTTTAAAAGGTCTCTTAAGGTATAAAGAATAACAAATGATCACTTAGGCAATATCAATGTAAATTAAAAATGAGCTATAGCTACAAGGCAGTGCACAAAGGAGTTTTGTATTGCATTTTTCACTGCCGATTCTTAGCGTTTGAAAAGTCAAGCCAAAGCTCAAAGATGTGTCATTGTTTAATTCAGGCTTTATATGGCTTTCTAACTGGTTTTGATCCGATCAAAAAGTTACTAAAAATCTACATTACCAACTGTACCACGGAGGACCCCTAATCAATAAATGATGATAGAGTAGGTGCGGTTTTTTATTTCGCTTTTCACATAATGCATGTTTGAAGTTTATACTATGGATGGCTCCTACATTTTTGGTGTCAAACCAAGACAAAAACCTTAAGTTTATTATTTTTATGTCAAAGGCCCATATACATATACATGAATAAAAGATGCCTCTGTTCATGGTGCTCAGCACTTCTCAATAACGAGCCATTTTAGTGTACGAAGTTGCGGATTTATACATCACGTTTCTTTGAGTTCAACATAAAAACATCAAGTAAATGACCCATGTAGGTTGTTCGTACATTTCCTTTTTTCCTTCCTTAATCGTTTTCACCGAGGTGTACAGATTTTTGACTTTATATTTGTTACCGAAGCGTACAGAAATTCCGATCACCCAACCGTACAGTAGTTTAGTTTCGGTTTGCACCGAAGAGTACACCATGCAAAATTTCAAAACTTTATAACAGCTAAATCAGTAAATATAAGTAATGTATTTTGGTACAGTTGTAAGAATATGACATTTCCCCACCGATCGAGGCACTTTTTTTATCATTAGCTTTCTATTCGATGAAATAAAGCCAGTTTTCTTCCGGTCTCCCGCTTAGTTTTTCAACGTCATCAAAACATCATGTTCAGCACGGGATTACGGACAAGAGGCACTCCCGTTTTCTCATAAGGTACTATCGCTTGATTTTTCAATCAAAGCTCTTTAGATTGGTAGCTTACTCGTTGTAGGGGATGCAATTTGAAACAAGTTTGGACCAAAATTAAACGACACTTACTTTGTCAATAACACGTGTCCGCCATCTTGAATTCACCGAAGAAATTTCCCGTACAGAGTTTCCATACAGTGATGTAGGCCTACACGATGTCTTGCATTTACCAGGAGTCACACAAATCGATAAAATTGCAGATTACACGATGCTAGTTTTTTAAATGAAATTAAATGCGCATGTGCAGTTTTACCAAATCTATAATGAGTGTTACAAGTTTACCAAATGTTTAAATGAAAGGTAAGAAAAAGTTCGATGAAAACCTTGTTGTAAAACTTGGTGTCAATGTGATATTAACCCATTACTAAACAATCCCTACTTTTTACGACCCTGAGAAAGAAGTCTCTGGAAAACATTGTTGGAAAAAGGAGAAAATGCTGGTAACCAGTATTTTCTCCTTGTCTCAAATTGTTTTTTACCCTTCATAAAACAATTTTCAAATTTTCAGTCGCTTTTATTTTGTCGTCTGCAAATGCTTTCGATTTTGAACAAACCTAAAATTTGTCATTTAATAATGATCGAGTCAAATAATTTCCGGTCACAATGATAATAGTGGATCAAGTCCCAGATTGGAGATACTTATCACCATCTCTAGCGCTAAATACAACTTCAAACATTTCAAAGACATTGTGCGAGATCTAGATCATACTGCTTTATGCATACAGCTCATACAAGGCCGAACTCGTTGGGCGTATTCCTTTCACCTGTTCTGGCACAATGTTCCTTGTTCTGGAATGCTATTCTGGAATGTGAGATGAGAATATATCAGAACACAATACACTGTTCCGGAAGTATGTTCAGAATGGAGCATGTTCCAAACATCGTTCTAAACCGTATCGAAATGAAAGTACATTGCCATGAAAGTTGTTGTAAGAGCTACTGTCCCAGCTGTGTTAGTTGAGGATACAATTAGCTGCCTAGAAGGAAAAGAGCCGAATCTAAACTGCCCCTATTTATGGCATTCATATCGTAAAAAAGACAATTGCAAATTTGTGCATGAAGAATTGTCCGTCTGTCAGCCATCTTGTATCACCTAGCAACAGTCCAGCAGGTGCGCTGCACCTCGATCAAATTAGAACTGTCAGAACATGATCTGAAGAACACGGCACAGTGTTCCGAAATACTCCATTAACCTAGAACATGTTCGGAGTGTTCCTAGTAGCGAAAGGAATACGCACAGTAAAGATTTGAATCAAAGCATTGGAAGTACTGCTGGGGTCATGTGTGTATAATGTATCTGAAATCTAACTTTGTACAAAATGATGAGCACATAGTGCTGCATGACATGCTGGAAAGATATAAACAGAAGCAAGCAGACATTTGAATGGCATTAGCTTTCTTTGTTTCAGTTTAGATACATGTAATGCTTGCATGATTGCTTGCTTGTCTGTTCATTTTATTTAGTCAATTTGATTTAGCCTAATATCAGCCCAGAAAGTTACACCTTATTTCATATGTGATACTTTCATACGTACTTTTGGAATATTTTAGAGATTTTTGACATATTGTATATCTCCAAAATATGATAGCGAATGGACTATTTTCAGACAACACGCATTTGGTTCTCGTCAAGCTGCACACAGAAAAATGGGAGAGCTAAAGGCTAAAAAAATTGAAGAATTACCCTTTTTTTATTAATCGAAAACTTTGATATAATCTTTTCATGGGCACGTGACTTTTCCTCCATCCTGACTTGTATTATAAGTCAGGATATTTTTCAATAATGCAATTTACAATAAGCCATACCATAAACAGAAATATTTTCCTGGTCATTCTTTGCTCATTTATTGGGTTGGTTGATGTAGGTTTGATTATGTTTTCTTTCACCACAGAAAAATATGATTTAATATTTTCCCTTATTCTATGCGAGTAATTATGCCATATTGCAAAAGCAAATGTACCCACTGTTAGGCTAAGTTAACTCCCATGGCTAAAGGGAAGTACATGTTTAGTTGACAGCCAAGATGATTGTGTCTGCCAGGGGCAGCAATGTTTCTTTCATTTGATTTGTCTGTCCTCCCGTGAGTCGAAGCTTCACATACAAGTTCTCAGGGTCAGACTATAAGATGCCTTGCCGCTTCGGTTTTTTTCTTGTCGCTTTTAGTCTCTCTGTGCACGTATGGATACTTGTCGCTTTCTAATGGGTCGATACAAAAACCATTATCTCCCGCTAGATGCCAATCTACAGATACTCATCTATCTGACTTGGGCATCCTTGGTACACAGGACCGGACCCCATTTTTTACGTGACAACCGTTACTTTGAATTGCAATCTAAAATAAACTTATACTCATTAAAACGCTACCTGGTGCTACTCAGCTATGATCAGCAGTTTAGAGAAATCTGGATCTAAAACAGGCCTGTTTTTTCCGCAAACGTATTGATAAAAGCCATTTCCTCAGTTGCTGCTTTATAGCGCGTATTATTACAGTCTCCCCGATATCGGGTAGAGTTATGCGCCATATAAGACAGGTCGAATCTTCGAAGAATATGACATGCGCAGACAACGATACAAAAACGAGTATTCCTAGGTTTGCGTCTTCTAGCATATGAAAGCAGGTGTAATGCAGATAAATGATCCTCCCCTACAAAATGACCCGGGTCATTCCTCTGCGTAGTGAAATGGCCCAAGGATCATTTTGTAGGGGAGGATCATTTCTTTGCATTACACTGGCAGTTCTAACGTTCGGTTTTATCGTGATATGACATTAGTGTAGATCTATTTGTTTATATATATCTTTTCTGCAAATCATGTAGATTGTCTTATTTTTCTCGTCGTTCAAGTCTTGCAATAATTGACAAATAAATATTAATGTTAATGCTACTACTGTATTTTGCCAGGTTTCGATGTTGCGTTGCTAGGTACCCCAGAAACAGATTTTTTGAGTTCGATTTTCCCACATGGAAAATCTGAATTGGGGTGCTTCGCAACCGACCTCAAAAACCCTAGTTATGTTTTTGCTTTTCATGGAAATTCTGCACGTATGAGCAAGATGGCATTGATTCTTTTTCTTGTAGAATGCAGAGACTTAATGTGTGCCATGGATGTAATGAAGCAAGCGACAGGACACGTAAATGTACAGGTTGTGATCTTGCGTTGTATTGTTCCAAGGAATGCCAGAAGAAAGACTGGGTAAACCACAAAAGCGTGTGTGGCCAGTCGATGGTAAGTCTACATATCAAAAAGGATGTGGGTAAACTTATGAAGAAAAAAGACCCCTCGAGAACACATATGAAATTTATATGAAAGAATGCTACACATGTCTACTTTATCCATCTGAAATATTTAAGAAATTAACAGAGTACAACTTGTGTTTTTTTTGGATACATGTTTAATCAAAGTATTGAAAGTGCTAATAGAAGGTGATGGTGGAAATCTCTCTCTCTCTCTCTCTCTCTCTCTCTGGGAAGGGGCCATGGGAGGGGGCGGGACTGGGGGGCCATTGGTCAAATGAAAGGAACACCACTTTTGTGGAGCTCAACTTTATGCCAAGTATAAGGCTTAAAGGTATACAAGACGACCCTACGGTTTGTTCATTTTGAAAATGAAACCGGGGTTTGTCGACACCTCAACAGTTATTCAAGAATAATAAATGTTTTACATTATTTCAGCTTGTCTTTATCTACTCTACTAAATTGATTGAATAAAACGATTACATAGAAAGAAGTTATATACGCCCTTCTGTCTTTGATACCAAACAAATACTTAAATTCTGTTTTGAAATTAATACAGAAAAATTCACCCAACAACTATATATAGAATCCAAACACTAAGCCCTGGAAGCCTGTAATGGCGTATTGATAGACGTAGCCCGGGGATACTAACTGTTGAAACCAACAGATCAAAAGAAGTGAACATTACCCGATATCGATGAAAAAAAATCTGTTTGAAGTTGCTCCCGTTTTCTTCGTATTTCTTCTTGTAAAAATGAACACTTAATTAACAAGAATTGTCATGTAATAATACTGACTTTGACAGGCAAGCGATCATTGTGGAGAAAGGAAAAATTGTTTGTAGGAAAAAGGCATTTGAAACGTAAGGAATGAGGGTTATCAAGGTGTTTGCAAACGCCATGTTTTAAAGGCACTGGTCGTGCCCCTGTCCTAAGCTCTGGCTCCCTTTCTTTTTCATATCCTTTCTCTCTCTCTCTCTCTCTCTCTCTCTCTTTATTTTCTTTCTTTCTCTCTTTCTCTTACATTTTCCCCCTCGCTCCCTCCCTCTTCATCAGTATTTCATCCCCGACAAAGTCTGAACTTCGAAAAGGTCTTGAAAAGCAGAAATATGTGCACTGGCCACCTTAGTACAGCTGATATAATGTACAAAAGAGTCATTAACACGACAAAACCAAGAATGAAATGATATAAGATCAAACCTTTAGAGAATGAGAGAGAGACGGAGAGAGAGAGACATACAGAGAATGAGAGAGAGACGGACAGAGAATGTGAGAAAACAGAGAGAGAGAGAGAGAGAGAGAGAGAGAGAGAGAGAGACGGACAGAGAATGAAAGAGAGAGAGAGACGGACACAGAGAGAGACAGACAGAGAATGAGAGAGAGACAGACAGAGAATGAGAGAGAGAGAGGGGCAGCGATATCCGGTATGCACAGTGTTCACTTTTTTTGTTTTGTTGTTTAAACCTTAACTAGACGACAAATTTTTAGCCCTTTTCAAATTGAAAACATCTGCAGACGGCAATTTTCATTCGGCTCAAAAGGTGCACTGTTTATAGATAAGATAGCAACCATGGGAAAAGGAGAAAACAGTTAGTACCCCCGGGCTACGTCTATCAACATACCAATACGGGTTTCCAGGGCTTAGCGTTTTAATGCTATATATAGTTGTTGGGTGAATTACCTTTCCGTTTTGATTTTGAAACACAATTTAAGTAAATGTTTGGTTTCAAGGACAGACAGGCGTATTTAATTTCTTTCTATATAATGGTTTAATTCATTCAATTTACTAGAGTAGATCAAGAAAAGCTGATGTACAGTAAAACATTTATTATTCTTGAATAACTGTTGAGGTGTGGACAAACCTCTGTTTCATTTTCAAAATGAACAAACCGTAGGGTCGTCTTGTAAATTGTGAATAAAACCTGCTCATTTTTGCATACTTTTAAGCACCAGCCGATATAGCTCAGTAGGTAGAGCGTAGGACTTGTGAACACAATATCCTACAGGTTGTGGGTTCGAATCCCCGGCTGGCCAACTAAAAATTACTAATAGTCTTTCGGATGAGACGTTAAACCGAGGTCCCGTGTGACGGTGCTACACACCGAGCACGTTAAAGAACCAGGCGGAATTCTCAGTAGTTTCGTCCTGTATCCTTGCACTATCCCCCGTAACAACTAACCGTCTTCTGGGGGCGTCGCTCAGATGGGCAACCGGTAGCGACGATAAATAAACGAAAATAATCAATCAATCAATACTTTTAAGCCTTATACTTGGCATAAAGTTGAGCTCCACAATAGTGGTGTTCCTTTCATTTGACCAATAGCCCCAGCCATGCCCCCTCCCCTCCCATGGCCCCTTCCAGAGAGAGAGAGAGAGGGGGGAGAGAGAGAAGAGAGGAGGAGAGGAGAGGAGAGCTGTATAAGGGTTATACATGATTTTGAAATGTCCTTAAATTCTAACTGTATTGTCAGGTTTGAATATTCAAGCCTTTGGCAACTCTAGGAATTTGAGGAAAAGCCACTTTCCTCTCGCCTGAGAATTGGAGAAGTTCTTCAAAATGGAGAAAAGTGGTCAGCCTTTGACAGACATTAGAAACAGTACATGAGCTGAGTAACACAAGGAAATAATATTTCAACAGTTTAACAGTTTAATTAAATAGAAAACTATGTCAATACATGAAATTATATAAAACGCTCTATCAATTCGATCAATATCCTTATTAATATTCCTATAAAAAACTATGTAAATCTTTGCAGCACAGCAAAGTTTTAGACCAGTCCAAATTAAAAGCATTTGCAGATGACAAATAAAATTGGGCACAAATGACAGTATCTGTCTAACCGTTTCCCACACAAACATTTTAGACCATTCCAAATTGATAGCATCTGCACTCTGCAGGCAACAGACACAGATGAAGTGTAGTTTTATTACAGAGTAGAAAACCTGTTGGGAAACAGAGAAAGTGCTGGTAACCATCATTTCATCCTTTTCCAACAATGTTTTAAAAGGCCTCTTCATCAGGGTCATGAAAACAAGGGACTGTCTGGTAAAGGGTTAACTCTTTAGACTGGTCCAAATTTAAAGCACTTGCAGACAACAAATTAAAGGCAACGCAAAAATTGTGAATTGTTTCTAGCAGGGTAAAAAAAAAACATTGTGGGAAAAGGAGAAAATGCTAGTTACCAGCATTTTCTCCTTTTCTGGCATTGTTTTCAAAAAGCTATCTCAGGGTCATAAAAACCAGGGATTGTTTGGTGAAGGGTAAAGATTTTGAAAACAATATGAAAAAAGAACAAAATGCTGGTTACCAACAATTCTTTCTTTTCCCACAATGTTTTCAAAAGCCTCTTTCTTCAGGGTCTTTAAACCCAAGAATTGTGTGGAAAAGAATTAAACATGTTTATTGTTTCCCCAGCTCTGTTCATTCACATTTTGGATGACAAACATTATGGAAAGAGGACACATTACTCGGTTGAATAATGGTTTCCCTTGGCACTTTTTTGTTATCTTGTTTATTTTACCCTTTACCACACAACAAAATTTCAGACCTGTTTGAATTGAAAGCATTTGCAGATGATAGTTTCAGTGTGGCTCATATCAAATGATTCTTCTTTGATAGGGTGGAAAACTGTGGGAAGGAGAAAATGCTGGTAACCAGCATTTTCTCCGTTTCCCACAATGTTTTTAAAAGCTTTCTCTTTCAAATTGTTAAGTCATCATTGTGCAGTAAAGGGCTAATCTTCCAAACACTATTATTTCAATCATCCTGGACAGAATTTTTTGCTGAAAAAAATTCTGTTTACCAGGTAAGATAATTTCTTACTGTCAATTTGAAAGCAATTGCAGCAGACAAATATAGGTCATGCCTTAACTCATTACCAAACAACAATATTTTAGGTTTATAAATTCAAATTGATAGCATTTGCAGACGACAAAGTAAAAGTGACTGAAATTTCAAATTTGTTCATTCTCCTTTTCTCACAATGTTTTCTAGGGCTTCTTTCACAGGGTTGTCAAGAGTAGGAATTGTGTGGTAAAAGGATGTAAATAATGTTAAAAAGTAGTGAAAATATTTTGTCGAAGAGAAAAACGCATACTACCAGCTTTTTCTCACATTGCCACAATGTTTCAACTTTCTCATGGTAAGAAAAACCTAGTTTTTTTTCAAAACCAAAATTTTGACTTTGATATACTTGTGACATTTGGCCACTCTTCCCCATTTTAATTTTCAGACACCAAAGTTTGATGTTGATTCAGAAGGTGAATTTTGGACATTCTTTAATATCTCTTCTCCTGTTATTCCATAGGCTGTGATTTTCTGCAGGTCTTTTTATGGCCTTTTTGGAGATATCTTGCTCACATAACCTGACCTTTACAGCTATGACACATGGCATTCTTGTAAAAACAATTCTGACTGTCACAACTAGCTTTTCCACTCTACACCACTGTGTGACCACTATATCATGGGCCCTTTGTTTCTGATACTTCAGTGTCTACCAATTTCATACATACAGCCACATCAACTGCCTGTTTCAAAGTCAACTCTTCTTCTAACAATAACGTTCTCTGAATAATGTTCAATGTTCTGTAACACGCTGACAAAAAAACCCACCCAACATATCTAAAATTGTCCCAGACTCACATGATTCACTCAGCAACATTGATTCTACCAACTTCTGGTTTACAGTTTCATGTTCACTTCGCATCTTACAATGAAAGGTAAATCGTTCTGCCATGATGAGAGTTTCGGTTTGCAGGTTATTTTAGATATTAATGGGTCGAAAGTCTTACCATTAAGCTTTTGAGGTATAACAAAGTTACAGAGCAGGCTTAAGTCTTAGATCCACATGGAGATGATAAAAGAATCAGCTGTCATCATCATCGATGCTATTCGCTACATAAAACCACAGAGCTTAGATTAGCGTATTCCTCAGTGCAACTGTCACTGTGCGGTCGAAATTGCTGTATTTTACCCAGCGTTTCATATTTCAGGTTATATTAACTGTATACGGACGGGTTGAAATATCCTTGTCTCTACTGTTTCAGGGTCCGAATAAAGCAGTAATCAGCAATTCAACTTAATTGATTATAATCGTTATCTACTTTCGGTTTCTATCCCAGACACGTACGCCATATTATCTCCCGCTAGATGGCATTCTCAATAAATCAAAGTACATTAACTACTTCGAACTTAAGGGTATGAAAGACCTAACATACTAAAATTGATAGCAAAAGTTCATGGCTGATTCCCATAATTTTAATCGTGTATCTAAGCATTTCGCATGCAGTTTTAAATATTAGATTTTTTTTTAGGTGTAATGGCATAGTTTTGGGTAATTTTCGAGTGTTTTGGGATGTTTTGAGGTATTTTTCAGTGGTTTTGGGTATTTTACAGTGTTTCATCCGAGACGTACTTTACGAACTAGGCCAGGTCAAAGCTGCGAAACGAGACAATTTTTTTAATTTAGAGCGACTTCTACAAGATTTAACTATGAAATTCATTGTTTGTGTGAATGGCATGCACTGATTTTTAATCCGCATATTATTTGCACATATCAAATGACAGAGAGGCGTCTGTTCATTGATCTTTGAGGACCTATTTTTTTTTTTTCGAAACTGGGGTGTAATGCGTGCTCGTTTGGAAAACCCCTGTCGGATGGCATAAGAAGGTGATGCTGAGTCATCACCTTCTAAAAATGGCGAACGATTGAGACTGTTCCTCTGCTTCTGATGTGAAGGGGCTGAGAAAAATAGCTCCTAACTAATTACACTCATTTATATGTTGTGGAAAATAATGGAAGTGTGTATTTATTGCTATAATTCATGGCATGTGTGCACGGCTATTAAATATAACGTCTATTCTTTACACCAGGATGCGGGGGACTCGTCAAAACCACAGTGCAAATATTGCAGGAAAAGCAGCCCGAATCTTAAACGGTGTTCACGTTGTTTGAAAGTGTCGTATTGCTGTAAAGAATGCCAGAGGAAGGACTGGAGTAGCCACAAGTCAAGCTGTAAAAGACCAAGCGAACAAGAACAGGAAAGCGAAGTAGCTAATTTAGCTTTCTTTTTATATTCCCTTGCCGAAAGCAAGGGATTATAGTTTTGGCGTTTTCCTTCCGTCCGTCCGTTCGTCCGTCCGTACAGATTATCTTC
Organism: Tridacna crocea; assembly: GCA_943736015.1. Taxonomy (NCBI): domain Eukaryota; kingdom Metazoa; phylum Mollusca; class Bivalvia; order Cardiida; family Cardiidae; genus Tridacna; species Tridacna crocea. The sequence goes on from OX031064.1 coordinate 45,425,753, forward strand.
AAAAATCCTTGACGAACATTTAGGAAACTTCATAGATCTGTTCCTTATGACAGTCCGTCGATTTTGTTTATTTATTTACTCCCAGCAGAACGTCTATTCGGCCACTTTTAATTTATCCTGTAGTTTTGACCAGGTACCAGAGGTAAATAAAAACAACTTATATTACATGTCTGGACTTTAGACATGGTACTATAATGATAAAAATTTTCGACTTATAATTTTTCCTTTTATAAAAGAAGTTGGCAGTTAAAGTTCTGCATCTTTGCAAGCCGAGAGCAGTATTTTTGTTTTTCAAGTGAAGTGTTATATTCTTAACTAATGAAGCCAATATTTTTTAAGATTTAAAGAACAGTAAAATAAAAGCAGGACCAATTTTTCAGCTCATTTAGCACACTTAACCCTTTCCCATACAATCTCTGGTTTTTAAGGGTCTGGAATTGTGGGAAAAGGAGAAAATGCTGGTAAACAGCATTTTCTCCTTTTCCCACAATGTTTTCTACCCTATCATGGACAGAAATCATCTTTCCAGCAAGACTTGAATTGTTGTCTGCAAATGCTTTCAATTTGGTCTAGTCCAAGCTGAGTTTGTCGTTTGGGAAAGGGTTAATCTATCAAAGCACCATAAGATATACATAGATAGAATATCGTCAGTTTACTTCCAAAATCTCGTAACTAGTCTACATCTTATAACAAGCTCACCCCTCACAACGTATATCAGTGTGACGTCACAGGTAGTGATATCGGACCCTTGTTATAAAGTCAGTGTGCGTGTTTGGTAAGACTGTTTTTTTTTTGTAATCGTTCCTTTAATGATATGAAAAAGTCTTTAGACCTCCAAAGCGTACAATGCCTAGGGACTTTGTTTTTTGTTAAAGCTTTTGTTAACTACTTATAATAATGGAATAGACTTCGACCAACTATTAAAACCCAATCACTTTTTGATGTTTGGTCAAAGTGTTTGTGCATATAGACATCTGCTTCCTGTCTAAAACATCAGAATATTAAATGTATTCATCTAATGTCTTTGATAAATACATGAGAGTCTTTGTAGTCCGTTTGTATCTACCTTATTCTATCTTCATATCGTACTTACTTTTCAATATGGCTGACATAAGTTACGAAAATGCGCAGGTCCGACATCACTTCCTGTGACGTAGGTTGTTACCCTTGAAGCTGTAGTTACGAGGTTTTCGAAGTAAACCGACGATATAGATATATGCTATATATATGCGTTTTTTACGCTTGAAACAAAAAAGAGGTGTTAAGTTTAAAGCCAAAGTCCCATTCTTTACACTATTAGAATAATGTTGTCCAACTTATCTCACCAAATATCCGATAGTGGAGATAATAAGTATGAGACACAGTATTGAAAAATGGTGCTAATTGTTGAATTTTCCAGACAGGCATAGTAAAATCCGTATAAACTGGTCAAAATACACATTTTACCCAAAAGTACAGGTCTTTGTTGTGCTCCACGACCTAAATTCTTTACCAAACAATCTCCGGTTTTTTACGACCCTGAGATAGAAGCCTTTTGAAAACATTGTTGGAAAAGGAGAAAATGCTGGTAACCAGCATTTTCTCCTTTTCCCACAATGTTTTCTACCCTGCTGGAAACAAAATTTAATGTTTGAGTTATGTTTATTTTGTCGTTTACTAGTGCTTTAAATTTGGACCAGTCTAAAAGTTTATCGTTTGGTAAAGGGTTATAGAATAAAATTTTGTGGGTATAATCTGTATTTCCGTTCATTTTGTCCAGGAGAGAAAGGCGCCAGTCACCGGAATTTGTCGGAAATGTGCAAAGACCGAGTGTAAGTTGTGGTGCTCCCGGTGCAAAACCACGTTTTACTGCTCCAAGGAATGCCAAAGAGAGGACTGGAAAAACCATAAAGTAACAGACTGTAAGGTATACAGACCAGCATTTGAAATATTACGACCATCATAGATATCACAGTTAATTCTTTTCGCTAACAGAAAGCTTTGTGAAGCTCTATAGTTGAATGGTAACGCCTAGTACTAGGAAAGCATTTGCAGACGACAAAGTAAACGTGGCTAAAAAATTGAAACTGGACTTTGGAAGAGGAGAAAACATTGTGGCAAAAGGAGAAAATGCTGGTTACCAGCATTTTCTCCTTTTCCCACAGTGTTTTCAGAAAATTTCTTCCTTGAGGTCATTAAACCTAGGGATTGTTTGTTAAGGTTTAAACCCTGGATTTAGATTAGCCCAAGTTGCGTGGAATGGTAAGTCATGATGCAGTATTTCACGTGAAAATAATTTTCTCCTTTTTTTAAAGCTTGGTTTTAAAACCAGTGAACACCAAAGAATCTTAAATGTCCTATGCAATATAAAAGCCATCCTGGTCAGGACTAAAAGTGAAATTAGAAGCACGAAAATACACTCGACCAATGAAAAACTTTCGGTTTCTATTGAAAAGCATTGTCCCCTGTCTAAAATGGAGACAAGAGAGAGAGAGGGAGAGACACAGAGAGAGAGAGGGGGGAGATGAGGGTAGAGTTGTCTTGGACATATATAACAATGAATTCCTTTTGTGTTGCGCCTTACGAGGACCAGTGAAAAATCCCAGAGTTGAAACCCGCTCCTGGGTGTCGAACTCAGGACCTTATGGTTATGAGGCCGACTTTCTACCTTACAGCCATGGACACCACATGAATAGGTTTTATTATTTTTTTTTTAAAGGACATAAGACCTGGAAATGAAAACAACGCTGCAACACCAAATGAGGATACACACCAAAGAGAACGACACGGAAGAACATTTGCACCGTTCGGCCTACCCATGTTTTCCGATCACGGATTTTTTATTCGGCCACCGGAAATGGTACAGTTCGAAGCTGATCGTCCTCATGGCTCCCTTGAAAAAGCAAAGTTAATTGCGAAATGCAAATTTATCTTCGCAGACGTGATTGATGACTTAGACCAAGTTCCGTTTGAAAATCCTTTCCCATTTTTTCGAGACGTACAGAGGGCAGGATATTTGAGCGTTTTTGTGGCTTTCATGTTTAAATATCATCCGTATGCTACAAGGCACGCTATATATATCAAGGTAACTGTTTCATATCTTTACTTCTCTCACATCACGAAGACGCTATCCCCGAATCCCTGGCAAAAACTTCTGAACCTTGTGTTATGAATGTAATTTCATCATTAGCTATGATTTGTACAGAGCTTCGAGGGAGTGATTTTCACTTCAAAATTGAATAAAAAAATTAATTATATTCCAGTAAACCCTATGTTTTTTTTTTTTGTACTCATTAGAATCGTCTCATCGAGACGATTCTAATTAGTACTAAAAAAAAAACCATAAGGTTTACTGGAATATAATTAAAATTTTTTCATCGAGACGATTGTAATGAGTACCCAACAATTTGCAATATCCAGCTCACTTTTCTGGCTCGTTTTTTTTTAATCTTCGGGTGCTTTCATTGTTAGACTGTTCTACTTTCGGAGTAAGCGGGGTTTCTATTTTTGATCTGACTTATGAATAATAAACAAAGTAGAGATCTATGTACATTTAGCTGGAAATGAAGTTCAAAGTAAAAGCCATCCCTCTCAAGTAACAAGAGGGCCATGATGGCCCTAAGTCGCTTACCTGAGCTTTTTGATCAAACATGACCGACCCATTTCCAATCTCTTCAAAGATATGAAGACAAACATTCTGACAAACACTAACACAAACTCATTAGTAATGGACTTACAAATATGGCCTCTAGAGTGCATACAGGCCTTTTCTAGAATTTGTCTTAGCGGCCTACCTGACATGTAGAAATTATCCAGATATACATTCTGACGAACTTTCATGAGTATTTGAGAGAAAATGTGTCCTGTACAAAATCTTTTCCTAGATTTGACTTGGTTACCTAGTTTTTTCCAATATGACCCATATTCATACTAGTCTAAGGTTATAAATATCAAAACAAACATTCTAATGAAAGTTCAAGCTTATTTGACTGAAAATGTGGCCTCTAGAGCGTTTACAAGATTTATCTAAGGTTTGTACTAATTTCAGATTTGGTCAGAATCTTTGCCTAAATGATATCTCAGTCGAGTTCGAAAATGAGTCATGTCGGGTTGAAAACTAGGTCAAAGGTCAAATCTTAGAAAAATCTTGTGTACGCTCAAGAGGTCACATTTTCTGTCCGATATTCATGAAAGTTGGTCAGAATGTTTGCCTGGATAATATCTCGGACGAGTTCGAAAATGGGTCATGTCGGGTCAAAAACTAGGTCACTAACGCGGTGTACGCTCTAGAGGCCACATTTTCAGTCCAAAACTCTTGAAAGCTGGTCAGAATATTTGCCTTGATAATATCTCGGACAAGTTTGAAAATGGGTCATGTCGGGTCAAAAACTAGGTCACTAGGTCAAATCTTAGAAAAACCTTGTGTACGCTCCAGAGGCCACATTTTCAGTCCAAAGCTCCTGAAAGTTAGTCAGAATATTTGTCTTGATGATGTCTCGGACGAGTTTGAAAATGGGTCATGTCAGATCAGAAACTAGGTCACTTGGTCAAATCTTAAAAAAACCTTGTGTACGCTCTAGAGGCCACATTTTCTGTCCTATATTCATGAAAGTTGGTCAGAATGTTTGCCTGGATGATATCTCAAACGAGTTTGAAAATGGATCATGTAGAGTCAAAAACTAGGTCACTAGGTCAAATGTTAGAAAAACCTTTTATATGCTCTAGAGGTCACATTTTCAGTACAAAACTCTTGTAAGTTGATCAGAATGTTTGCCTTGATGATATTTCAGACGAGTTTGGAAATGGGTCATGTTAGATCAAAAACTAGGTCACCAGGTCAAATCTTAGAAAAACCTTGTATATGCTCTTGATGCCACATTTTCAGTCCAACACTCTTGAAAATTGGTTAGAATATTTTGCTTGACAATGCCTTGGGTGAATTTGAAAATGGGTGATGTTGGGTCAAAAACTGGGTCAATAGGTCAAATGTTTTAAAAACCTTGTGTATGCTCTGGAGGACACATTTTCAGTCTGATACTCCTAAAACTTGTTCATAATATTTGTCCTGGTGATACCTTGAATGAGTTGAAAATGGGTCATGTGGAGTCAAAAACTAGGTGAATGGGTCAAATATTAGAAAAACCTTGTGTATGCTCTAGAGGCCAAATTTTCTGCCTGATACTCTTTAAGCTTGGTCAGAATGTTTGTTTTGGTGATGTCTCAAAAGTGTTCGATAATGGGTAATTGTCGGGTCCAAAACTAGGTCACTTGGTCAAATCTTAGAAAAACCTTTTGTACGCTGTAGAGGCCACATTTTCAGTCCAATACTCATAAAACTGGGTCAGAATAATTGTCTTATTGATTTCTCAAAAGTGTTTGATGATGGGTAATGTCTGATGAAAAACTAGGTCACTGGGAAACTAGATGGTTCATGTTTGGTCAATAGACTCAAGTGAGCGATTTCAGGGCCATCATGGCCCTCTTGTTTACATGAAAGAAGAGGCAAGTCAAAAAGCAGCAGGTTCTTTGCTATTAACTTTTAGCGTAGTTAACCTATAGGCTTCTAAAGCATGACTTGGTGACCTTTTGCAGACAACGTACATCAAGATCATACTGCAGAGAACGTGCAGTCTGACCTTTGATATACATTGTACGATATGGAGGGATCTTTCCTCTAAAAATACCTTTGAAAAGTAAAATTTGCTATCGGCTTGAAAAAATCATTTCCTTAATTTAGCAGGATAAGGGTTATGTGAGTCGATACTGCATATAACATCCTGTGAAAGATCGTAGCATAATTCCTTTAATAAACATTTTGGCTCACCTGCGCCCAGCCTGCTCAAGGGGAGCTTTTAGGATCACCCGATGTCCGTCGTCCTGCGTGCGTCGTCAACAATTCTTTGAACACCATTTACTCCTAAACCGCCAGGCCAATTTGGACCAGACTTGGCAGACATGTTCTTTGGGAGGCTGTCTTTAAAAAGTGTCCACTGAATTTAATTCCTCAAAAACTCTGGTTGCCATAGCAACCAAATGAAATGTTAAAAAAAAAATCTATAGAAATCTTCTCCTCTGAAACCACTGGTTAGATTATGAAATAATTTCTTAGAAATGTTCCTTGGTTGACCCTTTTCAAATGCTGTGTGAAAATTTAATACGTCAAAAAAACGTGGCCGTAGTGGTGGAAGTCTCTTTGCACTGTATGGACTTAATTTTTTTGAAGTTATTGAAGAAAAAGTTTTGGAATAACAACAACAACAAAACAAAAACTGGCTGTGGTCCTCTCAAAAATTCAGATGAGCTATCCTGGGCCATCTTGGCTCTCTTTTTTGTTCAGAACACAGGCGATCATTTCATGACAAACTTCGCCAATAATGTAATGCTTTAAACATATTTCTTAAAGTAAATGTTCTCAAATGGCACTGGTTCAAACTACAAACACTGTCATGTTAGGGATATAGCCCAAAATAGAGTATTCGCAGAAATCATTCCAAAGGCATTGTCTCACGCTTGATAGAGGCATTGTCTCACGCTTGATGGAGAGGTGGATTTCCAAGAAGAACCCGGGGGCCTCCCTGAGAGCATTTTTGAACATTTAGAAGCTCTATTGTGGTCTATTGTGTTGTTTTTGTAGGGGTGGGGCATTTTGTTTTAATTTCAATCGCAAAGTGTACGCAACTGCGGTTTGTGTGTGTGTGGGGGGGGGGGAGGGGGGGGTGTACATACAGCTACGCCCAGGACTACTTCTATTGCATGGCTTCAACTGACGCTGAGATGAACATTCATCGAGGCTTCGTAAACTGATGACTATAAGATGTCTGTGTGCTGATATCAATAAATAGCAAAAGAAAACTGACCTATCTTTCCATTTCATTGCAGGACAAAAAGGACGAAGTGACAAAAGTCGAATTTTATCTTGAGTTCGACAACCCGTTCCCCTTCTTCAGCTACGCTCAAGTAAAACCAGGCAATTATCTTTGTCTGTTGAATCCACTGATGCATGCCTTTATGGACGGTACGATTGGGATTCGTGTAGATGATCCGTCAGAGGTCCTCATCATCGATGGACGATCGGTCACATGATCATAAATGCCTTTTTGGAAAATGGACCCTGTTAACTTTTCATTCCAACATTAGCTAAAGTCCATTTAGTTCATATAAAAACAAACATTTTGTTCAAAATCTTTTATCTGAAAAAAAAAAAAGTGAAATGTCTTTGTACCTATCTGATTATTTTACAGAAACCACTAGAGAAAAAAAAAACTTGAAGAATTTATAAATATATTTTAATGATTTTGACAATTAAGCCCCGTGTTTAGTTTGACATATGAAAAAGGTGGAGGGAGTACAACAAGTAGAACAGCTCGCTATAAAAGTCTATCCTTCGTTAAATTTAGAAGCATTAGCATTTTTAGGCCAAGCATACTCAAAAATAGAGTCCGTATTCACCAACCATTCTTAAGAACATTCTTTGTCTTATTCCTCAGAATTTTGTCAATGTGAACGTAACAGAACTTTTGATTGGCTAAACCAAAATGGTTTAGCCAATCAGAAGTTCTGTTACTTTCAGAGTCACTAAACCAAATGGTTTAGCCGATCAGAAGTTCTGTTACTTTCACAGTCAGGAAATCTTGAAGAATATGGCCAAGAACATTCTTAAGAATGGTTGGTGAATACCGGTTCTGGTTCGCAATGACCTACCTTTACACAGGGAAATTTTCAGTTGTTTAATTGCAGCCACTTACAAGAAATGTTCGTGGAAAAACAGAACTTAACTTGAAGAAGTACACTTTATTACTTTTCTATTGGAAAAAAATATTATCAAACTCTCTAAATTATAGATACTTTATATCACACGTTTTTGGTAACAAAGATGGCCAAAATTGCTGTCTGTTTGATGGTAATTTCTTAAGGTATATAGATACACACTCGAATATGTCAATTTCTATGGCCTTATGGATGATCATTCGTAAAGCATAAGATTTCTGTTGTTATGCTATTTGAGTACATAAAGTCAATTCCGAATCTAAATATGAAAAAAGTTTCACATTAATTTTTCTCGGAATTGTGTGGTAAAGAGTTAAATAATCAAAAGCATATTAAAAATAAAAAGTTGTAGAAAATAAAATTCTGCATGGTGTTTGTAAATAACTAGCATTACGACAAAGAGCCGCTTAGAAGAAGTTCCATTTGAATGCATTTGATGAAAACGTTAGTTCTTATAGAAAACCAAATAGACTATACTAAACAGCGTTATGAATATTTTTTTTCTTTGTTTGTTTTTTATAAGTTATGTTAACCCTTTTCACACCACAGATGACACCAGAATCTTGCACGGCGAGTGTAGAGCATAAATCAGACTGCACGTTCTGTGCAGAACGTGCAGTCTGATCTATGATCCACAATGTCCACTGCTTAATTGTAGTCTATGAACGAACTGTCTCTTGATCTTGCAGTTGAACTGTATCTGTAGCTCTATTGAAACTGCAATTTAATCATTCAGTAGTAAAATATTTACCGCATTACCAAACGAAAAAAAAAAGGTTTGTCCAAATCGAAAGCATTTGCAGACGACAAAATAAAAGTGACTGAAAATTTAAACCCTGCTGGATACAAATTTCAATTTTTGAGTTATCTTATTTTGTCATCTGCAAGGGCTTTCAATTTGGACCAGACTAAAAATTTTGTCGTTTGGTAAAGAGTTAATAAAGACAGGTCTGTTATTTTGTTAAACAAAACTCTTCATTCAGAGTGCATCACAATTCCTTAAAACTTGCCAAGGTCCCTGGAAACGTAATGGGGGAAAGAAAGGATATTGCTTTTTGCGAGCATTTCCTCTTTTTCCCATAATATTAAAGTGTAAACTTTTGAGAAATGTTCTGGCAAAAGAGTATTGATAGTTGTTCATCCGTGATCCTTCATACAAAGCAAGTCATCACATAATTATGGATCCATAAAAAATCAATAATAATATTTCGCCTGATAACTGACTGGATCATAAGGTAGACTGGTCTTTTGACATGCTGAAAAATTTACACATGGCGAAAACGTTCGACCAAGTCCGCCAGCAAGGAGTGGAAATGTCCTTGGGCAAGACACTTTAAACTCAGAGCCAACTGGGAACCCTGAATATACATGAATATTTGAGCTCTTGCCTCCAATGTGACCGAGATGATTTTGAGAGTGGCGTAGACTCTGACACCATTAGATAAGAGTATTTTTGTGGGCGATATTGATCAACAGCAGGCAGCACTGAAAGTGCAGTCTGAAATTGGATATATGTATGTCTGTCCTCTGTTTATTCGTGTAAATAAGTTAAAAATCTTTTGTTCAACTGTATTGACTGCAACACAGTAAAAAATAAAACATTAAAGTGAATTTCTTTCTTCGTCTTTTTTTTTGTTAATTATTAGAATATATTGCTATAGAGTTAATTCTTTACCAATCGACAAAAAGTTTAGACTGGTCCAAATTCGAAGCATTTGCAGAGAACAAAATAAGTGTGACTCAAAAATTGAAGTTTGTTGTAGAAAGGGTAGAAAACATTGTGGAAAAAGGAGAAAATGCTGGTAACCAGCATTTTCTCTTTTTCCCACAATGTTTTCAAAAGCTCTTTACTTTACTTTATTTGTTTTACTTAACCCTTTACCAAACGACAAAATTTTGACTGGTCCAAAGTGAAAGCATTTTCAGACGACAAAAGTAATGTGACTACAAAACTGAGACTTGTTCTGGAAAAGGATGGAAAACATTCTGGGGAGAAAAGGAGAAAATGCTGGTTTCCAGGATTTTTTTCCTTTTCCCACAATGTTTGCAAAAGGCTTCTTTCTCAGGGGTGTAAAAACCATAGATTGTTTGGTAAAGGGTTAAAAACTACTGAGGTATCGATGAACCTCTGTCTCGTTCTCAAAATGGACAAACCCTTAGCAAAGTCATTTAAATTGTGAATAAAACCTGCACATCTAGCGTACATGCAAGTCTTATAGATGGCAAAAAGTTGAGCCCCACCAAATCACTGCTTCTTTACTTTGTTCTATGGTCCCGACCCCTCAAGAGACAGAAAGAGAGAGAGAGAAGGAGAGAGAGAGGAGGAGAGAAAAAAAGAGAGAGGGAGGAGAGACAGAGAGAAGGGAGGACAGAACTCGGAACGTTCCAGTCCATGAAACTTTCCGTTTTGTATGTAATTTTCTGTTTAGCACAAGTCTACAGTAGCACAAAATCTAATGTAGTCATAAAGTGCCGTCTCGGATTAGCCTGTGCAGATTGCGGAGGCTGATCCGATACGACACTTTAGGCAAATGCCCAAATGCCCCTTTTCGCGTGTTGCAAGTCATATATGAGGCTCACAACTTATTAGTCAGCCCTCATAATTCCCCAAATACATGTATATAAACGTTTATTAATATGCCTATTCTTATAATTAATTTCCTCAAAGACAAACCGAAGCTGGTAGAGAGGGTACGAATGTAGCCAGATCTGAACACCAGAATTTATTTCAAATGTTCAACTTTGTCTTTAAGGCAGTAGACCAGTAACACTTCTAGTGCAGTATGGAATAAACTTTCTTGACAGTGGATAAGTAAGGATTTATACAGATATAATACTTTTGCATATTTTTAACCGACCAGAAATTCCTTTGATATCTATCTTTGAATTATCTGTTGATACTTTTGTAAGTTTCCAGAAAAGGGGGGTAATTATCGTCTTCCTTTGTAATGAGAATAATAGTGGTTTTAGATTTATAAGTGAAAATTCTAAGAAGAAAAAAAAAAAGGAAAAATGGCTCGGTAAAAGTAGATTACTAGTAGTACAGTAATATTCATGTTTAATCATAGCATTTTTGCAATAATGTTATAGTGGAAATAGCTGTTTTCTATTTCGGGGCCACTACCTTCAACTGATTTCTCAGATTTGAATCGTCATTGGTATATAGTTTTCATAATGAACAATGATTATTTCAGAGCTCCAGATAAGAGGGAGTGATGACATTCTAAGTCTTTTATTTCTCTTCCAAACCCTATGTTGTGGGTACTCATTAGAATAGTCTCGATGAGACGATTCTAATGAGTACCCACGACATAGGGTTTAGTGGAGAATAATTATTATTTTCAATTTTGAAATCAAAATCACTCCCTTTATCTGGAGCTCTCATATTCATATTCTAGTACTGTACATGAGGTAACATAAGGTAGATCTATTTCGTACGGAATACCTTTCGTATTGTTTCCATATATAGCGCTGATCTACACATCGAAAATTGGCCAGAATCCAGAAAAAAATTGACAAACTAACATTTTCTTTAAAAAAAAAAACTACTTTTACTTTGCTCGCGATTCTTGCAATTACATGTACATAAGCACTGCATGTACATAATTTCAGTTTTATTTGATTCAAAAAAAAGAAGAAGAAATTATTCATTCCATTCATGAATATATCTATTTATAGCTTTAGAGAAAGACGACAAGATTATTCTTTGAAACATGCAACAGGTATGTGTGGTTTTTTTTTCAATTCTCTCCTTCGAACAAGATTCTTTCGCTCGCTTTTCTTTTTCATCTTCTACTTTGAACTTTATTGCCAAGTATTTCGCACTCTACGGTGATTTCGTTTAACTAGTGACTTGAAAAACCTACATTAAACACACACAGAAAAAAAGGCTAGACTTTCATACAATAAAATTAACGGAATAGAACAGGAAGTTAAAAGTCATATCTTTTTTTCAATGCTTTCGAATAGGATAAACTTAAAATTCTGCCGTTTGGTAATGAGTTAATATGTGTTGCAGCGATAGGAAATAAACTTTCAGCAACAAGATTACCAAGATCAAAATACAGAACGTTTCATCAACCAAGGTACTTTTGATGTCCACTCGCGAAGGAATTAACTCAATATTTAACCCATTACCACATAATCCCTATTTTTGACGCCCCTGAGGAAGAAGCCTTTTGAAAACACGGTGGGAAAAGGAGAAAATGCTGGTAACCAGCATTTTCTCCTTTTCCCACAGTGTTTTTTTTACCCTTCCCAGAACAAATTTCAATTTTTCAGTCACCTTTATTTTGCCGTCTGCAAATGCTTTCAATTTGGACCAGTCTAAAATTTTCTTGTGTGGAAAAGAGTTAAGGCTTGTCCAGATCCAAAGCATTTGCAGACGGCAATATAAGTAATTGGAAATTTGAAATTTGTTTAGTGAAGAGTAGAAAACATTGTGGAAAAAAAGGAGAAAATGCTGGTTACCTGCATTTTCTCCTTTTCCAACAATTTTTTCTAATGGCTTCTTTTTCAGGGTCGTCAAAAGTACGGACTGTGTAGTGATGGGTAACGGAATTTTTTACACTATATATATCGTTCTTTGCAGCCAGCTTATGTCCTTTTTCGGGAAACATTTACATATTAAGTAAAAGGTGAGTATTTCTTCCCCGTGTTAAGCGTTTGAATTAAACGTATTATCATCAGTTTCTATCGATTCATGTTCAATCACCAAAATAAGAGCGGAGCAAGCCTTCAGACTGAATGAACTCTTTGGAGAGGTCATCACAGAAGTGAGTTTAAAAGGCAGACTGTCACATAGAATTTGTTCTGTAACTCTATATCTTCTAGCGTAATTGTTCCGATACACAGTCTGTTTCGTCATGGTAAATAAAGCGAAATAAAACAAAAAAACGAAACAGGAAATAGACGTGGTTTATTTCTATAAATGACGAATTTCAGAAAAAAGATTTAATTTAGTAATTTGCCATGGCTGCAAATAACCTCTCTAATAATTGTACTTTTTTTTTAATGAAGCAAATATTCCAAGCAGAAGAAAAAATAAGAAGAATGTCTTAAAAAAAAGAGAAAGAAGACCGCTGGACATGAACATGCAACTTGAAAACGCGTCAAGAAGGTCAAATTACCGTCATGTAAAGCATATGAGGTTTCCATGCGGCGGCTTTTTTACTCGTTTGTTTACATTTACCAAAATATGTTGAAATTGAAAGTCAATAAACTACTTGAAAACAGTGATGCTGACCTCTCCTGGCTTCTTTTTTAAAGAAACCAACTTGTCACCAATATACTGGTCACACCCTTGTCTATGAGGTATCTGATTCAGCTTAATGTCAGTCCGGAAGAGATCTAGCGTTATAACACTTTATTTCAGGTCTTATATTTCCATACGCACTTGAAAGAACAGTATTGAGATTTCTGGAAGGAATAGTATTTTTCCATTGTTAAACAGCAAGTAATCTATTTTCAAACTACGTGTATTTGCTTTTAGGCAAACCGAACAGAGGGGAGAAAAGTGGAAAAGATTAAGATACTAAAAGTGAAGGATAACCAATAAAAAATTATGAAAAATAAATATCTAAGAAGACAAAATTCTTTTATTTCATCTGTCTGTCCTTCTGTGAGTCGAGGCTTCACATATAAGTTCTCAGGGTCAAGCTTACAGCGGATGTTAAAAGGTCACATGCACGAGGAATGTGTAAGCTGTTGAACCTCATTTTGATTTTTTTCTGATGCGCTTTTACGAACTAATTCCCCATGGCAGGATCTGAAACGGTATTACTGACCAGTATTTTGGACAAATAAACTTATCATAATGAAAGTAATATGCATAAGTTTGCTCGTCGCTTCCGATTTTTCTTGCTGCTTCTAGTCATGAATGCTTACTGTCACTTTTTACTTAGATGATAAAAAACAATCCGCCTATTCCTAGGCTTGCTTCTTTTCTCTTATCAAAGCAGGCAGTTTTAAAGTTCAGTTTTATTTTGTTGTGATATTAATGTATTTGTTCATATATCTTTTCCAGAATGTCATGTAAGTTGCCTCGTTGTTTACCCCGTACAAGTCTTGCATTAATGCCAAAATGAATCGTAATACTACTTATGCTATGTATCAATATTTCGATGCTAGGTACCCAAGAAACAGCTTTAAGCTCGATCTTCAAACATAGTAAATCTGCGTTTGGGTCCTTAGGTCTGTATATACATGTGTTGCTTTGTGTCCATTGCCATCAAACCCTCCCATATTGAGTAGAAGAATGATTTGGGTATCGTAATACTATTTATGCCATGTATCAAGGTACTATTGAATGTACGAGGGGGGAATTACATGTCCCCTTTCACTTCTGGTCAAACAGAGTAGAACGAATATGAAAGGCCCGATTTTCATCAAGAACTGGTTTCCACTTTTGCAGCCCATATGCGTGCGGTTAGAACATAATTTGTAAGATGAAAACTTTTCGATCTTCGCATGAAATACGACATGTAACACAACGCTAGATTTGATCTTCTCTATTTTTTTTTTTTTTTCAGGTACTCAAAAAGGTTCAGCAATCAACATAAACGTGAAATTTGTTTTTAGGTCCACTGTTCGAAAGCCAGCGAGCTTATGCTTATCCTGAGTACACAAGACCGGACCACATTACTACGCGACAACCGTTACTTTGAATTTCAAACTAAAATAAATGCATACTCAATATAAACTTTACCTAGTGCGATTCACTCAGCAATGATCAGTAGTTTAGAGAAATCTGGAGCTATAACAGGCCTAATTTTTCCTCAGACGTATTGGTATTAGCCATTTTCTCCATTGCTACTTTATAGCGCGTAATATTACAGTTACATAAGACAGGTCGAATCTTCGAAGAATATGACATGCACAGACAACGATGGCACTCTGTCCAGAGTGCCTCCGTCCATGTGTCCCGTCGTGCATTAACTTAAAGATTAGTTCAAACATCTCTGACATTTCCTGTCTTTTTTTTTCAACCAAACTTCTCAGAAATTGCTCTGCTATTGTCCTCTTCAGAGTTTAATGAGAAAATTTGGTTCCTTTAAAGGCTCTTCGTAAGTAAGAGTCGTAAGTTTTCAGTAATTCAGGGATTTTGGCTGTATTTACATTCTCTAGTGCAAATTGACATTCTCCAAAGTAAATAGCAACTTAGTTCACCGATCTAAACTTCTCAGGTTTTATGAGAGACCAGTCTAACGCCTTCTTAACATAAGCATGTGCAATTGAATAGTTTCAGGATGACCATACCTATATTTTAATTCAGACATAGCAGTTTGAATGCCTAAGTCAGCGTTCAAACTTGAATATCCTAAAACAATTTTGTGTGCCTTTCCAGGCCCATACTGCAACAAATAATTCAATTTCTTGTCAAATGAATAATTTGTGACTCATATTCTAGCATTCTGCAGTCTTTACTCAACCTTGAAACAAAATCAGTTTAGTAGCCTAAGATCAAAATATTTACAACATAAAATAATTTCGTCCAATTTATCTCACGAAATAACCGATTGTGGAGATACAAGATGAGACATGGTATTGAACTATATCACTGTTGTTTGAATTTTCCGGACAATCATCGTAAAGTCCGTATAAACTGGTCAAGATCCTCATTGTCCGAAACTTGCCTATGTTGTGCTTGTTTACTTAAAGGATAAAGATTGTTGGCATAATCTGTATTTCACTTCTTTAATTCCAGAGTGACAGGGCACCAGTCACCCGAAGTTGTCGGAAATGTGCGAAGACAGGGTGTAGCTCGAGGTGCGCCCGGTGCAAAACCACGTTTTACTGCTCCAAGGAATGCCAAAGAGAGGACTGGAAAAAACATAAATTAACGGACTGTAAGGTACTAGCCTACAGAATAGAATTTGAAATACTGCAATCATCATAAATATCACACTAAGATGGAAAGCCATGGTTGCCTTATATCGTTCTTTTACAGATACGTACTTTTGCAGCATTGTTGTAATATATGGCTTCATTACAACCATATATTAAATGAAAACATGTTTATGTGGAACTAAGCTGTGTTCGTATTAATGCATTTGTCCATATATTGAACCAAAGAAACATAGTATTGCTTTGGTTCATCAATATATTGAACCAAACTGTCTTTATATTAATGCATTTGTCCATATATTGAACCAAAGAAACATGGTATTGCTTTGGTTCACCAATATATTGAACCAAACTGTCTTTATATTAATGCATTTGTCCATATATTGAACCAAAGCAGCATGGTATTGCTTGGATTCATCAATATATTGAACTAAACTGTCTTTATATTAATGCATAAATTTGTCCATATATTGAACCAAAGCAGCATGGTATTGCTTGGATTCATCAATATATTGAACCAAACTGTCTTTATATTAATGCATTTGACCATATATTGAAACAAAGAAGCATGGTATTGTTTGGGTTCATCCATATATTCTTGGGACTAATTTCATGAAACAAAGGGTGGCCTCAGCGTCAGAGGTTTTCAGGTTAACGGTTGACATAAGAAGGTGTGACCTAAAGGTCATCACCTAAATAATATCCTAATGCGAGACGAAGAGTGAAGTAGGACGCACGAAAATAAATTAGACTAATGGAGAAATATCGGGGTTCCGAAGAGGATCAATGTCATCTGTTTAAGAGACAGAGGTACCAGACATTTTCACAAGTTCTAAAATGCAAATCTACACGTATACAATAGTGGAATTCCTTGCATGCTGGCCTTTCATGAGTATTTTTGTGGATAATGTTTCATTACTTTATCTTAAAGGACAGTAAGCTGGGAAATAAAAATAACACTGCAACACCTAGTGAGGATACAGACCAAGGAGAACAACACAGAAGACCATTAGCACCATTCAGCGTACCCATGTTTTCCGATCCCGTATTTCCGTTTCGCTCACCGGAAATGGTGCATTTCGAAGCTGCTCGACCTCTTGGCTCCCTTGAAAAAGCAAAGCAAAAAGCAGAGTTAATTGCGAATCGCAGATCTTACTCAGCAGGTGTGATTGATGACTTAGACGATGTTCTCATTCGACCATTCTCAGTTTTTAGAGACTTGTGGATGGAAAGATGTAGAAGTACCGGTATTTTTGTGGCTTTCATGTTTAAATATGATCCGTACGCTATAAGACACGGTGTATACATAAAGGTAACCATTTCATATTTTTCCTTGTCTCACATCAGAAAGACGCTAGCCCAAAAGACCAAACAAAAACTTCTGAACCTTGTGTGATGAATGGAACGTCATGACCTTTAATTTGTAAATGGTATTGTAACGAGTCGAGTGGATCTATACAGTAAATTATTATCAAGCTTCCTGCTTTAATAGATTGGTTAGATACAAAATAAATGAAGTGGTCGGAATATTTCCTCAAATTATATATACAGCAGTTGATATGATTGAAACAATGATTGAAGTACTACTGTCTACTTGACATTTAATAAGGTTAATTATGAATGGGTAAAATCAACAATCAACTGTCAAATATTATAAAACGAAAATCAGTGTGTAGTCCTTGGTACACAGCTCATTAGGAAAATGCAATTCTATCAAGCACTGATCAAAACTAGAGTCCATATGGATCCAATCTATATAACACAAAACGAGTGTTTGCATCCAGTCTAAACTTAGGACTGATTCCTTTACGACGTCGGTTGGCCTGATCGAATTCTACGCAGTGGTTTTCGTCTAATAACAATGCGACTCGTTATTATAGTTTTACTTCCGAACGATACAGCTGATCCCGGTTTGCAAATACATGAATCCGGGTTGCATGCATGTATGTTCTAAATAAAACTCTGACCAAAGCCCCAAAATTATTTTGCTATGGAGAATTGTTGATAATATTCCTTGATGTGCACTCTGCTGCGAGAGCACAGGAATTTACCCCCCATACGAGGGGTGATCAGAAAGAACGTGGACCCGGATCAGATCCGGAGCGAACTGACTGACGGCTCTACTCAAAATTGTAACTAAAACAATAAACTAAGAAAGTGGTGTTAGAAAAACATATACATGGTCACAATGATCTTGCCTAGGACTTACCACAAAATAGAAAAAAATATAAATCCCTTGTAAAGAGGGGAATACCCGGGCTTGACCAAGTGATCCGTAAATCCCAAAATACATTTAATATAGGGCCTACACTGGGATGTGAAATACAATAAGGAGCCTACTTTCACTTTAGTATCTAAATTTCCGGTCGGCTGAAAAGATAAAAGAACTTGCCCGATTCTTAAAGATTTAACGCTATAGATCTAATACAATGTAAGCACCTCGGTTCGTTGCCTATCCTCGTTTACTGACAGCGTAGTTCAATCCCTAGCCTGTCCGATATGAAGATATCTCCCCCCCCCCCCCCCCCCGCGCACACACAATATTAAAATGAGAAAATTTGGATTTTTTCGTATCGGCTTGAAATTTTCATTTCCTTGATTTAGCAGGATAAGGGTTAATGGGACGAAAATACATATAACATCCTGTGAAATATCATAGTTATAGCCATAGCATACATACCTTTTTGTTCATGACACTAGAGACGGTTTCGTGACAAACTTTGCCACCTAAATAATGCCTTGAGCATAAATAGTTACATTGTGTAACTTGCAATCTCTGTCAAAAAAAGTTCGCCTGCACTGAAGTTCTCAATGAAACACTCATTCAAACTACATGTACTGTCTTGTCAGGAACGTAGCCAGCCTAAAATAAAGCACATGTATACACAAAAATAATATCGACGGTATTCACGGCGGGGAATCACGTGACACAACAACAACAACAATGACCGTTATTTGAAAAAATTCCCCAACTTCAGGTAAGAAAATCTTCAATAATTCCGTTAATACATGACCGATTGGAATTTGGTTTGAAGCAGAGAAGGCGAAAGGACTCCGGGGATTTGCTTGATGTGTTAGATTTTTTAAACAACACCTGATAAAAAAGTTATTGACGAGCAAACAAATTATCCAGGGTAAAAAATTTGTTTGCTCGTCAATAACTTTTTTATCAGGTGTTGTTTAAAAAAACTAACACATCAAGCAAATCCCTGGAGTCCTTCCGCCTTCTCTGCTTCAAACCAAATTCCAATCGGTCATGTATTAACGAAATTATTGAAGATTTTCTTACCTGAAGTCAGGGAATTTTTTTCAAATAACGGTCATTGTTGTTGTTGTTGTGTCACGTGATTCCCCGCCGTGGGTATTACCTGATATAAAGTATAAAATAAAGTACATGTATACACTAGGGATGACAAATTTGCTAACCGGTTAACCGTTTAATCTTTCGATCGGGTTAACCGGTTAGCCGAACGGCCATGTAAAAACATTTAAGATGAGGGTACGTGCTCGATATGTCAACATTGACAACCGGTGCGTGAGTAATGCATTACCGTGATGTTTACTATTTCTGTACTTTAGCGCAAAAGACGGCCAATCTATCGACGACCTCTCACCCTCTCAGCAATAAAATCATTTTTCCACAATGTTTTCTATAGAGGACTGGAAATTATCAGGCCATTTCAGTGTTTCCACTACGCAAATTATTGCGTAAATCACCTAATAGAACTGAAATTCACGTAAAAAAAGTTTGGTTTCACGTGAGAACTCACGTTTCAAAAAAAAAAAAATCTTTTTAACTTGTGTAAAATACCAGGATTTGAAGTTACTTGCTACCCATTGTGATAAATTATTGTCAAATAAGGCGGAAATTAAAACACGTGAAAAAATGCTCGATGCAAAAAACACGGAAACCCATGACAGAACAAAATGCTCATTTCGACATTGTCCGATCAGAGTCACTTCAGATCGTCTTTTCAGCTTTTTAATGATTTTAAGCAGTAAATTTCCATAGATTTATTAATAACAGACTTTAGTGCTGCATCGAAAGAAAAAAACTAGTGGGATCACTGCTATTTACAACTTCAAAAAAATCTACAAACAGAATCATACAGATGATGGTATGGTTATTGATCGTCAAACGAAGCGGCTATCGCTAAGTGATCGGGTGTTAGACATCGCCCAAACGACAGGTTTAAATTTTAGACTCTCCCAAATTCAAAGCCTCTGCACTATACCATGATTTTCGAAGATACTTATCGAAGTGATAATGAACGAAGAGAAACCACTATGCCTGCTTGAAAACAGATTGATTGACTTTATAAATTTCAATCCCTCTTACGCTGATTGGTCAATCCATGCATATATTTGATTAGGGGCGGGTACTTAATGAAATAATCCAAGCAAATCAATTACGATAAGCCATTGCCTTTGATCCAAAGAGGACACGTGTTTGATTGTTTACTATCGGAGACCGGGGACTAATTAGCGAATTAACAATGTTTAATATTGCACTGACATGTCAAACTGTATATCACACCTTCCTCGCATCTTGGCGACATGGGTGTGCGTATGATGCAGTTTTTGTTGTCAGAACCGGCAAAGTTAACTTTGTAATTTTTTTATTATAATGATTATTTTGGTAAACTTTTGATAATATAGGCCTATATTTGTTTCTGGTTAACCGGTTACCAATTTTCTAACCGGTTAATCGGTCATTTGATCGGTTAACCGGTTAACCGGTTAACCGTTGCCATCCCTAGTATACACAAAAAAAAATATCGACGGTATTACCCGAGACAAAAGGGGGCGAGATGGGGTAAGGGCCTTCACAGGAGGCTCGGGGAAACCTCCCTCTAGAAAATCTTGAACTGTAGCGGGTATTTGCTGGCATCTATTTATGTTTTTTGGCATTAAGTACTGTCTTTATACTCTTGTTTTTTCAAACTATACTCGCAGCTGTGTTTTTTCGTATAGGCAGCTACATTCCTGATTGTGATGCAAGACGTCAACATATGATGATAAGTACACACATCAACCCCCTTCCAATAGCCCACCTGTTAGATACCAGTGGATGGTATAAAAAATAATACCCTACAAAAAAGATAAAGGAACACATGTCCTCAACTTTAATCACAAGATGATTGTTTCAGTGAAAGACAATACAAAAAAAAAAATCTGCTATGTTCTTTCATTTGGTTTGCACAAAAGAAGTACTGTCATTTTATTGGTGGTTTTCAGAGTACAAAGACCAAGGCCCGTTAAGAGTATTTTTGTCGTATTCTCCACGATTGTCTAAATTTGAAAGCTACACACTTGATTGGGTAAACCAAAGTGCGGTGTTGCTTTCAAATTTAGAAAATGCCGGAGAATAGGACTGAGAAATGATCTTAAGAATAATTGGTGACTACGTACCCGGGTCTTTAGCAAATCGGAAATTTAAATTTCGGTAATCCTTAAATTCTTATGAGCAGTATATATAAAATGGACCCATCTATCCATTTCATTGCAGGACAGGAAAGACAAAGTGGCGTCAGTCGTATTTACACATTCATGTAATCTGGGTTCAGAGAACCCATTCAGCTATGGTCAAGTAAAACCAGGGAATTATTTGTGTCTGCTGAATCCACGGACCCATACCATCATGGACAGCCCGACTAGAATTTTTGTAGATGATCAGTCAAAGTTCTTCATAATCGATGGACAATCGGTCACGTGATTATACATGTAGATGGACACATGTAAACTTCACATAGTAACATTTGCCACCAAACGGTGCTATGGATTGTTTTATGTTTGGTATGCAAAGTTGTGTTAACTCTTTCAACAGGAATTTGACATTCAAAAACCAAAATAAATGATAACACATGAAAAAAATCTCCCATATATATAATGTTTATATTATAAAGGGAAGATTTTTTTTTTTCATATTTTATCATTTATTTTGGTTATAGAATGTCAAATTCCTATGCTCTTTCCATACAATGGACGACACCATAATTATTTTGTTGACAGTGTAGATTTAGATCAGACTGCACAGAACGTGCAGTCTGATCTATGATCTACACGGTCCACTGCTTTGTTCTAGTTTATGGACGAATTGTCTCTTGATCTTGCAACGGAACTGTATTTGTGCATAGCCTTTTAGAAAGTGTTATTTAAATATTCAGTAGTGAAAGAGTTAACCCTTTACCACACAATGCCGACATTTGACGACCCTGGAAAAGAAGCCTTTTGAAAACATTGAGGAAATGGAGAAAATGCTGGTAACCGGCATTTTCTGCTTTTTCCACAATGTTTTTTACCCTATCAAAGAAAATTTTGCGCCATTTGAGCCACACTGAAATTGTCGTCTGCAAACCGGCTTTCAATTTGGACAAGACTAAAATTGTGTCGTTTGGTAAAGAGTTAAATATCACAGAACTCGTTAAACATCGCATAACTCTCTTGTTTTACTAGCACGACAATATTCTTTTCTTTAAAATACTCGTTCTTTAAATAAACTGTATCAGTATAGCTGATCTCTACTGGATTATCAGTACAAAAAGCTGGCTTCTTTACAAAAGAAGCCAGTAGAGGTCAGCACCAATGTTTTCAAATACTTTATTCGTTCTCAATATTTCAATATATTTTGGTACATGCAAACAAACAAGTAAAAAGCCATCGAAACTTCATATACTTTACATGACGGTCATTTAACCTTCTTTTCGCGTTTTCAAATCGCATGATCTTGTCCAGCTGTCTCCTTTCTCTTTTTTTAACGAAACTCTTTATATTTTTTCTTCTCCTTAGATATATTTCCTTGATGAAAAATAATTATTTGAGAGGTCATTTGCAACCATGGTAAACTGATATAACAAATCTTTTCTGGAATTCGTCATATCAAAATACATGACGTTTATTTAGGCCTACTGTTTCGTTTTTGTTTTATTTCGCTTTATTTACAAAACCATGACTAAACAGACTGTGTATCATAACAATTTCGCAAGAAAAATGCATTTAGAACGCAAATTCTGTGTCAGTCTGCCTTTTAAACTCAGCCCGGCGTTACTGTTGGAGAGGTCTGATGATCTCTCCAATTACATTGGGTTAACTCTACCAAACAATCTCGTGTTTTTACGTCCCAGAGGAAAGGGCCTTTTGAAAATATTGAGGGAAAAGGAGATAATGCTGGTAACCAGCATTTACTCCTTTTCCCACAATGTTTTCTACCCTACCAAACACAGAAATCATTTTGGGTTTCATTCAGTTTGTCATCTGCAAGTGCTTTCAATTTGGTCCAGTCGAAATTTTGTCGTTGAAAGACACTGTCTTCTCTACATACTAGTACTAGCCCGAAATTTATTTATTGTATGTTGTTTGTTTCTTTAATATTTCTGGTATTATTGAAGACCTTATTCTGTGTACGTTAAACAAAAGGGAATGGCCGAAGCTAATTTGTGAGAACTTGTGGCCAGACCCTTTTGCCTTATTTGGATGAATACTGTCTTTGTTATATAGAAAACTATGTATACGATTGGCAATAAAATACGTTTAATTTTGTCGTTTTGTATAGGGTTTGGTCACTTTCAGATTGTCCTCCGCAGACGCTTTCAATATGATAATGTTTATAATTTTGTTCAATATAAGTCTTCATTCGGAGTGCATCACGGTTCTTTTAACTCTTTAACCAAACGACAAAATTTCAGGCTTGCCCAAATCGAAAGCATTTGCAGACAACAAAATAAAAGTGACTGAAAAGTTTAAATTTGTTTTGTGAAGCGTTAAAAACATTGTGAGAAAAGGAGAAAATGCTGGTGACCAGCATTTTCTCCTTTTCCCACAATGTTTTCTAAAGGTTCCTTTCTCAGGGTCGTCAAAAGAAGGGATTGTGCGGTAATGTATTAACTCTTTACCAAACGACAAGTCTTTATACTCGTCCAAATTGAAAACATTTGCAGACAACAAAATTTATGTGACACACAAAAAAAATCAAGTTTGTTTTGGGTAGAGTTGAAAAAAATGTGGGAAAAGGAGAAAATGCTAGTTAGCAGCATTTTCTCCTTTTCCCACAATGTTTTAAAAGTTTTTTTCCTCAGGGTGGAGAAAACCGGGGATGTTTGATAAAGGGTTAGACCTGCTACCTGCTTAGGTATCTTAAAGCGTAATGGGGAGAGAAATACCGGTATATTGCCTGTTGCAAGCAATTCTTCTTTTTCCGAAATATATCAAGAGAAGACTTTTGAGAAATACTCCGGCAAAAGAGGATAAACACTTATTCATCTATGATCCATCATACAAAGAAAGTGATCACATAATTATGGATCCATAAAATCAATTTAGTAAATTATAAGGTAGACTGGTCTTTTGACATGTAAAAATAAATACAAGTAGAAAAAAGATTCCACTCATGTAAGCCTGCGCGGAGTGGGAGTGTCCTTTGGCAAGAGGCTTCAGAACCTCAGCCTACTGGTGAAAACCAGAGCATACATAGATATGTGAGCTGTAGCTTCGATATGATTGATATGATGTTGAAGGTGGTTTATAACACAATTTAACCCTTTACCAAACAATTTCGGGTTTTCACAACCCTGAAAAAGAATCTTCTGGAAACACTGTGGGAAAAGGAGAAAATGCTGGTAACCAGCATTTTCTCCTTTTCCCACAATGTTTCTACCCTTTCCAAAGGTAATTCCAATTTTTCAATGACCTTAATTTTTTCATCTTCAAATGCTTCCAATTTGGAATAGTCTAAAATTATAACAGATAAAACAAGAGGGTCATGATGGCCCTGTATCGCTCCACTGGCTTTTTAACCCTTTACCACACAAATTGAAGTGTTCATGACCATGAAAAAGAGGGCCTTCAAAAAAAATGAACGCTGTCAGGCAGTACAAGCAGGTTAATTCATTAGCATGAAAGGTAAAATCCTTGGAAAAATAAGCTGAATGATAGAAACCTTACTCTGAATTTATTATTCACCTCATGTGAGCATAACTATTAGCATCAAAAATATTTTCTATCAAAAAACTTAATGTCTAGCACCAATCATGTATCAATGCAGTTTGATAATCAAGGGAGGTAAATAGTACCAAACTTTATCTTTCATAAAAATAGTTATTTCCCTTGATTAATGTATAAATTAAAGTGACTATATCTTGAGGCCCATGTTAAACTTGTGATCCCTGGATGGAGCCAATTTTGAACCCAGACCTTCAATATGAAACTAGAATGTGTGGTTATAAATACGAAGATTTTTGAATCTTGCCCAATAAAAAGCCCTGTACAACAAGTTTGCTCAATAAAAGGCCCTGTAAAATATGTGACCTATAAGACAGCTTTATAAAGCCAATGTAAAACTTCTGACCCCTGGGATGGGGTCAAACTTGACCCCCAAAGTTAAAATTTTGGCCCTCTTGGTAGAAGCCCATTAGATAAAGCTGTATGCAAAATTTGGTAGCCCTAGACCTTATGGCTATGTACAAGTAGATTATTAAAGTTTCCCTATATAAGCCAATGCAAAACTTGTGATCCCCTGTGACGGGGGCTAAATTTGACCCCAGGGCTATACTTTTGGGCACCCTTGGTAGAGACCCCCTAGATAAAGCTACATGCAAAATTTGATAGCCCTAGTCCTTATAGCTAGGTGCGACAAGATTTTGAAAGTTTTCCCTAAATAAGCCCATGTGAAATTTTTTACCCCACGGGGCGGGGCCAAATTTGACCCCTGGTCTATAAGTTGGAAACCCTTGGTAGAGGTCCACTAGATAAAGCTACATGCCAAATTTGGTAGCCCTAGGCCCTATGGCTAGGTGGAAGAAGAAGTTTGAAGTTCTCCCTATATAAGGCCATGTAAAACTTGTTACCCCCGGGGCGGGGCCAATTTTGACCCCAGGGCTATAATTTAGACACTCTTGGTAGAGGTCCACTAAATAAAACAACATCCCAAATTTGGTAGCCCTAGGCCCTATGCCTAGGTAGAAGAGAAGTTTTAAAGTTCTCCCTAAATAAGCCCATGTAAAACTTGTGACCCCCGGGGCGGGGCCAATTTTGACCCCAGGGCTATAATTTGAAGAAACTTGGTAGAGGTCCACTAGATAAAGCTACATGCAAAATTTGGTAGCTCTAGGCCTTACGGTTTCAGACAAGAAGATTTTCAAAGATTTTCAAAATTTTTCAGTTTTGTTGCCATGACAACCAGAGTTTTTGAAGGAATTAAATTCTTTCAAGAAATTCTGAAGAGGACCACGGCAGGATCATTTCTGTGAAGTTTCATCAAAATTGGATGGGTAGTTTCAGAGAAGAAGATGTTTAAAGAAACAGTTAACGCACGGACGGACGGACGCACGACGGACAACGGGCCATGACATAAGTCCGCTGGCCTTCGGCCAGTCGAGCTAAAAATGAATATCTAGATGGCGTTTTTAAAGAAATACATGTAACTGCCAAAAGAACACGTTTTTTTTTTTTTTAAATACTCGATATCATACTAGCATAACAGTCATTCGTTTGCTTTTATAGGTTAACCCATTACCACACAATCCCTTCTTTTGACGATCCTTTCTCATCATTTGACCTATCGCATATTCTCAAGGTTTTACGATATGTAGCTGCGTCATGAAAAAAGGGGGCTTCATGTTTTATTTCATTTTATTTTTTGTGAATGCAACTCGTCCCG
Source organism: Tridacna crocea (assembly GCA_943736015.1). NCBI lineage: Eukaryota > Metazoa > Mollusca > Bivalvia > Cardiida > Cardiidae > Tridacna > Tridacna crocea. Next base: position 45,451,998 of record OX031064.1, read on the forward strand.
TATTTCTTGACAGAATTCAATGGAATTTTCACAGAATGTTTCTTAATCTTATCATCTCAGCTATCGCATATTCTCAAGGTTTTGCAATTTGTGGCTGCGTCATGAAAAAAGGGGGCTTCATGTTTTATTTTATTCTATTTCTTGTGAAGGCAACTCCTTCCACATTTCTTGGTAGATTTAAATGGAACTTTTACATTATCATGTGACCTAACACAACACCTCCCACATTTCTTGGCAGATTTGGATGGAATTTTCACATGATCATGTGACCTACGCCATATTGTCAAGGTTTTGGGATTTGTAGCTGCATCATGGAATAAGGGGGCTTCATGTTATAAAGTTCAGTTTTCACCTGTATCTCTTTAATTACTGGACATATCTCAACAGATTTGGACAAGATTTTCACATATCATGCGACCTAGCACATGTTGTCAGGGTTTTGCAATTTATCAATGTATCATGGAAAAAGGGGACTTTATGTCAAATTTGATTTTTTCTCAGTGTATCTCCAACTTTTATGAAATGCCAAGTTCTGGCAAAAGGATACTTAATGTATAATCCTGTTATGGACCTCTTTTAATTTTTTTTATGTAATGAAATCCTGTGCCATGGAACAAGGGAGCTTAATGTATAATTTCATCATGGACCAATAACAAAAAGGCCACATGTACATGCAAAACAGAAGACCTTCTATACGTTTGTATCAAAAAAGGTCTTTTTCGGCGGGGGATATCATTTCAACGAAATTGCTTGTTTTACTTGATACTTTCTTTCCTAGCAAAAAAACCCCTACACGCTACTTTTTCTCCCTGATACTTTTTTTCCGATTAGCAATTTCATCTCACCCTATACCTAACTTCCCTGGTTTCAAAGACCCAGAGACCTTGAATGAGTTTTCGGAAAGATTGTCGGAAAAGGAGAAAATTCTGGTAACCAGTATTTTCTTCTATTCCCACAATGTTTTCTACTCTTCTAAAGCCAAGTTTCAATTTTTGATTCACGTTTATTTTGTTGTCTACAAATGTTTTTTATGTGGGCAAGTTTAAAATTTTGTCGTTTGGTAAATAGTTAATGAGATAGCACAGTTTTAGGTACAACATGAGTAATGCTTCCTTCACAGTTTTGAACAAATATATGGACCATACTCTGGAAAAGGGAGTTTCATGCATGCCTGTGATGCATACAGAGCAATGCATTACATAACCTTGGGTCGACTTGTTAGGTTGTAGAGTCACTCGGTAAATATCGGTTGAGCCACTGATCATCTTACTTACGGAATTGGCCGAGTTGTGACGAGTGCGTGCGAAAAGCTTACTAATCGAACAAAACGATGATCAAATAGAAAATTGTAGCAGCCAAGCTGGCCATAGCTTGCGAGATTTATTTTTTCCGGTAAGCATTTGATAAAATTTAAATATATTCCGAATATTAACACGTATTTCCTACACAACAACAAAAACAAACCTGACTACTTGAAGAAAATAACGAGTCCTGTTTTCATTTACAAAGTGTCCGTAATTTCGGACGGACGTTTAGACGCTTACGAAGTATTTTGGCGTTTAAAAATCTTTATCAACAACCTGTCCAGGCCACTATCTACATACCAACATGCAAAAATATCTAACAATTGTTAGTTCTCTGTCCGAGGACCAAGTTTTCAACGTATTTGTTCTTTAAGGTTTCCTATCATTTCGTACCTAGGTCACTTCATACCCAAGTTCATGTCACACGATTTTGGTCGCCCCCAAAAGAATTTATGTTTTGGTCATTTCATATGGGTGACAGATGTTTTGGTAACAGACAAGTTTGTTAACATAGATTTATACAGTAAACAGATTGGATGTTTCGGTAACAAAGAGATGTGCAAACAACAAAATAGAAGTTTGGAATTGACCACATTTAAACCGAGTGCTAATAACAAAAGATACTAAAATGATGTGGTTTCGATAGAAAGCATTGTGGGAAAAGGAAAAAACTGCTAGTAGTTACCAGCATTTTCTCCTTTCCAAACAGTGTTTTTAAAAGTCTTATCTTTTCAGGGTATTTAAAACTTGGGATTGTTTAGTAAGAGGTTAAAAGGTTTTGACTTCAAAGGTCTAACTTCATGGTTCTTCAATCTCAGTTTATGCTCATTTATGCTCATGCTTATGTTTAACTTCTTACCAAACAACAAAATGTTAGACTGGTCCAAATTGAAAGCGCTTGCAGATGACAATGTAAATGTAACTCAAAAATTGAAACTTGTTTCCAGCAGGAAAAAAAACATGGTGGGAAAAGAAGAAAACGCTTGTTACCAGCATTTTCTCCTTTTCCCACAATGTTTTCAAAAGGCTTTTATCTCGGGGTCATAAAAACCAGGGATTATTTGGTAAAGGTTTAATAATGGTATCTTTCAGGTATCTTCCAGGACAGGCGATGTTCTTTGTTTAATTTTGCGAGATCTGTGAGACAAGACTGATTACAATGCCAATGGCTGGGTTAGTGATTGATATAGTGATGGTGGATCACTGTTACTCCAAACCTTGGAGTGCACATCCAGACGCAAGCAATGCTCGCCCACTTAAAACAGTATACATGGGAAAGTTTCCCCGTGGTAATGGTGAAGACACCAAAAAAATGTGAGTTGACTGTACTGTGTTCCCAATAGCTTTTTATTTCAAGGGTACACTTACCCCTGAGCTCTAAATCTTGGTGTAAGATTTCATATTTTGAGGGTAATATAATAAGGGTCTTCAACTAAAGGTAAAGCAATCCATATTGATAATTTGCAGCAAAAAGGGTATGTTATGTTAAGATATTTGTGGAAATTTGCAGCTTAACTCTTTACCACACTATCTTGACTTTTAACGACCCTAAGAAAGGAGCCTTTTGAAAACAATGTGGTAAAAGGAGAAAATGCTGGTAACCAGCATTTTCTCCTTCTCCCACAATGTTTTCTACCCTTCTCAAAACAAATTTCAATTTTTCAGTCACATTTTATTTGTCGTCTGCAAATGCTTTCAATTTGGACTAGTCAAAAATTATCTCGTGTGGTAAAAAGTTAAAGTCATTAAAAAGCTCAAAAGACAGTCTGAAGTGACTCTGATTGAACAATGTCAAAAGGAACATTTTGTTGTGTCATGGATTTCCCTGTTTTTTGGACTGATCAATTGTTCAAGTCCATTGATTTATGGATAACTTTTTCTGCATGATTTGACTAAAAGTTGTTCATAAGGGTAGCAAGTGACTGCAGAACCTTTTGTACAAGTGAAGATGATAATTTCTGTGTAAAAGTACAAGGAAAGTATTATAGATGGTATGGAGCAATATACGAACCATGCACCATATGGCCTGCAATGAGGGAAAAGGGCATTCGGACATATGTGTAAAGTGTTGTGTAATAATTCCCAACTTACCAGTATATGTACATGGATATTTTTTCTTGCAGAGAAATTGATCCAGTTATTGATGTGACCAGTGTACAGTCAAAAATACCACAGTATGAAGTAAGCAAGGGCCGCATTCTTATGACTGAATCAGAGAAATATGTCAGTTCACTTAAAGATGATCCTGAATGGGAGGATCAGATAAATAAGTATGTTAGTTGATAGAAATTGTGAGACCCCTTGAGCCAAACTACATAGTCTTGATTGTCTGTCTATGGTGAAAAGAAAACAAAATAATGAAATTAAGAATTTAGACAAGAACATGCACCAAAACGTACTTGCCTTTATGAAAGAGTCATTTCTGATCATTTATGTTTGGAAATATAAGCACTTGAATTTTAATTGCAGTGATCTGATGAAAAAAGAAAAGAAAAAAATACTAAGCCTTCTTGAGCAAACAAGGTGACCCGCTAGCTCTGTAGTAATTATACCAGGAAGTAAAAGGTTGCTGCAGATGTTTTAGAAAGGACATTAATTAGAAATAACAAAAATGCTATCAATTTCTATCGACTCATTACCAAATGACAATATTTTAGGCTTGTCCTAATGGAAAGCATTTGCAGACGACAAAATAAAAGTTTGAAATTTGTTTTGTAAATGGTAGAAAACATTGTGGGAAAAGGAGAAAATGCAGGTTACCAGCATTTTCTCTTTTTCCCACAATGTTTTCTCAAGGCTTCTTTCTCAGAGTCGTCAAGTGGGGATTTTGTGGTAATGGGTTAATCAAGACAATTTTCTTTTTTTTTTTTAGCCCACTTTCTGTGGGTGAGACTTACTTGTCTCTATGATGCTTCAGTGTATTTACGTCAGTGCATGTGTGTGTCAGTGCGTGCATGCATCCATCTGAATTTGTCTGCACCAGAACTTCTTCTCTCATTGATGTCCTTTTCAAGGATTCCTTCTCCTTGGGGGTCATGAAAACTTGAAATTGTGGGGTAAAGAATCAAGAAAAAGATTTTTTACATAATTTTACAGGACTGGGTGGAGCCCACAGCAAAATTGGTTGGCCAATAAAGCAATTAAAGTTCTGCACAGTGACAGACTGTCTCGTCTTGCTTATGAAAATGTGAGTAGTTTTTATTCATTACAAACCTTGCTGCATCACTGATGTGTCCGAATTGAGAATCTTTGAATACGACCATCTAATATAGCTGACATGATTGGATATGTGTGTGAAAGTTGAAAAACCATTATAGGAAAAGAAGACAATGATGGTTACCTTTTCTCGTAAAGTTTTGAAGAGCTTTATTCTTCAGGGTTGGTAATAGAAGGAATGGTTTGGTAAAGGATTAACTCTTTCCCAGTCAACAAAAGTTTAGACCAGTCCAAAGTGAAGGAAAATTAATTGTAGCTTTAATGATTAGATTTATTTTGAAAGGGTAGAAAGCATTTTCTTCTTTGCCCTCAATGTTTTTAAAAGTCTTATAGCCAGGATTATTAAAATTTTTGATTGTGTGCTATAGGGTTAATCACAAACCCTTTTGTTAAATCAAGAACTGTGTTATGGGTGCTCATTAGAATGATCTTGTTAATTACACCCTCACATTGCAGAGGAGATATACTGGAATGGCCATGGCTGTCTGTCCGTCTGTCTGACGGTAGACACAAATTTGTCGGAAGCAATACTTCAATATTTTTTTGGTTTAGTACAATAATAAGAGTTGAAAAAAGTTCAAGGGGAGATAATTTTCGTAACCAATCACAGTAGGGTCATGCACAACTTCATATATATAGGAACCCTGTGTGTAAATTTGAGTTCAGTTATGGGTTAATCCTTTTCATTACTTCAGATATGGACTGGTTGTTAACTATCAAAAGGGAAATCTAACCAAAAGGAGCAGGTAGCAATCGGGTGGCTCAGTGGTGAGCATGTCAGACTCATGACCTGGTGGTTGTGAGTTTGATACCCGATTGAGGCGAACTGTTTTTCCGGCTTATTTCCGCCTCTTACCTCTGCTAAAGCATGTGAGAAAAGTAGTCGGTGGATTTGAAAAGAAAGTTGTGTTAGAACTGGTATGAGAAAGCCAGGAAACACAATATCATGTGCGTCACCATGATATGACCTAAGCTGTTAAAGTGGTGTTAAACCCCAACACAACCAACAACAACCAACAATCGGAATATTTCCGACAGTTATACCCCTTTTGACTAAAAATGTTCACTAAAACAGGGTCCAAAAAATTTCAGAATTAACCCATTACCACACAATCCCTACTTTTGACGCCCCTGAGAAAGAAGCCTTTTGAAAACACTGTGGGAAAAGGAGAAGATGCTGGTAACCATTTTCTCCTTTTCCCACAGTGTTTTCTACCCTTCCCAGAACAAATTTCAATTTTTCAGTCACCTTTATTTTGTTGTCTGCAAATGCTTTCAATTTGGACCAGTCTAAAATTTTCTTGTGTGGTAAAGAGTTAAGTCCTCCTGCCATTTCGCACTCGTCTGACAGTTATACAAAGAAGGATAATCCCCTTGCCCTCACCAAATTTTTTACCAGTGAGGATGAGCTGACAAGTGGATTTTTTGGACCCTGTAAAAGCTATTGAAGGTTGGGACCTGCCTGGGGTATTCTTGTTTTTATGTGTACCTACATGTACCTACAACAGAGGTTTTATGCACAGCTTGAAATATCTTTAACAATTTCATATTATAAAATGAATTTCCTGTTATTGCAGAATATTAATGAGCCAGTACTGAGGAAAATACACATAGATAAAACAGCAAAACGATTTAGACAAGCCTTGGCAAGCATCGGCTGGGTAAGCAGTTTTTTGTTATATGTGTATAGATTGATGTTTTGAACTATGACCTCAAGGGCTTTATGAACTCTTTACTAAATGATGAAATTTTTAAAATTGTCCAAAATGAAAAGTTTTATAGATTATAAAATAGCAGCTTTACCTAAAAAAATAAAATTTGGTTTGTGGAGGATAGAAAAATTGTGGGAAAAGGAGATAATGCTGGTTACCAGCATTTTTTCCTTTTCCACATTTTTTTCAAAAGGCTTCTTTCCCATGGTTGTTAAAACTCAGGAATTGTATGGTATAGAATAAACTCTTTACCAAAGAAACAAATTTAAGACTTGTCCAAATAAAATGCTTTTTCAGAAGATAACATAGGGTGACTCAAAAAAACAAAATTTGTCAAATTAAAAAAAAAAAATAGAGATACGAGGGACACTTTTTAAGTTCGTAGAGTAGGGCGGTCTTTTTAAAACCGCTTGAAGTATCAAAATTTTATTTATCTAAGACCTTCGAAATATGCCCCGTCTGCCTCCACACACATTTTACACCGATCTACCCATTTCTGGAACGCCGCCCGGTAGTCCTCTTTAGGTATATGTTGCAGACACTGGTAAACCGCACTGCCTATAACACAACAGGATTCAAAACGGTGCCCTGCCAGCATTTCCTTTAGTCTTGGGAACAACCAAAAGTCACAGGGGGACAGGTCAGGGCTTTATGGGGGATGATCTAAGACATCAAGTCCAGATTCTTTCAGATATTCCTGTACCGTAGCGGATTTATGGGCCGGTGCGTTATCATGGAGTAATTTGATGCCGCGGACACCGTTGCGTGGTCTGCGTTTCTGATAGAAATCAAAAAGTTGAGTAAGAACACTTTCTCTGTAAAACTTTCCATTGACAGAACTACCTGGAATTTGAAGGACTGGACTTTTCGAATCAAAGAATATCGCATACTACATGCGATGTGATGCAATGGTGCGCAATGGCAGGTCTGTCGCCCTCAGATGAAACCCAAACCTTATTTTTAGCCTTAGAATCAGATTGAAAATGATAGATCCAGGTTTCATCACCTGTAACTTTCTCTTTCAAACGACGTGGGTCACATTTATCATATTTTTCTATAACCTGCGATGCAAGTCTAACCCGACTTTGTTTCTGCTCGTCAGTGAGCAAATGGGGCACCCAGCGCGCGCAGATCTTACGTAGCCTTAGTCGTTCACATAAGATCTCCAAAACACTTGACGAATGAATGCCACTTAATTCTTCTATCTCTTGCACGGTACAAAGTGCATCTTCCTCACTTAACGTTTTCACAGTAGCAACGTTCTTTTCCGTCAAAACGGAAACCGGCCTACCCACCTGAGGGTCATTTTCAATCGACTCCCGACCATCATTAAAATGACGTACCCACTTGCATACTGTAGCATATTTTAAAGCACCATTCCCATAAACGTCTTGCAAATCAGCATGAATTTCTGTTGGCGGAAACCCGAGCTGTGCTGGAATCTTACAATATACCCTCTGTTAATAGAGATTTTTCCATCCATATTGAACGCTATATTTTACTATAGTGTATAAAACCACGTGTTGAAAATACCCAGCGCAGCGCGCACGTGGACCTCGTGCGCCGCATACCGTGACACCGTTCGAGAGAGGAATGATTACGCAAGTGCTGTGTAAAAAATCATGCAACTTCATAATCGCGTTAAAAAGTTACAGGCTTACTCTACGAACTTAAAAAGCATCCCTTGTATATTCGAAGGACAACATAAATGTTGGGGCGAAATATATTCAGAAGAAAACATAAATGTGACAGTCTGTTTGTCAAAGGGTAAAAATAAATATTGTGAGAAATGGAGAAAAAGGTTTTTTTGACTTCTGATAGTTTTTTATCTCTGTGTTTCTCAAGTTCAAATGATAAAGCTTTATTTGTATGATAATAGCAAGGTCTTTGTAGATGCTTTAACTCTTTACCAAAGGACAAAATTTTAGACTTGACCAAAATGAAAGCTTATGCAGACAACAAAATTAATTGGATTTGAAAAATGGAAGTTAAATTTGGGAAGGGCAGAAAACATTGCGGGAAAAGGAGAAAATGCTGGTTACCAGCATTTTCTCCTTTTCCCACAATGTTTTCAGAAGACTTTTTCCTCAGGGTCGTGAAAACCAGGGATTGTTTGGTAAAGGGTTAAGCTCCGTTTTTGCAGGATATGGCTCAGTTTATTTAACAGAAACAAATGTAGAGCTGTCTTTGTCAGATTTGAATCATTTTAACCCTATTGTAGGACTGTAGAATACATTTCTGTTAAATTTCAACTAAAATAAGAGCTTTTCATCTCTTTCAGGAAACAAAGCTTGTGAAGTGGTTACATGGTGTTCTGATGGAAAATTTGGGGGCACAATACCTTGCAGCATATCTAGATGTTCTACAGATTCTAAAATCAAAGGTACACAGTTGTACTTGCATTTCGGGATAATTCTTGTATTGGCCAAGTTTACATAGCAAAACATTTGGCATCTGCTGTTTAACTCTTTATGAAATGACAAAATTTTAGGCTGATCTAAATTGAAAGCATTTGCAGACGACAAAATAAATGTGAATCAAAAATTAAAATATGATTTGGAAAGGGGTGAAAGCATTGTGGGAAAAGGAGAAAATGCTGGTTACTAGCATATTCTCCTTTTCCAACAGTGTTTTCTAAAGGCTTCTCTCTCAGGGTCGTCGAAAGTCAAGATTGTGGTCAAAGGGTTAACTCATTACCAAATGACAAAATTTTGAACTGGTCCAAATTGATAACATTTGCAGAAAACGAATTTAACCTGATTCAAAAATTAAAATTTGCCTGTGTAAGGGCTCACAACATTATTGGAAAAGGAGAAAATTTTGATAACTAGCATTTTCTCCTTTTCCTACACTGTTTCAAAGGGTTCTGCCTCATGTTTGTAAATTTAGTTTGTCGGTAAAGAGTCAACAATGTAAATCAAAAACTGTTGTGACAAAAACAATAGCCAAAATAGCATACAATACAGCATTGTTGTTCATAGTGTTGCATTTATTCCCAAAGGTATTCATATTGTCATTGACTGATTAGAAGTTAAGCCAAAATGTCCTTTAACAGTCCCTGATATTTTAGAATGCTTGTCTGTATGAACTTCGGTATGTATATACTTTTGGTGTATTTTGTATTTTAGATTCCCCATTTAGTTGAGAGAATGATAGGCCAAAGCACTTACAATGTGAGAGCATCAAATTTGGCAGGTGAAGGTGTTTCTAACCTGATTAAACGTCCATGGGACCCGGTGTTAAATGCCTACTCTCAGAATAAAATGGTTTGTTTATACTTTTTTCCAGTTATGATCAGTAAGCAAAATTGTTCTACCGTTACATGGCACTCTGACATAGTATTCTTTGGTTCAAAGATCTTAATCCTTTCCTAAACAACACATTTTCCGAAACATTCGCAGATCTGTGACATATTCAGAGTGGGTACAAATGACCTTAAGCTCTCTGATAGCTGTTTGCAAGTTACTAGCATTTTTTCCTTTTCCCACAATGTTCTCAAACATCTATTCCAAGGTTGGATAAACTAGGAATTGTATGGGAAGGGGTTGATTTGTTGAGGATATTGTTCTTATTTCCTTTCATAAATCAAAGAGTATTGTTTTAGTATACAATTTGCCATAGCTTTTCAGTAACTTCTCTGGAACCTTTGATGTACAGGAAATTCTAGGGTGTTCAAAAGTTTTTTTCCCAGTCACTTTGGTGGAATAGAGAAAGTCATGTCATATTAAGATTATGCCAGGGTCCAGATTTACAAACCATATCTAGGGGCATTCTTAGTCCTTGTCACAAAAATTTTCTAACTTCGAAGATTGAACAATTTCTGATGGGCTGAACAAGATGCTTCAGCCAATCAGAAGTTGTGTTACTTTTTAAAATCAAGAAGTAGATAGGGAATGTTCCTATAAATAGTTTGTGATTATGGTTCCAGATCAGAAAATTTTAGACTTATTCATATTGAAAGTATTTTTAGATGACAATTTAATTGAATATGGCATAAATAATACAACTTATCTTTGTAAGATAGAAAACAGTTTTGTGATAGGGGAAAATGTTGTTAACAATTTTGCATGCCTTTATATTTCTCATGATGCTTTGGTAGACTTTCCTTTTGGAAATGTAAAAAGGTTTTGAAAACAGAAAAGATTGAAGTGAATTTTTAATGGGAATAATAACCGAAATAGTTATTGCCATAGCCCTGGCATCCTTAGCTAGATATTCTATTGTATCTCCCTTATTACTGAAGATATTTACTTCAAAGTCGGACAACTCCATTAACTGAAGATCAAAAGTAGAGGTTATAAAATAGGGGTAGGTAGCCATCGAAATATCTTTGACACAATCATAGATCCTTTTTATACGTCCAAAAGGTTGTATTATATTATGGCCCTGGTTGTCCTTCTGTTTGTTGAGTGTACAACTCCTCCTACAGTTTCCATCAAAATAATTTGAAACTTATCACAATGAATCTCTTTGATGTGTAGTTGTGCATGCGACTTTTAAAACTTTTGAACCTCTGCAAGTGTTCTTGATTTTAACTCATTTCACTGACAAGCCGCTTCGGTCCTATATGCACCAAATTGTGAAGCTCTTGTCTGACTTGTAGTTTATAATTACTATTAAGCAGCTGAGCCTTTGCAATCACACGCTGTGATCCTGTTAGAACTAAAATCTGTACTTACCAGGGCAAGCTACCGTTTAATCCACTGATCCTAGTAGCACCAAGTGGCCCCACTACGAGTAACAGCCTACAGTCGAAGAGGATGAGATATTATGCGGGTCAATTGTCCAGTCTTGGCAAAGTCATACCTGTCACCATGCACACAGTGAATGGTGGAAGTGGTGTCAGCATAGCACAGTGTCTAGAGCACATGATCGGTGCTGTGAAAACGAAAGTGGCGGAGGTAGGTCAGAGCTCCAGATAAGAGGGTGTGGTGTAGTGTTGGGCAATCGGTTAAAAATCTCAATCGATTATCGGTTTGTAATCGGAAGAGCAAACCAACTAGCTATCGATAGTACAATCGGTTTAGACTCCATTTAACACTTTACCTAACAATCCCTGGTTTTCACGACCCTGAGGAAGAAGCTTTTTGAAAAAATTGAGGGAAAAGAAGAAAATGCTGGTAACCAGCATTTTCACCTTTTCCCACTATGTTTTCTACCATTCCTAAAACAATTTGCAATTTTTGAGTCACTTCAATTTTGTTGTCTGCAAAGGCTATCAATTAAGAATGGTCTAAAATTTTGTTGTCTCGTAAAGAGTTAACTGAGAATGTCTTTTTGCTTAAAACACTGTGACAATATTCTAAACATGATATAGTCTTCATGTATTAAGTTTATAAAGATGTTGTATTCTGCACTTTAATCAGTTGAAATACATTACAATTAGGTTTTCTGCTTTAATCAATATCATTCATTATATTTCCTTATAATTTCCAAATGAGTTAAAAAAGAACCAGACATATACCTAACAGTTCAATTATTTGCAGACGACCCATCTTTATCTCCCCCCCCCCCCCCCCCCCACTATATTTTCATATCATAAAACAACATTTTTTCCACTCATGAACAGAATTTTAGCTTCCACTTTTTGCTTTATTCAGAAATTTGTGTAAATTCACAATTGAAATTAATTATTAAAGATAAGAAGACAGTTTGAAGTCCCTCTGATCGGACGAAGCCACGCTGCTCATTGTAGTGTCATGCGTTTTCGCGCTTTTTTGGCGATCTATTTTTTCTTGATATTTAGTTTCTGGAGAAGTATTACTACGTGATTTGACATCATATAGTCAGTTTAAATAGCAAGTAACTTAAAAAGCTGTCACTTTACACTAGATAAGAGGAACATCACCTTTGTTACTCTGTCATAAATGACTCACCAGCTTCATTATCATCCGGGTGTCTTTTGCATTCTATAGTGATCGTGTTTAACCCATATTTCTGCCCGATGCACGCAAGCTAGATTATATGTTCTAGTTCTAGACAATAATTTCATGCCTTAGATTGACATTTAGGCAGATATCTTTCATCGTCAAATACAGGTCATTTCAAATTTCTAAATGTCAAAACCCGGGCTCAGGGAAGCTTGCCGAGTTGTCAACTTTTGTCAAGACATTTGTGGACAAAGATTTGTTTCTCATTTTTCAGCCAATTTTCGTGTTTGTTATCCACTATGTTCAATCCAAGATTGAGATTGATAATAGTAACAAAACCAGGCGCTAAAAACCAGAATTCAAGTTTTGGCTCCAGGCCAGCTTAGCAACCGACTACAATCGATTCCGGGATTTCTCAATCGATTATCGGAATCTGAAGCCAAAACCAACTGACTTTCGACTATAGTCGATCATCGGCCCACCACTAGTGTGGTGGTATTTTAAATCTGTTATTTCTCTTCCAAACCCTATGTTGTGGGTACTCATTAGAATCGTCTCAATGAGACGATTCTAATGAGTACCTATAACATAGGGTTCAGTGAAGAATTATTTATTTTGTCAATATTGAAATCGAAATCACTCCCTCTTTCTGGAGCTCTGTAGGTATTAACCCTTTACCATTCACTCCTGAATTTTAATTATCTTGAGAAAGAAGCCTGCTGAAAACATTGTTGGAAAAAGGGAAAATGCTGGTAAGCAGCATTTTCTCCTTTTCCGCAATGTTTTCGACCTTTCAAAGATGGAAATCATCATTTGAGCTACTTCTAATTTGAGGTCTGCGAATGCTTTCAATATAACCGAGTCCGAAATTTTGTCATTTGGTAAAAAATCACCCATTACCAGAAAAGAACATTTAAGAAATGTCTAAATTGAAACTACTTGCAGATAGCAAATTTATTTGCAATTGAAAGGGAAAAATTTCACTGAATTATATGATACTGTTTTTCTTGCTAGTTGTCAAGATAACAAAGACTGATTTCTGTGATCTCTGCTGACTATTTCGTTGCTATTTGCAAAATTCAGCCTTTTAGCAAGTAGCATAGGTCAAGGTCGGACAGCAAAGAACTTGCAGTCTGATCTTGAATCTATTGCATTCTCTTTTTTAGTCAGGGCTTTAACCTTTTACCACACAGTATCCAGTTTTAACAACCTGATGCAAGAACGATTTTGAAAAACATTGTTCAAAAAAGGAGAAAATGCTGATTTTGTTGTCTTTTAATGTATTGAATATGGGAGAGCCTAGAAATAATCATTTGGGAAAAGTTACAGTTTTCTAAGTGAAAACATGTAGTGTGGAAAGAGTTACAGAAATAAATGTGTTCTACTTTTCAGTTAAAGGGGCATTTTGTGAATAGACCTATTGTGCTGATGGGCTGGAATATTGGGGCCTTGGTCTCTTGTCAAGTAAGTTTCAAAATTACCAAAACTGTATTGTAATAATGCAAAAATGTCTTTGTTAACTCTTCATCAAATGATAAATTTTTGGACTGGACTAATTGAAAGCATCTGCAGATAATAAATTAGATTTTGGTAATATGGTGATTTTTGACTTTGATAGGGTAGAAAATATTGTGGGAAAAGGAGAAAATGCTGGTTTCCAGCATTTCACCCTTTCCCCACAATGTTTTCTTTAGGATTCTTCCTGCTTTAAAGACCTTGATGAAGTTTCTAAAGTATTGTAGGAAAAGGAGAAAATGAACACACATTGGGTTGCTGTTCATACACTCAAAGCCAATTTCTTTACCTCCTACCTGTATACAGGTTAACCCATAGGCTGCAAAGCACCTTGGGACTATGACTGTAGGACCTTTTTGACAGTGTAGATCAAGATCAGACTGCACAGAAGTTGCATGGAATGTGCAGTCTTAATTTGGATCTACATCTGTCCAAAGAAGGAGGTATTTTAGCATCCTAAAAAAATATATGAACATGTACCTTTGAAATAGCAGAAGACTTTGGGTATTTATTATTGGTTTGGAGTTTCATTTTACTTACTTCACAGGTAAAGGTTTAACAAATGACTTATTGGATATTTCAGGTAGCATTGCAGGAGTCGGTGTCTGCAGTGGTTTGTCTTGGTTTTCCCTTTACTGGTGTCGGAGGCGGTCGAGGGGTGATTGTTAACTTACTACTATAAAACCAGAATTTTTGTTGTCATAGAAATCTTTGTGATTTTCATGTATTGATAAAAACTGCGTTGATATCTACCTGAGTAAATATAACTTACATTAACTCTCTACCACACAATCCCTAGTTTTCACGACCCTGAGGAAGAAGCCTTTTGAAAACATTGTGGGAAAAGGAAAAGATGCTGGTACCAGCATTTTCTACTTTCCCCACAATGCTTTCTACCCTTCCCAAAGCAAATTTCAATTTTTGTTAATTAATAATTTTGTTGCCTGCAAATGCTTTGTATTTGGGCAAGTTTAAAAATTTGTCGTTTGGTAATTAGTTAAGGTATATTTTATTAACACTTTCCCAAATGGCAAATTTTGGACCAGACCAAAATGAAAGCATTTTGCACATGACAAATTAACAGTTGCTAAATAGATGATTTTTCTATATGATAGAGTAGAAACATTGTGGGAAAAGTAGAAAATGCTGGTTACCAGCATTTTCTCCTTTTCCCACAATGTTTTCAAAAGGCTTCTATTCCTGACCTGTAAAAAGCAGGGATTGTTTAGGAAAGGGTTAAGGCTCTGGTCATGTGGGAGCAAATGACTTGGACCCTTATCGACGTGAGTGAATGCTTTTCTTGATCAAAATCAAAGCGGAGCTGTAATAGCTCAGTCGGTAGAGTACTGGACTTGAGATCAGGGGATCGCCTGTTCAGTCCACCACTTGGATAACTTTTTTACAAGGATTGATAGTCATTGTGACGGGATTCACTCCTCTCTCACCACTGATCATTGTCTCGAAGAAGGATAGGTGGGAAAGCAGCCAATGGTGTGAAAAGAATATTGTGTGGAGCACTGGTAAAAGACACTCCAGGAAAGTATGAATAAGTGCACTGGCTGCTGCGATATAACTGAAATGCTTTTTTCTCTCTGGGTCATTTAAAGTTTAGAAAAGTAGAAAATACTAGCTGGAAAGAGACAAGATGACCTCATTAAAAGTTTGGATTGTGTGGTAAAGGATGATCGCCTGATGTGATACCAGGCTATCATTGCTGTGTTGTTTCATTGACATTAGGATGCAGATGACCCATTGCTGGAATCTCGTACACCGACACTCTTTGTGATTGGTCAGCATGCTAGCACCTGCACCATCGACGAAATAGAGGACATTCGAGAAAAGATGAAAGCAGATAATAGTTTATTGGTTGTTGGAGGAGCGGATGATCACCTTAGAATGTCAAGGTCAAAGAAGAAACAGGAAGGTGTAACACAGATCATGGTTGACAAAGTTATTCTGGTATGTTTTATGACCCATATTTGGTTTGTCTTTGTCATGCTGTAATGAAACATGTATTTGAATATTACTCTTTACCAAGGGACAAAATTTAGGACATGATGAAATTGAAAGTATTTGCAGACAACAAATCAAATATAGCTCAAATAATGATTTCTGTCTATGATAGAATAGAAAACATTGTGGGAAAAGGAGAAAATGCTGGTTACCAGCATTTTCTCCTTTCCCTCAATGTTTTCAAAAGCCTTCTTCTTCAGGGTAGTTAAAAGTAGGGATTGTGTGGTAGAGTTAATATGATTTGATGTTTTATCTCCATGCCTAGTAGATACTCTGAAGCTTGAAAACAGTTTCTCCAGCATACATAGCAAGACTCTCTTCAGTTCCATCAAAGTAACGAGTAGAAACAAGTGTTAACGATATGAGTGTTAATAAAGATGGAGGCACTGACAGAGGGAGTGATTTTGATTTCAAAATGAAAAATATTTTTTATTCTTGTCTTTACTCTATGTTATGGGTTCTCATTAGAATTGAGGGTTTTGAAAGGCACTAATGGATTCAGTATACCGTGACTCGTCTTATCTTGAGCTTTGTAAAGAATCTTAATCCTTCAAAACAGCTGGCAGAACCATCATTCAGATCTGTTGTGTAGACTGACTATTGTAGTATTGTAGGTAAATTTTTTTTTTTTTTTTTATATTAAAAGTAAGTTTTTTTTTTTTTTTTTTAGTTCTGTGTAAATAATCAATCTGAGAAAACAGTGTGGTGGCAGTCTTTATTTCTTTCATTGCTGAAGTGGTGTTGCACTCATTTTTCAGGAATTGGCCCTCCAAGCAAATACATACTGAAAGCAGTTCTAAAGAATAAATTTAAAGTGGCTTTAACCAGGAAATTTGTCTATGGAAGGGTAGAAAACATTGAGAATGTCCTTTTTCCTTATTGTTTTCTAAAGCTTTACTCCTTTGGGTCTTAAAACCACAGGACTGTGTGGTGGCAGTCAGCTATACCTGCCGCATGTTTTGTATAGTCAAGATATATCTGTATTCTTACAGGAAGAAGTTTCAGAATTTCTGGGTGGAATTCTGTCCCAGGGTCCCATCATTCATGAATCAGTAATTGTGGACCTATCCGATATTGACTACAGGAAGAAGAAGAAACATTCAGCCAATCAGCTGAACAAGCTAGACTTCAGTCCTGTAAGTATGCAGCTACAATTATAGACAGTATCGGGAAATTTATATTCTGGTAGCTTTTAACTGGTTTGCTGAAATAGTATGTTGGTGATGGTCAAAAAAATTTTCCAATTGAAACTTCTGAGTACTTGAAACATTGGTTTTTAGGGGAAATTACTTTAAACTTTGTAGAATTAAGTGACATATAGCTGTGATACTTGAATGATTGTGGTAATTGTTATAAGTGTAGGAAAAATTGAAAAATTCTGGAATTTTCAACAGATATTTTTATTAACTCTTTACCAAATTGACTTGACTAAATTTAAAGCAACAACAGATGATATAGAAAATTTGACTCAAGATAGACTTCTGTCTTTGAAAATACAGAAATTATTTACCCTACTAAGAAAACTTGAACCATTTGAGTCACATTGAAATTGTCATCTGCAAACACCTTCAATTTGGAAAATTCTAAAATTTGGTGAAGAGGTTAAAATGTAATCTGCAAATGCTTTCTTTATAATGGCAATTCTAAGACGTCCTCTGGTAAAGGGTGACTTATTAACTCATTACCAAACAACAAAATTTTAGGTTTGTACAAATTGGAAGCATTTGCATACCACAAAATAAAAGTGTCTGAAAATTTGAAATTTGTACTGTGAAGGGTGGAAAACATTGTGGGAAAAGGAGAAAATGCTGGTGACCAGCATTTTCTCCTTTTCCTACAATATTTTCTAAAGGCTTCTTTCTCAGGGTCGTCAAAAGTAGGGATTGTGTGGTAATGGGTTAACTAGACAAGAAAATTTTAGACTTACCAGTACTTACTCAGAAAGCACTGGCAGGTGAGAAATCATACAATCACAGGAACATCTTGTAGAAAGTTAACCCTTAGCCGGCTGAATAGGTTAACTCATTACCAAACGACAAAATTTTGGGTTTTCCAAATCGAAACTTTTGTAGATGACAAAATAAAAGTGACTGGAAATTTGGAATTTGTTTTGTGAAGGGTAGAAAACATTATGGAAAAAGGAGAAAATGCTGGTTACCAGCAGTTTCTCCTTTTCCCACAATGTTTTCTAAAGGCTTTTTTCTCAGGAGCGTCAAAAGTAGGGATTGTGTGGTAATGGGTTAAATGAAACTTTCAAACAAGATAGTATAGACCCAGTTTTTGCTATTTCAGAGTAATGGGGGGAATGGGTGGTTTTTTTTGGGAGGGGGGGCAATTTTTGCTATTTGAAAGTTTAAGGGGGAATGCAAAAATACCTCTTTTGTAGCCAGTGTTGATCGGGATTAGACTGCAGGATCTCTGCAGTCTGCTCTTGATCTACACTGTCTACAAAAGATCCATAAGTCACACTTAGCAGCCAGATTGTTAAGTGTCAGTTTATTTTTGCAGGTACATAGAGCAGGACAGGGTAGTTCGACAAATATGACGATAGCAAATGCTTTACGGGCCAGGGGCCTTTCTTCCACAATGTCCATAGATGTACAGCAGAAGTTGGGCTCCACACAAACTGCCAATATGTCTGCTGCGTCGTCTCAAATGAGGGGTATGTATTTCTGAACGGAGCTGGTTAACTCGTTACCAAATGGCAAAATGTTGGACTAGTCCAAATTGAAAGCATTTGCAGACAAGATACTAAATGTGAATCAAAGGTGGAATTTAGGGTGCAAAACATGGTGGGAAAAGGAGAAAATGCTGACCTGCATTTTCTCCTTTTCCCACAATGTTTCTAAAGGCTTTTTTTCTCGGGGGCATTAAAAGTTGGAATTTAGGGTGCAAAACATGGTGGGAAAAGGAGAAAATGCTGACCTGCATTTTCTCCTTTTCCCACAATGTTTCTAAAGGCTTTTTTTCTCGGGGGCATTAAAAGTTGAGACTGCATGGTAAGGAGTTAACTTGCTAATCCTTTATCAAGATGCAAATTTTTAACACTTAATAATATTGAAAGCCTTTGCAGACGTCAGA
This sequence comes from Tridacna crocea, assembly GCA_943736015.1. Taxonomy (NCBI): domain Eukaryota; kingdom Metazoa; phylum Mollusca; class Bivalvia; order Cardiida; family Cardiidae; genus Tridacna; species Tridacna crocea. The sequence goes on from OX031064.1 coordinate 45,470,709, forward strand.
AAATCTGGCTTATTGACAGAATTTGTCTAGGAAAGTGCTGAAAACTTGGTGAGAAGAGAGAGAGAAAATGCTGGTTACCAGCATTTTCTCCTTTTCCTGCAATGTTCTCTGAAGCCTTCTATCTTGGGGTCACTGAAACTCGAGATTGTGTAGTGATGGGTTAACAGTTTACCACATAATAAACTGTCAGACTTGTTCAGTTCCTATGCATTTACATACAACAAATTACATGAGGCTTAAGTTTAGATAGTTGTCTTTGAGTACAAAACATTGTAGGAAAAGGAGAAAAGGGTTGATATACAACAAGGGAATTTGAAAGCATTTGCTAAAGACATAGCAAGCGATGTTGAAATTATTTACTTTTTTTTATTTTTTTTTTTTCACTGGAGATTTTGTTTTACCCTTTACCACACAATCCAAAGTTTGAACAAGGAAAATGCCCTTTGAAAATATTGTGAAAAAGAGAAAATGTTGGTAACCAGAATTTTCTCCTTTTGAAACAGTCTTTTTTCTTTTCAAGAATGAACTATATCATTTGAGTCACATTTGGTTTTTTATTTGCTAGTACTTTAAATTTGGACGAGTTTAAATTTTGGTCATGTGGTAAAGAGTTAATTTAGATGAAAAATGAGGACGAACTACTTATAAGGAACTATTTTCTTTGCTTAATTTTTATCTGTCCTATTTGTCTATGAAGCTGTAGAAACTGAAAATTGGACAATTTTTGTAGTTGTTTTTGTTTGATTTTTATGTGTTTCTCTTTCAGTCAAACGGAAGTACACTAAACGTAAAGCAGTCACAAAACCAGTAACAGCTGCACCAAAAAAACGATTCAAATCTACCCCAACACCACCAGTTGCGAGTCCCATATCATCCAGTATCCAAATGCCATTCTCTGCAGGGATACCTGCCACAGCCACAAGTATGTTACCACTGTATTCCTCTTGAGATATAAGAGTGGCTTGGCTATTTAACTCTTTTACCATACAATCCCGGCTTTTAACAACCATGAGAAAGAAGCCTTTAACCCATTACCACACAATCCCTACTTTTGATGCCCCTGAGAAAGAAGCCTTTTGAAAACACTGTAGGAAAAGGAGAAAATGCTGGTAACCAGCATTTTCTCCTTTTCCCACAGTGTTTTCTACCCTTCCCAGATCAAAATTCAATTTTTCAGTCAGCTTTATTTTGTCGTCTGCAAATGCTTTCAATTTGAAACAATCTAAAATTTTGTCGTGTGGTAAAGAGTTAAAAGACATTGTAAGAAAAGGAGAAAATGCTGGTAACCAGCATTTTCTCCTTTTCCCACAATATTTCAACCCTTTCCTATTCAAAATTCAATTTTTTTAATTCACAATTATTTTGTCACTGCAAATACTTTCAATTTAGACTAGTCCAAAATTTCGTTGTTTGGTAAAGATTTAAGTGCCAAGTACTATTTTTTCAAAACCTTTACCATGCCAATTCTAGTTTTCTGTCACTACTTAATGTACTTGACTCTCTGCTTAATCCTTCACTATATAAATCGGTTTTTAACAACACTGAGAAAGCTTTTGAAAACAAAAGGCAGCAAATAAACACTGTGAAGGGTGTTTTTGGACATAGCACGACTGTAAAAGTAAAGTAAAGGAGAAATATTATAGGCAAGGATTTCTTTGTGTAGCGATATAAGCTTGCTCCTGAGCCGCTTTTTGGTTGTTATTTTTCACGAAGTTTTTGAAAGCAGTCTTTCTGAGGGAATATAATATAAATTAGCACTGTTGGTGAAAATGTTTCAATATGTGATTTGGTATTTCGCAGGTACTCCAGATCTCAGTGGATTGTTCAAAACTTCAGCAGGTCTTCTCCCATCGTTTGTACTAGATGATAATAATCAGAAGTCAGCTCTTTTTACTGCAACAAAGATTCCATCGTCACATGCTGAACTTGCATCCAGTAAAAACTACAACCTCCCTTCACCAGCTCTATTAGGCTCCTCAGATGAACCTTTAATTGCTTACAAGTTAGAGGATAGTTACAAACGTTTTGGACAGCCTGCCGATACTTCACAACCCAAACCAACTATCTCAATTGAGGGATTGCTGCAGAGTCCTGGCCCCAGTTTTATTGGTGATGTCAGCTCTCCCTTGCTTAATTTAGGGGCTACAAGACCCCAAGTTCATGTAACGACGGCTCCAACTATGGCATCACATATTCACCAGCTGTTGGCGAACATTTCCAAGTCTATCACAGCCCCAACAACAACAATATCTCTCCCGTCATCCTACACACCAACCAAGTCTACACAGTTACCAAAGACAGACACTGCACTATCAACCAGTCTAACTCCACTACAGTTAAACCAGTCTGGATCCCCATTACAGAACAGTGTGCCCACTTTGATGAGTTCTCTTAATAAAACTAGTGGGTTTAATATCAATAACATGATCAAAATTGTTACATCGACACCACTGGATGTTCAGGAGAAAAAAGAGCCTGATAACCCAAGAACAAACTTTGCACAAAAACTTCAGTTTACTGATCTATCATCACCATTACCAACAACAGAATCAAGTAAATTACCAGACCTTAGTGCAGATATTATGGGTAGTGGTTTAAATACACTAGAACAGTTGAATAATCCAGCAAAACCTTCTGGAGTCCCAACACCAGTCAGCCTGACAAAGACGGATGAAGTGTTTTCACACATGATATCCAGCATCGCTGCAGCAAAAAGCTCTACTAAGCCAGATTTAAGTAGCAGAATTGTCCCAACAGCAGGACTAGAATATCCCTTACCTTTCTCTGTGCTGAGTCAGGTTGGGCTACCAGTGTCATCATATGATCAACAAGTGAGACTAGTGAGTAGCTCGTGTAGTGAAGAAACACTGGGAAAAGTTTCCTCTTTATTAGAGTCCAGTCCAGTGACAGAGAGAACCACACCATCTCCAAGAACTGATGTATCTCTAGCCCAGAGGTCACATGGTGTCCCTGGGGTCAGTGTTACCGTGGTAACAGGTTCTGGTCAGAAGTCCTCCAGTGTACGGAATCCTAACCCAACTGTGACCTCCTACACTGCAACCCCTAAACAGTCATTAGCCACACTGGCTGCGACTAGAACAAGGAGGATTCGAACCCCGAAACAATTCGACCTTTAGGGTCAACAGCCCCTAATATACTTATAAGAAGAAAGAAGCTGTCAAGATTGGCCGAGGAGCCTTTACAAAAATGTTGATGTAACATGATATTTACTGATGAGCTAGTGAGTCTATGGCTCCAAACTCATACATTAACTCATTACCAAACAAAAAAATTTTAGGCTTGTCCAAATGGAAAGCATTTGCAGTTGACAAAATAAAAGTGACTGAAAATTTGAAAATTGTTCCGTGAAGGGTAGAAAACATTGAGGGAAAAGGAGAAAATGCTGGTCAACAGCATTTTCTCCTTTTCCCACAATGTTTTCAAAAGGCTTCTTTGTCAGGGATGTCAAAAGTAGGGATTCTGTGGTAATGGGTCAATAGACGGAAGCTGTCGAGATTGGCTCAATAGTCTTTACCAAAACGTCGATGTTTACCAATGAGTTAGGGGTGGTAACCCTTAACTCATTTCCAGACAATTCTTTCTCTTGCATTAGCTGACTCTTAAAACAGAGCAGAAGGAAGGCTGCTCATGTGGAATAACACTATATCTCCTGTAACTCTTTACCAAACGGCAAAGCTTTAGACTTGTCCAAGTTGAAAGCATGAGCAGACAACATTATAAATGTGACTCAAAAATAGAAATTTGTTTTAGGAATGGTAGAAAACATTGTTGGAAAAGGAGAAAATGTTGGTTACCAGCATTTTCTCCTTTTCCTAGCATGTTTTCACGCCTCTATCCTCAGGATCATTGAAAGTCTGGATTGTGTGGAATAGAGTTAAGTGATAAGTTTTCAAATGTAGTCATGTATGTATCCAATCTAGATTTGACAATCCTTATAAAGGGGGCTTTGAAAATATTGTGGGAAGAGGATAAAATGCTATTAACCAATGATTTTTTTTACCATTTATCTCTTTACCAAACGACAAAATTTTGTATCACACCAAATAGAAAAGGTTAGCATATGACAAGTTAAGCTGTGCTCAATGATATCAGTCCTAGATAGGGTAGAAAACACTGTGGGTAAGGAGAAAATGCTGGTTACTAACATTTTTCTCCTTTCCCTAGAATATTTTCAAAAGCTTTCTTCTTCAGGGTTGATAAAACTCGTAAACTTGTCTAGTAAAAAGCTAAAAGACAAATGCCATGATTTAGTATCTAAAGGTTGTGGACCGGCTGTATGAATTTGGACAAATCTTGATGTTTTTTGTGCAGTAAAGTCATGTTGATTGTTCATTTTTCAGTGAAAGTTTCCAGGATTAATTGCCACAACTTTTGTGTTTGAAGGTCCACAGTTGCACATTCAAATAGTTTGTCTTCTTGGATCAGTTACTATGAATTTTAACATTACCAAGCAACAAAATTTTAGACTAGTCCAAATTCCAAACATTTGTAGATGACAAAATAGAATTAAACTTTGTTTGTGGAAGGGTAGAAAACATTGTGGTAAAAGGAGAAAATTCTGGTTACCAGCATTTTCTCCTGTTACCAAAATGTTTTCAAAAGGCTTCTTATTCAGGAGCATTGAGAGTTTGGAATGTTTGGTAAAGAGTTAACTATTTACTGAACAACAACATTTTAGACTTGTTGAAATGCAAACGATTTGTGGACAACAAAATAAATGTGACTAAAAATGGAATTTGTATTGAAAAGGTAGAAAATAATGTGGAAAAAGAGAAACTGCAGGTTACCTGTTAACCCTTTCCCAAACAATCCCTGGATTTTACGGGTCTAGAATAGTAGCCTTTTGAAAACATTGTGGGAAAAGGAGAAAATGCTGGTAACCAGCATTTTCTCTTTTTCCCACAATGTTTTCTACCCTATCATAGACAGAAATCATCTTTTCAGCAAGAGTTGAATTGTCGTCTGCAAATGCTTTCAATTTGGTCTAGTCCAAAAGTCTGTCGTTTGGGAAAGGGTTAAAACAATTACTGCACAAATATGGGGTTTTCAATCCCCATTACTTCAGGACTTGTGTTCATTTTGTTTTTATGTCTTCTCCTCCATGCTGTTGTTTTGAAAGTTCATCTCTGTGCATTTAGGAGTTGTGGAAAGTCAGTATTGTATTAGTGTAAAATTGTTAAATATATGAACAAATAAATGAATCAGATTTATATACTTGTTTACTTTTCCTAAAATATGGTGGTGTTACTATATACAGGGAGCAGCTTTAGCCCTGTACCACATGACAAAATTCTTTGCTGATCCAAATTATTTACATTTGCAGACAACAAATTAAATTTGGTGAAATGATGATTTTTCTCTTTGAAAGTGTGGAAAACATTGTTGGAAAAGGAGAAAATGCCATTTTCTGGCATTGGGTATAAGTGAAAAGAAATGGAATTATCACTTTATGGCATTAGGGAAGAATCCAATACTCTTGCATTGAAACCTTTGCACATCTCTATGGATGCAGGCTTTTGAAAACACAGTTGGTAAATTAGAAAATGCTGGTTACTGGCATGCAGGGAAAGAAGCTATCTGGAAAACTTGTGAAAGGGAGAAAAATGCTAGTATCAAGCAGTTTCTCCTTTTTCCTCGAAGTTTTCCACTCTATCAAGGAAAAATTGCACCATTTGAGCCACAATAAAATTGTGGCCGGTACACTTTTTCAATTTGGACAAGGTTAAATTTTTCTCGTCTCAGAGTTAATTGTTGTCTTTAAATACCTTTAATATGGAGACGTCTAAAATTGTGAATTTGGAGATTTCTAATGGAATTTTTTTGTTCAAATTTAAAAACAATCATCAAACCCCTCCCCCAGCAATGGTGGAATCGGTGTCTTGCTGGTACAAGCTCAATTGAGCTAAAAAGTCTTTCATATCAGACAAATCCACTGCCATGTTTTCTTTAGTCATAAATTCTTCCCTTTTCCGTTTGAATCCTTCACGGACTTCAGCAACATTGTCACTTTGATAAGTGTTACCCTCTCTCTCTGTATCAGCAGATGTCCTCCTTAAACTATCAATAAGTTTTTTCATTCCATCTGACAGGAAGTAGAATTCTTGTTGTATTATGGATAGGATTCTCTGCAACTGTTTCCTGCTATCATTGGTGGGTAAAATTACTATATTGTCCGGTAAGCATCTGTATAAATGATGTAACAGTAAAAACAAGTCTTGGGTGGATCTGAAATGGCAAAAAGCAGATTATTTTATGAAGGAACTGTGTTTCTTGAGCTTTGACAACTTACGTGATAAACATAAAGGGGGATTTTTTTAACTAAGAAAACCCATGGCATAGCTGGGTAAAACTTGTGTGACATGCAGGGTCTATTTCAGCTTCTATCTGAGGTGTACCCCTGGCCTCTCAATAAATTGTAAGTGCACAAAATATATTCCACAAGGGAGCCAATATTCAATTTAGTAGGAATTTTTTACTAACTTTTTGCCTACTGTTCAATTCACAGTTGATAGTTTGGTTAGGTTTGTACTTGAAGTAAACATCATTTAACATAGTAGACCCCTAATAGAAAACTATTTCCACAATAATATTATCCTACAAAATTTGCTACGATTAGAAAAGAGTGTTACTGTACTGCTTTAACCAAGCCACTTTTCCCTTTTTGTCTTTTCTAGAATTATCATTTATAAATCTAAAACCACTATATTTTCATTAAAAAGAGAGATAGTAATTACCTCCCTTTTCTGGAAACTAACAAAAGTATCTACAAAGAATTTCAAGATAGGCATTAAGAAATTTCTAGTCCCTTAAAAATGTGCAAAAGTATTATAACTGTATAAATCCATAATTTTATCAACTATCAAGAAAACTTTATCCAATGCAGCACTAGAGGCATTAGGGGTCAACTACCTCAAACAGGTCATAAAATGGTGCTCAGCGCACCTCATATATGTGTTTCCTGCCTTTCACACACTAGTACTTATACGGCTTTCATTCCAAGCCAATGACAACTTTTCTCGCGTGCATCAGAGGTAAAAGGCAAAAATTCACTTGAAACTTTGTTTCAACTGAGAATTTAACTCCAAAGCACACAATCCCAATTTAAACAACCCTGAAAAAGAAGCCTTCTTAAAATATTGTGGGAAATGGAGAAAATGCTAGTAACCAACATTTTCTCCTTTTCCCACAAGTTTTTTCTTCCCTTCTAAAAAGAAATTTCAAATTTCCAGTCACTTTCAATGTCGTCTGCAAATGCTTTCAATTTGGACCAGTCTGAAATTTTGTCGGTTGGTAAAGAGTAAACTCAAAACCACCAGGTCACAAGTCAGGGTTACACTAACCACTGACCCAACCAGCCATGCCAACATGGATAGATGAAATTCTCAAGACCGATGTTGAAATAAATGCTTTAACCCTTATCTTGCTAAATAACTAAAATTAAATTTTCATTTCGATATTAATAACCCAAATATTGCTGTTGCAAAGTTACATTTTGAGGAATGATATCTCCTTATCGGACAGTTTAGATCAAAGATCAGACTGCACGTTCTATATACATATTATGTATAAGGCACTGGAGCGTTGCACAGGAAAGAAATACCTAGTGAATCTAAAAATCTCATCGAAATTTGTCAAACTTTACTTTTCCTTCATTTGCAATAAAATCAGGGTGCCATTCCTGCCAAGGAACGACATTTTGAGACCTTTTCCTCTCTTTTAACCCGCAGTACCATTCTATTTCCTTTAGGCCTTACTCTTTACTACACATCAAAATTTAGACTGGTCTTTACCCTGTCCCAAACGACAAACTTTTGGACTAGACCAAATTGAAAGCATTTGCAGACGACAATTCAGCTCTTGCTGAAAAGATGATTTCTGTCTATGATGGGGTAGAAAACATTGTGGGAAAACGAGAAAATGCTGGTTACCAGCATTTTCTCCTTTTCCCACTATGTTTTCAATAGGCTACTATTTTAGACCCGTAAAAACCAGGGATTGTTTGGGAAAGGGATAATCGAGAGCTAATGAAGACGACAAACTGTAACAAAAATTTGGTAATTTTTCTTTGAAATGGTAAAAGGCATCGCGGAAAACGGAGAAAATGTCAATTTTCAACATTTTTTTCCTTTCATACACCTTCATACACTTTCATACAAAGTCCTTTTCCTTGGGGTTGATAAAAATAATAGTTGTGTGGTAAATATTTGAAGCAAGATGCATAACCAAAATTCAGTTATGAAAGATTTTTCTGTAGCTGAAAATCAGCTGGAAACAACAGATAAAAAAAAAGTCGGGAATCTCAGGAAAGTACTTACTTTGTATAAACCTTCATTTCCCTTGACGTATCTGTTGTAGAGGGGGATAACTCTAGCTGAACATGGCATAGAGAGGTGATACTAGTGAAGTAACATTGGTAATGAGAACTGTAGTCAAAACTGCACCTTTCCATCAGTAAGTGGTCTAACTTTGACAGTATACCTAATGACGACTTGATGTTCAACTCTGTACAGGTCTGTGTAAGTTTCCATGCAAGTCTACATCTCTTTATATCTAAGGTGAGAAAATGTTTCAGTGCAGGATAATTAGGTTGTAGGTTAACCCAAATCCTGAAACCCTTTAAGTCATTACCACACAATCCTAACTTTTAACGACCCTGAGAAAGAAAGCCTTTGAAAAACATTGTGGGAAAAGGAGAAAATGCTGGTTACCAGCATTTTCTCCTTTTCCCACAATGTTTTCTACTCTTCACAAACCAAATTTCAATTTTTGATTTACATTTATTTTGTCGTCTGCATATGCTTTCAATTTGGACTTAGTCCAAAATTTTGTCGCTTGGTAAAGAGTTAACACTTTATCTGCTATATGAATTAAATGAAAGTTTTAGATCCGATAGCAAAAACCCAAATGTTAAATGATAGTTTTCAATCCTGTAGTAAAAAGCCAAATAATGCCATTTCAATCGTATTTTTGTGAGAAAAAATATCTCCTAATCAGACAGTGCAGATCCAAGATCAGACTGCACCTTCAGCACAATTTGCAAAGGGTTAGTGTGTCGTGCCAAGCAGCTAAGTGGTTAACTCATTACAAAACGACAATATTTTAGGCTTGTCCAAATTGAAAGCATTTGCAGACGACAAAATAAAAGTGACTGAAAATTTGAAATTTGTTTTGTGAAGGGCAGAAAACATTATGGGAAACAATATTTTCTAAAAGTTTCTTTCTCAGGGGCGTCAAAAGTAGGGATTGTGTGGTAATGGGTAACACACAATTGCATCAACAACCCTGAGGGAGAAGCTTTTAGAAAACACTGAGGGACAAGGAGAAAATGGTGGTAAAAGCTGGCCTATTGAAAACAGTACATCTTGTGGCTAGATATTTTGACACAAACAACTTTTGACATGTAGCCCTGGCATCTTTTGGGATCTAAGAATATTCATTTCATTTACTAATCACTCTGGTATAGGGTTAACTTTTTACCACACACGGTCCCAGTTTAACAACCGTATTAGAAAGCTTTTGGAAACATTGTTGGAGAAGGAGAAAATGCAGTTACCAGCAGTTTCTCCTTTTCCCACAATGTTTTATACCCTATCACAGACAGGAACAATCACTGGAGCAACATTTTTTTTGTCATCTGGGAATTCTTATAGTTTGGCCTAGTCCAAAATGTTGTTGTTTGGTAGAGAGTCAAATTCAAAATCTTTGAGAAGACTTGAAAATGAGGAGCTTATTGTGCACAATTACAAATTTATCAATACAAGTAAACATATTAGATTAGACTTTGATAACCTCACACTAAAATGTGGCACAGAAACAAGGTAGGCCATGAGGGCCAGTCTTCAGTTACTTCCCTTGATTCCACTCCAGTACCACATTAGTCCTGATAGCAGGCTTACTTGGTTTTTATCCTTAATTTTTTTCCACTTAACAGCTATGTTATTGACTCAATCTGCTTAGATTGTTTTACAAATTAATACCTAGTTCCTGGTGATTGAAAACGAAATTTGTTTTGAATCACATGGGAACAAGAGTATACAAGTATCATAAATCATATTTATCGCAACATTTTCAAGGGCATCAAGGATGAAAACAGAGGAATATAGATGAAAGGACCAATCTGTTCTTTGGTTACCTTTAGTCTTTATCTGGCAAGAAAGGCAATTTAACCCATTGCCACACAATCCCTACTTTTGGCGACCCTGAGAAATAAGCCTTTGGAAAACATTGTGGGAATAGGAGAAAATCCTGGTAACAAGCATTTTCTCCTTTTCCAACAATGTTTTCTACTCATCTAAAGTCAAGTTTCAATTTTTGATAGATTTTGTCGTCTACAAATGCTGAATTTGGACAAGCCTAAAATTTTGTTGTTTGGTAATGAGTTAGGTTAGCAGAATGGCCCCCATAAAACTGTTGAAAAATGTTACTTACCTGTAAATTCTTCCATGAAGACATCCAAAGAATCATTATTGCTATGGAAGGTAATCTCAAATTTTCCTGCTACGACATCGGCACTATCCAAGATAACTTCACCACAGCTTTGGGTAAACACTCTGCTATCAAAGTAATTTGACACAATCTTTCCATCCAGGTTATCATCTTTTAATTCAGAATGTGAGGTAGTGACAGGTACTCTGAGGTATCTCCATTTTAAAGCTAGACAAACCTTTACAGACTTCTGAATAAATTGTGGTAAATCTGTCACGCAAGTTGCAGTATAAAGCACTGGATCTGTTTCAAGTTTAACTGACGCTGGTAAATCAGTCTTTTGGCATTTGGTTCTGTTTGGAGGACAAGGAGGACAAGGAACACTCCTTCCATTGTGTTTGAGTGAGCTTTCTGACTGGCATATCACAGGTTTTGACTGTGTAAATAGTTGACTGTTGTTACCACAGCTTGGTGTGACTTGTAACCATACTTCCGCTGACCTAGACAACAGAAAACCAAAACTTAGTCAGAGCTCCAGATAAGGAGTGATGGAATTCCAAGTCCATTATTTCTTTTCCAAACCCTATCTTGTGGGTACTCATTAGAATCGTCTCGATGAGACGATTCTAATAGGTACCCATAACATAGGGTTTAGTGGAGAATAATCAAAATCTTTTTTAATTTTGAAATCATAGTGATTCCCTCTATCTGTAGCTCTGTTAGCATCACTTTACTTTCTATACTTCATTTTTTTATCCAAACTAAACACTCTTCATTCTATGGATAAACTATTCACTGACCTCCCTACAAAGGTCCCTGGCTTGAAGTCCATGTACTGCTGAAGCATCAAATGGGCCATGCTATGCCAAAACGGAGTTCATTGCTTCTCTGAGATGTATTGTACTGTGCAATTTGGCTTTTTGTAAATTTTCTGCATCTCAGTGGACCACTGTACTTCCAGATTTAGTCCAGTGTTGGATGAAACACATTGTATGAATCCATAATTATGTGATGACTTGCTGAAGCTGCCATTGCTTTGAATTTGGTCCAGTCCAAAATTTTACTGTTTGGTAAAGAGTTGGTCCAGTCCAAAATTTTACTGTTTGGTAAAGAGTTGGTCCAGTCCAAAATGTTTTTGTTTGGTAAAGAGTTGGTCCAGTCCAAAATGTTTTTGTTTGGTAAAGAGTTGGTCCAGTCCAAAATGTTTTTGTTTGGTAAAGAGTTGAAACAGGCTTGTCGTGAAAGGATATAGCTTTCCCATGATGCTTTCTATTGGCTTCTTTCTCAGGGTCTTTAAAAGTCGGGATTGTGTGGTAAAATTTAAAATATTCATTACGATTAGACACTAACAGCATAGGCAAAAACCAATTGTTTTTATTGGCTTGCAAAGAAATTTCTTGTGATCTGATTGGCTAATATGTCCCAAACATATATATCATGTACACTGACAAAGTCTATGTAAAAGTAGTTTCCCTTTCGGGAACCCGTATACATGACTACACTATCGGCACAACATCCAAAATGGCAGAGCTGATCAAGGTTAACATCGAGATAATGCGCAAAACTGCATGTTTTAGCACATGTTACCAAGGTTTCAGTGACATCAGTTCCCAGTGTCATCAGTTTTCATTGAATTGGGGCATTCAGAATGGAAATTCTACCTCATCAGAGAACTCAATTTTTTAAACAAAAACAAAACAAACAAAAAAAGATAAAATTTGCTTAGTAAATGTTGGACTTGCAAAGCTTTGCAGTATAATAAATTTGTTGTACAGTCAGGTTACAGGGGACTTGGAAACATGTTCATGGTTGTGGTGAATCATTTCGCCACCTCGCCTTGCCTTTAACTCAGGGCAACATGATAAACCACAGCCATGAACAAGTTTCCAAGTCCCCTGCCACCTGACTGTACTACATGTATTAATAAAGTATGTTATGTGATCAAGGAAAAGATGTTTTACCTTTCTGATGTCCAGTAAAATTCCACAGCAATACACCATCTGTTGTTATATGTTTTTTGCCACACACAGCACATCTCAACCACTGGCTGTGTTGTACGTTCAGTGAAAGGTTCTACCCCAGTATCTATATCCTTACCTTCTAACAATGTGACAAGGTCAACCTATGAAACAATTATCATATGATTAACCCTTTCCCAAACGACAAACTTTTGGACTAGACCAAATTGAAAGCATTTGCAGACTACAATTCAAATCTTGCTGAAAAGATGATTTCTGTCTATGATAGGGTAGAAAACATTGTGGGAAAAGGAGAAAATGCTGGTTACCAGCATTTTCTCCTTTTCCCACAATGTTTTCAAAAGGCTACTATTCCAGACCCGTAAAAAACCAGGGATTGTTTGGGAAAGGGTTAAATTTAAGGTACAGGTATACTCATTTCCTGGCAGAACAGATTGAAAATGTTTTTAATTCAATTCTTTGGGAAAGACAAATTCTTTGAGTGGGCAAGATTGAAAGTATTTGCAAACAACAAATTAAAAATGGCATATACTGTAAGATTTATCTTTGACAGAATAGAATAGGGAACACTGGGAAAAGGTTACCCGCATTTTCTCCTTTTCTCACATTGTTTTCAACATTTATTTTTTCACAGTCTTCAAAAGTTCACATAGTTTGGTAAAGATTTAACATATGTGACAATATATGGGTTTCTTCAAGCATACCTTTTGTTTAGTATGTTTAAGACAAGATCCTGCTGCAGTTCCAAGTTGTTGGGTCAGTCTCTTTGTCAAAAACTCCTTCTTCTTAAGTAAGATTTGCTCTTGTTCCTCAAGAAATGACTGTTCTTGCTGTATTGAATAAAGAAGATGAAAAAGAAAGGCCATCTTTAGTGCCATAAAAACATTGGGGATCATATAAGAAAGGGTTAACTTCCCACACAATGATGACTTTTTGACGACCCTTGAAAAGAAGCCTTTTGAAAACATTGTAGCAAAAGCAGAAAATGCTGGTAACCAGCATTTTCTCCTTTTTCCACAATGTTTTCTACCTTATCAATAAACAAATGCACCATCTTATCTACATTGAAATTGTCGTCTGCAAATGCTTTCAATTTGGACAGGGCTGGACTTTTGTTGTCTATTAAAGGTGGCCCTTCAGAGTTTGAGACTAAATTTTACAAAAATACAAAAAATTCATCCTTATACTCCCAAAGTCTTACAATTTTCATTCCAAAACCCCCGGCAGTCGAAAACCATCAGACAACAAGAGAAATTAGAGATTTACTACGGCCCAGGTGGACACCAATGGGAAACAGGTTCTATTTTTACAGAAGCAACTCGTTCATTTACATATCATAAATACACAGACGAAGCTTTTAAACATAGTGTCTGAAGAAGATATTATGAAAAATAATTACATGTTTGTAATGGTATGGAATTTAAGCATCATTAGTCACGTGGCAGTCACATAACCATCTTCGCAAACCAAGGATACTAACTCCACTTTGTTCGTTACGTACCTTGGCCGCTCGCCTCTTTAAAAATCGAAACTCCCGCTGCGCCACCTGTCGAATATTACGAGTTGCGTAACCTTTTGCTGATGTTATTTCTGACCAATCAAAATGCTCGTAATAAAATTTCTTGGCCATGCATCAAATGTGGCTGCGCTTTCGGATTCATCACGTCAAAAACAAGACGAACAGACTTACGATAATTCGCAATCACTTGGCTATAGAACCCGTCCTAATACTTCACATAATTGACCGTAAACTAAAAAAAACTCATTAAATATCGATCGTCTACTCTTTCTTGGCAAATTTTCGTCACAAACACGACAACTTTCGTTTTTAATGGGCGCCGCCATTATTGTTTTCTGTTTTGCGAAAGATTTCTTGTTACGGATTGTTTGATTGGACGCGATAGGTTTTGATCGCGTCCAATGAAATGGCGCAGCGGGAGCTTCGATTTTTAAAGAGGCGAGCGGCCAAGGGTACTACCTTAGTATCCTTGGCTTGCGAAGATGTCACATAACATTCCCACAATGCTTTTCTTAAATTTTTAGCGCCAAGTCTAAAAATAGCTTAAGAGGCTACGTAGCCTTTTACGAGAATACCATCATTTTTTTTTTTGTAATCTTATTATTCTTAATTATTGATGATATGTATTGTTTTTTCATATAAATTCCAATGATAGATATTTATTTAAATTTGGTGTGATGTGAAAATTCTAAACACCCACCTTTAATGGGTATAAATACAAGTAGGAGAAAGAAATGACATTTAATTCACCTCCATAATATACTATGCCAAGCAAATCATCACATAAGTATGGATGCATAAAATCCATCTTGTCGAGCAACAGGCTAGATCCCAGGGTAGAACGGTCCTGGGCAATGCAGAAAATTAACCAATAGCTAAAGTTTCAAGTCAGTCTGGAAGGACTTGGCTGATACTTTTCAGGTGTGTTAAGCTCCCTTTTCACAGAGCATGGGCCAAATATACTAAAATTACTGTATATAGATGATAAAACTGTCCACATGGATTAGTGGTTAAGGTATTTCCCATAGATGGGCCTAAAAATAGGGCTGAGGGAGCTTGGTTTTTAAAAATCCTGGTGAGAGGAAACTGTCTATTTTATCCACTTGAAGGAAAGGATCCATCACGTCATTTAAAAAAAACTGGGTGGAAACTAATATCAAGTTCTATTTTTTTCCTCTTTGATCATCTCTCTACCTGACCACAATAATTGAGTTGTTCAAGTTGAAATTTCTGTAAGACCAATTTATAGGTAGCTATGATTTTTATGAAAGGATAGAAAACATTGAGGGAAATGCAGACATCCATTATTTTCTTTCCTAATCCCTTTGGTCTACCAGACAGT
This sequence comes from Tridacna crocea, assembly GCA_943736015.1. Taxonomy (NCBI): domain Eukaryota; kingdom Metazoa; phylum Mollusca; class Bivalvia; order Cardiida; family Cardiidae; genus Tridacna; species Tridacna crocea. The sequence continues at coordinate 45,485,995 of OX031064.1, forward strand.
TTCATTTATTAGTACTTTTTTATTTAACTCTGCACCACACAATCCAAACTTTTAACTACTTAGAGGGGCAGGCCTTTTGAAAACATTGTGGGAAGAGGAGAAAACTGGCATTTTCTCCTTTTCCCACAATGTTTTAAATCCTTCCCAAATCATATATCAGGTTTTGGGTCAAAATATTTTGTCATCTGCAATATTAATGCTTTCAACTTGGACTGGAGTAAAATTTTGTTGTTTGGTAAAAAGTTAATTAACTCAAGATAAATATAAAACCACAAATAGTCTTATCCTGAAAATTGTAACATCATTGGAACACAATTTATAAAAAAAAAAACGCTTGAGAATACAATGATTGAAATGGCTTGTCACCATATTTACCAATTATGGTGAAGCAATATTATGTGAGCCCTATGGATTGTTGATATGACAGACATACATACAATTATGAAATAAGCACATATATGAACCCATTACCACACAATACCTACTTTGACGCCCCTGAGAAAGAAGCCTTTAGATAACATTGTGGGAAAAGGAGAAAATGCTGGTAACCAGCATTTTCTCCATTTACAATGTTTTCTACCCTTCACAACACAAATTTCAAATTTTCAGTGACTTTTATTTTGTTGTCTGCAATTCCTTTCAATTTGGACAAACCTAAAATTTTGTTTTTTGGTAATGAGTTAAGAAAGTGCCGTTGAAAACAAATAATTCACAGAAATCTCAGATCAATTTTGGTTTTAAACAAAAATACTCTGATGGAAGAAAAAAAAAACATAAAAATTGATAAATATGGTAACAATTTTAATAGTTACACATACCTGAAGTCTTGATTGTAAGGCTTTAGTTGCTGTTTGTGCACTCTTAACTTCATCCTCCTTCTCAACAACTTTGTGTTTTATGAAAATGGAATAAGAAAATTAAGGCCACCCATATCAAGATGATATAACACATTATTGAAAGGTTCAGTATCACAACCAACCACACACAGTTTAACCCTTTACCAAACATTTTCAAGTTTTAACCTCTTACCAAATGACAATATTAGACTGATCCAAATTGCACACACAAGATAAATGTAACTCAAAAATTGAAACCTGACTTTGGAAGAGTAGAAAACATTGTGGGAAAGGGAGAAAATGCTGGTAGGCGACATTTTCTCCTTTTCCTACAATGTTTTCAGAAGGCCTTTCAGTGGCTTCTTCAACAGGGTCAATAAACCCAAGGACTGTTTGGTAAAGGGTTAAGGCACCAGTCCTGTATTGATGATAAACACATTATTGAAAGGTGCAGTATCACAAGCATCTACCCACAGTTTAACCATTTACCAAACATTTCCAAGTTTTAACAACCCTTAGAAAGGGGCCTTTTGAAAAATTTAAAGGAAAAAGATAAAAGATAAAAGATAAAAGGCTGGAAACCAGTATTATCTCCTTTTCCCATAATGTTTTCTTTGCAAATAATGTCAAATTTCATCATTTGACAGAGCATGCTCTGGCAAAAGGGGGCATAGCATCATGTAATTACAGATCAATAAAATACATTTTGTCAAACAAACGACTGAAAAAAGTGGTAGAATTAGCCTTTGACATTCAGAAAATTTGAAAATAGGAAAAAGTTTCGGCCCATGTCAGCCTGTGTGGACTGCGCAAGCTGACATGGGTCAAGACTTTATGCATATGCATTAGCCTCCTTTTTACAGAGCATAGTTTAAATATAGATCATGATATCTAATTATGTTTTTCATTTCAACTTTATGGGTTTCATCTTAACTCTTTACCAAACAATCCCGACTTTTAATGACCCTGAGAAAGAAGCCTTTTGAAAACATTTAGGAAAAGGAAAAAAATGCTGGTAACCAGCATTTTCTCCTTTTCCCACAATGTTTTCTACGCTTCCCAAAACAAATTTCAATTTTTGAGCCATACTTAGGTTGTCATCTGCAAATGCTTTCAATTTGGACTTGTCTACAATTTTGTCCTTTGGTAAAGGGTTAACCAGACAATATGATTGTAACTTTTCCAATATTGGAAGCAAAAGCAGACAGCAATACAATTTTAAAATGTGGCCAAAATGATCTGTAATGTCATTAACTCCTTACCAAACTACAAAATTTTTGGCTTGTCAAATTAAAACATTTGCAGACAACAAACTAAAAGTGACTGAAAATTTTAAATTTGAAGGGTAGAAAACATGGTGGGAAACGGAGAAAATGCTGGTAACCAGTAGGCATCTTTCTAAGGTTTGTAAAATCATGGAATTGTTTGTTTAAGTATTTAAACAACAGACAAATTCTAGCTACCTGGGTCTCCTGATTGAATGCAGAGTCGGTTGAAGTCATCAAGAATCCATGCACAGGTTGACAAGTCTGTCGCCTTTAAGAATAAGGCCTGTACAGTTCCATTCCCAATAAAGTCTCCATGCAAGATGTGTTGTATATTTTGGTATTCCCTCTGAACCTTGAAAAAGATGGAGATGGGTTCCTGCAGATAAGTGGGCGTGTACCTGGGTTTCTTTTCGAAAACCTTTGTTCCTAAAACCTATGCTCTGGGTATGTAATAATTTGTCTTACCTTTTTACCACGCAATTAAATCATATACCTATCCAAACAAAACATTTACAGGTGATGCCTCTAGTGTAGTCATATGATGGAACTTGTCCTTGATGGGCTAGAAAACATTGTGGGAAAAGGAGAAAATGCTGATTACCAGCATATTCTCCTTTTCTCATAATAATTTTAGAGGGTTTATTCTCTAGAGTAGTTGAAGCCTGGGAGTATGTAGTTAATTTGGTAACTTTTGACAAGCCTTAGACAGAAGCCTTTAGAAAAGTGCTAGGGACCACACATTTTCTCCTTGTCCCACAATGTTTCCTACAGTATTAAAGACAGCTCTGGATTGTCATTTGAGCTATATTTAACTTGTCTGCAGAAGCTTCAATTTCGATACATTGAATATTAGTATTTTTTTTCTGTAGGCGCTATCTTAATTATTGTGCTTTACTCATTTACAGGTGACAAAATTTTAGTCCTATCCATATTAACCCTAATCCCTGGTTTTTACAACCTTGAGGAATAGGGCTTTTGAAATCACTGTGAGAAATGTAGAAAATGCTGGTAACCAGCATTTTCTCCATTTCTCACAATGTTTTTTCTACCATATCAAAACACAGTTCAATTTTACCTCTTCAAAATTTGGCTGCAGATGCTTTGAATTTGGAAAGCTCTAAAATTAAAAAATTCTAAAAAAGATACTCTTTCAAAATATTGTGGGACAAGGGGAAAATGTTGATAACCAGCATTTTCTCCTTTTCCCATAATGTTTTCTACTCAATTAAAAGCAAGTTTGATTTGTTGCCTGCAAATGTTTTGAATTTGGACAACAATAAAAATGTGTCAAGTAGAAAAGAGTTAAACCTTCCATTAGGAAAAAGAAAAAGATACCAATGCCTACAATACAGGTGTGATGAAAACTATGTAAACATTGTCATCTTTTGCATTCCAAGGCAGAATACATTTAGACCTACAAACTGTGTAAATATACCTTCAAGCTGTCATCTAAATACATAAAATCTTGTTCTTTTTTCACCATTACATACTGCTTATCTTCAGATGGTATGCAGCATACTAGGATATCTTCCTGATACTCAGATATAAATTGTTTGGATGGATTGTTCAGTGACATACACGATTTTAACTGGCCATTTTGTATCGACAAAATATACCCATTTTTTGTGGCTGCATAGACTTGACTAGTCAGCACTGTAAGGTTTCGTATCTCAGTATCAACCACAGAAATACTGTTAATAGTCTCATGGTATTCCTCTGGAATAAACAACTTGGGTTCAAGTTTAACAATTTCATCTTGAAATACAATTACTTCAAGATACTGGTCCAGTTTTAATGAACATGAATCACAATGATTGCTGAATGAAACACCTATAAATAATATTGTTCTAGGGTATTTAAATATGCTGTGAAATAATTTTGTTTGAGTTACTTTATTACATTCACCACAACTATGACCAACTACACACAAATTTCTGGTTAAATTCAATCCCTTTTTACTACTGTATAATAAGAATTTTGCATCATGAGGTAAGAAAACTGATGGTCCATCAAGCAATATCAGCTCTGCAGAAGATTTTCCATGCAGGTTGCAGTCGGCTTGCTCTGGACTGTCCATAACAAATTTTCTCAAAATCTGACATTTCTGCTCTTTGATGTTAATGTACAGAACATGAAAGCTACGTAAAGAGTGTGTTCCAAAGGTAGGATCAGCAAATTCAACTAGTGCGACTGGTATTCGCTGGCTCGTAGAAGTCTCTAGGACATCTTTAACAGCCAATAGTTCTACTTTCACTTTGCAACAGCATGAGAAACTACTGTTTTCTCTCAACTTCCGTTCGCTAAAATTAAGAGAATATACATTCACATGTATTTTTTTATCGTTTTCTACAAACACTTCTATAATGTTTCCTCTTGATGAAAACAAACAACGTTTCATTACGCAAAGAAGTCATTAAACCTGGCGCTGGAAACAGGTACCGGAAACTGGCTTTTATAAGCTGTTGCCCGTTTTCAATGAGAGTCACCAAACACTTTTTCGATATATACTCTTTCGCCCTTGTGCCTGTTCGAGAGACTCGACTGTTAAATTAATATTGATCAGCGAGCGAGTGTTCTGTTAAATGTATAAGAGCAAGATTATTTGATTTTCATCCCTTTTTTCACTTTAAGCCATTGAAATCATATCATGTACTGGAATAAAAGTTTACAAGCTACAGGCTAACATGTAGCCCATTGATATATTGAGCCCTATGACTTGTTACTAAAATTATTTTTAACTATTATTTGTATGGATCGCTCGAATATTGCATTTGAGTTATTTTGTATAGTTTTAAAATTTCAACCTTTTCAGTTCATGTTAACAAGGATCTTTCATCTGCGCATCATAGAGGTGAGGCCTGCAGCAAATAAGAGGTCAATACATGGCCCTCAATTGCTCCACTGACAAATTAAGCGGAAGGTGTCGATGATGGCAGTGACATCTGTAGTCCGCAAAGGATTTGAAGTGGGCAAAACATTCTGCTACATCCCCGTGATAGGAGTGTTTAAATGATGCAACTGAAGCTTAGCTTAAAGGTCAAATGTCAACTCAATCGGTGGATAGGTTTTTGACGATAAAAAATGCGCTGTTTGTCAGTAAGAGCCTAATACACGTACAGTATTAATATATAATGAAATAGAAAAGGATCTGTGAAACATTTGACATTTTTTATTGACAATGATGATGATGATGGTAGTTGCATGATGATAATGATGATGATGAAAATATTGATGATGATGATGGTGGTGGTGGTGATGATGGTGATCATGATGATCATCGCCAACAACATTATCATCAGAATCATCACCATTTTTATAATTGTTCTCGTCACCATCCTCATCATGACATACCATTAGGTGAGTTTTTTTTTTTTTTTTTTTTTTTTTTAAGAACTCTGCTGTGTTGGTAGAACTACATTTAGTTCAATGATTCATTACTGTAGTTTAAAGTGGATTTTTGTCAAGAGGCTGTCCCTAAACTGAGCCATGTCAAATGTTATTTTAACCTGACAGGCAATTTTCATATTTCACCAGGCTTTAATGAGACAAGTCCAAAAACACACACATACATCTCTTTCTGTTTGTCTGTCTGTCTGTCTGTCTGTCTGTCTGTCTGTCTGTCTGTCTGTCTCTCTTACAAGTAAGTACCAGTTTTTAAGGGATTTCCCACCATAAAATTTAAAAATTCTGAAGCAAACATTTGCTTTCGGCTTGGTGTAATTAGCTCATTGTGCATGTGTTCTGTCCAATAGACAGTGGTCCAAGTTATTTCAAGGTAAAGATGACAGAGATCTGTTGGCTGTGGTATGCACTATTTAGACAATTGATATTGCTTTTATATAGCAGGAAGATATTCTGAAAACGTAATTGAAAATCTTTGAATTTTTTAAAGTCTATATACCTCTACGTCTCAAGTGACGACCCATGAAGTTTTATAATAGACATAATTCTACCAAAAGTATAACCTGTTTTTCATGAGAATATTGATATCTGGTGACTTGAATAGGTATAAGTTATACCCACAGCAATTATGTTAATACATGGGATAACATTAATATCCTAAGGAATCGTTATAATATCTAGCCAAGGTTCAAGGTATACAATTTTAATAAAGGGCCCATTATGTGGTTTTAAGGAATTTTGAAGATATTTTTCTATGCTGGCTTTCGTGATAAGACAACCAGACTTCGCAACAAAATCTTAACAAGAAATCGGAAAAGAACCTTGGGAGGATCGATTCTATCGCCAGCCTTCGGCCAGTTGAGCTAAAAACAAATTGAAGTATTTCTTACGATGAAATGATTTTCACTAGACACATCGGAAAATGGCCAAAGATGGCCGATGTATGTTTTCACTGATCGTATTAATTAAGTTATTCACCTTCGTTGTTTGCAAGGAAATTGTTGCAGCCGAAGTAGAAATAATTGCAATAGTTGATGGTGAAACTCTTAGAGATGATAATGGTGCCCTCATTATTCCTGTTGATGAAACGACACCGATTGTATTGGTGGGTCGGCACTTCACGAATGGGACGGAGATAGCCTTCACCCAAAGAGGCTCCAAACGGGGAGCGCTCTGCGATAAACATGGTCAATTAACAAGAACGTTTCCAATACAAGGAGAGGTAACAAATACTAATCGAGGCGAATTTATGTTAAAACTAGAACGTAAAACGGAGGAGAATGAGTTTTACTACATATGTGTGCAGCAGAAGGATGATGGTGGAGACATATCATGGGTTCATCAGGGGTCAGACAAGTTTGTCAAATTTGTTGTTAAGAAAACGAAGGCAACTTTTTTACCACTTTATGTTCAAGTAGCAGTCATTGCATGTCTGCTTTGTCTGTCAGGCCTATTTAGTGGTTTGAATCTTGGACTAATGGCTCTGGATAAAACCGAACTGAAGATTATTGAGAGATGCGGTTCAGAATCGGAGAAGAAATATGCAAAAGTGATCTCACCTGTTCGTAAACGAGGCAATTTTCTGCTTTGTACTTTACTGCTTGGTAATGTTCTTGTAAATAATACTCTTACTATATTGCTGGACAATATTACAAATGGCTTGATTGCTGTCATTGGGGCCACAGTATTTATTGTTATATTTGGTGAAATTGTCCCGCAAGCAATTTGTTCGCGGCATGGTTTGGCAGTTGGAGCAAAAACGCGATATGTCACCTACTTATTTATGGTTTTAACATTCCCATTGTCATATCCAATCAGCTTGCTTCTCGACAAAATTCTGGGTGAGGAAATTGGACAAGTTTACAACAGAGAAAAATTACAAGAGTTAGTTCGGGTGACAAAAGATTTTAGTGCATTAGATGATGATGAAGTCAACATAATATCTGGAGCACTGTCTCTGAGTAAGAAAACTGTTGTTGATATTATGACAAGAATCGAAGACGTATTTATGCTAGAGTACAATACAAGTGTTTTGAATTTTGAAGTGATGTCAGAAATCATGAAGAGAGGTTACAGTCGCATACCAGTGTATGATACAGATAAAAGTAACATTGTTGCCCTGTTGAATATCAAAGACTTGGCACTGATTGATCCAGATGATAATACACCCTTGAAAACTGTTTGTAAATTCTACCAACATCATCTTATCTTTGTTTTTGATGATCACAAATTGGATGCCATGTTGCAAGATTTTAGACAAGGTGAGTATTGCCAACAAGTCACAACATTTTAGTCTTTTATACCAAACAGCAAAATTTTGGACTTGCACAAATTGAAAGCATTTGCAGAAGACGTATCAACGGTGGCTCAAATAATGAAATTTATCTTTCATAGGGTAGAAAATATTGTGAGAAAAGGAGTACATTCTTGTTGCGAGCATTTTTATTGTTTTCTTTTCTCTTTCTGTTTTGAAAAGGACTCTGCTTCAAGGTCATTAAAGGTCACAGTTGTTTGGTAAAGGGTTAGGAGGAATCATAATGATACTTGATACAGAAAAGTTACATCTGAAAAAAGGTTGCAAAAAGAGAAATAAAGAGTTTTAGCTCCTTACGCATTTTTATTACAACCAAATTGATGATTAACTCTTCTGATCCCTGATTATGAAATATCTTGGTAATGTCATCTGAATCAGAATTATATGTTAACAACAGATTAGATGTGGCTCAAATTCTTGGATTTGTCTGAAAAAGGGTAGAAAACGGAGGAAAAAGGAGAAAATGGTGGTTACCAGCATTGTCTCCTTTTCCCACAATAGTTTCAAAGAGACTTTTTACTAGGGGTTGACATAAATTGTGTGGAATTCTGTGGTGAAGGGTTATCATGACTGTACTGGTCTGTATGTATCATGAAATAAGGAATTTAGCTTGTCCGTAGTAAGGCGTAAAATACTCGAGTTTTCATCATTATTCTAGTTATATTGCAGTGGCCAGTGCACCTCCTTTGAAGAGTTTCTTTTAGGCCATACGTAACTTAAGTCATTTCATAGTATTTTTCCAAAACCACTGTCTGCTTTCCCACATAATTACAGAAATTACGGCCAGAAATGAAAGAGGAATAAATCATGTCACACTGACTTTAAAGGTGGCCTTTCAGAATTTGGGACGAAAATTTTACAAAAATCAAAAAAAATCATCCTTACACGCCCAAAGCCTTATAATTGTCATTCATAAAATCCCTGTAGTCGAAAACAATCTGACAACAAGAGAAATTAGAGATTTATTACTACGGCCCAAGTTGACATCGACGGGAAACACATTCTATTTGTACATGAGCAACTCGTTCATATACATATCAGAAATACACAGACAAGCTTCAACAAAACGTCTGAGGAAGATATTATGAAAAATAATTACATGTTTGTTATGTAATGGAATTTAAGCGTCATTAGTCACATGCCAGTCACTTAACATTCCCATAATGCTTTTTTAATTTTTGGCCCGAAATCTAGAAATAGCTTAAGAGGCTACGTAGCCTTTTAAGGGAATACCATCAAAAAAAAATATTTTTTTTGTAATTCTATGATTCTTAAGTATTGATTTTTTTTTTCATATAAATTTCCGTGATATAATTATTTATTTTTTGATTTGGTGTGATGTGAAAATTCTAAATATCCACCTTTAACCCTTTACCAAACAATCCCTGGTTTAAATGACCCTGAGAAAGAAGCCTTCTGAAAACACTGTGGGAAAAGAGAAATTGCTGGTAACCAGTATTTTCTCCTTTTTCCACAAAGTTTTCTACCCTTCCAATAACAAATTTCAATTATTTAACCACATTTATTTTGTCATTTTGTCGTGTTTTCTACCCTTTCAAAAGCAAGTTTCAAAATTTAAGTCACCTTTGTTTTTGATGTCTGCAAATGCTTTCAGTTTGGACAAGTCTAAAATTTTGTCATTTGGTAAAGAGTTTTAAAACTTCTTACAACACAATTACAGCTTTTAACGATCTTGATAATCCAGCATTTTCTCTCTTTCCCACAATGTTTTGTGCCCTACTCTATCCAAATTTCAATTTTTAAGTCACACTTATTTTGTTGTATGCGAATGCTTTCAATTTGGGCTAGACTATAATTTTGTCGTTTGGTAAAGGGTTATCCAGTCCTCAGAAAGAATTTGGCCTAGCAGGGGATTCAAACTAGTGAGTCCCTAGTGTCCAGTCCTGCATGTTACAGACTGCACTAGTCTGCTAGAGGAAGCTTACCTGTTTTAACTCTTTACTACACAATCCAGACTCTTTAGGACACTGAGAAAGAAAGCCTTTGAAAACATTGTGGGAAAAGGAGAAAATGCTGGTAACCAGCATTTTCTCCTTTTCCCACAATGTTTTCTATCCTTTCCAAACCAAATTTCAGTTTTTTCAGTCACATTAATTTTGTCATCTGCAAATGCTTTCAGTTTGGACTAGTCTGTAATTTTGTCGTTTCTTAAAGAGTTAACCCTTCACCAAACAATCCGGAGTTACAACAACTCTGAGAAAGAAGCTTTTTGTAAGCACAGTGGGAAATAGAGAAAATGCCAGCGTATTCTCCTTTTTGTGCAATGTTTGCTAAGCATGGTTGTGTCATAATTTACAAAATTAATGCTTTCGATCTGGACAAGTCCACATTATAGTCATGTGGTAGAGATTTAACTTTGATATTTTGTTTTCTGATGCTCGCTGTTTTTCTGTAAATTCAATATATTTTCATGCTTTATTAGGCCCAAGATTGCCTTTCACAACTGTACTTGCAGTTATAATCAGTGTAGATTAAGATCATGCTGCACAAAGGTGTAGCCTTACATGTATCTTTGATCAACACTGTACGTTTTACCGAAATGCTACTGACAGACGCAACTATGTAATTGCAATTATTCGGGTCATATTTCTAGAAGGAAAATGTCAGATAAATTTATTCGGCACTGTACAGTAATTGGTTAACCCTTTATCACACAGTCCCAACTTTTAACACCCATGTGAAAGAAGTGTTTTGAAAACAATTTGGGAAGAGGAGAAAATGCTGGTAACCAGCATTTTCTCCTTTTCCCTCAATGTTTTCTTCCCTTCCTTAAACAAATTAAATTCTTTAATCACTTTCAGTTTGTCGTCTGCAGATGCTTTCCATTTGGACCAGTCTAAAATTTTGTCGTTTGGTACAGAGTTACGCAAAAGTATGAATTTGAAGAATTCATAAATCTATTGCAGGGCACTCTCACATGGCTATAGTCCGTCGAGTGAACAACGAGGGGGATGGTGATCCGTATTATGAAACTCTCGGAGTGGTCACGCTAGAAGATGTAATTGAGGAGATCATCCAATCAGAAATTATAGATGAAACTGACACATTAAGTGAGTATGAATTTCTCTGTTAATTTTTTTTATGTCGTACATCAAAACCTTTTTATAGTGGCCAACTCTACAAAGCAAATCTATTGAAGTACCAGTAAGCCTGTTCTGTGCTAGTACCTATCCACTGTAAGTATAATTGAGTTTCCCTTTGATGTTTGCTTAACCCTTTCCCAAACAAGCCCTGGTTTTTACGTGTCTGCAGTAAAAGTCTTTTGAAAACACTGTGGGAAAAGGAGAAATTGCTCGTAACGAGCAATTTCTCCTTTTCCCACAGTGTTTTCTAGCCTTTTTGAGAACTTTCTGGGATTTTCTCCAAATCTGAAATTGTCGTCTGCAAACTCTTTTGCTGTGGAAGAATCCTAAATTTGTTGTTTGGGAAAGGGTTAACACTCTTATCACACTAGAAAATTATAAACTGGTCCAAGTTGAAAGCAATTGCAGGCAACAAAATAAATGTGACTGAAAAATTGAACATTAGTTTGGGAAGGATAGAAAACTTTGTGGGAAAAGGAGAAAATGCTGGCCAGCATTTTCTCCTTTTTCCACTATGTTTTCATACACTTTTTTTCTCTGGGTCGTCAAAAGTCAGGATCGTGTGGTAAAGGGTTAACTCTGTACTAGTTTCATGTTTGTACTCTACCAAACCACAAAATTACAGACATCCAAATCGAAAGCATTTGCATAAAAAGAAATTGAAAGTAGCCCTAAGGATGATTTTTTCTCTTTGAAAGGGTAGAAAACATAGTGATAAAAGGATAGGATGCTTATTATCAAATTTTCTCCTTTGCCGCAACATTTTCCCTGATTTTCTCAAGTAATGTTGATTTGGTTCAGGACACAGCTTGAACAAGTCTCTGTTGAGAAACACTGATAAATGTATACATGACACAACCGTTTTAACTCTTTACCACACAATCCCGACTTTTTACGACCCTGAGAAAAAAGCCTTTTGAAAACATTGGTGGGAAAAGGAGAAAATGCTGGTAACCAGCATTTTCTCCTTTTCCCAAATGTTTTCTAACCTTCCCAAACCAAATTTCAATTTTTCAGTCACATTTATTTTCTCGTCTGCAAATGCTTTCAATTTGGACCAGTCTAAAATTTTCTCGTGTGGTAAAGAGTTAACTCTTTGGTTTTGATGACCAAGGGAAAGAGCCTTTTGAAAACAATTTGAGAAAAGGCAAAAATGGTGGTAACCAGCGCTTTCTCATTTTCCCACAATGTGTTTTTTTTTTTTACCCCATTGAAGACTGATCTCAGTATAAAATGTCATAGAGTGTGTTTGTTGTCTGCAAATCCTTTTTAACCTGGACCAGGGTAAAATTTTGTGGTTTGGTGAAGAGTTAAAAATGCATTGTGGTGGACTAGCTTGGGGCTGTCATTTATCATGCTTTCACCCATTACCACACAATCCTTACTTTTGACGACCCTGAGCAAGAAGCCTGTAGAACACAATGTGGGAAAAGGAGAAAGTGTTGGTAACCAGTATTTTCTCCTTTTCCCACAATGTTTCCTACCCTTCACAAAATTTCAAATTTTCAGTCACTTTTATTTTGTCGTCTGCAAATGCCTTCGACTTGGACAAGCCAAAAATTTTGTCATTTGGTAATGAGTTAACTCTTTACCACACGAGAAAATTTCAGACTGCTCCAATTTGAAAGCATTTGCAGTCGACAAAATAAATGTGACTGAGATATTAAAATTTGGTTAGGGTAGGGTAGAAAACATTGTGGGAAAAGGAGAAAATGCTGGTTACCAGCATTTTCTCCTTTTCCCACAATGTTTTCAATAGGCTTCTTTCTCAGGGTCGTTAAAAGTCGGGATTGTATGGTAAAGAGTTAAAGCAATAAATATTTCATGAACATCTCTTAGCTCAGTATAGAACCGACTATCTGTAATCCTCTATCACATGATTTCGACATGAAACAGCCCTCAGAAATGAAAGTTTCTGAAAACATTGTTTGGTAAGCAGCATTTTCTCCTTTTCCAACAATGTTTTCTATCCTTCCAAAAACAGTTTAGTAACATTGTTTTGTTGTCTGGAATTGCTTTCAACTTGGAAACGTCTATATTTTTGCTGTGTGGAAAACATGGCCATATAAGAATATTTTGTCCATCAAAGCATAGATATTGAGTATTGTCTTTGAAAGGATAGACAACTCAGCAGAAAATGGAGAAAATGTCACTTAGTGCAGTTACATGTTGTTGAAAAGGTATTTCCTCATTCTTGACAGAATGAAGCACAAATCACTCAAAGGAAATTCAGTTCAAGAAAAAAAAAACCATTAACTCTTTACCACATGATGAGAGTCTAAACTTGTTTAGTTTCCAAGCATTTGTATACCGGAAATGGAAGTTGGCTCATCTGACAATATTTTTACTTAATAGGATGAATAGAAAACATTGTGAGAAAAGGAGAAAATGCTAGTTGCCAGCATTTTCTCCCTTTCCAGCAGTGTTTTAAAAAGCTCCCTTCCTCAGGGTTGTTAAGAGTCTGACAGAGAGGTAAAGGGTTAGAGACATAAAATAGTACAGAAAACACAGGGAAAAGGAGCCTTTGCTTGTTTCCATTTAGCTTTTTTTAGAGTAAATTGAAAACACAGAGAAAGGGTAGAAAATTATGGTACCCAGCAATTTCTTTATTTCCAATTTTTTCCAACTCTTTCAGCCGAGTCCCAGTAGCTCGGTTGGTAGCGTGCAAGACCTGAGAACAGGTGGTCTAGAGTTCAATCCCTTGCATGGCCAATTTCTTAACAGATTAATGTTAGTCATTCCAACAGGATTCATTCCTCTTCCCCTGCAGACCATTGCCTTGATAGTTGTTATGTGGGAAAGCAGCCAAAGGCTTGGCAAGAAAATTGTGCTGAGTACTGGTAAAGGAAACTCCAGGAAAGCATTGATATATGCACTGGCTGCCACCATATAACTGATATAATATTGAAAATGATGTTAAACACCATACAAGTAATTGTTTCAAGGACAAATTTTCATCATCTTAGGTATATTTTACTTGTCTGGAAATGCTGTTACACTGAGAGTGGAAAAAATGCCGCAAACGTTCAGTTGTAAATAAGAACCAAACAACTCCGATGTTAGATCAGAGACAATATTGCATATTTTGTGCAGTCTTATCTTGGTCTACATCAGCTGCAAAGCCACTGCTAGTGCGAAACACTTGTGCATTGTGCACATGACTATTTAATACACAATCCTAACTTCTAATGATCCTGGAGATAGAAGGATTTTGAAAACAGTGTGGGAAAAGGAGAAAATGCTTATAACCAGGGTTTTCTTCTTTTTTCCACAATATTCTCTACCCTTCTAAAACAAACTTTGATTTTTTAACCTCATTTATATTGTCATCTGCAAATGATTTCAATTTAGACAAATCAAAAGTCTTGTTGTTTGGAAAAGAGTTAAAATGCCTTTAACTCATTACCAAACGACAAAATTTTAGGTTTGTCCAAATCGAAAGCATTGGCAGATGACAAAATAAAAGTGACTAAGAATTTGAAATTTGTTTTGTGAAGGGTAGAAAACATTGTGGGAAAAGAAGAAAATGCTGGTTACCAGCATTTTCTCCTTTTCCCATAATGTCTTCTAAAGCCTTCTTTCTCAGGGGCATCAAAAGTAAGGATTGTGTGGTAATGGGTTGATTTGGAAAAGTCTAAAATTTTGTCAAGGGATAAAGGGTTAAGTGCTGTGTCTCTATTTTGGTCCCCAGATAAAGAGATAATTAGAATTGTAAATAAGTCTTCATTAAGGACAAAATAATTAAACCTTTCCCTGATAGAAATTATTTTTTGTGTCAGAGTTTAGAAATGTGTTGGGAAGGAAGGAAAGCTTAACTCTTTACCAAGATGACATAATTTTAGATTTTTGTTTTGTTTTGAAAGTGTCTGGAGATGACAAAAATGTGGGTCTAAATGGCTGAATTTGTCTCCCAAGAATAGAAAACATTTTGAGAAATGTTTCAATTTCCTCTTATCCCAAAAAACATTTACCTAAAGGAAGAAAGTACTTGTTTTCAGCATTTTCGTCCTATTCTGTCATATTTTTGTAACAGGTGGTGAAAAAATATCGCGGCTCGACCGGGATTCGAACCCAGGGCCTCAGGAATACCGTTCCTGCACTCTAACCAACTGAGCTACCAAACCACATGTCGCTACGGCCGCACGATATATCACCAAATACCTGTACCCAGCTACACTATACCTTTACATCTATCTGTGGGATAGACCAGTATACTACATTTTGTTACTTTTTAACTCATTACCAAATGAGAATATTATGGGCTTGTCGAAATCAAAAGCATTTTTGCACACGACAATATAAAAGTGACTAAAAATGTGAAAATTGTTTTGTGACGGGTAGAAAACATTGTGGGAAAAGGAGAAAATGCTGGTTCCCAGCATTTTCTCCTTTTCCCACAATGTATTCTAAAGTAAAGGCTTCCTTCTCAGGGTCGTCAAAAGTAGGGATTGTGTGGTAATGGGTTAAGCCATTTCTGCTTGTCCAAATTCAAAGCATGCGCAGAGGACAATTGAATGTGGTGTAGGTAATCAGGATTTATGGTTTCAAATAGATTGGCAGGTCAGTAATGGGCCCTATAATGGGTTAATGGAGTCCTACATACTTCTTGTTTAACAAGTCATGTTACTGTAAGTTTGCATTTCATGTATCCAACAACTGACTTTTGAACAAATCTATTCAGACTAAATCAGGTGAGCAATGTCTGACCATCCAAGCCCTCTTTTTCAATATGTCATGTTAACTGTAAATGTGCATTTCATGTATCCAACAATTAACAGGTCTGGCTCTTTCATTTGACAGCTCTGTACTTCATATTATGTTGTTTTACACAATATAGTATATTAACCCTTTCCCAAACAATCCCTGTTTTTCACGCGTCAGGAATAGAAGCCTTTTGAAAACATTGTGGGAAAAGGAGAAAATGCTGGTAACCAGCATTTTCTTCTTTTCCCACAATGTTTTCTACCCTATCATGTAGAAAAATCATCTCTTTAGCAACTGTTAATTTGTCATCTGCAAAATGCTTTCAATTTGGTCGTGTCCAAAAGCTTGTCGTTTGGGAAAGGGTTAAGGTGTGCTGTGTACTGCTAATTAACTCTTTACCAACAACTTAGGCCTGCCAGAATTGAAAACATTTGCAGATGACAAAATAAATGTGACTCAGAAATTGAAAAGGTAGGAAGACATTGTGTGAAAAGAAGAAAATGCTAATCACCAACTTTTTTCTCCTTTTCCCACCAGGTTTTTAAAAGCCTTTCTCCACAATCTGGATTGTTTGGTAAAGGATTAAAAATGATGACATGCAGGGTGTACTGAGAGTCTTTTGACTTGCCCACTTTGAAAACAGCAGATTGTAATTGAAGGAAAGATGGTTGAAATAGCCAACAAGGAAACAGTATGATAACTACATTGTAGTTACCTGTACAAGATGACAGAATTTAAGACTGCCAAGCTTGTTATCAAACGACAAAATTTTAGGTTTGTCCAAATCAAAAGCATAATTATGCAGACGACAAAATAAAAGTGACTGCAAAATTGCAATTTGTTACGTGAAGGGTAGATTTGACATTGTGGGAAAAGGAGAAGTTACCAGCATTTTCTCCCTTTTTCCCTCAATGTTTTCCCACGGCTTCTTTCTCAGGGTCGTCAAAAGCAGGGATTGTGTGGTAATGGGTTGAAAGACTTGGACCAAAAAAATTGACTCATATGATTGGATTTGTCTTGTAAAACAGGTAGAAAATACTATGGGTGGAGGAAATTGTTGGTTATTGATTACCAGTAGTAGTCTTCTTTTCCTGTAATATTTTCAACTCTTTACCAAAAGATAAAATTTCAGACCTCTTAAAATTGGAAGCATTCACAGATGACAATATAAATGTTTGTAACTTTGAAACTTGACTTGAGAAGACTAGAAAATATTTTGGGAAACGGAGAAAATTCTGGTTGCCAGCATTTTTTGCTTCTTTTCATACAATATTTTCCACTAGGCTCTTCCGCTAAGCTCTAAAAACCAGGGTTTGTTTGGTAAAGGATTAAAAGCTTTTTTTTCTCAAGGTTGTTTAACTCTTTACCACACAACAAAATTTTAGACTGGTTCAAATTGAAAGCATTTGCAGACGGCAAAATAAATGTGACTAAAGAATCTAAATTTGATTTGGAAAGGGTAGAAAACATTGTGGCAAAAGGAGAAAATGCTGGTTACCAGCATTTTCTCCTTTTTCCACAATGTTTTCTAAAGGCTTCTTTCTCAGGGGCGTCAAAAGTAGGGATTGTGTGGTAATGGGTTAACTCTTTATAAAATAATTACAGGTTTTTATAGCCCTGAGAAAGAAGCCTTTTTGAAAACATTACAGTACATGTAATAGGAGAAAATGCATTTTCTCCATTTCCCACAGTCTTTTCTACTCTTCTAAAGTCAAGTTTTAGTTCTTAACTCTTTACTAAAGAACAAATTTTAGACTGGCAAATTTGAAAGCACTTGCAGATGACAAGAAAAATGTAACTCAAAAATTGAAATTTGTTTCCAGCAGGGTAAAAAACATTGTGGGAAAGGAAAAAAAACTGGCGATCAGCATTTTCTCCTTTTCCTACAACTGTTTTCAAAAGACTGCCATCTCAGGGATGTAAAAGCCTGGGAATGGCATGGATTGTTTGGTAAAGAGTTACATCACATTTATTTTGTCTTCTGCAAATGTTTTCAATTTATACAAGTCTAAAATTTTGTTTTTCGGTAACGAGTTAAAATGTATACTTCTTTCCAACATGTCTTATGAATCGAGTCTCTGCAAAGTGCCAGAAACTGTTGTCATGAAGGAAATAGTGAAAGGTTGCAAGGTACATGGGCATTACATAAAACTGGTCTGACAGATTACGTTTTTGTACTGGAAAATAAAAAGAGAACATTGCATGTCAAGAGAGCTTGTCATGTTAAGCCTTTGAGCAACAAATACATGTAAACCTTACACATATTGCTGTCTAGAATTAAGGCCTGAAGAGTTGCAATTTCAAGAATACATTTTTTGACGATTTTCCTGAAGCCTTTATGTCACGTTGTCTGCGCATGTCATATTCTTCGAAGATTCGACTATCTTATATGACGCATCACTAGCCCCGAAAGCGGGCTGACTGTAATATTACGCTCTATAAAGTAGCAATGTAGAAAATAGCTTTTATCAATAGATTTGAGGAGAAATGAGACCTGCTTTAACTCCAGATTTCTCTAAACTGCTGATCATAGCTGAGTGAATTGCACGAGGTAGCGTTTTATTGAGTAAACGTTTATTTTAGTTTGAAATTCAAAGTAACGGTTGTCGCGTAGGAAAGTAGTTTGGTTCTGTACCCAGGATGCCCAAATTAGATAGATGAGTATTTATAGAATGCCATCTAGAGGGAGATAATGATTTATGCCAAGGCCCAGTACATGTATGCTGTTTAACCCTTTTATCAACATTATTTCAATCACATCATGGCAGCCAGTATACCTTTCCATGCTTTTCTTAAGTCTTTTTTACCAGTACTCCACATAATTTTCTTTTCAAGCCACCGGCTGCTTTCCTATATAACTATCATCCAGACAATGGTCAGCAATGGGAGAGGAATGAATTCTGTCACAATGACTATCATCTTAACTCATTACCAAACGACGACATTTTAGACCTGTCCAAATCGAAAGCATTTGCAGATGACAAAATAAAAGTGACTGAAAATTTGAAAAAAAAAAATTTTTTCTTGAAGAGTAGAAAACATTGTGATTACCAGAATTTTCTCCTTATCCCAAAATGTTTTCTAAAGAGGCCTCTTTCTCAGGGTCGTCAAAAGTAGGGATTGTCTGGTAATGGGTACAGTTTAACTGAAGTTCTTTTACAGAATAAAAACATGGTTGCAAAAGAGGAAACGCCAGTTACTAGCAATTTCTCCTGTTCTGCAAAAGGCCTCTTCTTCATGGTCATGAAAACCCAAGATTATTTAACCCTTTACCACACAATGATGACTCTTGACGACCCTGAGGTAGAAGCCTTGTGAAAACATTGTGGGAAAAAGTCAAGTTTTAATTTTTGAGTCATGTTTGTTTTGTCAACTGCAAGTGCTTTTTTCATTTTGGACCAAGTCTAAGATTTTGTCATCTGGTAAAGGGGTTAAACTCATGATTGTGTGGTAAAGGGTTAAACAGCATGCTTGAACCATGAAAGGATTGATTAGAGCGGATGATGTATTATTGACAGTTTGAAACAGTTCCCAGAGAAAGTCTCTATATTTTTCCTGTAGGCAAAAATCAATGATTGGCCCAGTGCCTCCTGTACCATAAAGTGAATTGTATTGTACTGGAGTTAAACATGGTTTTCAACCACTTTCAACCACTTACATCATGTCATGGCGGCAGGTCTACATACGCATGTGTTTCCTGGCTTTCTAACACCTGTACTGAAATAGCATTCTTTCCAAGTCTCTTTAACTGCCTTTTTAGCCATCCTCGGATACCCCGGGGTCTCCCTATTTGCTACGCTACATCGACCCCTGGGACAATCAATTGAATTTCTTTCGCTTTACCGCAGGCCGAATGCTGGCTTTTCATTGGTTCCATCATCATTTTGTGATGGGCGAGTGGACTGTACGCTATGACGTTTCGTATCGATTTTCGGCGGCTGATTCAAAGTTTTATTAGTCAATTGTCCAAGGGTCGATGTAGCTTAGCAACTACGGAGACCCCGAGGTATTTGAGGATGCTTTTTAGCTCACTTGGCTTAATATCATGGTCATTTATGGAAGTGTATCATGCTGGGTTGAAAATTAGGTCAGATCTTAGGAAGACCTTGTGTACACTCTAGATGCTACATTTTCAGTCCAATACTCTGTAAAATTGGTCTGTATGTTTAGCTTGATGTTGTCTTGGAGTTTGAAAAGGAGTCACATCAGAACAAAAACTAATCAATGTGACAAATCTTTGAAATGAACTTGTGTGTGCTCTAGAGGCCCGATTTTCAGTCAAAGACCAATGAAATTTGCTTAGAATGTTAATCATAGCAACATCTCATTTGTGTTTAAAATGGGTCAGTAACTAGGTTACTTAGTTGTCAAATCTTTAAGAAAATTGTGTTTGTTGTAGAGGCCACATTTTTAGTACTGTACTCATGAAACTTGGTCATGATGTTTGTCTTGACGATATCTTAAACAGTTTGAAAAAGGGTGAGGTCAGATGAAAACATTTCAAATTAACAAATTTTAGAAAAACCTTGTGTACACTCTAGAGGCCACAATTAAATATCAATACTGATCAAAATTGGTCAAAGTGTTTGTCTCCATTGCAACTTAAATGGGTCTAGGAAAAGCTCTTGTCCAAATTAGGTGCCAAATTTTCAGTCCAATTAGTATGAAATCATGTTAAAATGTTTGCCATAATAGGTCGAAAGAGATTTAAAATGGATCATGATTCGTCAACAGGCTTAGGTGAGCGACTTTAGGGCCATTACGACCCTTTTGTTTACATGCAAAAAAGGCAGGAAGCCAAAATTACCAGAAAGAAAGTTTGCCTCAACCAAGTATGGAAGTCAAAGAAATTGTTCATAAGGGGCGTCTTTCTATCTCTGCAGCCATTGCCATAGTATTTTCTTTAGCAGTTTATGATATCAACATGGCATTATGAAATGACTCGGCAAAGTTATGTAGAGTAGAGCAAGACAACTTAAAGTTCTACTCATGGCTGGGTCCTAACTGCACAGTACAATTTACTGAGGTTAAGTGAGGTGCACAATGCTTATATGTCTTACAGGCTTCTTATTGCACTAAGTACAGAACACAGTTCAAAGCATCTAAAGCAAGATCCACTGAATGTCATAATTATCTCTTTGATGTACTTTGTCTTCACACTTTCCCACAAGATGAAATTGAAGGCTTGTCCCAATTGAAAGTATTCTGCAGACAACAATTCAACACTTTATCAAACGACAAAATTTTGGACTGGTCTAAATTCAAAGCACTTGCAGACAGCAATATAAACGTAAACAAAAAAACATTGAAATTTGTTTCCAGTAGAGTAGAAAACACTGTGGGAAAAGAAGAAAATGCAGGTTACCAGCTTTTTCTGCTTTTTCCCACAATGTTTTCAAAAGGCTTCTGTCTCAAGGTCGTAATAACCAGGGATTGTTTTGGAAAGGGTTAAATGTGGCTCAAATGACAAAACGTCAAATATCTTTGATAGGATAGAAAACATTATAGGAAAAGGTTACAAGCATTTTCTCCTTTTTCTATAATGTTTTCAAAAGTCTCTTAACCCATTACCACACAATCCCTACTTTTGACGCCCCTGAGAAAGAAGCCTTTAGAAAACATGGTGGGAAAAGGAGAAAATGCTGGTTACCAGCATTTTCTCCTTTCCCCACCATGTTTTCTACCCTTCACAAAACAAATTTCAAGTTTTCAGTCACTTTTATTTTGTCGTCTGCAAATGCTTTCAATTTGGACCAGTCTAAAATATTACCGTTTGGTAATGGGTTAATCAGGATTGATAACAGGATTGTTTGATAAAGGACTTAATAACTTTTATCGTATTTTGTTCCCATTTCAGCGGACAACATCAAGAAAGCGCCAAGATCTCTCCCCAAACAGGATTTTAGCATGTTTAACCAACCAGATGATTTGAACCGACATGTCCTGTCACCACAGTTAGCCATGGCTACTTTCCAGTTTTTATCTACTTGTAAGTAATTAAATCTGGCCATGCTCTGGAAAAAAGGGGTTTCATTCTTCACCACACCACAATACTTAACTCATTACCAAATGACAAAATTTTGGACCAGTCCAAACTGAAAGCATTTGAAGATGACAAAATAAACGTGAATCAAAAATGGAAATTTCATTTGGAAGGGTAGAAAACATTGTGGGAAAAGGAGAGAGCAATCTGATTTAACCCTTTACCAAACAACAAAATTGTAGACCAGTTTAAATTGAAAGCATTTGCAGATGACAAAGTAAGTATGGCTCAAAAATTGAAATTTGTTTTGGGATGGGTGGAAAACATTGTGGGTAAAGGAGAAAATGCTGGTTACCAGCACTTTCTCCTTTTCCTACAATGTTTTCAAAATGCTTCTTTCTCAAGGTCGTTTAAAGTCGGCATTGTGTGGTAAAGAGTTAAATCAATATCATCATAATTAGTTACATGTACATGAAGAAATAGCAGATATTACAAAGAGGCAGTTGTTACGGGACACCACTCCTTCATGTGTGGCTTTGTCCCGATTTAAATACAATACCTAACAACTGCGTTAGAGATATATCTCTTTAGCTCAGTGGTTATGGTATTGATCTTTTAAACGTCAAAAAACGAGGATATGTTCTGCATGGGTTCAAATCCTGCCAGTTTGTATTTCAACCATGCACTTGTTGCAGACTTCATGTTCGTAAGATGGGGGCTCGTCCAGGATTGGCCATTGAACCATTAATCCCATTTGTTGTCGAAAATCAAACTTTCTTCCTATTAACCCATTACCACACAATCCCTACTTTTGACACCCCTGAGAAAGAAGCCTTTAACTCATTACCAAATGACAAAATTTTAGGATTGTGCAAATCGAAAGCATTTGCAGACGACAAAATAAAAGTGACTGAAAAATTGAAATTTGTCTTGTGAAGATTAGAAAACATCGTGGGTTACCAGCATTTTCTCCTTTTCCCACAATGTTTTCTGAAGGCGTCAAAAGTAGGGATTGTGTAGTAATGGGTTAAAAAACATTGTGGGAAAAGGGTGAAATGCTGGTAACCATCATTTTCTCCTTTTCCCACAATGTTTTCTACCCTTCACAAAGCAAATTTCAAATTCTCAGTCACTTTTATTTCGTCGTCTGCAAATACTTTCGATTTGGACAAGCCTAAAATGGTGTTTTGTGGTAATGAGTTAAGAGAGACTACTCCTTAATGCATGTTAAAGAGATATCTCTTAACCCTTTACCAAACAATTCCTGGTTTTTATGACCCTGAGATAGAAGCCTTTTGAAAACATTGTGGGGAAAGGAGAAAATGCTAGTAACCAGCATTTTCTCCTTTTCCAACAAGGTTTTCTACCCTGCTGGAAACAAGTTGCAATTTTTGAGTTATGTTTATTTTGTAGTCTGCAGGTGCTTTCAATTTGGACCAGTCTAAAATTCTGTTGTTTGGTAAAGGGTTAAGCATAGTGGTTATTGTGTTTGTGTTTGAACCTCGCAAAACGAGAATACTGGTCTGCATGGGTTCAAATCCACCGAGATGTGGTTCGTATTTCAGCGATGCATTTTTTGCAAATTTGCAAGTTGACAAATATCCTCATTTTTCAAGAGAGGGGATGTTTGTAAGTTTTTGTATTTTTTTGTATATTCAGATTGTAGGTAGATCTGACTGTATATAACAGGATGATGATATTCTGCTAGATTATACTGTATATAACAAATAACAAGATGATTTATTTTTCAAAGCTGTGGATCCTTTCCTTGACAAGTACATCTCCGAGAGTGTGCTCAGAAAGTTGATAAAACAGAACATTGTGGTAGATTTACACCCCCAGAGTGCAGAAGGTGACAAACAGTACATCTATAGAGAGGGAATACCTGCTGACTATTTTGTACTGATTTTACAAGGTGATTGTTTGTTTTTTACTGTAATATGTTAACCCATTACCACAGAATCCCTTCTTTTGACCACCCTGAGAAAGAAGCCTTTAGAAAACATTGTGGGAAAAGGAGAAAATGCTGGTAACCAGCATTTTCTCCTTTTCCCACAAGGTTTTCTACCCTTCACAAAACAGCTTTCACATTGTCAGTCACTTTTATTTTGTCGTCTGCAAATGCTTTCGATTTGGACAAACCTAAAAATTTTTCATATGGTAAAGAGTTCACTTGTTCCACAAGAACAAATTTTAGACCTTTCCAAATTGAAAAAGCATCTGTGGACAATACATTTGAAAGTGGTACTAATTAATGCATGTAACATGTTTTTTGACAGGGTAGAAAACATTGTGGAAAAAGGAGAAAATCCTGTTTTATCTCAAACACCAATGAATATTAGATTCTTTTTAACACATATCAATATTTCGTAACTCACAGATCAGAAGATGTGAAACTATCAATAGATCCACCTGCATTTATATCTGTAAAGCCCATTCACTTCTATGAGATACCAAAGAAATTGTGTCAAAAATTATGTCACACAAATATCGTATCAAACATATAAAAGATCAGAAAATTTGTAATGGGTTTATTACACTGAAAACAAGGGAGTTTATGTGATAAAAAAAGATATATGTTTGAAACTACCATTTGAGGTTACAAAGATGTTTTGGGAAATGTCAGAAGACTCAAGATCAGGCTGAACTTTTTATTACTGTCTACGACTCTTGACAGATTGAAAGCATTTGCAGATATGAAATTAATCTATTAACACACAATCCCTATTTTTGACAATCCTGGAAAAGAGGCCTTTAGAAAACATTGTGGGAAAAGGAGAAAATGCTGGAAACCAGCATTTTCTCCTTTTCTAACAATGTTTTCTACCTTCACAAATCAAATACATGTATTCAATTTTTAATCACTTTGATTTGTCGTCTGCAGATGCTTTCGATTTAGACAAACCTAAAATTTTGTCGTTTGGTTCACTCTTTATCAAACAACAAAACTAAAGACTGGTCCAAATTGAAAGCACTTGCAGATGACAATACATAGGTAACTCAGAAATTGAAATTTGTTTCCAACAGGGAAAAAAACATTGTTTGAGAAGGAGAAAATGCTGATTAAAAGCATTTTCTCCTTGTCCCACAATGTTTTCAAAGGCCCTTATCTCAGGCTTGTTAAAATATTGGTATTATGTGCTAAAGGCTTGCAGGAAATAGTAAACTCTTAACCATACAATCCTCACCTTTAACAACACTGAGAAAGTAGCATAAAAAAACATTTTGGGAAAAAGGAGAACATGCTGGTAACCAGCATTTTCTCCTTTTCTCACAATATCTTATACCCTAGAGTCAGATTCATCATAGTACCTAGATTTAATTTGCTGCCTGAAGATGCTTTGAATTTGTCATTTGGTAAAGAGTGAATGTGTACAGAAAAACGTCTTTATGAATATGGAAATTTTGAGTTATACAGTGCTAAAAAAGGAAAGAACATCATTTGATACTTCCACAATAATGTCACTGGATATGCCAGTACCGTATTTATACTGATTTTAGCACCCCCCTCCCCCATAACCTGATGTACATTAGTTGATTTGAATGACAATATTTCAAGAATATCCTTTAATTTAATTAATATTTTACTCTTAACAATCATTAAAACACAAAGAGTACAAAATTGGACAGACTTTTTGCTTTGCAAATTGAGTACAATATAAAGGCTCCCTACTATGTTCTGCATATCGCCCTTTACAAAGGTTAGCTCTCTTACCCTTCATGGGCGGATCCAGAGGGGGGGGAGGGGGGGGGACTGGGGGTCCGGACCCCCCCTGGAATTTTGGCAAAAATTGGTAATGAAAATGAATTAGAAAAAAAAATTAAATTTGGAGAACTCCTGATAGTTAAAACTGGAAACATTGACTTTTTTTGTAAACGGCTAACATCAGCTGAAATCCAGAAATCAATTAAAGCATCATATAATAAGACGAGTGCGTTTTCGGTGGGAACCTCCCCCTGAGAAAAATATCTGGATCTGCGCATGCCCTTTACCAAACAATCTCGACCTTTAACAACCCAGAGAAATCCTTATGAAAATATTGTGGGAAAAGGAGAAAATGCCGGTACCAGCATTTTTTCCTTTAATTACAATGTTTTCTGCCTTTCCCAAACCATAATTAAATTTTTCAGTCACATTAATTTTGTAGTCTGATAGTGCTTTCTGTTTGAACAATTTCAAATTATGTTTGGTAGAGAGTCAAAAAGACATGGTTATATTAGCCTATTCAGCAGGAATGGAAATTTTAGGGGCCTAGCAACAAGCATTTTCTTGCTTTTCTAGCAGTGTTTTCAAACCATCTTCTTCAGGGTCATTAAAAGTATGACAACGTGGTAAAGGGCTAAAAAGAGAAAAAAAAGTAGCAAAACCTCAACTCTTTACCACACAAGAAAATGTTAGACTGGTCCAAATTGTAAGCATTTGCAGACAACAAAATAAAGGTGACTGAAAAATAGAAATTTGTTCTGGAAAGGCTAGAAAACACTGTGGGAAAAGGAGAAAATGCTGGGTACCAGCATTTTCTCCTTTTCCCGCAGTGTTTTCAAAAGGCTTCTTTCTCAGGGGCGTCAAAAGTAGGGATTTTGTGGTAATGGGTTAACAATATATAAATCAAAGGTCAAGATTGTGCATTGTAGTTTTCTGTGGTCCTTGTGTATAGTGTCTGTCTGAGGAGCCTCTTATCTCTGTACCAAACAGTCTTGTGTGTAACCCTTTTCCACACAATCCTGACTGTTAATGACCCTGTGAAAGAAGCCTTTTGAAAACATTGTGGGAAAAGGAGAGAAAATGCTGGTAACCAGCATTTTCTCCTTTTTCCACAATGTTATCTACTCAATAAAGGCCAATTTCTATAATTTGAGTCATCTTTAATTCATCATCAGCAAATGCTTTAAATTTGGACCAGTCTAGAATCTTTGTCGTTTGGTAAAGAACAGTTAACACTTAATAACCACACACCAAAACTTAACACTTGTCTAAACTTGAAACATTGGTGCGGAGCCCGGATAGCTCATCATTATAGTACAGGACTTAAGAACAGGGTGTTGATGGTTCAATCCTCAGCTCAGCCAATTTCCGAGAATTGATGATAATCAGTGCTACAGTATTCATTCCTCTCTCACCTAGTGTTTGTCTTGATGATATCTCAGACAAGTTTGAAAATGGGTCATGTTGGGTCAAAAACTAGGTCACTAGGTCAAATTGTAGAAAAACCTTGTGTACTCTCTACAGGCCACATTTTCAGTCTGATACTCATGAAAGTTGGTCAGGATGTTTGCCTGGATGATAGCTTAGAAGAGTTTGAAAATGTGTCATGTGGGGTCAAAAACTAGGTCACTTGGTCAAATGTTAGAAAAGCCTTGTGTACGCTCTTGAGGCAACATTTTCAGTCCAAAACTCTTGAAAGTCGGTCAGTCTTAGTCTTAGTCTTGATGATATCTCGGACAAGTTCAAAAATGGGTCATGTAGGGTCAAAAACTAGGTCACTAGGTCAAATCTTAGAAAAACCTTGTGTATGCTCTAGAGGCCACATTTTCAGTCCAAAACTCTTGAAAGTTGGTCAGAATATTTGCCTTTATGATATCTTGGATGAGCTTGAAAATGGGTCATGTGGAGTCGAAAACTAGGTCACCAGGTCAAATGTTAGAAAAAACCTTTTGTAGGCTCTAGAGGCCACATTTTCAGTCCAAAACTCCTGTAAGTTAGTCAGAATGTTTGCCTTGATGATATATTAGACGAATTTGAAAATGGGTCATTGGGGGTTGAAAACTAGGTCACCAGGTCAAATCTTAGAAAAACCTTGTATATGCTCTGGATGCCACATTTTCAGTCCAACACTCTTGAAAATTAGTCAGAATATTTGCCTTTATAATATCTTGGATGAGTTTGAAAACAGGTCATGTTGCATCAGAAACTGGGTCAATAGGTTAAATATTATAAACACCTTTTGTATGCTCTGGAGGACACATTTTCAGTCTGATACTCCTGAAACTTGTTCATAATATTTGTCCTGGTGATACCTTGTATGAGTTTGAAAATGGGTCATGTGATGTAAAAAACTAGGTCAATGGGTCAGATATTAGAAAAACTTTGTGTAAACTGTAGAGGCTACATTTTCTGCCTGATACTCTTCAGACTTCGTCAGAATGTTTGTTTTGGTGATGTCTCAAAATGGGTAATTGTCGGGTCCAAAACTAGGTCACTTGGTGAAATCTTAGAAAAACCTTTTGTACGCTGTAGAGGCCACATTTTCAGTCCAATATTCATGAAACTTGGTCAGAATGTTTGTCTTCAAGATATCTCGAAAGTGTTTGATGATGGGTAATGTCTGATAAAAAACTAGGTCACTTGGAAAGTAGATGGTTCATGTTTGGTCAATAGACTCAGGTGAGTGATTTCAGGGCCATCATGGCCCTCTTGTTTGTTTTGGCTTATAAAATTTTAAGTACGCTGATGTAGTAGAATTTCCCTTCTGAATGCCCCAATTCAATGAAAACTGGTATCATTGGGAACTAATGTCACTGAAACCTTGGTAATATGTGCTAAAAAGTGCAGCTTGTTGCATAATCTTCTTGATGGCTTCCGCCAGTTTGGATGTTGTGTTGTTAGTTTGTCATGTACTCTGGGCTCCTGAAAGGGAAACTGCTTTTACGTTGGTTTTGCCAGTATATGTGATATGTATGTTTGGTGCATATTATCCAATCAGATCACAAGAAATTTCTTTGCGGTGTATAATGTTTTTTATTACTGGTTATTGTCAGCAGGGAGAGAAGTATGAATACTTGTCTAATGACTATCATCAGTCCTCGGAAAGAAATTGGCTAAGTCAGGAACCAAACAAACTGTAGACTTTGATAGCATTTACAAATGACATGTGTGGCCCAAATGATGCATTTTTCTGTAAAAAAGGATGTAAATACTGTGGGCAAAGGAGAAAATGTTTGGATACAAGAAGGAGAAAATTTCTGGATACAAAAATGTTTTTGAAAGTTGTACTCTTGAAGGTCAATAAAACACTTGATTACCTATTTAGTAAAGGATGTTACACAATTTAGTAAAGGATGTCACACAATTTTGAGTTTAACCCTTTACCCAACAACAAAATTCTAGACTGGTCCAAATTGAAAGCACTTGCAGGCGATAAAATAAATGCAACTCAAAATTGAAATTTGTTTCCAGTAGGGCAGAAAACATTGTGGGAAAA
Organism: Tridacna crocea; assembly: GCA_943736015.1. Classification (NCBI taxonomy): domain Eukaryota; kingdom Metazoa; phylum Mollusca; class Bivalvia; order Cardiida; family Cardiidae; genus Tridacna; species Tridacna crocea. Next base: position 45,514,808 of record OX031064.1, read on the forward strand.
GAAGAAAATGCTGGCAAACAGCATTTTCCTCTTTTCCCGCAATGTTTTCTACCCTTCCCAAATCAAAGTTTGATTTTTAAATAAAACTTATTTTGTCCTCTGCAAATGCTTTCAATTTAGAGACCAGTCTATAGATTTGTCATTTGGTAAAGAGCTAACCACACAATCAATAAAGCAGGCTTTTCCCACTATGTTTTCTAACCATTGAAAAACAAATCCATCATTTGGATTATTGACTGCAAATGCTTTGTATTTGGACAAGTCTAAAGTTGTGTAGGTGGGTAGAGAGTATCATTCTAACATAATTCAGCTTATTTTTATGACAATTACGAAAGCCAAGCCCCTGTATGATGTACTCTAAGTGATTCAACTTAAGGATTGGTCTTTAATGAAGAAAACAATAAAACAGACACACAATTGTTAATTTAAAGGTGTACTTGTGGCCAAAAACGAAAACATTCTGGAGTCAAAAAGTAGGCAAATCCAATTCAAACTATTTAAAAGTATGGATGTTGGAATGAATTTGAAATTGTGTTACTGTATCGTATGGGAAAAAAAATGAAGAAAACAATAAAACACAATTAGTGTCTTAAAGACCCACTTTTGGCCAAAGGTGAAAATATTCAGGAGTCAAAAAGTAAGCACATCTAATTCATACCATATAGAAGTATTGATATTGTTATGAATTTGAAACTGTGTTACTGTATAGTATGGTAAAAATCCAATCTCAGGCTGAAACAGGAATCTTACAACTTAAGTTTGCAACATAAACTCATTACCAAAAGGCAATATTTTTACTTGTCCAAATCGAAAGCATTTGCAGACGATAAATAAAAGTGACTGAAAATTTGAAATTTGTTTTGTGAAGGGTAGAAAACATTGTGAGAAAAGGAGAAAATGCTGGTTACCAGCATTTTCTCCTTTTCCCCCAGTCTTTTCTATAGGCTTCTTCCTCAAGGGTGCCAAAAGTTGACATTGTGTGGTAATGCGTTAAAGACACATTTCCCCAGAATGAAAGCATTTGCATTATGACAAAGTAATGGTGATTATGAAATATAAATTCATTTTTGGAAAGATAGATAACAGATTAAAGGTGGTTATTTAGAATTTTCACATCACACCAAATTGAAAAATATATATGTCAATGAAATTTACATGAAAAAGCAATACAAATCATCAGTATTTAAGAATCATAAAATTACAAAAAATATTTTTTTTAGCCTCTTAAGCTATTTTTAGATTTCCCGCCAAAATCATGGAAATGTTAAGTGACTTGCACGTGACCGATGACTATCAAATTCCACAACATAACAAACATGTAATTATTTTGCATAATGTCTAGAACTTCGGATGCTATGTTTGAAGCTTTGCCTGTATATTTCCGGTATGTAAATGTGCAGGTTGCTCGTGTAAAAATAGACCATGTTTCCCTTCAGTGTCGACCTGGCTGTAGTAAATCTCTAATTTATCTAGTTGTCAGATGGTTTTCCGACTACTGGGGTTAAATGAAAGAAAATTATAAGGCTTTGGGAGTATAAGGATGATTTTTCTTGGTATTTTTGTAACATTTTCATCCCAGAATTTGAAGGCCGGCCACTTATAACAGAAAAATAAGAAAATGCATTTTCGCCTTTTTGGACATTGTTTTTGAAAGACACTTTCTGTAGGGTTCTTAAAACTTGAGAATGTTAGGATAATGGGTATGAATTAGATTTGCCTACTACTTGGTTATTCTTTGTTTACATTTGATTGCTAGTGGGCCTTTAATGTAAAAGTTATTGAAGAAATTAGTTAGACAATTTGATATACTTCTCTGTTTTGAACCAGTTTTAACCTTTTACCAGACAATGACAACTTTCAACAACCCTAAGGAAGAAACCGTTTGAAAACATTGTTGGAAAAGGAGAAAATGTTTGAAAATGTTGTTAGTCCAGGCCTTTTTTTGGCCAGTTTTTCCCTCAACCTTTCAAGTATTATAATACAGATCAAAGATCAGCAGAGTTATGCAAATGCAATCTGATCTTGATCTTTGATCACAAAAATAGGATATAATGTAACTGATTTTAGCATTTTAACATCTATTTTGTCTGAAAACAAACTGGTATTTGGAATTGTGAGTTTTGAAAAAAACTTGAAAATGTTTGCAATCACTAATATTCTAAAGGGAGGGAAAACACTCATAGCTCGGATCTGAGGTGTATTTATACAGTACAATGTCATATGATGAAATAATAGCTATTGTCACATTTTGTAATTGTCTCAAGTATCTGAGCAATGCTCTGTGGAAAAGGGGTTTAACCCATTACCACACAGTCCCTACTTTTGACAACCGTTGGAAAGAAGCATTTTGAAAACATTGTGGGAAAAGGAGAAAATGCTGGTAACCAGTATTTTCTCCTTTTCCCACAATGTTTTCTACCTTTCCCAAACCAAATTTCAAGTTTTTAGTCCCATTCATTTTTTTGTCTGCGAAAGCTTTTGATTTAGACACACCTAAAATTTTAACATTTGGTAATGAGTTAACTCTAAATTACCACATAAGCAAATAATAGACCTGTCCAAATTTTAAGCATTTGCAGACCACAATTTAAACATGGCTCAAATGATGGAATTTGCCTTCTTTAGAGTAGAAAACATTGTGGGAAAGGGAGAAAATGCTGGTTACTAACCAGCATTACTCCTTTTCCCACAATATTTTTTACCCTTCCTAAAAAACAAATTTTAAATTTTCAGCCACCTTTATTTTGTTGTCTGCAAAATGCTTTCAATAGACAGGTCCAAAATTTTTCATTGTCTGGTAAAGGTTTAAGCCCCTTTTTGTCAGGCCATGCCTCATTATGATTTATGAGTCAATGTAATGGGACAAAGTAGTATGAAATATTCTGTCAATGTACATACAGGAAGAAATAGGTGAAAGTGAGTATTGTTAAATAAAGTTAACCCTTTACCAAACAACAAACTGTGTGAATTTGGCAAATTGAAAGCATTTGAAGATGACAAAATAAATGTGATTCTAAATTTGAAACTCGCTTTTCGAAGAGTTGAAAACATTGTTGGAAAAGGAGAAAATGCTGGTTATCAGCATTTTCTCCTTTTCCCTCAATGTTTTCAAAAGGTATCTTCCATGGGGGTGGTTAAAACTAGGGATTGTTTGGTAAAGGGTTAATGGGATGGAGAAAATAGATTTATTAATCCATAACCCTGTACCATGCAATCTTGACTTTCAATTTCCAGGACAAAAAAGTTTTTGAAAACAGTCTTGGAAAAGGAGAATATGATGGTCACCAAAATGTTTTTTTTAACATAATTAGGGACAATTTCCATCCCTTGATAGACATTTTATTTGTTGTCTTTCTTTGGACTCAGGTCCGAGATTGTCTTGTCATGTAAAGGGTTAAATATTTTGTGGCATAAAGGGTTAAATTTGGAGAGTTGTCCACAATTTGTTATGAAATACCCTGAAAAACAGTAACCCTGCAATACTTTTTTCAACAGTGAATAGGTTTATTTCATTTCAGTTTATTTGGTGCCTGAACACCCTTAAACCTTGCAAATTCGTGCTTCAACAAGCCTGAGGAAGACCGATTGTTTGTTTGTTTGTTTGTTTGTTTGTATTGGAGTTTAACGGCACTTTAACAGCTAAGGTCATATCATGGTGGTCAATGACGCACATGTGTTTTCTGGCTTTTTCACACCAGTACTAACACAACTTTCTTTCCAGAGCCACATACTACTTTTCTCACATGCTTCAGCAGAGGTGAGATGCAAAAATACGCCTCAAAGAAAGTTCGCCTCAACCGGGTAACAAACTCACAACCACCAGGTCGCGAGTACGACACCCTCACCACTGAGCCCTTCGGCCAGGCCTGAGGAAGACCGAAGCTGGCTTTTGAAAACATAATGGAAAATGATGAAAATGCTGGTAACCAGCATTTTCTCCTTTTTCCACAATGTTTTTTTACCTTACTAAAGACAATTTCATCATTTTAACCATCCTTAATTTATCATCTGTACATCCTTTCAATCCTGACCTTCCTAAAATTTTTTCATCTTATAAAGGTTAAACCTTTAGTGAACACACCATGATTTTCTACTCAACCAAATTGAAAGTACATGTATTTGCTGACTAAAAAGTGGAGTGGATGATTTCTGTCTTTGAAACATTGTGGAAAAAGTATAAATGCTGCTTACAAGCATTTTCTCATTTTTCCCACATTTTCAAATTCTTTTTTTACAGTCGTAACAACTAGGGATTGTATGACATAGGGTTAAGAGTTTAAGAGTGACCAAGTAGGGTTTTTTCTGTCATATTGTCTATGAGAAAGAAATTTTCTCAAGTGTATGTAAGAACCTGTCACCTCTAGTCATAACTGTCATTTTGGAGAAATTAATTATCAACTCCTTCCCCACAATGTGACATGGTGGCTGTCTAAAATGATGTATATGAATTGGTTTTAACCCAATACCACACAATCCCTACTTTTGACGCCCCTGAGAAAGAAAGAAACCTTTTGAAAACACTGTGGGAAAAGGAGAAAATGCTGGTGACCAGCATTTTCTCCTTTTCCCACAGTGTTTTCTACTCTTCCCAGAACAAATTTCAATTTTTCAGTCACTTTTATTTTGTCGTCTGCAAATGCTTTCAATTTGGACGGAGTCTAAAATTTTCTCGTGTGGTAAAGAGTTAACCCAATACCTAACGATCCTCACTTTTGACAACCACCATGCAAGATAACTTTCTAAAACATCGTATGGTTGGAAAAGATAGAAGTTGGTAGGAAGTATTACAATATCACGATTTTCCACATTGTTTCTTGCTCTGTCAGAGACAAATCCGATCATTTCAGCCTCAGCAAATTGTGGTTCGCAACATGGCACTTTGTGTTTGAACAGGTCTGAAATTTTGCTGTGAAGTACAGAGTTAACCCTGTACCACACAAGCCCGACTTTTAACACCTCTGTGAAGAAAGCCTATTGAAAACATTGTGGGAAAAGGAGAAAATGCTGGTAAACAGCATTTTCACCTTTTGCCACAGTGTTTTCTTCCCTTCCTAAAACAAATTTCAGTTCTCATTAATCAAGTCACATTAATTTATTTTGTCGTCAGCAAATGCTTTCAATTTGGACCAGTCTAAAATTCTGTTGTTTGGTAAAAGAGTTAACTCTTTACCAAACGACAAATGTCTAGACTCTTCCAAATTGACAGCATTATGTAGGCAACAAAATTACTGCGACTAGTAAATTTACCCATTACCACACAATCCCTACTTTTGACACCCCTGAGAAAGAAGCCTTTTGAAAACACTGTGGGAAAAGGAGAAAATGCTGGTAACCAGCATTTTCACCTTTTCCCACAGTGTTTTTCTACCCTTCCCAGAACAAATTTCAATTTTTCAGTCGCCATTTTTTTGCCGTCTGCAAATGCTTTCAATTTGGATCAGTCTAAAATTTTCTCGTGTTGAAAAGAGTTAAAGTCTGTATTGGGATGGTTAGATTGGTTGGTTGTATTGGGGTTTAACACAGCTTAACCCTTCACCACACAACGAAATTTTTTACCAGTCCAAATGGAAAGCATTTGCAGATGACAGTTTCATTGTGGCTTATATGAAATGATTTTTCTTAGGTAGGGTAGAAAATATTATGGGAAAAGGAGAAAATGATGGTAACCAGCATTTTCTACTTTTCCCACAATATTTTCAAAAGCTTTCTCTTCCAGGGCGTCAAAAGTCGTCATTGTGTGGTAAAGGGTTAACCCATTACCACACGACAATATTAAATACTTGTCCAAATTCTCATGCCAGTACTAACACAACTTTCTTTCCAAAGCCACTGAATTGCCTCAGCAGAGGAGAGGGGAAAATACGTCGGAAAGAAAGTTTACCTCAGGCGGGTATTGAACTCACAACTACCATGTCATAGGTCCAACAGGCTCACCACTGAGCCACCCGGGAGGGCGAGAGAATATCAGGCAAAAAGAGAAAATGCTGCTTACCAGCATTTTCTCCTTTTCCCACAATGTTTTCTAAAGGTTTCTTTCTCAGGGGTGTCAAAAGTAGGGATTGTGTTAATAGGTTAACTGATTGAAAATTGAATGAATGGTGTTTTACACCACTTTCAATAATATTAATTCGCAGCAACTTGTTCGTTGAAATATTTCCTGGTTTCACCAGGCCTTAGAGTGTCTTGCCTAAGAATACAGCCGTGAATACCCCAGAGCTTTTAGTGATGCTCAAACACAGGAACCTCTTGGTAAGCAGTCATACAAAAAACTAGATTTTTATTATTGGTAGACTTGTTGCAGTGATATTACTGAAAAAAATAGTCGAAAGTAGGATAAAACCACCATTTAACTCTTTACCAAACGACAGAATTTTAGACTCGTCCAAATGAAAAGGTTTAGCAGATGACAAATTGAATTTGACATAAATAATGAAACTTGACTGTGACAGGGTAGAAAATATTGTGGGAAAAAGGGGAAATTCTGGTTATCAACATTTTCTCCTTTTCCAACAATGTTTTCAGAAGCCCTCTATTCCAGGGTTGTCAAAAGTCGGGATTGCATGGGAAAGAGTTAACAAAGTTAAAATAAATTTGTCTGGTACTTTTTTTCCATCATACTTATGTCATAAAAATGTTTAATCAGTTTTGTAAACTATTGTAAATTTCCTTTTATTTCTGTTTTCAGGAAATGTGGAGATTTCTATTGGACGTGAAAACCTCGTCTTCAATGGTGGACCCTTCACTTATTATGGTCTCAATGCCCTCAGTAAGTCTCTTTTAATTCTTTACCAAACAACCTGAAGGTGAATTAACACTGAGGAAAGAAGCTTATAAAAATGTTGTGTGAAAAGGAGAAAATGCTTGTAACCACTATTTTCTCCTTTTTAGCTCACCTTAGCACAAAGTGCTGAAGGTGAGCTATTGTGATCGCCATATGTCAGGCGTCCGTCATCCATCAACAATTCCTTTAAACATCTTTTTCTCCTAAACCACTGGGCCAGTCTTGATGAAACTTGGCAGGGATGTTCCTTGGGTGAAGCTCTACCAAAATTGTTCAAAGAATTGAATTCCACCCATAACTCTGGTTGCCATGGCAACAATAAGGAAAAAATACAAAATCTTTAAAAATCTTCTTCTCTGAAACTAGAAGGCGTAGAGCTTTGATATTTGGTATGTGGCATCTCCTAGTGGACCTCTACCATATTTGTTCAAATGATGTGCCTGGGGTCAAAACTGGCCTCACCCCCGGGGTCACAAGTTTGAGCATAGGAATAAAGAAGGAAAACTTTTATCTTCTCTGAAACTAGAAAGGGTAGAGCTTTGATATTTGATATGTGGCATCTCCTAGTGGACCTCTACCAAGTTTGTTCAAATGATGCCCCTGGGGTCAAAACTAGTCCCACCCCGGGGGACACAAGTTTGAACATAGGAATAAAGAAGGCAAGCTTTAAAAATCTTATCCTTTGAAACTTGAAGGTGTAGAGGTTTGATATTTGGTATGTAGCATCTCCTAGTGGAATTCTACCAAGTTTGTTCACATGATGCCCCTCGGGTCAAAATTGGCTCCGCCCCAGGGGTTAAAAGTTCAAACATAGGTACATTGTACAAAGAATGAAAACTTTAATATTCTTCTTCTCAAAAACTGAAAGGCATAGAGCTTTGATTTTTGGTATGTCGCATCTCCTAGTGGACCTCTACCAAGTTTGTTCATATGATGCTCTTGGAGTCAAAACTGGCCCAGCCCTGGGGATCAAAAGTTCGAACACAGGAACAAAGAAGGAAAACTTTAAAACTTTTTTTCTCTGAAACCTGATGTTGTAGAGCTTTGATATTTGGTATATAGCATCTTCTGGTGTATTTCTATTAAGTTTATTCATATGCTGCCCCTGGGGTCAAAACTGGTCGCAACTTCAAACATAAAAACAAAGAAAGAAAATCTCAAAATTCTTCTTGTCTAAAACTAGAAGGTATAGAGGTTTGATATTGTGCATGTAGCAATTCCTAGTGGACCTCTACCAAGGATGCTGCTTAGGTCAAAACTGGCCCAGCCCTGGGGATCACAAGATCGAGCATAGGACAAAGAAGGAAATTTCTTCTTCAAAACTGGAAGCTGTAGAACTTTGATATTTGATTGCCCTATGTCCGGCGTCTGGCGTCTGGCGTCCAGCATCTGTCGTCTGTCAACAATTTCTTTAAACATCTTTTTTTCCTAAACCACTCAGCCAATCTTGATGAAACTTGGCAGGAATGTTTCTTGGGTGAAGCTCTACTAAAGTTATTCAAAGAGTTGAATTTCACACATAAGCTATAGTCTTAGGTGAGCATTCCAGGGCCAATGGCCCTCTTGTCACACAATTTTTCCTACCATTTCCAACACAAATTTATCATAATATTTGTAACATGTTATTTGTAGTACAGTATAAAGGATCATTACATAGTATTGAACCATGCTCTGTGAAAAGGGGCTTAATGCATCTGCAAAAAGTACCGACTTAGGTCTGCCTGCACCTTCCACACAAGCTGATCTAGGCCAAAACCTTTTGCTAGTAGTCATTTTCTGTATGTCAAAGGATCAGTCCACCTCATGGGTGTGTTGGTTGTTTAGAAAATGGCTGTTACTGATCCATAGTTTGATTATTTTCGTTTATTTATCGTCGCTACCGGTTGCCCATCTGAGCGACGCCCCCAGAAGACAGTTAGTTGTTACGGGGGATAGTGCAAGGATACAGGTCGAAACTACTGAGAATTCCGTCTGGTTCTTTCACGTGCGCGGTGTATAGCACCGTCACACGGGACCTCGGTTTAATGTCTCATCCGAAAGACTATTAGTAATTTTTAGTTGGCCAGCCGGGGATTTGAACCCACAACCTGTAGGACATTGTGTTCACAAGTCCTACGCTCTACCTACTGACGGGTCGTATTATGGGATCACCCGTGGTGGGCGGGCGGGCGGCGTCCAGTTCTTTGTCCGGAGCATATCTCCAAAACTATGCTAGCTAGGGTTATGAAATTTCATGGGTGGATAGATCTCATCAAGGCGGAGTGCAATGCACAGGAACCATAACTCTTGCTTGCTTAATTTTTGAGTTATTGCCCTTCGTCATTTTTCATACTTGAATTTTGTCCGGAGCATATCTCCAAAACTATACTAGCTAGGGTTATGAAATTTCATGGGTAGATAGATCTCATCAAGGGGGAGTGCAGTGCACAGGAACCATAACTCTTGCTGGCTTAATTTTTGAGTTATTGCCATTTGTCTTTTTTCATACTTGAATTTTGTCAGGTGCATGCCCCAGCTTTACAACTTGGGGTAAGACGGGCGTATCTTGCGACAATTTGCCGCTCTTGTTATACATTACGGAGATGCATTTAAATCCTCTTTTTCAAGAGCATGGCTTATATATTTATGGTTCAGCTATATCGGTAATAAGTAGGTAGGTTATTTGATTCAAAAGTCATATAATGGGATATTTGTCACAAGCTTGTTGTTGTTTTACCTGCTCCCTGTTTGATAAGGCATTGATTGGTAAGTTAACAAAATTGTTAATGTTTAGAATGTTTAGAAGTTTTGAAAACTACCTATTTACAAGGTGTGCACTTGTTTGCAACATTTTATGATATTTCTATTACATGTACTTAACTCTTTACCACACAATCCCGACTTTTAACGACCCTGAAAAAGAAGCCTTTTGAAAACATTGTGGGAAAAGGAGAAAATGCTGGTAACCAGCATTTTCTCCTTTTTCCACAATGTTTTCTACCCTTCCCAAAACAAATTTAAATTTTTTAAGTCACATTTGTCTTCTGCAAATGCTTTCAATTCGGACTAGTCTAAAATTTTCTCGTGTGGTAAAGAGTTAACTCTTTACCAAATGGGAGAATTATAGGCTGGTCCAAATTGAAAGCATTGGCAGACAACAAAATAAATGTGGCTGAAAACTTAAAATTTGGTATGGGAAGGATTTAAAACCTTGTGGGAAAATGGAGAAAATGCTGGTTACCAGTATTTTCTCTTTTTCCCACAATGTTTTCAAAATGGCTTTTTTCCAAGGGTCGTCAAGTCGTCATTGTATAGTAAAGGGTTAACTCTTTACCAAATGACAAAATTTTAGACCAGTCCAAATGGACAGGATTTGCAGACGACAAAATAAATATGGCTGAAAATTTTAAATTTGTTGTTGGGAGGTTAGATAACATTGTGGAAAAAGGAGAAAATGCTGGTCACCTTTTCCCACAGTGTTTTCAAAAGGCTTCTTTTCTTGTGGTCATTAAAAGTGGGAATTATGTTGTAGTAAAGGGTAAAGATATATACATGTACTTCAAACTTGGACAGGCTGTTAACTATCTGTTACAGGAGACCACATGCGTCCCCATTTAACCCATTACCAAACGACAAAACTTTAGACTGGTCCAAATTGAAAGCATTTGCAGACCACAAAATAAAAGTGACTGAAAATTTGAAATTTGTTTTGTGAAGGGTAGAAAACATTGTGGGAAAAGGAGAAAATGCTGTTTACCAGCATTTTCTCCATTTCCCACAATGTTTTCTAAATGCTTCTCTCTCAGGGTCGTCAAAAGTAGGGATTGTGTGGTAATGGGTTAAATACAATACCTGACAACTGCATCAGAGATATATCTCCTTGTTACGGGAGATCACTCCTTCCTTTCTGCATAGCTTTCCCATATAAAATCAATACCTGACAACTGCGTCAGAGAGAATTCTCTTTGGTTTATGTTATCGGTCTTGTAAACCTTGAAAAACAAGGAAATTTGCCTGTCATGGGTTTGAATCCCATCAGGTGCAGTTTGTGTTTGAGCTTTGCTTTTGTTGCAAACTTTCATGTATGTAAGACTATCAAATTGAGTATCCACACAACAAGGGCGGGTAGCCATCAACGTGTAATTGACACAGTTATGCCCCTTTTTCACAAAGTTTTCACTGAAAAGCAGCCAGGCTTTTTCACCCACATACAGTGTATAGTGTCTCTTGTTTGATTTTGGCTTAACTCTTTACCAAATGACAAAATTTTGGACTAGTCTAAACTGAAAGCATTTGGAGACAACAAAATAAATGTGAATCAAAAATTTAAATTTGATTTGGAAAGGGTAGAAGACATTGTGGGAAAAGTAGAAAATGCTGGTTACCAGCATTTTCTCCTTTTCCCACAATGTTTTCAAAAGGCTTTTTTCTCAGGGCCGTTAAAAGTCGTGATTCTGTGGTAAAGAGTTAATCATATATGATTAGATCATTGTAGGGAATGGTTTTCAACAGTGTGACATCATAGGCTTGGCCTTGTTCCTAATACTTTATTCATGAAACGGTCCTACCATTGTTTTAAAAAAGCCTGATCCAGACAGTCAATCCTACCATTAGTACAGATGAATAATGAATAAGACATAAACACACATGTAGACTATTTACCTGACAAATGAATTTTAGACTTGTCCAAATTGAAAGCCCCTGCAGATAACAAATTAGATACATTTTCACGTGATGATAACTGTTTTCAAAATGGTAGAAAACATTGTTTGGAAAAGAAGAAAACGCTGCTTATCAGGATTTTCTCCTTTCCCAACAATGGTTTCAAAAGCCTTCTGTACGAGGAATGTTGGGTAAAGGCTTAATCTGTGATCACATATTGGATAGTTTTCTCTCACATTGCAATAAAAAACTTTCTGTACAGCCTTAAGCCTTTCCCAAACAATCCCTGGTTTTACGGGTCTGGAATAGCAGCCTTTTGAAAACATTATTGGAAAATGAGAATATGCTGGTAACCAGCATTTTCTCCTTTTCCCACAATGTTTTCTACCCTATCATTGACAGAAATGATCTTATCAGCAAGAGTTGAATTGTCGTCTGCAAATGCTTTCAATTTGGTCTAGTCCAAAAGTTTGTCATTTGGGAAAGGGTTTATTGGTCCTGTAACTCTTTACCCAAGAACAAAATTATGGATTTAAATCCTGAGATAGAGAGGTCCTTTAACCCATTACCACACAATCCCTACTTTTGACGCCCCTGAGAAAGTAGCCTTTTGAAAACACTGTAGGAAAAGCAGAAAATGCTGGTCACCAGCATTTTCTCCTTTTTCTACTGTGTTTTCTACCCTTCCCAGAACAAATTTCAATTTTTCAGTCACCTTTATTTTGTTGTCTGCAAATGCTTTCAATTTGAACCAGTCTAAAATTTTCTTGTGTGGTAAAGAGATAACATTGTGATGTATTTGTGTATTTACATTGCAGAGGTCAACGAGAAAACATTCGCTCCGTCCTCATCAAGTGACAGTATCTATATCAAACACGAGCCATACATCCCAGATTTCACCGTCAGGGCCACAGAAAACCTACTTTTCCTTCGTGTAAAAAGAGCACACTACATAGTCGCAAGGAGGGCCACACTTATGGCAAGGGATAATGAAAATACGCTTAAGGATGAAGAAGCTTTTACGAAGGAATGGATCAACTTTAACAAGATTAACAGGAGCAATAACTCAACTGAAACCACCGTAGAGGTACACGATTCTCCGGAGAAAGTCAAACCACCTCCGTACACTGACAACTGGACACCGATACCTAGCTGTACAAACATCAATGGATTACAGAAAAGAACAGATAGTAAAGATTCTGGATGGAGCTTTCCCACTTCTGAGAAGCAGCAAGATGTGTCGGAGGAGAGCGAGGTTGACAATAAAGATGGGAAACTTGACATGTCAGCTTCTGATATAAAATTTGACGCTGTTGAATTGACAGGTATGAACTCTAGTGATAAAAAAGTGAATGATATTGACCCAGATAGAACTAGTAGAGAGTTTGAGACCACTCTGGATATAAATGAAGAGTCAGTGCTCTGTGATACTCAAGGTTATGGGGATGATGGTCAGGGAGATGGGGAGTTTACCCCACTTGTTGCAGTCAGTAATATAAATAGCAAGAAAACGGGAAATTTTGCCGATTCTAATGTCTGATTGCTTTATTAGCTAAACTGTTTTCAATGAAAACATAGAGATATTGACATAGCCCGATCGTTGTCTGTGTCTGAATCATTCTACAAAAAGGTGGACATTTTTTATTATCATACTGCAAGAAAATTTCTGTTGATCTGATTGGTTAACATGCTGGGAACATATATATCATGTAACTTGGCAAAAACCATGTAAAGCCAATTTCCCTTTTGAGTGCCCCGTAAACATCACTACACAATTCAACACAACATCCAAAATGGCTGTGTTGATCGATCACTAGACTGCACATTTATGCACCAAACTGCATGTTTTAGTGACGTCACTTTCCAGTGACGTCAGTTTTCATAGAATTTGAGCACTCAGAAGGGAATTTCTATTTTGTCAATATATTCGAATTGTGAGATTATAAATTGGGAAAATTTCGCTTAAGGCTTTGAAAGGGTAAAACTTTGCAGTATAATAAATTTGTTGTCTGTCAGGTAGCTGGGGACTTTGAAACTTGTTCACGGCTGTGTTGAATAATGTTGCTGTGGCGACATGATTCAACACAGCTATGAACAGGTTTACAAGTCCCCTGCCACCTGACCGTACAACTAATAATGTCTCTGCTATTACAAAAGATGTCTACTTAAAACTCAACAAGTTGTTAACTATCAAAAGGGGGACCCTTACTACGATAGCAGGCAACCATATCTTAGTATTTTTGACACAGTTATGTCCATTTTTTACCTTGAATTTTTACTACAAATCAAGCAACCACAGCGGAGCGTTGGCACCTGCGTGCGGTGTTCTTGTTTTTTTTTGTTGGACGTAGTATAGGTAGTCCATGCTTGTTATTCTATCCCCTAGGAAAACATTTAGAGGGGGTACTGTGTGATCACTTTGTCTGCCCCAATTGTTATGTGGCTTTTTTTCATTTTGTAGGCACTGCTTATATCTTATTCCTTTAACAAATTGCACAATTTTGGACGAGAGTAACATGAGCCATGTTAGCCTTCTGTAAATGCTTTCTGTACAGAAGACTAACAGAGCTCAAATGATAATTACTGCTTTTGATAGACTGGAAAGCATTGTAGGAAAAGGAGACAATGCTGGTTATCAGCAACTCACATTTTGACTGACTGTACAAAGCATAGACTGGTGACATGTACTTTTATATACAGGAAGTCGTGTAAAATAAGCTATGAAATACAGGGAACCCAACCAAGACTTTGACTAGGCCTATATTTATGACACATATCTAATTAGTTTATGGCAATAATGTGTAAACCGGTCTTATTCTATATGTAAATCATTGGAAAACCACTTTTATCTAAAATGAAACCTGTAGTTAAATAAGAACAGTATTGGTCTAACACTGAAGAAAGAACAAACCTGGATTTATGACACTTTTTTTCTATTTCTGAATGATTTTGATTCTGGAAATTGCGTCACTAATTTACGTGCCGACATTTATTCTCGGGGTCATTTGAGTTAAAATCGCTTCTATGATGCAGGATTTGTGTGTCATCGAAAATCTTGATGCAATGATAAGAAGTAGAGATAAATGTGTCTAAAAGGTCAATGACTGCTAAATGTTGCAGATATAGTTTGAAAACCAATATATTTAGTTAAATATTTTACCACATGACAAAATTTTAGACAGATCCAAATTGAAAGCATTTCTAAGGGACATGATAAGTGTGGCACTAGTAATAGGTTTGTCTGTAAAAGATAAGAAGTCACTGTGGGAAAATAAAGAAAATGCTGGTTACCAGCATTTTCTTTTTTTCCCCACAATGTTTCCAAAAGCTGTCACTCTTTGGGTTGTTAAAACTCGGGATTGTGAAGTACAGGGTAAAAATAGTTATTCTCATCTGTTTTTTTCTTCCTTGTTCCTCAGTGTATTCATTCTGAAACTGAAACTCTATTTTGAATTTAAGTTTTAGTATTGCGAAACAAACACCAAAGTTATTTGTAATCTACAAAGGTTGATTAAGCTGTCTTTTCTGTTTTCAATCATTATCTTCTGCAAATGATGTTTTTCTTATTATCCTGATGCATACCTCTCTCAAAAATGTTGTGGCAAAAGGAAACAGTGTTTCTTACAAACAACTCTTTCTAACATACAAGGAACCATGCTCTTGCATAAAGAAGTTAGCTTCATCATCTCCTTTTCCCACATTGTCTTTAAAAGTCTAATTTCTCAGGGTTGTTGAAACTCAGAACTGTTTGGTAAAGGGTTAATCTTCACCAAACAATTCTGCTTTTTGAAGACTCAAGAGAAAAGTGCTTTTGAATATTAATCTGCATTTCTCCGTTTTCCACAATGTTTTCATACCTGTTAGAATACAATTTCCATCAATTAATGTAGGTCTAATAAGTAGTCTGCTTTATTTTCAATATGCATAAATTTGACCTTAATTAACCCTTATCCTGCTAAAAAATATACATGAACATTTCAAACATAAAGTAAAAAACTAAAATTTTGCTAATTAACTTACTAAACGACAAAATTTTAGACCGGTCCAAATTTTAAGCTCTTACAAACATCAAGATAGAAATGACTGAAATCTAAATTTGGCAAGGGTAGAAAACATTGTGGGAAAAAGAGAAAATGGTTACCAGCATTTTCTCCTTTTCCCAGAACATTTTCAAAAGGCTTCTATCTCAAGGTCGTTAAAAGTCAGGATTCCGCGGTGAAGGGTGAAAAGGTATCTTTTGGAGAAAGATACTTCCTCACTGGACAGTGTAGATCCAAGATCAGACTACACATTCTGTGCAGTCTGATCTTAATCTACACTATCAGCAAGAGGTGTGTTAGTTGTGGTAAACAGCCTAAAGGTTAAGAATGAATTCTGATTGACATTCAAATATTTAGTTATTTGACATCATTCTTAGTTGCTTGCTGTTTCTACCTGAGATTTTGCGCAGATTTTTAATTTGCAATTTTATACAGTGCAATTTTTTTCAGTGTTACTCATGCTTTGAAACCTGCGTTTCTGTCATATAATTATTATTTACTAACTGATTGAAAGAAAAGTGTGGAAGTATATCTGTCTCAAAGAGGCTACCTCTCTTTGTTTTGAGGCTCAACTGTTATCAACCGTTATCGCATGATCCCAAGTCTGTGAAAAACTGAGAAAGAAAACTTTAAAAAACATTGTGGGAAAATAAGAAAATACTGGTACCAAGCAATTTCCTCTTTACCCATAATGTTTTGCATCTTTCATGATTGCGTTCCTATGTTTTGGTCACTTTTTAATTGTCATCTGCTAGACCACATTTCTATATTTGGGTCATTCTTCGTCATCTGCAAATGCTTTCAATTTCGACATAGCTAAACCCTTTCCCAAACGACAAATTTTGGAGCCTTCCAAACCGTAAGAGTTTGCAGACGACAATTTTAGATTTGGAGAAAATGGCAGAAAGTTCTTTAAAAAGGGTAGAAAACACTGGGAAAAGGAGATATTGCATGTTACGAGCAAATCCCCCTTTTCAAAGACTTTTACTACAGACACGTAAAAACCAGGGCTTGTTTGGGAAAGGGTTAAATTTTGTCATTAGGTACTAAAGATTTCATAGTCAACTGTTCCTTAATGATTTCCTGTAGATGATCTGAATGGCAAAATGGATGACTGATATGTGAACAAGTATACATGTAGTTCCACTTGTTTGTAAAATATCTCTTGGACAACAATTTTTTTTGACCCAGTAATAATGAAATGATTCTCAGAGAACGATTTCACCCTTTACCAGACAACAAAATTTTAGACCTGTCCAAATTGAAAGCATACACAGATGACAGTTTCAATTTGGCTCATGTCAAATTGTCTTTGTTTGATAGGCTAGAAAACATTGTGGGAAAAGGAGAAAATGCTGGTAACCAGCATTTTCTCCTTTTTCCACAATGTTTTTTAAAAAGCTTTCAGAGGTGTTAAAATTTGTCATTGTGTGGTAAAGGGTTGAAGATACATAAATACACTCAGACAGAAAACAAGTCTGTTAACTCATTACCACACAACAATATTTTTAGGCTTGTCCAAATCAAAAGCATTTGCAGACGACAAAATAAAAGTGACTGAAAATTTGAAATTTGTTTTGTGAAGAGTAGAAAACATTGCGGGAAAAGGAGAAAATGCTGGTTACCATCATTTTCTCCTATTCCCACAATGTTTTCTAAAGGCGTCTTTCTCCCGGGCGTCTAAAGTAGGGATTGTGTGATAATGGGTTAAAACTCCCACAGTTAGCAGGTTCTCCTTGGAATCTAACTCTAGACTATACAGTTACTAGACTAGCACTCTACTATACAACCATGGACAGTATCACCTATACATGTATTTGTGACTCGTCATGCAAGAAGGGACTTTCTGGGAACTGCGAAAAGTGTCAGCCCTGGTCAGACTGTGCAAAGCGCAGGCTGACCAGGGTTGACACTTTTCACATTAAGTCAGCCTGATTGAACTGTATAACCTGACATAGGTAGATACTCTTTGCGGAACGCATTAACTCTCTACCACACGAGAAAATTTTAGACTGGTCCAAATTGAAAGCATTCGCAGACGACAAAGGTGACTAAAAATAGAAATTTATTCTGGGAAGGGTAGAAAACACTGCGGGAAAAGGAGAAAATGCTGGTTACCAGCATTTTCTCCTTTTCCCATAGTGTTTTCAAAAGGCTTCTTTCTCAGGGGCGTCAAAAGTAGGGATTGTGTGGTAATGGGTTAAACTCCCTTTTCACGGCATGGCTGAAATATGCAACAGATTTTCATTTTATATATAAAATTATATACAAGTGTGATATTGCAATAGGGCATTGTTATTTGAATAGCAAGAATGGCAACTCTGTTCAGATGTATATGACAATATTTTCTACTATACAAAATATTTTGAAGTGATTATTTTATTCAACCTCTTACCCGTGTATTTTAACCCTTTACCACTCAGCAAAATCTTAGACCTATTTGAATTGAAAGCATTTGCAGATGACAATTTTAATGTGGTGCAAATGGTGGAATATTTCTTTGATAGTGCAGAAAATATCGTGGGATAAGGAGAAAATGCTGGTTACCAGCATTTTCTCCTATTCCAACAATGTTTTTGTAGGCTTCTTTTCCAGGGTCGTTAAAGATTGGCATTGTGTGGTAAAGGACGAATAACTAAAGATGAAGGCTTTTGAAAATATTGTGAGCAACATTTTCTCCTTTTCTCTCAGTGTTTATTACTTTTAGATAGGCCAATGTCATCATTTTAGAAAATATCTTTTTGTCATCTGCAAATACTTATACTTTACAATTCTGAAGTTTTTTTGTTGGGAAAAGACTTCAATTATCTGTCATATCATAAATCTAGTTAACTCTTCACCAAACAGTCTCGGGTTTTAACATTCTTTGAGAAGAAGCCAATTGAAAACAGTGGAGGGAAAAGGGGAGAATGCTGGTAACCAGCATTTTCTCCTTTTCCAACAATGTTTTCTACTTTATCATGGAGAAATTCCACCATCTTAGCCACCTTTAATTTGTAGAAGGCAGATAATTATATTCAATTTGGACAAAATTTACTAGTGACCAAACAATAAAATTTTAGACTTGTCAAAATTTAAAACATTTGTGGACGACAAAATAAATGTGACCCAAAAAATGAAATTGATATGTGAAGGGTAGAAAACTTTGTTGGAAAATGAGAAAATGCTGGTAACCAGCATTTTCTCCTTTTCCCACAGTGTTTTTAAGGATTACTGTCTCAGAATTGTAAAACTCAAGATTGTATGGGAAAGAGTTAATTTTTGTTAAATATAATATTATTGTTACTTCTTTTTTTCCCCTTACTTTTACTGGAATTATGTTAATGTTACGAAACAAGAGTCATATTTATTTTGAGTTTTTCTCTGTTAAGAAATTGTGAAAGGTGGTAAAATTTTCCCCAAAAAAAGTATTTGGACATGTATATGAATCATGTTTTGGGAAAAGAGGGCTTAATGCATCTCTTTGTTGCATCATACCTTTACCAAACGACCAGATTTTTGACTTGTCCAAGTTGAAAGCATTTGCAGATGACAAAATAAACCCGACTCGAAAATTGAACCTTGACTTTAGAAGAGTAGAAAACATGGTGGGTGAGCTTGTCATAGGATTTGTCCCTTTCCTACAATGTTTTCAGACGGCTTCTTCCTCTGGGACGTAAAAAATGGGAATTGTTTGGTATAGGCTTGAACCAAGTAGGTCATCACAAAATTATGTACCAATTTGTTTAACAATTGCCTGAATCATGAGATAATGTGTGCCTTTCACATGCAGAAAATTATATAACGCAAACAATTGACTTTACACCCAGGTAAACCTGTACTGATTGCACAGGCTGACCTGGGTCAGTACTTTTTGCAGATGCATTAAGTTTACTTATCAAAGAGCAAGGCTGACATACATGTATATATTTAACCCTTTTACCACACAACGAAATTTTAGACCAGTCCGAATTGAAAGCATCTGCAAATCACAGTTTCAGTGTGGCTCATATCAAATGATTTTTCTTTGAAAGGGTAGAAAACATTGTGGGGAAAGGAGAAAATGCTAGTAATCAGCATTTTGTCCTTTTCCAATGATGTTTTAAAAAAAAGCTCTCTCTTTCAGGGGCATTAAAAGTCTTCATTGTCTGATAAAGGATAAAGCTTTTGTAGTGTTTTTGACAGTATCAAATGCCAGTAATGAACAATTTAACAAAAATGTTAAAATTGAATCTTTGAACAAGCAGCCAGTGGTCACATGAACAAATTGTGTTGAATTTACTCACTGTTATGTAACTGATGGATAAAAGTGATGTTTATAGTTTATGGTGGTGGGGGATTTTGCTGTGTTGACTCTGTTTTTATTTAAGTCTTTACCAAACAGTCAGGAGGATTAACCCATTACCACACAATCCCTACTTTTGACGCCCTTGAAAAAGAAGCCTTTAGAAAACCTTGTGGGAAAAGGAGAAAATGCTGGTAACCAGCATTTTCTCCTTTTCCCACAATGTTTTCTATCCTTCCAAAAAACAAATTTCAAATTTTCAGTCACTTTTATTTTGTTGTCTGCACATGCTTTTGATTTTGACAAGCCTAAAATATTGTCGTTTGGTAATGAGTTAACGACTCTTTTGAAGAAGGCTTTTGGAATCATCGTGCAAAACGGAGAGAATGCTGGTAACCAGTATTTTTTTCTATTTCTACATTTTTTTCCAATTCCTTTACTCGAGTCACATTTAATCTGTGGTTTGCAGTTGCTTTCAGTTTGAGCTTGTGATAGGATTTGTCTTTGGGTAAATTGTTAACCTTTTACCAGATGACAAAATTTTAGTCTTTTCCAAATTGAAAGCATTTGCAGATGATAATTTCAATGTGTGAAAATTTGTTTGATAGGGTAGAAAACATTGTGGAAAAGGAAAGAAATGCTGGTTACTAGCATTTTCTCCTTTTACCACAATGTTATGGAAAGGCTTCTTTCCTAGGGTCGTTAAAAGTCGTCATTGTGCGGTAAACAGTTAAAGCTAAAATTGATTTTGCTACTTGCAAAAGCTTTGAACCAGCCAGAATTTTGTTGTTTGGTAAAGTTTATATTGTCTCATCTATAAAAGATATTAACCCTTTACTAAACAATCCCTGGTTTTGACGACCCAAGGAAGAAGCCTCCTGAAAACACTGTGGGAAAAGGAGAAAATGCTGGTAACCAGCATTTTCTCCTTTTCTCACAATGTTTTCTACTCTTCTAAAGAAAAGTTTCACTTTTTTGAGTCATATTTATTCTGTTGCCTGCAAATGCTTGCAATTTGGACCAGTCTAAGATTTTTTTGTTCGGTAAAGAGTTAACTATTGTGATAGATATAGTACCGGTTATTTTTAGCTTGATGCTCCCTGATGGCTTTGGTGTACTCAGAATTAGTTTTAGAGATATATACTAACCCTGCTTACAAAATGGAGGAAAGGGTTGAAGAATGTGAAACCGTCCAATGGGGACCAACTGTATAATTCCCAAGTGCCATGTTACTCTCTACCAGACTTTTAACGCTTTTCCAAAGGACGAAATTTTGGACTGGTCCAAATTGAAATCACTTGCAAAAAATTGAAATTTTTTTCCAGCAGAGTAGAAACTGTGGAAAAAGGAGAAAATGCTGATTACCAGAATTTTCTCCTTTTCCAACAAGGTTTTCAAAAGGCTTACACCTCAGGGTCGTAAAAACCAGGGATTGATTTATTAAAGGGTTAAAGTTTAGACCTTTCCAAATTGAACATATTTTCAATCTACCACTTAATCCTTTACCATAGAATCCTGAGTTTTAAAGATCTGAGAGGAAAAAGCTTTTGAAAACATTGTGGGAAAAGGAGAAAATGCTGGAAACCAGCATTTTCTCCTTTTGCCACAATGTTTTCTACTGTATCAAAGACAGACACTATCATTTGAGCTACATTTAGTTTGTCGTCTGCAATTGCTTTCAATTAAGTAGAGTTCAAAATTTGTCATTTGGTAAAGAGTTAACTGGGTGTTGGACAAAAGCCCACTGGGACAAAAGCACACTAGGACAAAATCTCACTGGACAAAAGCCCACTAGGACAAAAACCCACAAGGACAAAAGCCCACTTTTAGTTATAAACATGTATATAATTTAAAAAAATCGTAATATATTTTGTGACCTGTCTTTCGAAAAGTAGAAAACATTATGTGAAAAGCAGAAAATGCTTTCTTACATAAATGATTTAAAAACAAAAAAAGATTTGGTAACACTCTTTTATAAACTAGGCTTTTGTCCTCCCTGCCAAAATGAACAGTGGGCTTTTGTCTAGGAGGCCTTTGTCCTAGTGGGCTTTTGTCCCTGTGGGCTTTTGTCCCAGTGGGCTTTTGTCATTCCCCAAGTTAACTTTTTACCCAACAACATTTCAAGCTTATGTGATAATTGGGAAAACACTGGGATTTTTCAAGGATAGAACACGTTGTGAAATAGAATACTAGTTACCAGCTTTTCCTCCTTTTTCACCTGTTTAAATTAGCCTTTTCTTCATTGAAGTATTTACTTCCAGAATTGTTTTATTAACTCATTACCAAACGACAGAATTTTAGGTTTGTCCAACTTGAAAGCATTTGCAGACAACAAAATAAACATGACTGAAATTTTGAAATTTGTTCTGTGAAGGGTAGAAAACATTGTGGGAAAAGGAGAAAATGCTGGTTACCAGCATTTTCTCCTTTCCCCACAATGTTTTCAAAAGGCTTCATTCTCAGGGTCGTCAAAAGTAGGGATTGTGTGGTAAAGGGTTGAGGGTTATGAGTAGGGATGGCAACGGTTAACCGGTTAACCGGTTAACCCATCGAATGACCGATTAACCGGTTAGGAAATTGGCAACCGGTTAACCAGAAACAAATATAGGCCTATAATATCAAAAGTTTACCAAAAATAATCATTATAAAAAAAATACAAAGTTAACTTTGCCGGTACTGACAACCAAAACTGCATCATACGAACATCCAATGTCGCCACTTGAGACGCGGCGGAGGTGTGATATACAGTTTGACACGTCTGTGCAATATTAAACATTGTTAATTCGCTAATTATCATCAGTCTCCGATAATAAACAATCGAACACGTGTCCTCTTTGGATCAAAGGCACTGGCTTATCGTAATTGATTTGCTTGGATTATTTCATTAAGTACCCGCCCCCAATCAAATATATGCATGGATTGACCAATCAGCATAAGACGGATTGAAATTTATAAGTCAATCAATCTGTGTTCAAGAAGGCATAGCGGTTTCCCTTCGTTCGTTCATTATCACTTCGATAAGTATCTTCGAAAATCATAGTGCAGAGGCTTTGAATTTGGGAGAGTCTAAAATTTAAACCTGTCGTTTGGGCAATGGCATGTTAACACCCGATCACTTAGCGATGGCCGCTTCGTTTGACGATCAATAAACCATACCATCATCTGTATGATTCTGTTTGTAGATTTTGTGAAGTTGTAAATAGCAGTGATCCCACTAGTTTTTTCTTTCGATGCAGCACTAAAGTCTGTTTTTTATATATCTATGCAAATTTACTGCTTAAAATCATTAAAAAGCTGAAAAGACGATCTGATGTGACTCTGATCGGACAATGTCGAAAGGAACATTTTGTTCTGTCATGGGTTTCCGTGTTTCTTGCATCGAGCATTTTTTCATGTGTTTAAATTTATGGATAGGTATTTCCGCCTGATTTGACAAAAGCATATCAAAAGGAGTAGCAAGTAACTTCAGATCCTGGTATTTTACACAAGTTACGCAGATAATGTTTTTTTTTTTTTTTTCTTTCCAACGTGAGGTTTCACGTGAAACCAAACTTTTTTACGTGAATTCCATTTCTATTAGGTGGTGTGCGCAATAATTTTCGTAGTGGAAACACTGAAATGGCCTGATAATTTCTAGTCCTCTATAGAAAACATTGTGGAAAATTGATTTTATTGCCGAGAGGGGGAAGAGATCGTCGATAGATTGGCCGTCTTTTGCGCTAAAGTATAGAAATAGTAAACATCACGGGAATGCATTACTCAAGCACCGGTTGTCAATGTCGACATATCAAGCAGGTACCCTCATCTTAAATGTTTTTACATGGTCGTTCGGTTAACCGGTTAACCGATTGAAAGATTGAACGGTTAACCGGTTAGCAAATTTACTAACCGTTGCCATCCCTAGTTATGAGGGTTTCCATGACTGTGTTTTCTTGGTTTGGCTGTTTTCAAAGAAAATTAAACATTATATACTGTTGCAGTGACGATATAAATATTATCATAGTTGGCACTGTCGTACGTATTGTTGAGCAAAAACTTAGACATCTTAGAATATTTCTGTTATTACTGAATACACTTAATGTTTGCTTCATACTTGGACAAATTATTAATTAACTCAATACCAAACAATAAAATTTTAGATTGGTCCAAATTGAAACCATTTGCAGACAACAAAATGAAAGTGAAATTGACGATAGATATCACTGGTCAAAAAGAAAGAAATTGGTTTTGGAATGGAAGAAAATATTGTGGGAAAAGGAGAAAATGCTGGTCACCAGCATTTTCTCCTTTTCCTACAGTGTTTTCAGAGAGCTTCTTTCTCAGGGTCGTTAAAAGTCAGGATTGTGTGGTAAAGAGTTAACTCATTACCAAACGACAGTATTTTAGGCTTGTCTACATCGAAAGCATTTGCAGACGACAAAATATAAGAGACTGAAAATTTTAAATTTGTTTTGTAAAGATTAGAAAAGGTGGGAAAAGGAGAAAAAGCTGGTTACCAGCATTTTCTCCTTTTCCCACAATGTTTTCTAAAAAAGTGAATGGGGAATCTATACAACAAGGGCAGGTAACTATCGAAGTATTTTCACACAGTAATGCCCCCATTTTTGTCTTATAAAATTTCACTGAAAATCATGCACCTGCAGCCAAGCTTGGCACACACGTTGAATTTCATTGCTTTTTTTTTTAAAGAATTAACCATTCAAGAAGCTTTGCCGGCCATAATTTCCTTTGCCGACATTATAAATCAAAGATCGGGCTGCACAAAAAGTGCAGCCTGTTCTTTGATCTATTTTGCTCGCTCTGATGCAAGACTGGGCAAAAGCAACCATGAAACTGTGATTATAGTTTGTCTTATTTCTGCACCGAATATAAACGTAGGTTTTATTAGGCATACAAAGGGTTAACACATTCCCAAACATTCCCTGGTTTTAACGAACATGAGGAAGAAACCTGAAGAAAACATGGGAAAAGGAAAAAATGCTGAAAACCATTATTTTATTCTTTTCCGACAATGTTTTCTACTCTTTCAATATCAAGTATCAGTCTGTTTTAGCCATATTTTATTTTGTCTTCTGCAGATGCTTTCATTTGGACAAGTCTAAAATTGGTCGTTTGGTAAAGATTTAAAGCAGAAAAGTTGTTTAGTTTTTATAACAATTATTGCGCATGGTTTTGTTTGATCATTGTATAGGCTTTTGTATTATCCTTGTTTTGTCATTGTGATTCTGTACACATGAACAAATAAAAGTTGTTTTATAACTGTTTTTGTCATAGTTATCAGTTCGTTCTGTAGGTTCATCAGCAAAAAATCCATCAAGGTTAAACCTAAACCCTTTCCCAAACAAAAAAATTTAGACTCTTCCAAAACCAGGAGCACCCACAGACCATCATTCAAAATTGGTGCACATGTGCTGTTAGTCTCTGATAGAATAGAAAACATTGTAGGAAAAGGAGAAAATGCTGGTTACCAGCATTTTCTTGTTTTCCAACAATGTTTTCAAAAGGCCTCTTTCTCAGGGTCATCAAAAGTCGGGATTGTGTGGAAAAGAGTTAACCTACTAGATAAATGAAACTTTCAAGTTGATTAGTAAAAAGCCAAAATGTTTCTGTTTCAAAGAGGAAACTATTTCGCTATGTGACGGTATAGATCCATGATCAGATGGCATGTTTTATCCCAGATGAGGCAAATTTTCTCTCTGGCGATTTTTTAGCTCCACTGGCCGAAGGCCAGCAAGCTATTGTCATGGCGTTGTCTCCGTTGTGCGTGAGTGCGTCTGTAAACTTTTTTAGCTCACCTGAGCACACAGTGCTCATGGTGAGCAATTGTGATTGTGCTGTGTCCGTTGTGCGTCGTACGTTGTCAACTTTTTGGTCGGATACTCATGAAAGTTGGTCAGGATGTTTGTCTCGATGAAATCTCGGACGAGTTCAAAAATGGGTCATGTGGCGTCAAAAACTAGGTCACTAGGTCAAATCTTAGAAAAACCTTGTGTACGCTCTAGAGGTCACATTTTGAGTTGGATACTCATGAAAGTTGGTCAGGATGTTTGTCCTGGATGATATCTCGGACGAGTTAGAAAATGGCTCATGTGGGGTCAAAAACTAGGTCACTAGGTCAAATCTCAGAAAAACCTTGTGTACACTCTAGAGGCCACATTTTCAGTCGGATACTCATGAAAGTTGGTCAGGATGTTTGTCTGGATGATATCTCGGACGAGTTTGATAATGGGTCATGTGGGGTCAAAAACTAGGTCGCCAGGTCAAATCTTGGAAAAACCTTGTGTACGCTCTAGAGGCCACATTTTCAGTCGGATACTCATGAAAGTTGGTCAGGATCTTTGTCTGGATGATAACTCGGACGAGTTTGAAAATGGGTCATGTGGGGTCAAAAACTAGGTCACCAGGTCAAATCTTAGAAAAACCTTGTGTACGCTCTAGGGGCCACATTTTCAGTCGGATACTCATGAAAGTTCGCCAGGATGTTTGTCTGGATGATATCTCAGACGAATTTGAAAATGGGTCATGTGGCATCAAAAACTAGGTCACTAGGTCAAATCTTAGAAAAACCTTGTGTACGCTCTAGAGGCCACATTTTCAGTTGGATACTCATGAAAGTTGGTCAGGATGTTTGCCTGGATGATATCTCGGACAAGATCGAAAATGGGTCATGTGGGGTCAAAAACTAGGTCACTAGGTCAAATGTTAGAAAAACCTTTTGTAGGCTCTAGAGGCCACGTTTTCAGTCCGAAACTCTTGTAAGTTGGTCAGAATGTTTGTCTTGATGAAATCTCAGATATTTTGAAAATGGGTCATTGGGGGTTAACAACTAGGTCACCAGGTCAAATCTTAGAAAAACCTTGTATATGCTCTGGATGCCACATTTTCAGTCCAACACTCTTGAAAATTAGAATGTTTTCCTTTATAATGTCTTGGATGAGTTTGAAAATGGGTCATGTTGGGTCAAAAACTGGGTCAATAGGTCAAATGTTATAAACACCTTTTGCATGCTCTGGAGGACACATTTTCAGTCTGACACTCCTAAAACTTCTTCATAATATTTGTCCTGGTGATACCTTGAATGAGGGTGAAAATGGGTCATGTGGAGTCAAAAACTAGGTCAATGGGTCAAATATTAGAAAAACCTTGTGTACACTCTAGAGGCTACATTTTCTGCCTGATACTCTTTAGACTTGGTCAGAATGTTTGTTTTGGTGATGTCTTAAATGAGTTTGATAATGGGTAATTGTCAGGTCCAAAACTAGGTCACTTGATGAAATCTTAGAAAAACCTTTTGTACACTGTAGAGGCCACATTTTCAGTCAAATACTCATGAAACTTGGCCAGAATGTTTGTCTTATTGATATCTCAAAAGTGTTTGATGATGGGTAAGGTCTGATAAAAAACTAGGTCACTGGGAAACTAGATGGTGCATGTTTGGTCAATAAACCCAGGTGAGCGACTTCAGGGCCATCATGGCCCTCTTGTCTTTAAAAAACTTCTCCTCAGAAACTATTGACTGGATTTTTACCAAATTTCACAGGAATGTTCCTTGGATGGTCCTCTTTCAAATTCCTTCAAATAATTGTGTTCCATGAATAATTCTGCCATGGCAACCAAAGTAAAAAACCTTTAAAAATCTTCTCCTCCGAAATCACTGATTGGATAGCATTATTTTTTTGCAGGAATGTTCCTTAGATACAGGTCTACAGAATTCCTTGAAAAAAAGAAAGATTGGTCAAAAAACATGGCTTTCATGGGAGACTCATTTTCCTTTTATGGTATAAAGTAAAATCTTTGAAAAATTTCTTCTCTCAAACTACTTGTTTTGATTTCATTGTTGTATTGCAGGTTAGTTCCTATGGTGGTAAGTCTTTACCATACAATCCTGACTTTTAACCACCCTAAAGAATAAGTTTCTGGAAAACACTCTTGGAAAAGGAGAAAATGCTGGTAATAAGCATTTTCTCCTTTTCCCTCAGTGTTTTCTACTCTATCAAAGAGAGAAATCATCATTTCATCAATGTTTAATTTGTTGTCTGCAAATGCTTTCAGTTTGGTCACATCCCAAATTTTGTCGTTTGGTAAAGAGTTAAAGATGGTTGCTTTACATAATCTATAATCCTTTTCATATAAAACAAGAGAACCTCTGCACTTTGATTAGTTCTGGTAAAGGTTTGTTGACCTACTGGTGATCTGGTACAAAGAAGGACAGGGCTTTACTGTTGTGATAAGGCATTTTGTTATCCAATCAAACTGATCCCTGACAAAGAAGACTTTAGAAAACATAGTGGGAAAAGGAGAAAATGCCAGTAACCTTTTCCCACAATGTTATCTACCCTTCACAAAACAACTTTCAAATTTTCAGTCACTTATTTTTTTATCTACAAATGTTTTCCATTTGGACAACCCTAAAATGTTGTCGTTTGGTAATGAGTTACCTATAACCAGAAGACAAAATTTTTATAACTGGCCATGATTGAAAGATGTTGCAGACAACATAATAAATCTTCAAATTAGTAAAACTTGTATCAAAAGGGTAGAAATTATTGTGTAAAACTAAAAAAATGCAGGTTACTTTTATTTTCTTCTTTTCTCACAATTTTTTTCTATAGTGACCTAAAATGCTGGAATGAATGGTAATTGTTAAAAAGTTCTCTTCACCGTTACAGGAAAATCAGGCCTGTGGAGCGATACAGGCGCTCAAGCGCCTCTAGTTTCCTCTAGCCTCTGATTATTGAATACATTGAATGGTTGATTAAAAACAGGCCCTGTTTAAATATCAAGTCACAACTGATGAACTATCTTCATGGCTTTTGACTACCTTTCTTAGTAGAAAGGTAGTCAGCAAAAAGGTAGTCAGAAGCCATGGAAGTTCATTAGCTGTGTCGGTACTGGTGTGAGAAAGCCAAGATAGATATGTTCATGTGCACTGACTGCCGTTATATGACCGAAGCTGTTCAAACAGCATTGAACTTAACACAAACTATACAATACACATTCTGCTTAGTATGATCTTGATTTTACACTGTCTGTAAAAGGACTTTGAATTACAGTTAGCAGCCTGTGGGTTAAATTTCTTGTATTGGTGTCAGCCTCATGATTGTTTGCTGTTGTGCTTCATCTCTACCAAACGACAAAAGTTTAGATTTGTCCAAATTAAAAGCAATTTAGAACTGTAAATTAAATTGTGGCTAAGATGATGGGATTTGTCTTTCACAGGAAAGAAAACATTGGGGTGTTTTCTCCTTTCACCACAATGTTTCAAAAGCCTCATGTATTGGATTTTTTTAAAGAATAAATTATTTAACTATGAATTGATTGTGGCTAGAATGATTGGATTCATCTTGAAAGGGGAAAAGCATTGTGTGAAACGGGAGAAAATGTTGGACACTAGCATTTTATCCTTTTACCTCTGTGTTTTCAATAGCCTTCAACATAAAGTTAAAACTTGGGATTGTGTGGTAAAGGCTTACCTTTCTTTCAGACATGATCCTTTTCAGATTTCTGTTACAGTCTCAAAATGAAACTTTGGTTGCTATAGCAACAAATCAAAATAAATTTAAGACTATTCAAAATCATCTGAGGCACAGCAAACTGGATTTCCCTTTAATGTTGCATTTATGATCCTTGGTTGGAGTTCTTCAAATGTGGCTGTAAATTATATTATATTCAAAGGGAAATAACCCAATATCAGATGATAGTAAATAACCCTCCTTTGATTTCCCATATATTTTTTACTAAATACATGCTGGTTACTAACACCATATTGTATTCAGCAAATATCCTTGTGTGGCATGTGTTAGTTATGGTTTTTCAATATGTTACATTCCAACATTAACCACCAGTTTGAATGGAGGTTTTTAACTCAGTGTTCACCATTGCTAATTTATACCCTATTTTTGATCCCTTAATGTCTCAAAGTTTAGCCCAGTCCTTTCTTTTGTCCTTTAATGCAATACACTTTGTTTGGACATAAAGGACAAATGCAACCCTGAAATTGCAATTGTTTGGGTTTTATTCTACATTAAATTATAGCTCGTCACACATTCTAAGATTAATCTCAAAGATTTTCTGAGATAATTTTTAATGTTTGTACATCCCTAGTACCAGTTTCGTAATTTTTTAATTTTTCTTTTTTGAGTTTCGTGAAAGTGGACGATTCATTGGCCCACACAATGGGCGCAAGTACTGGTGTAGTTTCCAGGAAGTAGAATCGAGAGACATGGTAAGTATAATATGCGAGAACTTGCCTCTTATTCTATGTAAAATAAAAATGTTTAAACTAGACAAAGTCCTTAATTAAGGCGCGTCTAGCAGCCTAAGGGTTAAAGCTCCTCATACAATTATGAAAGTGCCTAACTTTTACCCAGAAAAGTTAGTAGATAATAGCCTTTCTGTCAAATACATTCATATTACGGATGAGGCTGTTGAAACTTGACTGTGTGTTACATGGTTCAGATTTGTAAACATATAGAAGTTACGAATCTGATTACCGGTATATAGAGCAAGGGACAGAAAAACACAGGGAATTTGTCCTCATTTAGAACCGGAAACGCCAACAGCGATTCCTTCGAAGGCCTGCACAATATGAAATGCATTTTGTATCCCTCGTAATCTTTGTAATTTTTCAGCCATCAAGGGCAACATTTTGCATTGAGATTACAGTTATTAAAAAAAGTCAAAACGTTGAGAACGCTGAAGTGGTATTTGTCAAGGAACCCGTTGTTTGGAATTAATAATTTGCAATAAAAAGAGAAATTTTGTTAAAATACCGGCTTAAAAGTCAACCTACTATGGAAGTAAATACCATATCGGTTGAAGGGAGAGTACTAATGACAAAGTTTAGATTGAGTATTGGTGGTCTCCCTTTGATCATAAGGCGGAGTTAGAAGCAACGTCCCTTGACAGTGGAATGCTTTATGGATAGAGAGAAAAAACATTTGAATATATCATATAAAATTAAGTTTGTACCTGAAACCTATGATTTTGAAATATCTTGAGCCGTTAACATGTAATTCCTAACATTACAATCAATTATTTCGATCTAAAAATATTCATTCTCAATCAAATGGAGCAGTGCGCAATCATAGGATGAACAAGCCATGGGATGAACTGGTTTTGGAACGAAAAAGCCCAGGACCAAGCGATCGATAGACAAATTTTGTATCGTTGCGCCAACAGAAAACTATGAGCGAGAGAAGCTATTTTCAATCAAAAAGTAGCATTTCCACGATCGATGGCCTCACCCAATGTATTTCAACATGCTATTTCAAATTACATAACTGAGTGCTACCGAAAAACTCATTTGCTTGAGAAAAATTGAGTTTAATTGTGTTTATTTCCTTCGGCTTTGCACAAAATACGAGACGTGGTCCGCAAAGTTCAAAATTGATCTCATAGTGTATTGTCTTCTACAAATACCACAAAAATAAAATGAGCAACAACCTTGCTGAAAAGTGACTGGAAACGAGTATAGATCTAATATGTCGATAAGAATTGCAACAAATAGAGACACTTCAGTTCTGACATAAAATCGAGATTTTCCCTTTAATCCTATGGTTCCTAAGCGCCATTCAATGACCTGCAGTCTGATCTTCAATCAACACTGTTCGATAAGGAGGTAAGTTCTCCAAATATACATTTGCAATACTTAGCAACATTTAGGTTTTTGCTTTTGACTTGATAGTTTCATTTAACCTTTTTAGCAGGTTAAGGTTTAAAACACCAAACAAATAAACTGATCAGCAAAGCTGGATCGACACAAAGCCCACAGAGAAAACACGTAGTTTACTTCCTTTTGTTACTCGTTTGAGCAATGTAATAGTAAGCAAAAGGGTTTTGTACATATTTCCGTGATATATTGTACCAAGTAAGATATTACATAGTCATGAATAAATCAGTCATTATCAGTTGAATCCCGAGTCGATACTTTTTGCAGATGTCTTAAGCCCCTTTTTCACAGGGCGTTACTCAATTCTAAAATGGACTTGTATAATATACAAGAGCAAAAAGTGATAATACCCCATGTAATGTCATCATAAACTTACGTAAGACGTAATAAAAAGTTATTAGGCCACAGACAGTATACCTAGACAGTATCAAGGTGTTTAGTCACATGACCTTGTCAGTGATCACCTGTACATGTTTAAATGTTTAAAACATTTGTAAGTTTACCGATTCCTTCATCTATGTGTACATCTCCACTCTTTTTGACCTGAAATTTACAGGGGGGAGAGAGAGAGACAGACAGACAGACAGACAGACAGACAGACAGACAGAGAGAGAGATGACAAAATTTTAGACTTGTCCAAATCTAAAGAACTTGCAGATGACAAAAAATAATTATTTCACTCAGAATATTGAGATCTGACTAGTCTAGTATAGGGAAGAAAATATTGAGGAAATAAGAAAAATGGAAAATGCTGGTTTCCAGCATTTTCTCCGTTTTCTACAATGATTTTAAAACCATTTTCCTCGTAGTCGTTTAATTCTTTACCAAACGACGAGACTTTAGTCGGGTCCAAATTGAAAGCACTTTCAGACGACAAAGTAAACCTATCTCAAAAATTGAAACATGTTTCCAGCAAGGTAGAAAACATTGTGAGAAAAGGAGAAAATGCTGGTTACCAGCATTTTATGCTTTTCCCACAATATTATCAAAAGTCTATCTCAGGGTTGTAAAAACCATGGATAGTTTGGTAAAAGCCTAAGGTCGTGTTTGTGTGGTAAATGATTTAAAAAAGAAGAGTTAAGACGAAGATCTGCGTTCATGGACATGCCGGCTGATCCCAGTCTTTCCTTTTGACTAGTGATATCTATCGTCAAAGTACGACCGGTCCGAGTTCGAATATGATTGCATCATACAAGATCATGCTACACAGAGCGTTCAGTCTAATCTTAGAACGAAAGTGTCCGTATTTGTTAAGGGATGTACTAAAATTTAATATCAGCCATGCACTGTGAAAAGGGGGATTAATGCAACTGTGAAAAGTATCGACCCATGTCAGCCTGCGCAGTTCGCGCAGGCTGACAAGGACCGAAACGTTTCGCTTTCTTTACATTTTTAGCATGTCAAAGGATAATTCTGCCTCATGCTCCAGTCTGATCTTTTGAAACATTCATATTTTATGGATCCATTATTATGTGGTGACATGCCTGGTGTGATGCATCACAGAGACGCTATAAGCCCCTTTCTTGCCGGAGCAGGGCTCATAGAGTTCAGAGAAAAGGGGGGGGGGGGCAGAGAGACTTTAATCCTTATTCTACTGAATAAACTAAATGAAACTTTCTAGCCGATAGTAAAAACCTAAAGGTGTCTATCTCTAAGTTATTTTCTGGGAAGGGATATCTCCTTATCGGACACTGTAGATCCAAGATCAGACTGCACCTTATGTGCAGTCTGATCTTGATCTACATTGTCCGCAAAAGGTCAGTGAGTTGCGCTTAGCAGCAAAAGGGTTACGATTTCTCTTTGTCAAAATACTGGACAATGTAGATCCTAGATCTATAAGATTGCACCAGCATAGTACTTAGTCTTATCTTGACCTCCACTGTCGCAAAAAAAAACACCTGAAATCACCTTTGGCTATAAAGGATTTCACAACCTAAGAAGCAACTTTACACTTGACCTTAATGATACTATTCGCAGATAATATTTTCAGCATGACTCGGATGTTGTATTTATGACTATACTACTGTAAAGAGTATCTTTGGTACTTTGATTATGCTCGATTGAGACTCATCACTCCCAGTTCTTTGATTGTGTTAAAATCGCCATCTCTCGGTCTCTAGAATTAAAAGAAAATGTCGATCGAAACGCAATAAAAACACTACAGCTCCCTTTGTATCTTAACTTTCCTAAAGCAATCGAACCTGAAACCCAACAAACTTAACATCAAATAATGGAATTTGTGTGTAAACGGGTAGAAAGCGATGTTGTTAAAGAAGATAATAATGCTCGTTACTAGTATTTTCTTCTTTTTTCTCTAAGAGGTTTTAAAAAACAGGATAGCAAAAGTAAAGGGCTAAATTTTCATCAAACGATACTATGATGTAATATGGGCCCTACCTTAAGAAGAAGGCTTTATATTATATTAAGGAAATGGGAGGAAATACTTGTAACCAGCATTTTCTCTTTTCCTACAATGGGTTTTAATAGATCTATTTCACTTTAAGAAAGAATTAAAATTTCAAGCTTTATTATTTTTTTGTCTTCAAATGCCCTTAACTTGGTAGAGTCATAAAAGTTTTGTCGTTTGGTACATGATTCGGGTATGCTCTGTGAAATAGGGACTTACTGCATATGGAAAGATGTACTGTCCCACGTCAGCCTGCACCGTCTGCACGGGCTGACTGAAGTCGTCAAAGTTAAATACATCTATGTTCAAGGACCACACTGCCCAATAATTCA
Organism: Tridacna crocea; assembly: GCA_943736015.1. Lineage (NCBI taxonomy): Eukaryota > Metazoa > Mollusca > Bivalvia > Cardiida > Cardiidae > Tridacna > Tridacna crocea. The sequence continues at coordinate 45,548,944 of OX031064.1, forward strand.
ATCGGTTGTTATACAAAACATATCACGAAGATGCATTAACCCTTAACTGCACCATGAATGCCAACCTTTAACGACTTTTAGAAAACATTGTGGGAAAAGGAGAAAATGCTGGTAACCAGCATTTTCCCCTTTTCCCACAATGTTTTAATCCTGTCAAAGAGTCCGCTAGGGAGTTAAGTCCCGTTTTCTCGGAGCGCGGCTAAAATATGAATTACATGTACAATTAGTATTTATGATGTACATGACAGCCCTACAGCTACACTAATTGTCTTCATAAGTACCTGTTTTATTGGAATATTTAAGCCGGGGTACTACATTGCATGGCGAACAGATTTTTCCAGATATCTGATGGAGTAGGGGCGTCTTTGCAGGACACGGGTAAGATTTTATTTTGATTTGCATATTCATGAAGTACTTTTTTTTTGTCTTTATCCAGACATCAAAATTTTTGGTTCATCTATTTTAAACCTTATCTTTCTAAACATGAGAAATGAAACTTTCTAGCTGAAGGTAAAAACTCAAATTTTATTATTTCAAAGGTTTGTTTCGAGGGTAATATATCTTCTAATCGGACAGTATAGATCCAAGATCAGACTGTGCGTACCGTGCAGTCTGATCTTGATCTACACTACACACAATAGGTCAGAAAGTCTTGATTGTTAGGCTATGAATTAATCCCATTTGCTAATGACAGCATAAATGTGGCTCAAATGATGCGGTTTTATGTGTAAAATGCTCGAAAACATTGTGGAAAACGAATGAAAATGGCTGGTTTTGAGCATAGTTATATTTTCCCACACTGATTTCAGAATTTTTCCTCTGTGTCAGAGTCTTAAACACACAGGGTTAAGGATTAAAAATCGGGAAAAAAACATCGTTTTCTTTTTTTTTCCGTTTTGTTTTCCCTTAACTTTAATTATACCATTCTCTTTAAGGGGTGGAAAACAGACAATCCTGTATTACAACAAACCTAAGCAACATGGCTTTTGAAAAGATTGTGGAAAAAGTAGGTAATGGATGACCAGATATTGCCATTACCTACTTTTCTGACAATCTTTTCAAAAGTCATGTTGCTTTGGTTTGTTCGAACGGACAATTTGTCTAGTAAAGGAAAAGAATTTATTCGTTACTGTTCATTCTTAGTGACATATAGAGGCAATATTGCCTGCAACATACGAAAAGGGGGCATTCGGACATTTGCGTAAAGTGTCGTCTCGGACCAGCCTGCGCAGTCCGCGCAGGCTAATCCGAGACGGCACTTCACGTCAACATTAGATTTTGTGCTACATTAGACTCGCTTGAAACAGAAAATCACACACAATCAAATAGTGTCGTCTCGGATCAGACTGCGCGCACTGCACAGGCTGATCCGAGACGACACTGTTCGCAATTGTCCCAATGTCTCTTTTCGCGTGTTGCAAGGCATATGAGAAGATTATGTAACGAATAATTTCTCCTATTGCCACACTGTTTTTAGAGGAAGTTTGCTTAAGATGAAGAGTGTAAAGGGTTAACATGACATGTTACTGATAAATACAGTAATAATGGGATCTAATTGTTTTATAATGACATTTGTGTATCAATCAGAACTAATTAGACACACGTCAAAATCACTTCTATCGTCCAGGTATGGTATGACCATGTTCTATAAAAAGGGGGCTTAATGCATCTGCAAAAAGTATCGGCAAAAATTTTTACGCCTATGTCAGCCTGCGCAGTCCGCGCAGGCTGACATAGGCCGAAGAATTTTTGCTATTTGCTACTGATCAATTTTCTGCATGTCAAACGAGCTTTACCAGTCTACCTCATGAATTATTTTTTTGTTAGAAAAAGTAGGTTTTATGGAGCCATGATAAAGTGATGACTCGCTAGAGAATTCTTTTAGCTCAGTGGTTATGGTTATGGCATTGCCCTTTCGTCCGGGCGTTCTAGGTTCGAATCCTGCAAGGTACCTGTACTTCAGCGATGAATTTCTTCATGTGTTTCTTTGTTCGTAAGATGGGATTGGCCATTTGTTGTCTATTTTAATAGACTTACCCCCTAATTAGGCTTTCTGTCATCGAAATGATGACATTTAAGGAGGGGGGGGGGAGTGTTACGGGAGATCACTCCTTCCTTACTGCATAGCTTTCCCGTATAAACTCAACAACTGCGTCAGGGAGAAGTCTCTGTGGCTCGTTACGAGCAATTTCTCCTTTTCCCACACTGTTTTTAAAATACTTTTACTGCAGACATGTAAAAACCAGAGGTTGTACGGGAAAGGGCTAAGTCTTTACCAAACATCAAAATTTCAGATTGGTCATTTGAATGTATTTGCAGAGGACAACTTAAAAGATGCTAATAAGATGATTTTTTTCTCTTTTGTTTGATAGAAACATTATGGGGAAAGGAGAAAATGCTGTTTACTAGCATTTTCTCCTTTTCCCATAGTGTTTTCAAAAGGCTTCTTTTTACTGGGTAGTTAAAAGTCGGGATTGTGTGGTAAAGGGTTAATTTACTCTCCTTCGGCATCGATGAGAAGCGCTCTGGAGCAAAAAATGGGGGGGGGGGGTTTAAGCATCTATCATATGCGTTGTACTAGGCAAGTTATTGTATAATTATGTATCCGTAAAGCTCATTTTGTCTACCAACCTATCCCGATGTAGATTGGTCCTTTGGCATGCCGAAAATTGACAAAAAAAACAAAACGTTTGGACTCGGGTCAGTCAGGGCAGATTGCGCAGCTTGACCTTGTCGATATTTTTCGTAGATGCATTATATTCCTTTTAACAGAGAGTGGCTCACTTGAACTCGGCTTCTTCGACGGCCATAAATAACATTCCACTCAAACTAAAATTAATTTTAAGGAAAGACCTGTATTTAATTGTTTCTTTACGATACTGAAACCATTGTGGAGGCAAAAGTACGTCTTCATCGTCCAAATATTTTATAGCATTTTCTTTTTGAATCCTTTCAGGTGTTGACGCAGTTCAAACATGAAGGCGACTTTCATCACCTTTTTGACCTGTCTCTACATACAGATAGCAGTGCCACATCGCCTCCCAACCGGTGGCATCGCCAGGCACCGTAAACTAAGACCAATGATAATACCAGTACCACAGCCACGTCAAGTTCCACATCCTATACTGACAATGCAGAGATATTTGAAACCCTATAGACTTCCTGGCTTAGGGCATAGAAGCCCAATAAAACCATTTCATTTCATGAAGAAGTATTTCGTTAAAAAGGCCATGCCCAGAAAGTTAAATACGCAACATCATTTACGGTTAAGACCAACTGTGTTGAATCAGCCTCGTAACATGCATCGTTTACCTTTGTCAAACGTCCGATCTCCACGTATCCGAGGAAATTTTAGAAGACTTGGAAATACGCCACTGCCGGTGATGTTTCGCAGACACCTTCAATCGGCTGGTCCCAGAACACCGGTGAGAAGACATGGTTCTGCCTTCATGGGAACCAATATATTTGGCATGCGTAGAGTTACAATGGTTGGTGCACGGCCCGGACCTTTCCGATTCCCAATCAGGGATGACGATTTTGATGATTTCGACTTTGAAATTCCAGGTCGTAGAGTAAGTGATACAGACATGTTAGATGATTTGAATGACATTGATGACACATTTGATGAAAGGTTTGAGGAGGGCTTTGGTATGGTTGGCGGGATTCCCAGAAGAACAAGACAATCAAATGACTTCAGCAGAGATACATTCAGGACAAGACCAAACACAGCTGGAGGCTTTGGGCTTGACTTCAACCAACTACCACAGGGAAGAAGTGGTATGATGGTTAACAGTGAGACAGAAATGACATTTAGAGACAACCTTGGACCACGTGGTCGTTTTAATGAACAAATTACTACGCCAGTCACCGAGTTTGATGACAGCAGATTTAAAAAGCAATTTTCTGATTTTGTTGATGATGTTCTAGACTCTGATAAAGTCGACATGGAAAGAATACATGACAATTTTGAAAGAGACGATAAACAGCATGAGGAATTGCTTTCTAAAATTGAAACCAAAGCTAAACCAAATCCAGGCATCATTAGAGCTGATGACGTCCCGGATCTTGTTGATGTTGATGATAGTTCACGGAAAACTGTAATAGAAGGATTTGAGATGCTTGGAGATCGACATAACAACAGAGTATCGGATATTATAGATATATTTCAAGGTGATCTTTTTGATCTCCCAACAGACCCGTTCTCGAAGGCACGTTCTGAAGACGATATAGACCAATTAGATGACGATAACAGAACAGGTACATTTGCTCTTTTGGGGATCGATCCCGCGTCTCTTACACCTACTCAAAAAGACAACCAAAGTCCTGGTGTTGTTACTGTCCCGTCATTGCAACCCCAGTCAAAGAATAAAGAAAGTATCCCTGTGAAATGGCCACTCGATTTTGGGTTTTCTAACGATGTAAATATGAACATTGTTCTGAATGACGTTCCACCAGCTTCAAGCTTATAGGTGGAAGACAGGTTTTCTTCAGGCATGGCTAACACATGTGCATGTACATGCGTCAAGCTTGTAAATGGGGTGGCAAGTGGTAAATACATGTTTATTTATGTTAATTTCATAAATATTTATTTTCGTTCGTTATATGGTTTATACATTGTATATAAATGTGTGTGAATGTTTATACATCTTACGGTCTTTTAAGTTTACATGGCTTATCTATCACATTTTTAAATGTACACAAATAAATAGAAATTGAAAGACGGGTGTATCAGTTGCAACGGTCACCGATAATTTTGCCTTTTGAAATATTTACATTACGTGTTTTGCGATATAATTGCATTTTATTTTTACAAGCTCAAGTATTACTTTTATAACGAATTTAATGTAACGATTTAAATGTTTACCAAACAATCCCTGGTTTCAAAAACTCTGACGAATAAGCCTCTTGAAAACATTGTTGGAAAAGGAGAAAATGCTGGTACCAGCATTTTCTCCTTTTCCCCCAATGTTTTCTACCCTTCCCAAAACAAACTTCAACTTTTGAGTCGCATTAATTTTATTGTCTGCAAATGCTTTCAATTTGGACAATCTGCATTTTCTTATGAAAACAGTATTTTGTAATACATTTGTACTTTTTTACAGATTAAATCATTGTCTTTGTAACAGATTTGTAGATTCTCACGGTGAAGAACCACTAATTCAACATCTAGTGAACATCTCGTTCTATAAGTTAAGATTTCCTTTTATGCCTTAAATTTGAATTCTCTTACATGACAGTGTTTTGTAATAGTTTTGCATTTACATACAGATGAAAACAGTATTTTTGTAATAAATTTGTACATTTTTTATAGTAATCACAACATCTATTAACCATTTTGATCTCTTTGTTTACAATTTCTTACATATTAAAACAGTATTTTGCATTAAACTTGCATTTCGTTACAGATTGAAATATCATTTTTGTAATAAATTTTCATTTTCTCCAAGTATAAAGACTAATACTTCTAAAGAAGGCGTACATGTGACATCCGGTGTATGCATGGATCAAGGTGAATTAAGGTTATTTATCTGTAACTAAACCACTTCCTGCTAAATAACTAATATAAATTTTTAAGCTGATAGTAAAACCCCAAACATTGCCATTTCAAAATTTTGTTTGGGGGGAATATATCTGCTCATCGGACAGTGTAGATTCAAGATCAGACTGCACGTTCTGTGCAGTCTGATTTTGATCTACATTTTCCGCAAAAGGTCAGCAAGTCTCACTTAGCAGCTAAGGGTTCTTTCCCAGCTCTGTTATTAACAATGTTCCGTGAAAATGGGGTTTATTGCATCAGCAAAAAGTAATGATTCATGTCAGCCTGTGCAGTCCAGGAAGGCGGACATGATCAGTGCTTTTTCCTATTCGTAAAGGGTTCTGCTTGTAAAAAGGCCATTCTACAACATACTTCAATCGCTGCTTGGTGTTTGACGCTGTTTTAAACATTTAGTTCTGCACTTTATAACATGATTTTCCACAAGACACTGCCTGCTTTCCCATATAACTATTGTCGAAACTATTACCAGCAATGGGCTGGAGAGGAAGGAATCCTGTCGCGATGATGACAATCAGCTATCATCGGAGAGAAATTGTGTAGGCAGAGAATACCCAGCCACTTAATATATATAGAGTTTGGAAATAACTAGCGCTATCACTAAACGTGATTATACCCCACCAGCTCCTTGCCACAAAAACAGGGTCTGTATTCACCAACCATTCTTAAGAACGTTCTTGGTCTTATTCTTCAAGATTTCCTGACTGTGAAAGTAACAGAACTTCTGATTGGCTAAACCAAATGGTTTAGCCAATCAGAAGTTCTGTTACTTTCACCCTGACAAAATTCCAAAGAATGAGACCAAGAATGTTCTTAAGAATGGTTGATGAATACAAACCCAGATCTTTGTCACAGAATGAAGAAAGGTTTAGTACAAAAGTAAGAGTTGAAAAAAGTTCAAGGGGAGATAATTCCGTAACAAATTGCAGCAGGGTCATGAAAATTGCACATGCACAACTTCATATATATATAGGAACCCTGTATGTAAATTCTAGTTCAGTACAAGACTAGCAATTGTAAAGGCTGCCCCTTGCCCTGTTTTGTGTGAGGGAAGAAGTCAGTAAATCTTCTTTTCGTAGTCATAATTCATTTTTAGCGAGGAAAATTGTCTGAAAAACAGGTTTGTATGTATAATTACCGACTCCACATCGCATTTTCATTCTAAACACTGATATGTCGGGAACCAGGCGCAAAAAACAGAGACAGGTTCAGTGTGTGAGATAAATTTTCAATAAAAAAAATTTAATTTTTAAAACTCTTGTAAGACCAGTCATAATTTTTATATTGGGTTTTTTTTCATTAAGTACATTAACAACACACGATTCTCATTAATGAATTTTAATTCAATCAAAAGTATTTTAGTACAGATGTTAACCCATAGAAAGCCACAAGCTATGCACACTTGAAATGTAACATTAGTACACAGTGTAGATCAAGATTAGACTGTACAAAACATGTAAACTGATCTTGGATCTTCACTGTCCAATGCTGAAAGACTTTTCAAAAAAAAAAAGCTGAAAAAAAAAAACATTTCAATTTTTTTTAATAGTTGTGAAAGATCTTTATTAAAACTATTTGGCAAAACTACAAAACTTTAGACTCATTACAATTGCAGAATCATTTACAGAATTACAATTTATATGTGGCTTTGTAATTTGATTTGTATTTAACGTAGTGGACCCGTAATAGAAAACAGTTATTTCCACTATAATATTATCGTACAAAATTTTCTAAGATTAAAAATGAGTATTACTGTACTAGTTTCACCGAGCCACTTTTTCCTTTTGTCCTTCTTAGAATTATAATTTATGAATCTAAAACCACTATATTCTCATTACAAAGTCACATGATAATTACCTCCCTTTTCTGGAAACTAACAAAAGTATCAACAAATAGTTTTAAGATAGACATCAAAGGAATTTCTGGTCGGTTAAAAATGTGCTGGTTTTTCCTCTATCTGTTCCAGTGATCTCTTTTTGTCCTGACCCAATTTTGGATCTGTATTACATATCACTAGGATAGACATTCTGATTGGTTATAGTATCAGATGGAAACTGGTCTCAATAGTACACACCTGTTTTTTTCTAAATTTGTCTAAAAAGACTCTTTTTTGACCTCAGGTGACACAGTTTTGAACTTATACTAGATATCGTAAAGACAAGTATTCTCACTATTTTAAGGAGTATTGGACTGAAAATGTGGCCTCTATAGAGCAAAGAAGTTTATTCGAATAATTTGTTTCAGTGATGTATCTTTTCAGCTAACGTGACCCAATTTAAAGCATGTCCGAGATACCATCTAGACAAACATTCTGACTGAGTTTTATTAGTATTTGACTTAAAATATGGCTTTAAGTGTGCAAACAGGCTTTTGCTTGGATTTGTCCACCTATTGTTTAACCTAACTTGACCTAACTTCGAACTTGCGTAAGCTTTCATAACACATATCTGACCAAGTTTCCTGAGTATCAGAATGAAAATGTGGCCTCTAGAGTGCACATGGTGATTGGTGATGCCTGGACAAAGCACAAAGATACAGCGCATTCACAAAAGCTAAACTAGAGCGTGTTCAAGTGAGCTAAAGACAGTTTCTAAAAATCAATGCCAATACTATTTCTTTTCTATTTTGAGAAACAAAATCCTTGACTGTAAATTTTCACATGGAATCAAAACTGTTATATAATCTGCAAATCAAGATGTAAAACTTTCTTTTGAATGACTTTCTAATTTTGAATTTATTGGCTTTTCCATTTTGTCTTGGAAGTAACAATAGTATCAGTGACCTTGACCTTTAGTCATACAATTAATACAGTGCTGTTAATGCAAAATATTACTACCCAAGGCCTAAACATTTGAGATGAGGGGATTCCTTTTATCTTGCATCAGAATTCGATTTAATACATGGGAATTCCAGGGCGAGACCATCCTTATCACTAGGGACATGACTTGGACAATTTTGATGGGGACCATTTTATGATACTACATACAAAATATCAATGTTTTCACTCTAGGCTTTTGTTCCAGACCAGAAGAATTTTAAACAAAATTGGTGTGAGATACAATATACTACCGTTTCATTCAAAGACATGCCAAAAGTATGTCAATTTGCTCATAAGTACTCATTTTACTTGACAGAAACCGCAAACTTTCATGATTCACAGTTTTAAAATCAAACAACCCAGTTAACTATCAAGAGAATTAAACATTGGCCGAAGTCTAACTCATACTGCATCTTTATGTAAAAAGACAGACAATATACAAAATTTGTTTTTCTCAATTTCAATATCTATTAAATGTTGTAATTTCAACGATTTTAATAATAATCAAATTCACCGACTGGAGTATGATTAAAACTCTTCTGTTCTCCTTCTTTCTGTTTTAAGCTAAAGAATGTTATTCAAAACACAACTCATCTTTTAAGAACTATACAGCCCTTCCTATGGCCACCCTTACTTAAAAAGTAAACAAGGGAAAAAAGTGATTTAAAACAGTGATTAAAAAGAGATTTTATTTTTTTGTTTCTCTGAGATTTATCTCAAGAACATAACTGTATCAGAGAAAAATAAAATTACCTCCATGCGTATCTTAGGTATACATTGTGAAATTTCTGGTTAAATAGTTGCAGAACATTCTTCCAAAAACTAAACCAGTTATTAAACAAGAGGGCCAAGATGGCCCTGTATCGCTCCATTTTAACCCTTTACCATACAAAGTGAAGTGTTCATAACCCTGAAAAAGAGGGCTTTTGAAAACAATAAACATTGTCAGGCAATACAAGCAGGTTTATTCATTGGCATAAAAAGGTAAAGTTCTTGGAAAAAAAAAAACCCTGAATGATAGAAATCTTTTTTTGAAATTAAAATTTCAATCATGTGTGCATAACTATTAAGATAAAAATGAATCACCCTCTCTGAAAACAGAAATATTTTTCTATCAAAAAACTTAAATATCTGGCACCAATCATGTATCACTGCAGTTTGATAATCAAGGGAGGTAAATAGTAACGAGCTTTATCTTTCATATCTAGAGTTACTCCCCTTAATGTTTAAATTGAAGTGACTACAAATGGAAGCCCATGTTAAATTTGTGATCCCTGGAATGGAGCCAATTTGGACCCCTTGCCTATAATATGAAGAAACTTGTTAAAGGTCCATTAAATAAAGCCACATACCAAATTCAGTAGCCCTGGGCCTTGCGATCCTACTAAATACCACAAAGACACCTAAACACCACAAAGACACACAAAGACACCACAAAGATGCACAAAGACACCACAAAGACACACAAAGACGCACAAAGACACACAAAGACACCACAAACATGTAAAAACATTGAAAAAAAAATATAGCACAGACACTCATGTAAGTCCAAGCACAAGCCGGATCATTTCCTGCAATTTATTTTCCTGTTAATCATTTAATCTCTGGTAATTTAAAAGCCTTGTCTTTTGATGCCCTTTATCAAGTTGGCATCCTAAAAATTTTGTTTATAGTAAATAGAAGTTAATGACACATAGTTTGTTCTTTGATAATAAATTAGTGGACAATCTCATTTCGTATGGCTAACAGTTTGACAACTTATTGTAATATATTGACTTATTTGTACGGTTCAAGATGAAAGAAAATAATGCGAAATTAATGACATTTATTGAGTCTCAATGAAAGAGAGGCATGTTGATATCTTATGGAACGTTTAGTTGGAATATTTGGTATACACATATAAGAAACATGAGAGCAAGAAAAATATTCTGCAGATGCCCTAACACACCGAGGTGTGATTTGCATGATTTATTAATTTTCCACCCGAGCATAATGCAAACAACTTAAAAAATTAACTCTTTTTTTTTTTACATGTTTTAACGTCTTTGTGTGTCTTTGGGGTGTCTTTGTGTATCTTTGAGCGTCTTTGTGGTGTCTTTGTGCGTCTTTGTGGTGTCTTTGTGGTATTTAGGGTGTCTTTGTGGTATTTAGTAGGACCCCTGGGCCTTGTGGTTTCAGAGAGGAAGATTTAAAAAAAAAAAATTTTTTTCAGTATTGTTGCCATGGCAACCAGAGCTTTTGAACGAATCAGATTCTTTCAAGAAATTCTGATGAGGACCACAGTAGGATTATTTCTGTGAAGTTTCATCTAATTTGGATGGGTAGTTTCAAAGACGGAGATGTTTGAAATAAAAGTTAAACCACATATGGACTCACAGATGCACGACAGACACCAGGCCATGATATAAGCCTGCCTGTGTTTGGCCAGTGGAGCTAAAAACACAAAACAAAACAAGAACAACAACAACAAGAGTTGTTGTCACGGATTCTAAAACAATGGAACTTGTCCATTTCAGTTTTAAAAGTCTAATGGTAAACATATAAAAAATGCTGACATAAAAAGCTGACAAGACTTTATTGGTCTCTTGCATAAGCAATAAGATATCTGGTTAAATACGAAAAAAAGAACATGTAATAGTTATAACTTTCAAAATATACAAGTATCCTCTCTAACAGAATACAAATACAGGAAATCTCAGTGCCCTGTCCCTTACATGTGCAGTCATAGAAATAACTAGGATAAACATTTCTAAAGCTCATTAACTCTTTACCCCATAATTCCAAGATTTAATGAACCCGAGAAAGAAGGCCTTTGAAAACATTGCAGGAAAAGGAGAAAATGCTGGTTACCAGTATTTTCTCCCTTTTCCCACTATGTTTTCTACCCTTCTCAAATCAAATTTCAGTATTTTATTCACATTTATTTTGTTGTCTGCAAATGCTTTCAATTTGGACTAGTCCAAATTTTGTCAATGGGTAAAGAGTTAATTTTCTGGTCCGTGTTTTGCTATGTGTTAAGGAGCAGAATTTGTATCCAGGAGGCTCCAGGTTCGATCCTCAATCAAAGCACTAGTCTTTTCAAGGGAACGTTCTTTGGCAAGATACTTCAGAGCCCCTGTTTGCAGCAACTTGTCTGCAAAACTTACTGATTTAATTAAAAGAAAAGTATATCACTGTACTTACTCGTATAAGAAGAGAGAGTTACAAGTGTCCCTCATATAAGAAGAGAGAGTTACAAACACATTATAGCAAATGGGAAAATTAGTCACGAAGAGCAATCTATGTTCTTCCTACAATAGTTTTAAAATACTTTTCAGTATACTGCTGTATAGTGTTTGTATATTTAAAGTTAGGAACAAATGGTAAACAGCATTTTCTCCCCTTTCCGCTGATGTTTTCAAAAACCTGTCTATCACAGTCATCAAAACCTAGGGACTGTTTTATAAAGAGCTATAATTGGACTTTCAAAATATTACTTTGGCGAAAACGGTGTCTTTTGCAGATGACATTGATCAGTATCAGATTGTAAATATACAGTCTGATCTTGGATCTATACAGTCTGCCTGTTTATTCATGCCTAGCAAATAAAGGTCTTGCTGAGGTTTTTTAGATGGTATTTCCATCCACTGCAAAAGGTTGAGTTTATAACATGAGTAATGCTCTGTGATAAACAGTTGCCAGAAACTGCAAAAAGTTCTTCTTGCATTAACCCATTACCACACGATCCCTACTTTTGATGACCCTGAGAAAGAAGCCTTTTAAAAACACTGTGGGAAAAGGAGAGAAGAGGATCATGATGGTCCTTAATGCTCACCTGAGTACCAAGCAGCACAGGTCTAAAATAAAGATGTATACCAAATAACAAGGTTCAAGGCCAAATGATAATGAAACAAGAGCAGCAAATTGTTGCAATTTCACATGAGACTTTGAAGTTCCATTCCATACAAGCAAGAAATACTGTAAAAATGAAGATCAAAGTGGAATTGCTCAAAGTTCACACTAGGTAGAGTTATTGTTCTTGCGCACTGTAATCTGTCATATTGCAACAAACATGCATACCAAGTTTGAGGTCCTTCTCACTTAAGATGACAGTTATATTCAGGGCAGGCACTAACTGCTCTAAAAATGACATTCAAAGGGAAATAACTTAAAGACAGCACAAGGTACAGTTACAATTCTAAGGCACTGCACTTCAAAATATTGCAACAAATAAGCATACCAAATTTCAAGTCATTCCTCCTTTAAAGATGACAAAGTTTTGCTCCGGACAAGCAAGAAATGCTATAAAAATGAAGGTCAAAGGGGGAATAACTCAAAATCTGTATTAGGAAGTTATGGTTCTTGTGCAATGCATTCCATAATTTTTCAACAATCACGCATATCAAATTTGAAGATGTTCAGGCTGTAGATGACATAGTTATATTCCAGACAAGCAGAAAATGCTGTAAAAATTTCAATCAAAGGGAAATAACTCTGACAGTATGAAGTAGAGTTATGGTTCTTTCCTTATGTACTCTGTATTATTTCAACAAACACAAATGCCAAGTTTCAAGTCAGTTGAACTTGAGATGACAAAGTTATGCTACGGACCAAGAACTATTCTAAAGAACTTTCTAATTGAAGGGCAAATAACTCCAGTTGTTCTGGTCTGATTACACCCATAATCGTAGTCATGTGAGATCTTAGAGTCGTATATCTTTTAACCAAGTTTGGAACTAATTGGTTGATATTTGTAGATGCTAGAGTGTAAACAAAGTGAAATATAGTAATTTTTCGAATTCAAGGGCAAATAACTCAAGTTATTCTGGTCTGATTACACCCATAATCGAACTAATCCGAGATCTTATGGTCATGTATATTTTGTCCAAGGTTGGTGTCGATTTGTTCATAATTGTAGACGCTAGAGTGAAAACCAAGTCAAATATAGCAATTTTTCAAATTCAAGGGCAAATAACTCCAGTCGTTCTGGTTCAATTAGACCCATAATCAAACTCATCCAGAATCTTATGCTCATATATATTTTGACCAAGTTTAGTGCTGATTGGTTGATATTTGTAGATGCTAGAGTGTAAAAAAAAGAAGTATAGCAATTTTTTAAATTCAAGGGCAAATAACTCCAGATGTTCTGGTCCTATTAGACCCATAATCCAACTCATCCGAGATCTTATGATCATATACACTTTGACTAAGTTTGGTGCTGATTGGTTCATATTTGTAGATGCTAGAGTTTAAACAAGGAAATGTGAACGGACGACAGACGGACGGGCGACAGACGTCGACGGACGGTGAGTGATCACAATAGCTCACTCTAAGCACTTTGTGATCAGGTGAGCTAAAATGCTGGTAACCAGTATTTTCTCCTTTTCCCACAGTGTTTTCTACCCTTCCCAGAACAAATTTCAATTTTTCAGTCACCTTTATTTTGTCATCTGCAAATGCTTTCAATTTGAACCAGCCTAAAATTTTGCCATGTGGTAAAGAGTTAACTCTTTCCCAAACAAAAAAACGTTAGACTTGCCTAAATTGAAAGCACTTGCAGATGACAAAAGAAACACATGTTTCCAGCATGGTAGAAAGCATTGTGGGAAAAGGAGAAAATGCTGGTTACCAGCATTTTCTCCTTTTCCAAAAAATGCTTTCAAAAGGCTCCTATCTCGGGGTAGTAAAACCAAGGATTGTTTGGTAAAGGGTTACGCGCCATTTTGTCCAGGCACGAGTTCAAGGGAGCAAATGCTCATGCTAAGCAGCTGTTCCATTTGCACATAGTCTTCAACCTTTGTCTTCTGCAGAGACGAACAAACTTACATAAGTAATATTTACATCCAAAAAGTTATTGTTAATGATCCGACTTAATCTCTTACACGGACTAAACTTGTATAAGAGAATGGCACTGCCCTTCTAATTCTTACTAGTCTAGATATCAGAAATCCTAACTAAAGTTTAAAGACCATTTCAAGTCATATAAATTAACAACAAAATCAGTAACAAAAAAATCACCTACCTGTATGTCCCTTGTAAATTTACAAATAATAAAAAAAGTCACAAATTACTCCTCCACACATCACCACCAGTCAGATTTAACCCTTTACCAAAAAATCCCATTTTTTCGTGGAAAAAAAGTATGTGGAAAGTGCACAAATCCAGATCAATTATCTGACAAAAAAATTAATTTCATTCACATGGCAACATACTGCTTATGGCCCAATACCAGGAAAAAGTAAACAATGCAAGTGCTAAAATGCATTAACTATCCTGTAGAATATAACAAACATAACTATGTAATAGATGACAAGGTTTCACACAACCTCAGAAACAAAGCATAACTAAACGATAGATCTATACATAGCCACAATATGTAGGTTCATGGTACGTGTTGTGTCGAGATAATCGGTAATTTTCTGTCATAAAAAAAATCAGCGACCTCTAGCGGCTTGTCTGGTCTCTATTTTAATTGTAAATACTTTGACTTGGATATTTCTCAACTTCAGCCGACCTCATTTTTCAAAGTAAAAGATTAGAATACCGGAAGTGAAAACGATGTCATTGGCACCTAAATGCTTAACACAATTTACACACCCCCCCTTCCCCTAAATCCTACATTCTAAACAGTTTTACACACAAAAAAAACATGCATAATAACGTATTTAGATCATCTGCAACATTTTGTAAAAATATTTTCCAATCATGTGACTGCAAATTGGCATCAAATATATCGAGTTGTATTATTTTTTTTACCAAAACCATCGAAGTCACATGCATCTATCTCAGAAATGGCACCAGGACAGTGGTGAAGGTCAATGTTGATTTTCTTTAGAATGTGTGGATGAAACTGCATGATATTTTCTAGGATGCTAAGCCAACGATGAAATCAGACAATTATTTAATTTTTGTTACACTATGTTAAAATTTGACCATTTCTTGTTTGGACCATAACTACCGTAACAAACCGAAAAGCTATCATATTGCATAATGTAACATTCAAATAAAACCCTTTACCAAATATTCTCTGGTTTTCACGACCCGGAGGCAGAATCTTTTGGAAAATATTGTGACAAGAGGAGAAAATGCTGGTAATCAGCATTTTCTTCTTTTCCCACAATGTTTTGTACCCTTCCCAAATAAACTTCAATATTTGAGTCATATTCATTTTGTTGTCTGCAAATGTTTTCATTTGGATGATTTTTAAATTTTGTCATTTGGAAATTTTGTCATTTGGTATACAGTTTACAGCACAGGCATATAACATGTGATAAGCCATTTTCACTCATGTACCCTATCATATAACATTTGAAATAAAACACATATTATTTGCTCCTACTTACAACATATAACATATAAATTGAAGGACGTT
Source organism: Tridacna crocea (assembly GCA_943736015.1). NCBI lineage: Eukaryota > Metazoa > Mollusca > Bivalvia > Cardiida > Cardiidae > Tridacna > Tridacna crocea. The sequence goes on from OX031064.1 coordinate 45,564,667, forward strand.
TTTGCTCCTTAATCATATCATGTAACATTTGAACACAAGTCATTTAACCCTTTACTCCATAGATACTCATTTCTACCATTGCTTGTAGGGGCCTTTGGAAAACATTGTGGCAAAAGGTGAAATTGCTCATGATGAGCAATTTCATCTTTTGTCACAATATTTTCTATGCTATCAAAAGGTGTCATATACACATAAGAAACGGCTTTATCCTTGTTGTTATTTAGGGTCAATTAGAGATACCATAGAAATGGCTTATGGGGTAAAGGGTTAACTTTACCAAATTACCAATTGACAAAATCTATGGTGGGTCCAAATTCAAATTATTTACAGATTCAAAGCATTTGCATCTAGTAACAAAATTTTGACATCTCACTCCACATTTGGTCTCATGTCATATTAAATTTCTCATCCTGTTCAAATACAAGCACCAGAAAAGTTACTATAACATTATATTCAATATTTTTCCCATATCACATTACATTTTAATTAAAAGTCATTCACACATTTGCATGCATATCGTGACACACAATTCTTTAACAAAAGTTAACTTAACTTCGTAAAGATGGCACAAAACAGTTGATCAAAATGTTATTCTAACCACTATTTCAATAAATCACACTACATTTAAAATTGTACTTTTTTCACTTGCTTGTCATAAATCCAAGGTCATCATACATTACAATGTATATCGAAATCATGTAACATTTGAATAAAAAGTCACTTTATTAGTTGTACTGTCAGGTGTCAGGGACTAGGTTATGACATGATTCGCCCAAGCCGTAAACAACTTTCATTCCAAAAATTTGTTCATGGCTGTAACAAATCATGTAGCCCTGAGCTGAAGGTAGCAAGGGACTTAGAAGGTCAAAAGTCAGGTAGCGACATGATCCACCTTAGCCATGAACAAGTTTCCAACCCTTGGCCACCTGACCATACAATAAATCTATCATACTGCATTATTATACCATTCCAATGTATACTCAGCAAAATTTTCCCATTTGTGTTATCACAAATTTATTTCTCAAAAGACAAAGAGTTTCTCTTCTGAGTGCCCCAAGCAATGAAAACTGACGTCACTGAAATCTTGGTAAAACCTGTAGTTTGGTTGATGAACTAGATGATGTAACTATGATAGACTTTCATCATTTATTAAAACAAAGATGTAAACAACTTCAAGGTTAGTAACTATGCATTTAATAATTTGTCGTCAAAAATAAAAAGACCACTAGTTACCATAAACGACAAATTGGTCATACTTTTTATGTTACAATGAATGTGTTGCACCTTACGAAGGGATGGCTCATTTTAACCCCATGCATTTGTTTTAGAAAGACTGCAAATCAAAATATACGTAACTTTATTAACTCTTTTTCAACAATAATTCATTTTTTCCGCTTTATTACCAACCATCAAGGGAAATAAAAACAATATGGTGCAGGTTACTCAGTATGTTTGTTTTGTGGGCGGCACATATTGGTCAACACTGCCATTTCTGATGCTGTGTTGAAAGAGTAGTCACATATACGGGGTTCCCAAGAAGTATACAGGGCTCCCAAGAAGGAAACTGCTTTTACGTCAACTTTGCCAGAGTCCATGAATTGTATGTATGGAACAAATTATCCAATCAGATCGCAAGAACTAAGTGCAAATGGTAACTTCTGTACTACAAAACTTAGTTCAACTCCTTTATCATTTGAATCACTGATCGTCACTTCTTTATTCACCTCTATGTTGCTGTGAAGAATATTTGGTTAAAATAATGATGCAAGGAATTGTAGATCAAGATCTGACTGCAAATAAATTGCACTTTACTCATGGATCAATAAGGGTTGAATTTTGTAAGATTTTCTGACTTAACCCATTACCACACAATCCCTACTTTTGATGACCCTGAGAAAGACGCCTTTAGAAAACATTGTGGGAAAAGGAGAAAATGCTGGTAAGCATCATTTTCTCCTTTTCCCACAATGTTTTCTACCCTTCCCAAAACAAATTTCACAATTTCAGTCATCTTTATTTTGTCGTCTGCAAATACTTTCAATTTGGACAAGTCTAGAAATTTGTCGTTTGGTAAAGAGTTAAACACCATTGAAATTCCATTTTTGTGCATGTCCAGATCATTAACTTCATACCCCAAGGGATTTGTGATAATGGACCAAGTAAACTAATGTGCTTTACAGATGTCTTCAGGAGTGATGCCTTTAGCAGATAGCTCATCTTTCACTCTCGCAAGGTAGGTTGGATCTGGGTATCCAAATCTGAAAGGTATTAGAGAAGAAATTCATATAAAAGTTTAAAAGAAAGATTCTCATGCTGTTAATATTGATATGTGTCCATTGGCAATCACTCTATTGTCCCAGTGGTGTACTTATCGAAGCCAGTATTTTACTACCTCTGAATCTCAAGCTCAGCAGTTTAACTCTTACCAGCATTTTCTCTCTTTCCCACAATAGTTTCTAACTTCTCACTGAAATTGTCAGTTGAGCAAGATTTAGTTTGTTGCCTGCAAGTGCTTTTAAGTTGGTTGAGTCAAACATTTTGTAGCATGGTAAAGAGTGAATTGACTGATACATTCCAACCATACTGCTTGTGTTGGAATTAAGAATAGAATTGTCAAAAATATGCCACATACCCCCAACACAGCACATTGTTACAGAAAAAGCTTCAGAAAACAAGAGAACCATCGGCCCTGGGGCGCTCACCTGAGACTATAGCTTTATTTCCGTTATGTTAATGTGATGAACTTTAAACTGTCTTCATAACCTAACCTTACTGCAATGTCTTGACCTTGACGTGGGGTGGGTGGGGGTTGGGGTTCACCTATTCTTTTGCTACCAATAAATGTTACTTTTAAAATGTGAATTGATGTTCCCTCTAGCCTTTCTTTAATCCTTTATTTATGGGAAAATATAACAGAATACAATATTAAATTAGGGAGATTTTTTATTAGGGAAATATTGAAAGGTATGAAGTTTTGACTACTATAGTACATTTCTATAATGGTCTGCTTTGTTCAATATTTATGTATGGAAGTAAATAATTTTATGATCTGACCAGTATGTTTCTATGGTACCTGTTGAGCCTTGGGTATTAGCAAAAACAAGATGTAAAGCTGATTAGTTGTCAGTTGTTGGTTCATCCAAAAGTAACTTACAGCCAAATTTGTTGCTTAACCCTTTCCAAAACGAGAAAATATTAGACTGGTTCAAATTGAAAGCACTTGCAGACGACAAAAAAAACGCAACTCAAAAATTAAAATTGGTTTCTTGCAGGTAAGAAAACATTGTGGGAAAAGGGGAAAATCCTGGTTACCAGCATTTTCTCCTTTTTCCATAGTGTTTTCTAAAGGCTTCTATCTTAGGGTTGTAAAAACCAGGGATTGTTTGGTAAAGGGTTAAAGTTTGTATCAAATCTTTTTCTTTATCAGATATATCAGAAAAACATTTTGACAAATTTTCAAGAGTAATGGACTGAAAATGTGACCTCTAGAGCATACACACAAAAGTTTTTCTATGATCTGACTGAGTGACGTAGTTTTTTTTATCTGAAACAAACCCATCTTCAACTTGCCGGGTATATTGTCAAGACAAACAGTCGAAAACTTCGAAAAGTATTGGTCTGAAAATTTGGCCTCTAGAGCGTACACATGTCTTTTTTTTCTTTTTAAGATTTGACCTAGGGAACTAGTATTTTAACTGACATGACCAATCTTTAAATTCGTCAGAAATATCATCAAGGCAAACATTCTGACCTAGTTTCATAGCATCAGACTGAAAATGTATCTAATATTTTACTCGACATCACCCCTTTTCAAACTCATCCAAGATAACATCAAGACAAATTTCAGGAGTATCGGATAATCAGGAGGGCCATGATGGCCATAAAGTTGCTCACCTGAGCCTTTTGATGAAACATGACTTTCCAATCTCTTCAATGACATTACAACAAATATTTTGACGAACGCTCTCCACTATTTGACTTACAAATTTAGCCTGTACAGTGCAAACACACGTTTTCTAGAATTTGTCTCAAGGGCCTACTTCACATGTAGAAATTATCCAAACATACATTGACAAACTTTCATGAGTAATTGAGAGAAAATTAAATGTGAACTGTAGGGTGTATATAAAGGTTTTTTCAAGATTTGACCTAGTGACCAAGTTTTTTAACCAACATAACCCATATTCATATCAGTCTAAGATATCATCAAGACAAACATTCTAAGCAAATTTCAAAATTGTTGGTTTAAAAATGTGGCTTCTAGAGCATGCACAAAGTTTTTCAAGGATTAAACTTGGTGACTTAGTTTAGTTTTTTATTCCATGTGACCCATTTTCAAGCACATGCAAGGTAGCAAAACAAACATTCAGACCAAGTTTACAGAATATTGAACTGAAAATGTAACCTCTAGTTTGTACAAAAGATTTTTGCTAGATTTGACCTAGTGACATAGTTTTTTTACTCAACATGACCCATTTTGATACTGCCCTAGGATATTATCAGAACAAACATTTTGACCAAGTTTTAGGATAACTGGACTGAAAATGTGGCGTAAAGAGCATAAAAAGTTTTTTTTTAGATTTAGCATAGTTTCTGGCACTACATGGCCCATTTTCAAAATCTGGGGCGTACTCAAATTGTTTTTTTTTTTTCTAAAATTTGATGCAGTGTTTTAGTTTTTGACATGATACGGCTCATTTTCAAACTTGTTTCAGATATCATTAAGACAAATATTCTTGCCAGCTCTCAAGCGCATTTGACAGGAAATGTGGTCTCTACAGCATACACAAGGTTTTTCTAATATTTCACCTGATGACCTAGTTTTGACCTGACGTTGCCCATTTTTGAACCTGTCTAAGATATAATGAAGACAAACACACTGACTAACTTTCAAGGGTATTGGGCTGAAAATGTGGCCTCTAGAGGGTACACAAGGTTTTTCTAAGATTTAACCCAGTGGCCCAGGTTTTCACGTAACATGACCTGTTCTATAACTCGTCCTAGATATTATCAAGGCAAACATTCTGACCAACTTTGAGAGTTATTGGACAGAAAATTTGGCCTCATAGTGCATACACAAGATTTCGCTAAAATTTGACCTAGCGACCTAGTTTTAGACCCAACATGACCCATTTTCAAACTCGTCCGAGATATAATTGAGGCAAACATTCTGACCAAGTTTCAGTATTGGACTACAATATGGCCCCTAGAGTGTACCCAAGGTAAAAATTGATGACGTACGACAGATACAGCACAATCCTAATAGCTCACCAAGAACACGTCGGACTCAGGTGAACTAAAAATGTGGTTTCTGCAGTGAACACAAGGTTTTTCTATGATTTGGCATGGTGACCTAGTTTTTGATCTGACAAGACTCTTTTTCGATCTGCAGTGTGCACAAGGTTTTTCGAAAATTTGACCTAGTAAACCAGTTTTTGACCAACCACGACCCATTTTCGAACTTGTCCATTATTCATTAAACAAACATTCGACAGCTTAGAGGAGTATTGGACTAAAAATATTGCCTCTAGAGTGAAAATTAGATTATTTTAAGATTTGACCATGCCACCTAGTTTTGACCTGAAAGAATCCGACATATTATCGAGACAAATATTCTGACCAACTTTCAAGGGAATTAGACTGAAAATTTGGCGTTAAGAGTGTACACGAGGCTTTTTCTTGGATATGACCTGGAGGCCAAAATATTGACCTGACACGAAATATTTTGAAAAATGTCTGCGATATAATCAAGACAAACATTCGGACAAACCACCTAGGGAACTGGACTGAAAACATCGGCTCTAGAGCATACACAAGATTTTTCTAAGATTTGACCTGGCGACCTGGATTTTGTTATAGGTCTTTATCAAACAACAGCATTTTAGACTACTCCACACAATACTGATTTTAATAACCTTGAGAAAGAAAGGTTTTGCGACAATGTGTGGAAAGGAGAAAATGTTAGTAATAATCAATTTCCTCTTTTCATATGACGTTTTTTTTTTATCTTTTATAGAAAAATCCCATTATCGAAGGGTTAAGTCTATTCCAATAGTATTTAATTACTGGACAGCAGCAATTGATATTTATTTTACCTAATTTAACTTTTTCACATAATTAAGCTTTCAGCCTTTCTTCCTATTAATAATTCATATTGTCGGTCTATTGTGTGAAAAGAACAGCATGTGCTTGGAACTTCACTTGCTCCTTTTATACCTTTCATCACAAGCATGCTGCTTCCTTCAAGTTTGTCTCCCTCATTGTCACATTTATGTATGAAAACATGTGTGCTATCAAACTGATGTGCAACAGAATGTACTTTCCTTGAAATTATTAATGTACTCAGTATATAAGAGATTGATTGATCGATTGTATGGTGTTTATCACTGTTTTCAACATTATTTCAGTTATATCGGGGTGGCCAGTGTACTTATCCATGCTTTCGTGGAGCCTCTTTTCCCAGTACACCGCACAATTTTCTTTCCAAGCCACTGGCTGCTTTCCGACATACCAATCATCGAAAAAATAGTCAGCGATGGGAGAGGAATGAATACTGTTGCGATGACTATCATCAGTCCTCGGAAAGAAACTGGCCTAGCCTGCATGCTACCAACTGAGCATTCAGTATATAAGATTAGTTCCAGACCAAATAAATGGTACCCCCCTCTCCAGAAAAAAAGAGGACCAAGATTGCCCTGGATCATTCAACTGAATCTTTGAGAGGATAATGGCTAACCTTGTTTTAGATATTGAAACTCTGGAAACAAAATCATTACTCTGTCAAGAAATTTTGCAAAGGCCACCTGTGAAAGTCATTTCAAAATCTGTCACCATCCCTACAATCATCACCACAGCAATGATTTTGTTGAATCCGAGTTCTGCCAATAAATTTCTGGATAGATCACCCCTAGACAATTTCGTGAAGAAGAGCACATGTCCGAGAGTGACTATAAACAAGAAGCACATAATTTATACAGGTGCCAACAAATGGCTGGTTTTCTTTTTGACTTATAAAAATTTCCCTAACAATTTTTGAAAAGGGCTACCCTAGAGACACTTCTCTGAAATTGTTTCAAAATCTGACCAGCTGTTCCAGGGAAGAAGAATTAAGAAATTCCTCTTTATGTCCTTGTAGTGCAAATAGCCCTAACCACCAGAGCCATGTTTCTTGACAGCTCACAATTTTGAAAGGAGTCACCCAAGAAACATTGCTGTGAAATTATTTTAGAACTTAATCTGCCATTCCAGAGGAGAATAATTTTCAAGAATTTCTTTATGGCCATATAGCACAAGTAGCCCCCTTTAACCAGAGACATATTTCTTCACGGATCATAATTTTGCAAAGATTTTTTGAAATGGGTCACCAAAGGAACATTTCTGTAACATTATTTTAAAATCTGACCAGTGGTTTCAGAGAAGAATCTTTAAGAATTTCTTCATTTCCTTATGGAGCAAGTAGCCCCTTTCACCAGAGCCATGTTTCTTGACGGATCAAAATTTCACCAGCAATTCTTTAAAAGGGTGACCCAAGGAACACTGCTTTGAAAAAAAAAAAAAAAAAAATCAAAATGTGACCAACTGCTTCAGAGAAGAATAATTTTTTAGAATTTCTTCATTTCTGTATAGTGCAAGTAGCCCCTATTCACTAGAGCCATGTTTCTTGATTGATCAATACTTCGCGAACAAATTTTGAAAAGGGTCACGCAAGGAACACTTATGTGAAATTATTTGAAAATCTGACCTGCCCTTTCAGAGAAGAAATTTTACCATTTTCTTCATTACTGTATAGTGCAAGTAGCTCCCATTTTCCAGAGCCATGTTTCTTGATGGATAAAAATTTCGCGAACACTTTTTGAAAAGGGTCACTCAAGGAACATCTCTGTGAAATTGATTCAAAATCTGACCAACCGTTTCAGACAAGAAGATTTTTAAAAAATTCTAAGAAATTTCCAAATTCCATTTGGTTGTTATATCAACAAAAGTTTCCGATGTGAGCGTTTTAGGAGGAGTTGATGTTTAAAGAATTGTTGACGACGCACGACAGACACCGGGTGACCCTAAAAGCTCCCCTTGAGCACATTATGCTCAGGTGAAGTGGAAAAAACTCACTGTGTATAAGGTTTGGGGTCTGTTTTGTGATGAATGTCATTCCATGTAATCACTCCTTCTTCCCCAGTAGTGCGAGACGATCCGATGGTGAATATCAACTTTCGATCAAATGCTAGTCTCAGCATTTCTAAAACTTCATTACCCTCATCATTATCAGGCAGGTAGGCTATTCTAGTGATACCTTTGTAGTCTCTACCAGGGTTTGGATGGTCAGGCTGGAAACACAACATTTATTATGGTGATTCATATTCAACAAGAATCAGAAATACATGTACCTATTTAATCAAAAGTACTGCATTTTGGATAAATAGCCTCTTTATTACTAAATTTGTGTTTAAAACTGTTCTTATATACACATATTTGGTAAACATTTGGAACTTTCAACAGATTCAGTTACATTATAGTGAGTAGGACACATAAATCACACATCAATGTTTCTTTGATCTTTGTGGGGTTCTTGTTACGAGAAAAGCGTAACGAGAAAGAAAACCATCAACAAGCCTTTAACAATATTTATTAACGAACTAAGACAAAGGAGCACAATAGGAGTTAAGATTAAATGATATTTGACAGTTCTTATTCTTTGAACAAGATACATGTATAGAATAAGTCCCTCAAAATTAAGAATTATGTTTAGATTACAAATAGGATAAAGCTTCTGGTTCCGAAAACCTAAATTAACAATAGTTTATGTAGATAGGAGCAACCTGTATCACAAATAAAGTTATTCTAACTTACAGATGTATATCCCAAGTTAAATCCAACACTTTTCACTAATTCTGTATCCACAAAGCCACAAATCTAACTTCAAAATCCAAAATCACCAGGTAAGTCACCCCTACTTACATCAGATTGGAAAATTTTACATTTGTCTTTCTAGAAAGATGACATCATTGTTTACTAAACAGCCTATTTCTAAAAATACCCACAATAGAAAAACCCATACAATCATCATGTTCATCATGTTTCTAGAATATTCTGAAAACAGGTCACTGTATAACCTATCTACATAACACTTCCCCTCCTAAAGGAAAATAAAGTTTTAAGAACTATAACTTTCTTTTGTTTGAAAATAGAAAATATTACAAATAAAATGTACATGAAAAGATATTATACATAAAGACAAACGTTACAAGTTTAACTGTGGACAAAATCCACTATCTACAAGATTAATAGTTAATTTTGCTTGTGTCAGTTTGTCAAAAGAAATTCTCTGAGTCATTTAATGTTCATCCCAATCATCGGTGTGCATGATGACATTATCAATGTAGGTTCTACAGTCGTCTAATCCAGATACTATCATGTATTATCATGTTGCTAAGATTAGTTTTCATCCCCAAAACAGCATAACTTTGAACTGATAAAGTCCCTAAGGACTTCCAAATGCAGAAATCTCTTCAGCTCGTTCAGTGATAGGAATTTGCCCGAATCCTTTTGGACGATTAAATTTGGTTACATATTTCGCATGACCAATATAGTCAATGCACTCATCTATTTTAGGCACTGCAAACTAATCAGTCATAGTCACAGTATTAACTTTTCTGCTACCAGTGCACATACGAAAAGTTCCATCTGGCTTTGGTACAAGAATACACGGAGAGCTCCATTCACTTTGAGTAGGTTCAATACAGTCATTCTCCAATAGATACTTGGTTTCCTCTCTAAGATCAATTTGATATGGATGTTGTTTAACTGGGTTTGAATTTTCAATGTCCACATCATGGTATATTGTATATGTCCGTGTTGGAATATCAGGGGACACATGCTCATATTTAGAAATTAACTTTTTAATTAATCTTTTTGATTATTGTCTAAATGTGAAAGTTTTTTTATTTAAATTTCTTATGTTCTGAACCAATAGGGTTAGATTTATCAACTTCATTTCTTCACAATTTATGTCTTCATGGTTAATGTAATTTTGATTTTGAGGGACAGAGGAAACTACATTTATTGGTGCAATATTTGAATTATCCCTACCAACATTTTCTTTTAACAAATTAATATGACAAAATTGCTTATGCATTCGCCTGTCAGGAGTTATCACATAATTTAAGTCACAGATCTTTTTCTCTGCAGAATAAGGACCAAAATATCTTGCTTGTACAGGCTAAAGTATCTTTCTTTCACTTTACATTGAGTTTTCTTTAAATTTTGTGATAAGTTCTACTGATACCTAAATGACCTGACATAGCTGGTACATGAGCTAAGCTTTATATTTCTGATATATAGGATTTAGGATCATTACCTAAATGACCTGACATGGGTGCTTTTTGAGCTAAGCTTAATATTTCTAATCTATAGGACTTAGGCATGATAACTTGATGATTGACGGCCCACTTATCATCAGCAGAGACTTCAGGATGGTGCCATTTTTGAATGAATATTCCATTTTTTACATAAAAATAGACAGATTCCCGTGAAAGATCAGTTTCACCAACAGCTTTTTTAATTATTTAATTTATTTTATTTAATTATTTCTGGATCACTGTGTTGGTCTTCACTTAGTTTTGATCTTGACCTTGTATAATAGTCTTCACTAACAAAAAGTGAAGATGTGTAACCCAATTCTGATGAATTATGCTTAGAATTTGTCTGACTTTCAGACGGGTTTTGTGAAATGGATCTGTTAATTTCATGTTTAAATAAATAACCAAAGAAAGAATCAGATAAGTCAATATCAGACTGATTTCAGCCAAAATCGCTTTTTCTGCCATAGCTCTAGTAACTACACATGAAGGGCAAAGGGCAGGAATTTCTTTCGCAATCGGATCGGGTGATTGATCCATGCAAGGTATGTCAGTTACAAGTGGACTAACAAATACCTTATCTCCGGCTAAATCATTGCCTAATAACAACTGAACACCTTAAAAAGGTTTTTTTTTTTCTAATACCAACTGTCACTGGGCTATTAATTAAGTATGAAGACAAATAAACGTTATGAAGCGGAACATTAACAAATCCACATTCTAAAACAAGACAAAAGGTTTTTATAAGAGTTGCCTAGAGACCTAGTCTTTTAGCCATATGTGACACGTCTTCATATTTACCTAAGTTATCATAAAGTCATACTTTCTGATTCATGTCCATGAGTACATGACTGAAAACATGGTATTTGGAGCATATACACAAGATTTTTTAAAGATTGAAACATTCTTTTAACCCAGTGACCTAGTTTATTACTCAACATTACCAAATTTATCCAAAACAACACCAAGACAATTATCCCGACCAACATTCATGCCTATTTGACAGTAAATGTGGCTTTTACAGGGTACAAAAGGTTTTTGCAAGGTTTTACACTGTGACCCAGTTTTTGACCCAATGAGACCCATTTTGGATGTTATTTGAAACATCATTAAGACAAACATTCTGACCAATTTCAAAGAGCACTGAACTGAAAATATGGCATCTAATGCTTACACAAGGTTTTTCTTTCATTTGACCTAGTGACCTATTTTTTTACCCAAAAGGACCCATTTTCACACTCGTCTGAGACATTCTAGAGGCCACATTTATGGCTCAATTGACCTGAAATTAGTCACCTACTCAGGTGAGCGATATAGGACCATCCTGGTCCTGTTGTTGTTTTTTTTTTTACTTTATTTATACAAGATGCTGAAAAGTCCAAAATAAAGAACTGAACTTGAAATTTTGCTGACCCATAATCGAACCCATCCGAGATCTTATGGTCATATATATTCTGACCAAGTTTGGTGCTGATTGGTTAATATTTGTAGATGCTACGGTGTAAACAAAGAAATGTGAATGGACGGAGGGATGCCCGGCACAGACAGACGGTGAGTGATCACAATAGGTCATGCTGAGCACTTTGTGCTCAGGTGAGCTAACAAAAGAGAACAATAATGATTCTGGATTGCTCACCTGAGTCAACAAGCGAAATTTCATTCCCTGTGAATATTTCAATTTCTCAAAAGTGTGACCGCTATAGTATCCATAAGGTATTTCTTAAGTTGACCTTATGACAAACGTTTTCATCAAAGGTGACCCAATTTTTAACTCATCAAAAATTTGTCAAAACAATAATTCTGAACAGTTTTCAAGTATATTGAGCAATGTGGCCTCTACAGTGCCAACGCGGTTATTTTTTAAATTTTACCTGGTGGCCTAGTCCATGAACCCAGGTGACCCAATTTCAAACTCGTACGGTATTTTAGCAAGACAAATATTCTGACTAATTTCAGGTCAGTTGAGCCATAAATGTGGCCTCTAGAATGCCTACAAGGTATTTCTTAATCTTGATCTTGTTACCTAGTTTATAACCCTAGGTGACCTCATTTAACATGTTGTGGTCAGGTGGGTGAACAAACTTCTGACAGGATTATTACATAACAAATATCAAAGTTCTAAGCCTCCGACTTTTAGAAGAAGAATTTCGAAGTTTTTCCTTCTTGTTCCCATGTTCAAACTTGCAACCCCTGGTGCCGAGCCAGATATAACCCAAGGGGCATCATATGAAGAAGCTTGGTAGAGGTCCACTATAAAATGCTACCCCTGTCAGTTTCAGAGAAGAATAATTTTGAAATTTTTCTCTTTTGTTCCTTAATTCCAACTTGTGACCCCCCCTGGGCGTGACTATAGCTATATGCCCCCAGTTCTATGCCTTAAAAGCACTATGCATTCCAGTTTCAGAGAAGAAGAAATAATTTTAAACTTTTCCTTCTTTGTTCCTACATGTGACCCCCCGGGGCGGGCCAGTTTAAACCTCAGAAGCATCATATAAAGAAACCTGGTAGACGTCCACTAGCAGATGCAACATACCAAATATCAAAGCTCTGTTCCTCCCAGTTTCAAAGAAGAAGAATTATGAATTTATCCTTCCTTGATCCAATGTTCGAACTTGTAACCCCCTGGGTGGGGCAAGTTTGACCCAAGGGGCATTGTATGAACAAACTTGGTAGAGGTCCACTAGGAGATGCTTCAAACCAAATATCAAAGCTCTGCTCCTTTCAGTTTCAGAGAAGACGGATGTTAAAGTTTACCTCTTTTCCTTTTTAGTTCCAAATTGTGACCCCCTAGGAAGGCTTATGTTTGGCCCCAGGAGTATCATATGAACAAACTTGGTAGAGGTCCACTAGCAGATGATGCAAATCAAATATCAAAGTTCTACGCCTTCCAGATTCAGAGAAGAATAATTTTACGGTTTTCATTTTTTGTTCTTATGTTTGAACTTGTGGACCCCATGTCAGAGTCTGTTATGACCCAAGGGGCATCATATAAACATAGTAGGAGTCTACTAGCAGATGATACATACTAAATATCAAAGCTCTGCGCCTTCCTGTTTCAAAGAAAAGGAAATTTGAATTTATCCTTCTTTAATCCTATGTTTGAACTTGGGATCCCCAGGGCCGGCCAGTTTTAACCCCAGGGGCATCATATGAACAAACTTGGGAGAGGTCCACTAGCAGATGATGCATACCAAATTTCAAAACTCTACCCCTTCCTTTCAGTTTCAGAGAAGAACAATTTAAAGTTTTCCTTTTTTGTTCCTATGTTTGTATTAGTGACCCCCAGGGCGGAGCTGTTTATGACACCAGGGGCATCATATGAAAAGACTTGGTAGAGGTCCACTAGGAGATGATGCATACCAAATATCAAAGCTCTATGCAATTTAGTTCTATAGTAGAAGAATTTTAAAGTTTTCCTCCTGTTGTCCATAGTTCGAATTTGTGAACCCGGGGCGCGAATATACTTCTATGCCTTCCAGCTCCATGCCTTCAAAGATCTACGCATTCCAGTTTTAGAGAAGAAGAAATTTAAACTTTTCCTTCTTTGTTCCCATGTTCTTAATTGTGACCCCCGGGGCCGGGCCAGTTTTGATCTGAGGGGCATCATATGAACAAACCTGGTAGAGATCCACTAGCAGATGCAACATACCAAATATCAAAGCTATGCAACTTCCAGTTTCAAAGAAGAAGAAGAATTATGAATTTATCATTCTTTGATCCATTGTTTGAACTTGTAACCCTCTTGGCGGGGCAAGTTCTGACCCCAGTGGCATCATATGAACAAACTTGGTAGAGGTCCACGGGGAGATGCTTCAAACAAAATATCAAAGCACTGCGCCTTTCAGTTTCACAGAAGAGGGATGTTAAAATTTTCCTCTTGTGTTTCTTAGTTCCAAATTGTGACCCCCTGGGCTGGCTTAGGTTTGACCCCAGGGGCACCATATGAACAAACTTTGTAGAGGTCCACTTGCAGATGATACATTCCAAATATCAAAGCTCTGCGCCATACAGTTTCAAAGAAGAATAATTTTGAATCGACCTTTCTTTGATCCCATGTTTGAACTTCGGATTCCCGGGGCCGGCCAGTTTTAACCCCAAGGGAATTGTATGAACAAACGTGTTAGAGGTCCACTAGGAGATGATGCATACGAAATATCAAAGATCTACGCCCTCCAATTTTAGAGAAGAAGAATTTTAAAGTTTTCCTTTTTTGTTCCTATGTTGGAATTTGTGACCCCCATGGCGGAGCCATTTATGACCCCATGGACATCATATGAAGAAACTTGGTAGAGGTCCGCTAGATGATACACACTAAATATCAAAGCTCTGTGCCATTCAGTTGTATAGTAAAAGAATTTTAGATTTTTCCTTCTTTGTTCCTACGTTCGAACTTGTGACCCAGGGGCATTTTATAAACAAAGCTGATAGAGGTCCAGTAGGAGATGCTACATACCAATATCAACGCTCAATGCCATTCATTTTCAGAGAAGAAGAATTTTAGTTTTTCTACTTTGTTCCTATGTTCCGACTAGTGACCCTTGGGGCCAGGCCAGTTATGATCCCAGGGGCATCATATGAACAAACTTAGTACAGGTCCACTAGGAGATGATACATACCAAATATAAAAAGCTCTATGCCATTTAATATGGCTTTCAGAATGCACACAAGGTTTCTCTAGGATATGTCCAGCTAATCTACTTTTTGACTTGACGTGACTGAACTTTGAACTTGTATTAAATATCAACATGATGGCCATGATGACCCTTAAGTCGCTAAATTAAGCCTTTTGACCAAACATGGCCATTTTCAATATCTTCCCAGATATTCTGAAAAACATTCTAAGAAGCGTACAGAAATATTAGGCTCAAAGTTGGCCTCCAGCCTACACACAAGTTCTTTTCTACAAATTGTCTCAGAGACCAACTATTTACAGCCCATTTTCCAATTGTAGCTATTATAAAAAGAGAGAAAACCTGAATATGCGAGATGCGGACAGGAATGTAGCCTTTAAAGAGTACACATGTTTTTTTCCAAAGTCTGTCATTGCATGATAGCTTTTCCCATTTTCAGTATCATTTTACAGATCATAATGAATACTTCTCAGACTAGATTTCACAAGCACAGGACAGAAACTGTTGCCTCTAGACTGTACACAAGCCTTTTAAACAATTTGAACTGGGGACCAAGTTTTTGACCTGATGTGACCTACTTTTAATTTTATACAAAACATCACCAAGACAAAAATATTGACCAACTTTCATGAGCATTAGACTGAAAATGTGGATTCTAAAGTGTGCACAATGCTTTTTGAAGATCTGACCTAGGTATCCATCAAATGTGACATTTTCTAATTCATCAAATATGTCAAGTAAACAAAGTTACTGACCACATTTCGTAAGTGTTAGACTGAAAATTAAGACTCTAGAGCTTACCCAAGGTTTTTCAAAGATATCACCTGGTGACCTAGTTTTTCAACTGATTGGGCCAACGTTCAAAGTCATATGAAATATCATCACGAAAAAATATTTGGACTAAATTGCAAAAGTACTGAGCTGAAAATGTGGTCACCAGAGTGTTTTCTTAGATTTCACCTAGTGATCTAGTTTTTCGACCCGACATATCTAATTATCAAACAGTCCCAGGTGTCATCAAGACAAACACTCTGATAAAATTTCACGCATACTGAACTGAAAAAGTGGCCTAAATAGTGTAGACAAGTTTATTTCTTGGATTTGATCCGGTGAGCTAGTTTTTCAATGATGTAACCCAATTTCAAGCTCTGTAGCTTACCCAAGGCTTTTCAAAGATATGACCTAGTGATTTAGTTTTTCAACTGATTGGGCCAACATTCAAAGTCATATGAAATATCATCAGGAAAAATATTAAGACAAACTTGCAATAGCATTGAGCTGAAAATGTGGTCACTAGAGTGTTTTCTTAGATTTCACCTAGTGATCTAATTTTTGGACCCGACATATCCAATTATCAAACAGTCCAAGGTGTCATCAAGACAAATACTTTCACGAGTACAAGACTGAAAAAGTGGCCTATAGAGTGTAGACTAGTTTTTAAATGATTTGACCCAATTTCAAGGTTTTTCTAAGAATTGACTCGGTGACCTAGTTTATTTTTTATCCGATTTGACCCATTTATATGCCTGAGATAATATCAAGACAAAGTTTCAAATTAAGTTTCATGAGAATAAGACTGAATGAGCGTACATAAGATGAAAGTTGATGATAGACAATTGCAAAACTGACGACACACACAGCACAATAAAAAAGCTAACCTTCAATACCTCGTCCTCGGTTTAGTTAAATCATTCCAACCAAGATTTATAAGTATCGGATTGAATATAAAGCTTCTTGAGAGCACACTTGCTTTAGATTAGGTCAGGTGGCCTACTTCTATATCAAACATAACCTAATTTCAAAGTTGTCAGAGATAACGTCAAGACAAACACTCTGACAAAGTTTCAAGAGTACTTGACTGAAAATATGGCCTTCAGAATGTACACATGGTTTGTGCTAAGATTTGTTCCAGTGACTTGCTTCTTGACTGGACAGACCCCAGAGCTCCAGTTTGGAAATATTAATGATTCTTTACTAAACCCTACGTTAAGGGTACTCATTAGAATCGTTTCATAGAGATGATTGGGTACTCATTAGAATCTTCTCATAGAGACGATTCTAATGAGTACCCACAACATTGGGTTTGGAAGAGAAATAACGGATTTAGAACATCATCACACCCTCTTATTTGGAGCTCCGAGATCCGATTTAACGGTTTTTGAAATGTCATCAAGACAGGTTTCATGAGAATTCTACTAGAAATTAAGTCTCTTGAAAGCGCACAATGTTTTTTCCAAGACTTATCCCGAGATCTAGTTTCCCAGTATAAACTTGCTTGAATATCATCAAGACAGACATTCTGACCAAGTTTTAAGAGTGTAAGACTGAAAATGTGGCCTCTAGCGTGCACAAAAGTTTTTTTTTAAAGATTCTTTCCAAGTGAGCTACCTTTCAACCAAGGCCGTCGGAAGCGGTCCGGCCAGTCCGGCCATGGCCATACCAAATTTTCGGCCGAAAATGAAAAATGGCCGGACCAATTTTTGAAAAAAAAAAATGCGTAATATAAACCTCAAAAAATGCGCCAGAATGCACCAGAGAGCGTCTTATTTTCAAAAATTTTCCAGGGAGCATGCCCCCAGAACCCCCTAGCATGGCTTCGCGACATGGCCGGACCAAATGAAATTTCCTTCCGACGGGCCTGCTTTCAACCTGTCTTGATCAAATTCTAAACTTGTCTGCAATAGCATCAAGACTAACATTCAGACCAAGTTTAATTAGTATTGGAAAGAAAAATTGATTGGCTGTTAGACTGCAAACAGGATTTTATCAAATTTGTCCCAGTGACCTAAGTGTGGCATAGTTTCAAAAAAGTTTCATACACTCTATGTTTAACAGAATATCAGTTAATCTTGGATAAAAATTACCCCTTGTTTTCCAGATGCAAACGTATAGGTTATAGTTATCCTGCCATACTGCTCATACCCCGCACAATGGCTGTATGCTTCAATGTTCACTTTCATTTTGCCCTCAGGTTGGTCACCTACAACAACCGAACAAAAAGCTTTAACAATGGAAGTATTCAACTTGTCTTTGTAATCATGAAATACCTTTACAAATTGATAAACACAAGTTGTAATCACATGGTCTGTATTCATCAACCATTCTTAGGAACATTCTTTGTCTTATTCTTCAAGATTTTTTGACAGTGAAAGTAACAGAACTTCTGATTGGCTAAACCAAATGGTTTAGCCAATCATAAGTTCTGTTACTTTCACGCTGACTAGGAGAACTAGCTAAAAGAGGGTCAATGGAGTTTTGTGCCCTCAACAAATCAGGAAACTCCCTAGCTAAAGCCTTTGACAGGAAAACCGTGAACAAGGGTATATTTTGAGGAATTTTTTCGACATTCATTTCTTTATTAGCTATCTATGGAAAAATCGCACAATGCCATTATGTGTAGATATGCTTTAACTTTACTAGGAATGGCCGTAGAAATATGCAGAGTCTTTCAGCACCAAACTGTAAATCCACTAATTTCTATAAACACAGCGATTGGGGCCACAATTTCCTCCAAATCTATAGGCTTCAAGCCATCTGAAGAGCCATCCCTGATGAAATTACGAAAGATAAACAAGTATAAACCTACCGGTAAAGAGAGTCTCAGGAGAATATTGACAAAATTTCCGTTGCGACTAGAGCCCTAGACAGGAAGATAGCACCTTCATCCATATTTTTCTAGCGTTTTAAACCATATGGATATTTGAACAATAAATTTTTTTTTTTACCATCGTGTATCAACAGATCAAACTGTACTTGTGTTGAAATTGGCTTGACAAATTTCTACTTTGAAAATGAATGAGAGAAAAAAAAAACAAAAACAAGAGGGCCAAGATGGCCCAGGATCGCCCACCTGAATTATTGAGAGCACCATAGCCATTTTTTTGAGGTATTAAAACACTGGAAACAAAATCATTATTTTGCCAAGCAATTTTCAAAAGGTCACCTGTAAAAGTTGTCCTTTCAGAATCTGACCAGCAGTTTCAGAAAAGAAGAATTTTTAGGAGTTACTTAATTTCCGTATAGTGCAAGTAGCCCCCATTCACCAGAGCCCTGTTTCTTGACGTCAAAATTTCGCGAACAATTTTTTGAAAAGGGTCATTCAAGGAACATTTATGTGAAATTATTTTAAAATCTGACCTATCATTTCAGAGAAGAAGAATTTTTATGAATTTCTTCATGTCCGTATAGTGCAAGAAGTCCCCATTTACCAGAGGCATGTTTCTTGACGAATCAAAGTTTCGCGACCAAATTTTGAAAAGGGTCACCCAAGGAACATTGCTGTGAAATCATTTTAAAATCTGACAACAGTTTTCAGAGAAGAAGAATTTCTTCATTTCCCTATAGTTCAAGTAGCCCCAATTCACCAGAGCCATGTTTCTTGACGAATCAAAACTTTAACGAACAATTTTTTAAAAGGGTCACCCCAGGAACATCTCTGTGAAATTATTTCAAAATCTGATCAGCGGTTTCAGAGGAGAAGACTTTTTAAGAATTTCTTTATTTCCCTATAGTGCAAGTAGCCCTCATTCACCAGAGCCACATTTTTTGACGGAAAAAAAAAAAATGTGATAAGTTTTTTGAAAGAGTCATCCAAGGAAACATCTCTGTGAAATCATTTCAAATTCTGACCAGCAGTTTCAGAGAAAAAGAATTTTTAAGAATTTCTTAATTTCCGTAGAGTGCAAGTAGCCCCCATTCACCAGAGCCATGTTTCTTGACGGATCAAAATTTCGCAAACACTTGTTGAAAAGGGTACGCAAGGATCATATCTGTGAAATTATTTTTGAAAATCTGAGCAGCGGTTTCAGAGAAGAAGAATTTTTAAGAATTCCTCCGTTTCCATATAGTGCAAGTAGCCCCCATTCACCAGAGCCACATTTTTTGAGGGATCAGAATTTCACGAACAGTTTTTGAAAATGGTCACACAAGGAAGATCTCTGAAAGTATTTCAAAATCTGACCAACGTTTTCTGAGATTTTTAAAGAATTTTCTACAAAATTCCATTTGGTTGCCAAGGCAACGAGACTTTTCAATGGAATCAAATTCTGTGAACAATTTTTAAAGAGGACCTCCTAAGGAACATTCCAGCCAAATTTGATCCAAATTGGCCCATTCGTTTTAGGAGGAGTTGATGTTTAAAGAATTGTTGACAACGCATGACGGACAACGGACAATGGGTGATCCTAAAAGCTCTCTTTGAGCACATTGTGCTCAGGTGAGCTAAAAAGAGCGGCAAACTGTCGCAAGACATGCCCATCCCACCATCAGTTGTCGAGGAGGTATAATAGTTGCAAAAGGCAGGCAATGCAACGAACTTGTTTACCAAGTCTCAAGACTTGAGACTTCAAGGTTCCATTCTGAACAAACAAGAAATACTGTACACATGAAGATCAAAGTGGAAATCCGAGCTAGGTAGACTTATTGTTCTTGCACACAGTATTCTGTAACAGTGCAACAAACATGCATACCAAGTATGAAACTTGAGATGATAAAGTTATATTCCAGACAAGCACTAAATGCAGGCTCATGTGAGATTTTATCAAGACAAACATTCTGACCAATTTTCAAGTCAGCTGAGCAAGGAATGTGACCTCTAGAGTGCCCACAAGGTATTTCTTTAATTTAACATAGTGACCTAATTTATGACCCCAGGTGACCCAATTTTAACCTAAATGAACATATTGTGCTCGGGTGGGCTAACAAACTTAGACCAGGTTCATTACATACCAAATATCAAGGTTCTCCCAAGAATTTTGAAGTTTTCCTTTTTTGTTCCTATGTTAAAAACTTGTGACCCCCTGGGTGGGGCCAGTTTTGACCCCAGGGTCAAAGCCATGGTAGCTCAGTTGGTATTATTACAGATAGGTAACATTTTTATCATTTTACCTTAAAGTGTGACCTTGAATTTGGACCTACTTGAAAAAAATATGTTAAAAATGATACTTCAATGGATGAAAGCATGAAATTTCAAAAAATCATTAAATTCTACAAATTTACAATTTCTTATGCAGAAGAAGAGAGAAACATGGCTTTGTGATGGCCTTAAAATCCTTTAATCAGGGGCGATCCTAACAAACTTTTTGTTTTTACCCATGCGCTTCTCATTTAGATCGATTGATATCAATGCTTACAAATACAAACATATAATTATATAACCTCTATCTATGGACATATCATCTATCATTTTATTTTCAATGGTAACAATGACCTTTGCCCTATCCAGACTGACAAGAGGGCCATGATGACCCTGCATTGCTCTACCACCTTTTGAATAAACCTATAATTTGCTCAATTGGAACTTGGAAAGACATGAATCATAAAGAGCTTGTACAGCAATAAACTTTAATAGAGGAACTAGCCTAGCCAGCCCCCTTCCTGGACAAAAAGTCATATCTTTCCATATGCACATATAACGAGGTCCTATCAAGTATCATTTATACCAAATATCAGTACATTATGACAAAAAGCAATTTGATAGGAAGATTTCCAAATCTTATTAGCAGGAAACATTTAACAGTGGCATAAGGCATAAGGCCTCATACTAGTGAAACCCATGCCATACTTGAAAATTTAAGCCGTCGTTGATTGTATGTTGTGAATGTCGTTTTCAACATTATTTCAGTTACATCGCAGCGACCAGTGCCCCTATCCATGCATCCCTGGAGCCTCTTTTACTGGCAGTTTGCACAATTTTCTTTCCAAGCCACTGGCTGGTTTCCCATTTAACCATCATCAAAACAATGGTCAGTGGTGGGAGAAGAATGAATCCAGTTGTAATGACTATCATTAATCCTCGGAAAGAAGAGCCAGGGGTCGTGACCAGGGATAGAACCCTGGACCATGTGTTCTCAAGTCGGGGATAATACCAACTGAGCTACCTGGGTTGGACAGCTGCCGCTGTGATATGAATTAAATAATGTTGAGAGAGAAAAAAAAAAAAAAAAAAACGCCATCCAATAAATCAATCAATGGCATGACTGGTAAAGTTTTGAAACAAAAAACTGAATAATACACCACAATTCATATTAAATATTCAACTCATCATGTGGACAATGCTAATCAAGAACACACTGTGCAGAATTTGAAGTCTGATCTTCGAAACATGCTATCCAATGTTTTAATCAAATCTTGAAAACTGTTTGAGTCGTCCTTTTTTCTCAAGAAATTTACTTAAAGTAATAGGAATATTGAGGAATAATCAAAAAGAGATACCTTTAAGTTTTCCACATACCATACCACATGTAGGACACACTTTCTTCACCCGAAAGGCTTGCTTTATACAATCCTTATCAAAAGCATGGCCACACTTTAACACTTTCCTTTTTGTGATTTTCTCCATACAAATTACACAGTCTTCAAGGCTTTCCTTGTTGTCATTGTCCTGCTAGACATAATAAAAGTGTTATGAATAGCATTTTTAACTTGCTTGTAAGTCTTACACTTGTAGACATGAGTCGATACTTTAAGCAGATGCAACAACGTCCCCTGTTCACAGAGCATGGTTCATTTCTAAAATAATACTAGTCGCTGTAAGTACTGTGTTTTTGAAAAGCTTGGTTCAATAAAATATACATCTCTAAGCAAAAGACAGCTTTGGAATGACTGAAGCGTAGCGTCTA
Organism: Tridacna crocea; assembly: GCA_943736015.1. Lineage (NCBI taxonomy): Eukaryota > Metazoa > Mollusca > Bivalvia > Cardiida > Cardiidae > Tridacna > Tridacna crocea. The sequence continues at coordinate 45,587,272 of OX031064.1, forward strand.
CTTCTATCAAGCAGTTGCAACTTTTCACACAATTTTCAACTCATGTTTTTTAAAGGGGCTACTGGCCTGAGTAAAGTCACATTGGATAGGTATAATTGAAGAGATCTTGGTTATGGCAATGTAAAACACAAAAGTATTAAAAACCGATTTTTTGTCCAATATATCATCAAAACATTCTGACCATGTCTCATGATACTGTTACCTCAAGAATGCATAAGGGAGTTTTTTTTAAAGATTTGGCCAAGTGACTTACTTCTTGACTGAAGTGTCCCAACTCCAAACATGTCCAAGATATCACCAAGAAAAATATTCTGACAACGGTTTGTGAGTAACAGAGAAAACATGGTCTCTATAGTGTAAACAAGGTTTTTCTAAGATTTTCTTTAGAGACCTCCTTACATGACCCATGTCCAAAACTGCCAGAGGTATCATCATACCAATCTTTCTGACCAAGTTTTAAGAGTATCAGACTATAATAATATGGCCTTAAGAGTGAATAGAAAGTTTGGGTTTTTTTTTTTGTCCAAGTGACCTACATTTTGACCAAAGAGATCAAATTTCGATCTTGTCTAAAATATCATCAAATCAAAAAATTCTGACCAACAAATTTTCATGAGTATTTGGCAGAAAATGTAGCCCCCAGAGTAAGCTCAAGATTTTTCAGCGATCTGACCAGGTGACATACATTTCCACCCTATGTGACCCACTTTCAAACTTGTTCAAGATACTATGAAGACAAACGTTCTACCAAATTTCATGACTATCAGACAAATTACATGGCCTTCAGAGTGCACACGGGGGTTTTCTTAGAGTTGGCCCTGTAACCTACTTTTTGATCTGAAGTGAGCCAACTTTCAGACATCCTAGAAATCATATCATATTGCCTGTCGTGCATGCCGTCGTCAAAATTTACCTTGTGTGCACTCTTGAGACCACACTTTCAATCAGATACTCTTGAAATCTGGTCTGAATATTAGTCTTGATAAAATCTCCGACAAGTTCCAAGTTTGGCCACGTCAAGTCAAACTTAGGTCACTTGGCCCAAATCTTGGGAGAAACCATGTGTGCACTATAGGGGGCCACATTTTCAGCCTAATACTTGTAAAACTTTACCAAGATGTTTGTCTTCATTATATGTAAGACAAGTTTCAAATTGAGTCAAGTCGGGTCAAAATGTAGGTCACTGATTCAAATCTAAGAAAAAAGATTTTGTGCATTCTAGAGGCCACATTTTAATTAAGATACTCATGGAAATTGATCAGTTTGTCTTGATATTATCTTGGACAGGCAAGTTAACCCTTTACCCCATAAGGCATTTCTATGGTATCTCTAAATGACCCAAAATAACAGAAAGGATGAAGCTGTTTCTTATGTGTATATGACACTTTTTGACACCATAGAAAACATTGTGGCAAAAGGTGAAATTGCTCGTCACGAGCAATTTCACCTTTTTCCACAATGTTTTCCAAAGGCTCCTACAAGCAATACGTAGAAATGAGTATCTATGGAGTAAAGCGTTAAAAAATGGGGTTAGTGCGGTGAAATAAGTAGCTCATCAGATCAGATATTAGCAATACATTGTACGCACTCTAGAGACAATATTTGCATCCTGATACTTGTAAAACTTGGCCAGATTGTTTGTTTTACCATATCTCTGACAAGTTCGTAGTTGTGTCATGTCTGGTCAGAAAGTAGATCACTGGACAAAAATTTGCAAAACCCTTGTGTGCACTTTAGAGGCCACATTGTCAGCCCTATATTCACGGAAGTTGGTCAGACTGTTTGTCTAGATAATATCTCGGACAAGTTCAAAATTGGTTCACATAGAATAAAAAAGTAAGTCTCTGGGCAAAATCCTAGAAAAGTTTTGTGTGCAAACGTAGATACCACTTTCAGAGCCCGGTACTCATGAAAATTGGTCATCTCAAAAACTTCGTGCTAAAGAAAGGTAAGACCTAGACGGTCGCCGGAGGATATCATGTTGAGCCCAAAATGATAGAAATTGTATAGAACCCATTAAAAAGCACCCAGCAAGAAGGTACTGTATGAGTGGAATATTACATGTACAGATAATTTGCAAATACATGATTACAGACATCTGCATATGAAAATGTTTGCAAATTCAAGTCATTACTCATTATTTGTGTGTATATTCGAGGTAATATGCTGGAATGAATGAATGAATGAATAGTGTTTTATGGCCCGTCGACAACTTAGGTCATATTGGGCGCACTTACTTAGTAAACAATAATGCGAGGTGAAAATAACATACATGTGCAACAACATAAGACAAACATGATAAATGAGGAATGGATGAAACACAAAATGATGCCCCTTTTGTCGCCTTTTACGACATGCATGCTGTCACTTTTGTTCCGCCAGATGAAATAGCAGATGTGACGATCGCGGGACTGCAGTGGTTTATTCTTATACCCCCGATTAAACCACACGGGGTCCCACAGGCCAACTGATTCCCATTCCAAACCCTATTTACATCAAGAAAAAAAATATAGGATTTGGAATAAAAACTACCCAGCCTGCTGCAATCCTACGAATTACGAGGAAAGCAGCCGTTTGTCTCTAATTTTAGTCGCCTTCTACGACATGCCATAGAGAAAGGCCGAGGTCCTATTCTATAAAGTAAAAAAACCCCGGGACCCCACAGGGAGGTAATATGCTGGAACAGAAAAGTTTCAAATTTGCGAATTCTCACAAATTTCCACTTTGCAAACTTTCCACTTATATAAATCGGGTAGAAGTCTGAACAAAAGCATCAAAGACACAGACAAAAATCTAGAGCTCAATTGAAATAAAGTATTTTTCTTTAAATATTTTCCTCCTTGGAAAACGATTAATCAAAAAGTCCTAGAGAAAAATCTTTAGATTCATGTTTCTCCGCTCATAAAAATGATTACCTCAGTCAGGCTCTTAGATCTCTCAGTCGGCCTTGGAGGTACTGGAGGGGCTGCCTGAATGTAGTGCTCTATGATTCCATGATCTCTGAATTTCTGCACGACCCAATTTAGAATATTTCCCTGTCTACAGACAAGTGTGATCTGCAAATGCTTGGATTGCATTCTCTTCTTTTCACAGTACGTCTTAAAAGTCTTTATAAAGGCATCTGTTGCTACATCTATTTCTTCCTTTGTCTCCTCTCCTAGAACACAGGTGGAAAATCTTTTAACTCATTATGAAGTGACAGTTTCAGGTATAGAAATCACTATTTGAACCACATTAATTTGTTGTCTGCAAATGCTTTAACTTCGGTCCAGTCATGAATGTTGGCAAATGGTAAAGAGTTGAAAAACATGCTCGAGAAACATTTCTTAACAGTCTCAAGTATTCACAACCCTCAGGAAAAGGCATTTAAAGATATTATGGGAAAATAAGAAATGCTGGTAACCTTTATTTTCACAACATGTTATATTACCAACATAAAAAAAATCCTGTTTTTTGTGCCACATTTTTTTCTTCTGCAAATGTTTTGATTTGGACGAGTCTAAATTTTTGTCATGTGGTAAAGAGTTAAAGAAACCTAGCAACTTAACCCTTTACTCCATAGATACTCATTTCTACGCATTGCTTGTAGATGCCTTTGGAAAACATTGTGGCAAAAGGTGAAATTGCTCGTGACGACCAATTTCACCTTTTGTCACAATGTTTTGTATGCTATCAAAAGGTGTCATATACCCATAAAAAACGGCTTCATCCTTTCTGTTATTTAGGGTCAATTAGAGATACCATTGAAATGCCTTATGGCCTAAAGGGTTAATCAGTTAGTATTAATTATTTTCTTAAAATGTAACACTTGGGACTTACCAGCTCCCAACAGGCACATCACAATGGATTCTACTGAACAGTCATCAAGAGCCTTCAGTATGTTTTTTAAAGTTTGTTTGAGTGTATTTCCTCTGTCGACGGAACGCACATTCCGTATATCATAAGGAAGGACAGCATGCAGAATATACTTGTAACCAGAACTAAACCCGTCTGTAACAATGACTTCACCTGTTTTTTTATCTTTTGCAAATATTTTTTTTTTCTCTTCCATATAACTGTCCTTATTTCTATCTTTTATTTTACCCTGTATCAGCTTTGAAATTTTTCCTCTCCCCGATCCTTCTGAATCTTCTATAGAAACAATCGCTGTTGCTTTGATTTGCATTATATCTCCAAGTTGTATAATTAGTTTGCATTTCTGTGTTTCTATAATGTGTGAAAGGCCATCACTGTAATAAGTGTACACCAAACTTGTATCAGTATCTCTTCCCCTGACTTCTGTTCTCTCTGGAGATTGGGATCTACGTCTAGATTGCGGTAACTTTGTTTGAACAAATTTGTCTGTAGTGTAGTCTGGACCCCTGTTAGATCTCAAAAATGCATCAAACACATGCTGTATGCTCCTTATGATTTTTTGGTTAATGTCAATAAAATGAATCTCTCTTAATGCTGTTGGGCTCTTTCTCTTGCTGTAGTCTATTGTTGCTTTTGCATAATGATATACACACAGTTCCTCTGGTACCCCAAATATTGCTGAAATATAGAGAAAATATTATCAATGTGTATATACATATCAATGAATAAATCACATTTCAAAGCCAAGATCTCTTGTAAGGCTACGAGAAAATTCTTTAGTAAATTAAATTTTTGATCGCAAATTCAGTGGTGTGTTGCTATGACATAAATACAGTGCAAACTAGAACTTGTTTTATACAAAAAAAAAAAAAAACCCAGATGTCTACCCCCCTTTTTGGTGTCAGAAGGATTTCTAACCAAAATAATAGTCATTTTACTCTGATGGCTTTTGAGTTATAAAGCGCACAAGAAATTGTACTTAAAATGAGTAAGGAAAATAATCAAAGGGAAATAATCTGAAAAATATACAAAACAGAGTTATGGTTCCCTTGCAAGACACTTAATCTCATTAAGCTTTAGAAATGTGTGAAGTTTTATCAATATATCTTAAAAGATTTTTGAGTTAAAAAGCGGACATGATTTGTGAAGGAAAATAATCAAAGGGAAATAACTCAAATATACAAACCACAGTTATGGTTCTTCAGCATGACACTGCGTCTTATAGTGCATTAAAAATGTGTGACAAAATATCTTGAAAGGGTTTCAAGTTATTAAGTGGACATGATTTGTGAAGGTAAATAATCAAAGGAAAAAAACACAAATAACAAGAGGGGTAAGATGGGCCTGGATCGCTAACCTGAATTTTTAGAGAACCATAGCCATATATTTTTAGGTATTGAAACTTTGGAAACAAAATCATTATTCTGCTTAACAATTTTGAAAAGGTCACCTGTAAAAGTCATTTCAAAATCTTTCAACACCCCTACAATCATCAGTGCAGCAATGATTTTGACGAATAAGAATTCTGCAAATAAATTTTTGGATAAATCACCCATGGACAATTTCTTGAAAAGAGCACATGCTTGATAGTGACTAAAAACAGAAGTCGAACAAGAGCATCACATGCAGGTGCCAACAATTGGCTGTTACTTTCCATGGATAAAAAATTCCCTAACAATTTTCAAGCAGTGTCAACCTAGGAACATTTTTGTGAAATTATATCAAAATCGGACCAGCCGTTCCAGGGAAGAAGAATGAAGAAATTCCTCTTCATGTCCCCGTAGTGCAAATAGCCCACAGCCATCAGAACCATGTTTCTTAAAACATCACAATTTCGTGAACAATTTTTGAAAATAGTCACCCAAGGTACATTGCTGTGAAATTATTTCAGAATGTGACCAGCGGTTTCAGAAAAGAAGAATTTTTAAGAATTTCTTCATGTCCGTATAGTGTAAGTAGCCAACGGCCATCAGAGCCATGTTTCTTGATGGATCAAAATTTTGCGAACAAGTTTTGAGAAGGGTCATCCAAGGAACATTTCTGTAAAATTGTTCTTAAAAGTTGACCAGCGGTTTCAGAGAAGAGGTTTTCAAGAATTTCTTAATTTCCGTATATTGCAAGTAGCTCTCTTTCACCAGAGCCATATTTCTTGACGGATCAAAATTTCCCGAACAATTTTTGAAAAGGGTCACCCATGGAACATTTCTGTGAAATTATTTTAAAATCTGACCAGCGGTTTCAGAGAAGAGTTTTAAAGAATTTCTTAGAAAATTCCATTTGATTGCCATGGCAACCAGAAATTTTGATGGAATCAAATTCTGTCACCAATTTTTAAAGAGGATCTCCAAAGGAACATTCCAGCCACGTTTGGTTCAAACTGGCCCAGTGGTTTAGTAGGAGTTGATATTTAAAGAATTTTTGACGACGCAAAATGGATGACGGGTGATCCTGAAAGCTCACCTTCAGCGCGTTGTGCTCAGGTGAGCTAAAATACAAGCCAGAGTTATGATTCTTGCGCATGACACTTCGTCGCATGATGCTTTACAAATGTGTGAAATTTGATCAAAATACCGTAAAAGGTTTTTGAGTTATAGAGAGGACACAATTTGTGACGGACAGACGGGCGGACAGACAGATGGACGCGCAGGGAAAAACAACATGTTTCCCTACCCTGACGAGGGGAGACAAAATAATATGAATATTCTACACGACTCTGCAGAATCTTTCATAAATAATATGTCCTTATTCTACATGTCAATACTTCTTTTCACAGGTCAATTGGAATTGAAAGCAACAAACTTTTAACACAATCTAATTCTGACTAGAGTTGCACAATACAATGAATTAGAAAAAGTGAAGTATATCAACTCAGGTAATGTCTATGATATTACTGCTGAAATGTTATGAACTTTAAATTTATTCATTATTAATATGTGTAGAAAATATTAAACACTAAGGATAATGACAATTGTTTAGTAACACAAAAATAATTTTGTAACAGTATCAGGTTAAAATATTTTTTTTCTCTTTTTTAAATTCGGCCAAGAAAATTTATTTCATTTTTTAACGATTTTTGCGATAGTTTCCATTTTCACGCGTCATGTAACTATCTGGCTCACCTTTTACTCAAAAAAAAGGTGAGCATCAAACACAATTGATCCTGCCACACTTGTCAATATCTGCAGAATGGATAAACCAAGAACTAAAATTGGTTGTTTCATGTCAGCAAAATGAAGAAAAAAGTATTCTAATCAAGCCAAATGATTATATGCAAGAATCCCAAATTATGCATTCAAAAGATCAGTGAATTACCTAACTACGTCATCTAACAGAAGGGAAAGGGTGGGGGAGGGGGGAAGAACACAGATACTACCAGCGCTCTATCTGGCAGAGGTATCGTCAAGCTGAAACATCCTTTTAGATGTATATGCTTTCAGTTTGGTCCGTTCCAAAGTATGTCACTTGGTAAAGACTTGCAGAAAACAACAGTCTGCACATAACTTTCTCAATTAGCATGTTGCCCCTAGCTTGATGAGTCTGCAGCAGACATTATTAGAAAACATTGATGTAAAAAGGAGAAACCGACCCTAATGACTGATTCCTCTTTTTCGCCCAATGATTTCTGACCTATCAAAGAACTGTGATACTTGAATACCAGATTTTGGTTTAGAGTCTGCAAATGCGTCAATTTTTTTCAAGAGTCTAAAATTAGTCGTTTGGAAATGGGTTAAATGATAACATCAGTATTACATTTATATGCTATGAATTGGTTTAGTATGACCAACAAACTTGATTCTTATAAATATCGTTGTATTATTAAAAAAAACTAAGACAATTTACAACATATAATGTCTTTGTCTTTGACAAACCATACTTTCACTCATTAGTTAGTGTCCCACAAACAAACTTAAAATACATTTTCTTAAAAAAGAAGGCAGGTGACCTACTTGTTTTCAGCCTGATTCTTTAAGTTTAGTACCTGAATATTATTTACAGAAAAAATAAGAAAAAACTGAATGTTAAAACATTTAAAAAAATAACTTTAAAAGATATTGAGAGTGTGTGTGTTGTGTTTTTTTTGTTTTTGTTTGTCTTTTTCCCCTAAAATAAATGTGTTTTAGCCATAAGTTAAGGGTTTATTTATTAAATATTGAAGCAAAGTATATTCTAATTCTTTTTTCATTAAATTTGATGTTTTACCCATACAATGACATAAATTACTTATAATTGTTGTCATGTAAGAAAAATATATCAAGACTTAGTTTTCATGGGTTAAATTTCATCCAGAAATGCCACAATGAAGGGTGTGCTAAAAGAAAGATTCATAGAACTTTACGAAACTGTAGGGATCGTCTTTAATACATGGATCCGTGGCGAAAAGATAAACCGACTACCTTAGTTACTGTTGCCAAGGTCTCACAAACAAACGTAGTCAATACATATACAATATAGCAGATAGGCTACTTAAATCGTGCTTTCATGACTGTTTCTCACAATAAAATTCCGGAAAAAGTATTTTAATCATATATTTCTATCGATGATAAATTCTCAGTTACAAATTTAAAGATACTTTACTAATTTACATACGGAGATGTATTAAAAGGGCGAATTACGGGGGCGACGTACAATGTAACAGATTTACATGTTTAAACAAAAATTTGAACATATAAAAAACGTCAACAAATCTCCGTTTTGCCACAGAATAATAGAATTAACGATATTTATTGCTTTCGTTGGGCTAGTAAAGTCATCTCAGCATCAAATCAAATTAAATAACACTGAATTACAAACCTTTCGAAAAGTTTATAGAATGTCTGAATGTACAGAGAGGTTTAAGTTAATGAAAATTTTTCATATCAGGTTCAGGGGAAAAGGGTTGTCTGATGGATTATAAAATGCGTTTAGTGTGTTGTCAATTAAGAAAATTGTTAATATCATTGACGGTAGTATATGATATACTGATGACAACGGGTGGTCAAGTTGATTGGAGTGGTAAATTGTGTTGCAATCAAACACACTTCTTATCAAATTAACAGTTTACCAACACACCCTTTGTGCTAATGTGCAGATGTGCTAATCCATTTAAACTCATCACCAAATGACAAAATTTTTAGAGCAATCCAAATTCAAATATTTGCAGACAACAAAATAAATTATTCAAAAATTGAAATTTGTTTTTGAAAGAGCGCAAAACACCGTAAGAAAAGGATAAAATGAATGTTACAAGCATTTTCTCCTTTCTCCGCAATGCTTTTAAAAGCTTTCTACGGGTCGTTAAAGCCCGTTATGTGGTAAACGGTTAAAACAGATAAGTCAAGAGAAAAATGTCCATGTTCCACCAGATCAGAAGTTAGACTTTTTTTAAAATTGAAATATACTCCTAGTGAGGAAGAACTACATGTCAAAGTGCTTATTGTAATCAGCAGGTACTTTAAATCCAAGAATACTTAACATCATGTAATTTGCAATCTGATCTATATCTACACATCAGAGATCGTATATACGATCCCAGTACACATTCAGCATATTCTTCATGTACCATGGGTTAATATTAATGTCAAATTGAAACATTGGTGACAAGTTACGCGGCCACTTTTTGGATGTGCATAGGTTATTGAACAAGGTTAATATTCAAGTAAAAGTATTTTCTTTTTATTAATACTTCATATAGGTCTGCTTTTACCTTTGTTTTCCAGTTTTCTCTTTCATAAAGGAAAAATTACAGAATACTTTAAATTAATCTATTATCCAGCGCTGATTAGCTCTTTGCACAAGTTCAAATTTTCAGGGATCATTTCAATTTAAACTTTTCTATAGCATCTGCGTGATCTCACGTCATCGGTACACGTTCGCAAAGCACATTTTGTAAGTTTTATTTAAAAATCAAACGTCAAAAACACAACATAAATAAAGAGAATAGCATTCTTCTAACGTTAACAGTCGTTTATTTGTGAGCCGAAATAGCAGAAACCAAGGTAGGACATCGGGTAGAATAAATGCGATGTCCTGATTGGTCAAATATCGATTTCCACGGATCCATGTATACATACCAACTAGTCCTTGGAAAAAGAAACTGTTCCACTTGCATAAACTACTTACCAGCACTAATGGCAGGAAGAGCAATAGACTCTAAATGCCGTTCCTCAGCTGCTAGAAGACTTTCCATTATGGCTGAATACAAGTCTTTCTCACATCTCTTGACATCATAGAAAGAATGTGGGCTATAGTCTGACCAACGTGGTCCAACGGCATGGATTACACAGTCATAATGGAGATTTCCAGCAGTTGTGACGCAGGTCTTGCCCACTTGTATCTTTCCATGTTTTCCAATATAAGCAAAGCCTTCCTTATCCAAACTTCTTCCAGCTGCTACAGCGATAACCTTTGCGACGCCTCCACCATGTTGCAAGGTGTCATTAGCAGCATTTACGATACAATCTACAGGAAGTTTTAGAATATTGGCCTCATAGACATAAACCTTAATGCTTTCTGCAGTGTCATACTCTTGAAAATTCCTTGCTTGATATTGGAGGTTGAATTCTTGCTTCTTTCTAGATTTTTGTGTTGCTCTGTCCTTCTGGTTCCACTCATCATAAGACTTTGACTCCGCTTCAACCACTTGTACAATGTTACTTTCTGAATCGTGTGGTTCACTTTGTTCACCAGCAGGAAGAACAGAACTCTTTTCATTAAATATGCGTTTCCTTCTTCCTGTCAATTTTATCTGTCCATCTTTGATAAGTAACTGATGTTTTAATGTAAGAAGGTTTTCATACGAATAATCAAAGATAAGAACTGCTTTTCTCTTCTTAACAAAGACACAACACTCGTTTTCCTTCTTCTTCTGAATTTCATGGCACCAATTGTTTATTGTGTCAACATTCTGTTCTTCAATTGCAACTTCAAGAATCTGCATACGTTTTAAAGAGTCCAAACATGATTTTACAACTATCCAGTTTGGATCTTCAGTATTTTCGTTTAGACCAGAGAATGTTACACATCCATCATTATAACTTATTTCCTTTCCTTGCTTTCTTAATTCATTTAAATCTTTTTCTTTTAAGATCTGAACAATATCCCAGACATCTTCTGTGACTTCTATGATATAAGTAAAACCTTCACTATTGTACCTTGTTCTTTCTCCACGAAGCTTAGCTTTCTCTAATTTTTCCAGTGCATATTGTAACTGCAGTTTCGTATGGGTAGTTATATATGTCTTTCCTGATTTAACTTCAGCATATATGTCTTTCTCTTCTAAACTTTTAGCCGTCTGTTCTTCTAAATCTTCTAGTTCTATTGAAAATTGCTTCATGCTCTGCATCAGAAAGAAATATTACCTGTTAAACTGTGGCAAAAACCGGCAGTTTACTCAAACTAGTTTTTTTATAGATGAGGCAGACTTTCACAGTTGCCATCCAGTCAACTTGAGAACAAAAGTAAACAATATGTTTAAATAAGTGTACTTTTGTCTCTATAACAACATTTATTTGGGAAAAAAGGACCTGCTGCTATAGATAAGCTTTTTTTCTTTCAATGTTTAGATAGCCTATGTTAATGAAATGTGATTGTACTATAGAGATTATTGATATCAAACTAATGCTTAATCATTGGACTCATACTACTCGCATAGAATTATCCTCTCATTGGTGAAAGACGAATGAAAAATCAGCATCTTGTATAGCCACAAAAAAACGCCACTATACTCTATTGAAACCTTGCATCTGCTTGACAACACTGCCGCATAGACTATTTTCTATTATTGCTTACATACCGAGGTGCTGGTGACACATTTCCTAGATATCAAAAGGCCGGAGCTAGCTTTAATTGTGCAGATATTTGGATAACTTGCATTTATTGTACTTACGTTATCCCACTCATCAGTTAACAATAATAACATAGACCCTGCCATCCAGGTTACCGATATGCCGTTCTTCCCGCTTATCCCAGTTGACAAATATTTTACAATCGGTTCAATTTAAACGTTCCTAGTTTGTAAAGAAACTGAATCTGTGGCAGAAAATTGGCATTCTGGTGGGTAAGTGCATGATAATCAAGTGTAGGGTATACATTTCGTTCCGGGTGATTCAAAAATGATGCATTTGATCGGAAAACATGGATTTTTCGGGAAAAATACAATTACAAAGTGTTTTCTATGGCAAATATCTCGATTTTCGAATCAAATATAGTATAGCAACCATTTCTGTTATCCCATTGATCCACACTTTTAAGATGGTTGCGTGTAACATTTAAAAACATATCGAAAACAATGGAAATACAAACCCACTATCGCACGATTTCAAACCTCTGTCCCTGTTTATCGTTAGCACCCCTGCCATCTCATTATCGGGTTTACCGGTGTGTAGAGTGAACAGAAGCTTCTAAGAGTTGGGCAACTGACCTACCTTTGGACTTGGCATTGATAAATTGGATGGTGTTTACACAGTTTTCAACATTATTTCAGTCATATCACAGCTTCATCTTTTCTAGAGTTTTACCAGGACTACGCTTGGGATCGGAGGTGTCTTGCCCACGGACACTCCCAAGCAAAATCAGTGGATCCAGTGCAGGTCAACCCAGAGACTCTATGTTACCAGTCCAACACTTTACCATCGAGCCATGCCAGATCCCTGACTCGGCATACCTCAGTTTTAACTTGTGCTCAGATAACAAGATAAATTTTCAGACCATTTTGATGCGTATGGGAGCACATGAGTGACCTATAGAGTGTACTAAAGGTTTTCTAATACATGTATTTGGGAAAGTAACCCACTCTTTGACTTACCTTGACACCATTTCACACTTGTACAAGATACCATCAAGAGAAAAATACCCCAACAACATTTCATGAATACTAGGCTAACTTGAGCTATCACTTAACTACTAAACGTGATTATACTCCTCAGCAATACGTCTTTGTTACAGAATGCTGAATGGTTTAGTACAAAAGTACGAATTAAAAAAAGTTCAAAGGGAGATAGTTCCGTGACAAATCACAGCAGGGTCATGAAATTTGCACATGCACAATTTCATACATATAGGAACCCTTTGTGTAAATTTGGGTTCAGTACGTGAAAAACAGTAGGAGTATTGCTGAAGACAAACTTCTGTCTACAGACAGATGGATGGACGCACTGAAGGACAGCCATTGCAATTCCAGTATACCCCCTCCACCATATTGTGGGGGGAGTATAAAAATGTGGCCTCTAGATTGCACACATGTTATTTTAAGATTTGTTCCACTGACCGTCTGTCTGACCTAACATGACCCAATTTCAAACTTCTTTCAAATATCGTCAAGACAAACATTCTGAATGGATTACACAAGTATCTACAGTGCAAACAATGTTTAGAGATTTTAACCAGTGACCTACTTTTCGACCAAATGTTACCTGATTTCAATCTAGTCTAATAAATCACCAACGGAAACATTCTGACCAAGTTGCCCGAGTATAAAACCTAAAATGGGGCCTCTAGAATGCACACGTTTCTTTTTGTAAGATTTGGTAGTTACCTACTTTTTACCCAAATGTGACCCAAATCTAAATTTGTACTGGAACTTATCAAAACAAACAAGTTTCATGAATATCACACTGAAAATATGGTCCATTGAGTACAGACAGAGTAATTGTTGACAACCACACGACGCAGGATAGACAATGAATGGCCACAAATGCTCACCTTAAGCACTGTTTGCTCAAGTGAACTATTAAGATAGATGTGCACAGAATAGCTGGCTACTTGTTTTGCAAGTGCACCTTAACTCTTTACCACACGAGAAATTTTTAGACTCGTCCAATTGAAAGCATTTGCAGACGACAAAATAAAGCTGACTGAAAAATTGAAATTTGTTCTGAGAAGGGTAGAAAATACTGTGGGAAAAGGAGAAAATGCTGGTCACCAGCATTTTCTCCTTTTCCCACAGTGTTTTCAAAAGGCTTCTTTCTCAGGGGCGTCGAAAGTAGAGATTGTGTGGTAATGGGTTAAGAGGTAACTATTTCTTCAATGGCAAGCTTATAGTAGATTCAATCATTTGCTTGAATAAGTGCTGGTATAGTATGTCGATACAAATAAATCCTGAATCTTCTCTTCAAAAGCTTTACTATAGCAGCCTGATCTGTATTTTTGTGATAGGAATCAACATACCTGTGTGGAAAATTGTAAAAATCTTTTTTGTGATAGGAATTAACGTACCTGTGGTGGAAATTGTACAAATTTAACACGCTTGGATTTGTTGCCAACCAACTTTGTTGTGTCTGCAAATAAAATAACTGTTGGGTAGAATGCTTGATAAGCTTCATGAAAATAATTTCAATGTCATTAAAAGATAAGTTCTTATTCTTCATGCAGATACTATTCTGGGGTTAATAAGGTAACAGATCAATCTCTTGTAAAATGAGACATGGTTAATGCTATTAGTAATGATTATACAATGTAGAAAAACAGATAACATATTTTAATTGTTAACTTACTTTTTCTTTTTTTAAAAAAGTTGTTTCAAAGGGAGGTAATTACTCACTACCTTTGTAATGGAAATAGAGTGTTATTCATAATCTTAAAAAAAGAGCAAACTCAAAAAGTAAATTTGTGTTAAGTTTATGTAATTTATGGGTGCATAGAACTGTCACTACTTACCTTGTAATGTAGGATGTTTTGAAAAAAAATGGCAGAATTCACATTAAGCTTTACCCTTCACCAAACAATCAAGGGTTACAGAAAACAGTATGTGCAGAAAACAGTATAGAAAAAACATGCAGGTTACCATTATTTCCTCCTTTTTCTACAGGATTTTATCACTTGAAACACAAATCCCATTATGTCAGCAACATTTAACTTCTCATCTGCAAATGCTTTCATTATATACAAGTGTTAAATTTTGTTGCGTCACAAACAATGAAATATAACATTTCAAGTCCTGAAAATTTCATTTGAGGAAACACAGTCTTAAGCCACCAAGCAACTCTGTGTGAAACACATGAAAACTTTTCCCGAAGGTGGGGTCTTTTATGCTCTACTGATTAATTTGAACACCGATACAGTTATAACAAAAGGAACACAGCATGCTGGTGCCAAGGCTTGGCTGCAATCCTGGATTTTCAGTTTAAAAATTCTAGGCCGATAAAATGTCATAACTGTGTCAAGGAAGTCGGACAGTTACCCATCCTTTTAGTAAAGGTTCCCCTTTTGATAGTAAACATCTTGTGCAGGGTTGAAGTAAACATCTTCAGTAATACCAGAGATATTACAAAATGTCAAAAGTTTTTGCAAGACAACACCAGGGCTGTAACACTAACTCATCACTTTCTTCAAAAGAACAAAGGTGAAAAACAATAGAATCTTAGCCTTGTGAATACAGGCCATCATTTTTTTTTTTGATGAACAAATTAGATTTGTCACCTGGTTATGTTCAAATGAATCATGATAATTATGGGAACAAAACTGCCAAGACACCAAAATATCGCTAATAATTTTGTACTAATCATTATCAAAAGCCAGCAGATTTATACTAAATTTCTATAATGAGATGAAATACCAACAAACCTTTTTTATCTGTACATTTAATAATAGCTTCAGACATTCCTGGTACAAATATGGTAAAATATCGAAGTTTCGAACAACAACTTTCTACATCTTCCTTCAGGTCACTTTCAGTATATTGTGGCGGTATATCTTTCACCCATACGTAATTGTTTGTGATGTTCATAGATCCCTGTGCTAAGAATTCTGTTTGCTGTGTTTTCCTTTGAAAGAAGTATAACAAATACAACTTCACAACTATATTATTTCATTTATGTTCAGGGTAAAATACCATGTTAGTTTATTTTCAGCAATACCAATGTGGGTTTAAAGTACAAATTCTTGAGACTCTCAAAAAAAGGGAAATCTGTAGTACAAAAAGAAAGAAAGCATTGACAAGTAATATTTTACAGTAGATACGTAATTTATCTTAAAAGAAGTAGAACTGTCCCAGACAGACATATGTCCACGCTAACTGCCTTGTCACTCTGTCAGGAAAAAATATGCAAAGGATCATAACTTTGGTAATAGTCCATCAATCATACTTGAAAATTGCAAGTGCACAATTACAAATGCAAGGACAAATTCAGGTAAACTTTATGCACATTTAGAATAAAAGTGTAAGAGAATATGAGTACATAAAAATTGTATGTATCAATAGACAACCAAAGTTTAGTTCAAACCCACCAAACATTGTGCTGCATAAACAAATACAGTGTTTATCTCATGCCATCATGATGCCTTTGATGTAACAGACTTGTATGGAAAACATCTCAGTTCTCTAATTCAAGACTAAAACAATAATATTGACAAGACTTTGCTGCAATCTTTATTCTGATGAGAAGTCTTTTTGCTCAATTCACATGATAACTCAGAGGTTGTATTCCCCGTCCATTCTAACTTGCAGTATATTAGTTCAATTCTCAAGAATTTTCTAAATTTTGAAGTGACACTTTTTACAATTGGGTTTACCAAATTAAAAATTGTGTTATTTTCCGCATTTATGACAAGACCAGACTTTCCGTAAAAATCTTTCGTTGACACCAGTGCAGGCCTTAATTCATCCTTTTCATATATAATTCAAACTGTTGTGGAATTAATTACAAAACAAAATTCACAGATAATTATACCGAATTTTCTTATCAAAAACATTTACAGATGACCAATAAAATTTGGCTCACATGACAAAACTGGTTTGTAAAAGGCAAAAAATAACATGTAAGAAAAGCTGGAAATGTTAGATAACAACATTTTTCTCTTCTCACACTATCTTTTCAAAAACATTTTATTTGTTATTGTAAAACACTACACATTTTGATAGTGAGTTATGAAGACATACCAGATCTCAATCTGATCCTTTCCTTGCTTATCAGGTCTGTCATCTGAAAATTAAAACGACAATACAAAACAAGGAAAATAACATAAGAAAAAGCTAGTTTTGTTTCCCTTTTAAATTTAAGTCATAATGTGTGCTCAATTTATCCAATCTCTTCAAGCCATCCCCTATGTTATATAAAATTTAAGTCATACATTTTGTATAAAAAATTGGGTTATTTTTTTTTTTTAATAGTCCAGTAGAAAGTGGTGTCAATTTCATTACACTTGAAAATGTTTCTCAGCCAAGCAGGATATGAAGAACAGAAGTACAATGGAAACAAGGAACCAGAGCCTTGCTTTATAATTCGAAGTTAAGTGAAATGCCGAACCAGCATTCTAAAATGGCGTCCCGCAACAGTTTTTGGCATGAGTATCAGTAAGGATCTCACTTAATATTGGATAAGCTAGGAGTGCATAACAAGAAGGTCTTGATGGCCCTGAAATTGCTGTTTGGACTAAACACAACTTATTTTCAATCTCTTTTGAGGTATTATGACAAACGTTCTACCAAGCCTTCAAAATTATTGGACTGAAAGTTTGGCTTCCAGCTTGTAAACAAGCTTTTTCTAGAATTTATCTCAGTGACCTACGTATTAGTTGAGCATAGTCCATTTTCCTTTTGTAGATGTCACCCATTTTCAAGCTCATTCAAGATATACTATGACATTTTGTGTATTTGACTAAAAATAAGGCCTCCAGATGGTACCCAAGCTTTTTGTAAGATCTGACCCAGTGACTTAGTTTTTGATCTGACATGACCCAATTGCAAACTCTACCAAGAAATCATGACAAACTTTCTGACCAAGATTCATGAGTGTTGCACTGAAAATGTGGCCTTTAGAGCAAACATAAGGTTTTTCTAAGAATGGAACTAATGACCTAGTTTTTGACCAGACACGTACCTTCTTTACCTCTGAATAAACAACCGGAAATCATGGTTAATGTCATATATAATTAAATAATATTTTATTTACGGTTTTACTTTCTTTACATGATTTCGAAATTTATTGTACCTTACCAAGTCTTTAGACGGTCAAAACTTAAAATCATATGCAAAATACAGTTTTTTTTTCAGATGTAGAGAGAAAACATTCTGGGAGAATGACAGGCAATTTCTCAAATTCCAATAATGTTTCCAAGATTAGGTACAAATAAAGTATAGGGCAGAATAAATGAAACTTTTAATTCTTAAATGTATTAACTTAAACCCTTTAGCAAACGATTCAAACCAATGAATCCGAGAAAGAAAGCTTGAAAAACATTGGGACAAAAGGAGGAAATGCTGGATAACAGCATTTATTCATTCTCCCTCTATGTTTCTACCTTTCCTGAGACAATTTTCAATTCTTGAGTCACATTTTTCTGGTAGTCTGCAGCCCACCTGGGTAGCTTTGTAGTGAGCATAGTCAGTGACTTGGATAGAAAGTTGTGTCAGTACTGGTGTGAGAAAGCCAGGAAACATACGTGTAATTGACTAGATGCACTGATCGCCATGATATGACATTCAGCTAATAAAAAGGTGTTAAACTCAAATACAAAGTTGTTGTCTGCAGATGCTTTCAACTTAAGCTTGTCTGAACCCTCGATTATGAAACAAATAGGTTTTTGGGCAAGTTTTTTTTTCTGAATTTTAGCAATGGGAGATAACACTGGAAATCTGCAAAGACAAGTGATTTCCCTGAATGGTCAACCGCATTCTACAGCTAACCTCAAAAATATGGAATGCAGAAGAGGCCAGTTTGTGGAGGCTGTGGCATACTTCTCTTTGTAAAATCCTGCTTAAAATGCATTCAAACAGTAAATAGGATAATATACCTGTTTTTCATTTACCAAACATAGAATTCTGTGACCTTGAGTCATATTTTTGCAAAAGGTATTTACTTTTGAATTACTAAAAATATTGCAGTAACATAATTCTTCATTAGAAAATACTATATTATTTCTTAATTGCATGTTCTATTTGTAATTTACACTTAATTATACCACAAAAACAAATGTTTTTTGGGACAAACTTGAACCTCTGCTGGTTGTCTGTGTCCGAAAAATATGAGTAGTTATTATAAATATATTTCTGTATTGTCAACTCTTCCTGTTGCTCATACTAAGTATGTAGATACTTGTCATGGATATGAATATCAAGGCCAAGGACATTTATTTCAGCTCTACTGAATAAAAGCCAGAAGAGCTTGAAAACAAATTTTGTCAAAGTGTTGTTTCCATCAACCATCTGTCAGTTAGTTTTTTCCTTTTTTTCCTGAGTAAATCAGCATTTGCGGTTAGATTTTCATGAAACTTGCGTTTTTTTCTTATCACATAAATTGCTTGAACCCTGTGAAAAATGGGAAAAGTAGTCATGTGAACTGTTGAATATTTATTGCTTATGTGATAAAGTCTGCATTTGTGGTCTGATTTTTGTGGAACTTGCACAATTTGTTTATCTTATCAATAGCTAAAATCCTATTTCTTTTGAAAAAGGTCTGACAATCAGTATGGGAAACAAGAGGACCATGATGGTCCTATATCGTTCTCCTGAGTCCTAAGCAGTAAATGTCTACAATGAAGATAAATACCAAATATTGAGGTTCAAGGCCAAATGATAATGAAGCAAGAGCGGCAAATTGTAGCAAGATATGCCCATCCCACCCCAATTGTTGAGGAGCTATACTAGTTGCAAAAGGCAGGCAATGCAACAAACATGTTTACCAAGTCTCAAGTCAATTTCATTTTAGACAAGCAAGAAATACTGTAAAAATGAAGATCAAAGTGGAATTACTCATAATCCAAGCTAGGTAGAGTTATTGCTCTTGAGCACAGTACTCCATAATATTGCAATAAACATCCATACCAAGTTTGAAGTTGTTCTGACTTGAGATGTTAAAGTTATATTCTGGACAAGCACTAAATGCTGTAAAAATGATTATCAAAGGGTAATTAATCAAAGACAGCATGAGGTAGAGTTACAATTCTTCTGCGCTGTACTTCCAAATATTGCAACAAATAAGCATACCACATTTCAAGTCATTCCTACTTAAGATGACAAAGTTTTGCTCTGGACAAGCAAGAAATGTTATAAAATGAAAGTCAAATGGGGAATAACACAAAATTCATGCAAGGAAGAGTTATGGTTCCTGTGCACTGCACTCCGTAATTTTTTAACAATCATGCACATCAAATCTGAAGATATTCAGGCCAGAGACGACAATGTTATATTCTAGACAAGCAGAAAATGCTGTAGAAATGACGATCAAAGGGAAATACCTCATAGACAGTACGAGGTACAGTTACGGTTCTTTCACTGTGTGCTCCATATTATTGAAACAAACACATATGCCAAGTTTCAAGTCAGTCGGACTGGAGATGACAAAGTTATGCTCAGAACAAAGAACTACTCTATAGAACTTTCTAAATCAATGGCAAATAACTCCAGTTGTTCTGGTCTAACTAGACCCATAATCAAATTCATCCGAGATCTTATGGTAATTTATATTTTGACCAAGTTTGACGTTGACTGGTTGATATTTGTAGATGCTTGAGTATAAACAAAGTCAAATATAGCATTTTTTTTTAATCAAGAGCAAAAAACTCCATTTCTTATGGTCCAATTATACCCAATATCAAGCTCATCCAAGATCTTATGGTCTTATATATTTTGACCAAGTTTGGTGCTGAGTGGTTAATCTTTGTAGATGCTAGAGTATAAACAAGAGGGCTAAGATTGCCCTGGATCGCTCACCTGAATTTTTGAGAGGACCATAGCCTTTTTTTTTTCAAGGTATTGAAACACTCGAAACAAAATCATTGATTTGCCAAGCAATTTTTAAAAGGTCACCTGTAAAAGTCCTTTCAAAATCTGACCAACAGTTTCAGAAAAGAAGAATTTTTAGGAGTTTCTTAATTTCCGTACAGTGCAAGTAGCCCCCTATCACCAGAGCCATGTTTCTTGACCTATCAAAATTTCACGAATAAATTTTGAAAAATGCCATTCAAGGAATATTTCTGTGAAACAATTTTCAAATCTGACCAGCCATTTCCGAGAAGAAGAATTTTCAAGAATTTCTTCATTTCCATATGGTGCAAGTAGCCCCCATTCACCAGAGCAATGTTTCTGGACGAATCAAACTTTCACGAACAAGTTTTGAAAAGGGTCACCCAGGGAATATCTCTGTGAAATAATTTCATAATGTGACCAGCCGTTTCAGAGAAGAAGAATTTTTAAGAATTTCTTCATTTCCCTATAGGGCAAGTAGCCCCCATTCACCAGAGCCATATTTCTTGATGAATCAAAATTTTACCAACAGTTTTTTAAAGGGTACCCTCAGGAACATCTCTGTGAAATTATTTAAAAATCTGACCAGCGGTTTCAGAGAAGAAGAATTTTTCAGAATTTCTTCATTGCTGTATAGTGCAATAAGCCCCCATTCACCAGAGCCATATTTCTTGACGGATCAAAATTTCGCGAACAATTTTCGAAAAGGGTCACCCAAGGAACATCTCTGTGAAATTATTTTAAAATCTGGCCAGTCGTTTCAGAGAAGAAGTATTTTTAAGAATTTCTTCATTTCTGTATAGTGCAAGAAGCCCCCACACACTAGAGCCATGTTTCTTGACGGAACAAAATTTCGCGAACAATTTTTGAAAAGGGTCACGCAAGGGAACATCTGTGTGAAATTATTTTAAAGTCTGGCCAGCAGTTTCTGAGAAGAAGAATTTTTAAGAATTTCTTCATTTCTGTATAGTGCATGAAACCCCCATTCACCAGAGCCATGTTTCTTGACAGATCAAAATTTCGCGAACATTTTTTGAAAAGGGTCATCCAAGGAACATCTGTGTGAAATTATTTTAAAATCTGACCGGCCGTTTCAGAAAAGAAGAATTTTTAAGAATTTCTTCATTGCTGTATAGTGCAAGAAGCCCGAATTCACCAGAGCCATGTTTCTTGACGGATCAAAATTTTACAAACAATTTTTGAAAAGGGTCACCCATGGAACATCTGTGTGAAATTATTTTTAAATCTGGCCAGCGGTTTCAGAGAAGATTTTTTAAGAATTTCTTCATTGCTGTATAGTGCAAGAAGACCCCATTCACCAGAGCCATGTTTCTTGACGGATCAAAATTTCGCGAACAATTTTTGAAAAGGGTCCCCCAAGGAACACCTCTGTGAAATTATTTTAAAATCTGGCCAGCGGTTTCAGAGAAGAAGATTTTTAAAGAATTTTCTAAAAAATCCCATTTTGTTGCCATGGCAACCAGAGGTTTTGACGGAATCAAATTCTGTGAACAATTTTTAAAGAGGACCTCCCAAGGAACATTCAAGCCAAGTTTGGTCCAAATTGGAGGAGTTGATGTTTAAAGAATTGTTGACGACACACCACGCACGACGGACACCGGGTGATCCTAAAAGCTCCCCTTGAGCACGTTGTGTTCAGGTGAGCTAAAAATGTGAATGGATGACAGACAGACTGATGCCTGACAGACAACAGACACTGACGAACAACGAGTGATCACAATAGTTCATCCAGAGCACTTTGTGCCCAGGTGAGCTAAAAATGTTGATTACCAGCATTTTGTCCTTTTCCCACAATGATTCCAGCAGCTTTCTTTCCCAGGGTCTTTATAAGTTGGAATCTTTGGATAAAGGGTTAAAATCCAATCAAAATGCTATATTAATGGCTCAAAATCTGAAAAGGTTTGATTTTGGTGTGCTTTTTATCAGCAGTTGCTTAGTGTTATTGTGGGGTGTAATGATGAATTTGTGTCTGTTGCTCCTCCTTTCACTAACAACAGTTTTAAAGGGTGTCAGCAAAGATCAAGACGATTACAAACATGAAAATTTTGTGTGCAACATAATCAGTACAGGGTGTAAATATGGTCAAAATGCTGAACATGATCAGAAAGATTTAGCATCACCAGTCAACCATTGTGCTGGAAATTTACAAAAACTGTTTTGTACAAGAAAGCTTTCAATCTACAGACATTATGTTCAAAATGCAGTATACTAAAAGAAAGGGGGAAAAAAGGTCAAGTATGAACGTTCTGATAAGTAGTGGTATTGTGGGAATGTGCTCAGCAGATAGTATCGTAAGGTCTTTTATTTAAAAACTCTTTTTGATAGAAACGTTTTTTCTATGAAAAACAGTCAAGGCAACCAAAACTTATAAGTGTCATAAAAAGTCGACAAAGAGCCATTCCAAAACTAACAAGTCATGGTGAAAATGGAAAATAAGTGTCTATAACTTTCAGTGCAACCCTTTACCAAACAATCGACAGTTTTGACAGCCCTGAAAAAGGTGTCCTTTAAAAACATTATGGGAAAAGGAGAAAACGCTTGTAAACATCATTTTCTCCTTTTCCTTCAATAGTTTCTACCCTATCACAAGTATAGTCCATCGTTTGAGCCAAATTTGAATTGTCGCATTCAAATGCTTTTGATTTGGACAAGTCAATATTTTTGTCATTCTGTGAAGAGTTAAACTAGCCCATTTTTGACTAGTAACTTCTCTTTAACAATATTTGTATGCTTTGTGCATTGTACTTATCCGTAGGCAATTTCAATTATGGAATCTAAAATTTTTCGTTTAGTAAAGGGTTCAAAAAATGTAAATCTTAATAAAACATAACAAAGTTAGTATTTTACATTTTCTTGCTCAGGATATTATTCATTATGTTTGATTAGAGTTAAATTTAATGATATTGTCTATTTCATAAAATTAAGACTTTGACTAGTCAATTGTACGAAAATTTCACTAGTAGTTGTCTTTAATGTCAGGTATTTTCCAATTTGGCCGGTAAAAGTTATTTTCTTTTACTTTATTTCATCATAAGAGAGTTTAGCAAACCATTTCATGTAAGTATTAGGTTTTGCATATATTATTTGCCCTCAAGGACATTCATATTGGTGATAAGAAAGGCATAAACATATGTAATTTTTAATTATTCTTTAAGAAAAATGATATTTTACAATTTGGTTGGTGGCGGTAATATCAGAGTTTTTAAAGGATGGTAGTGGGGTAACAAAATCTGAACTCTTTTAAAAATGATTTGGTGAAATTCTTTCATACTTCAGACTTTTATGCCCAATACATAATCTAACACCCTATACTAAATAAACACTTGTACTAAAGTGTTCGGATGGCCACATCTTCATCTGTTTTCTAATTAGTAGCTTTTCTATTGTCTGATTGACTAGCATTTTCTCCTTCTCCATTACTGTTTTCAAAAAACTTTTTCCAGGGGGGTTGTTGAAATTTAGAATTGTCTAGTAAATTTGCATACCTCCCCTATCAGTAATACTCTGGTCCTCTGGCTCTCTGTTATTCCTACCACTCTGCAATAACAAAAAGAAATCTTCTTCAAGTCTAGATCATTCAGTGATATTGTACTTTAAGCTTTAATTCTAAGCATTAATTCTTCCAGGTGTGAAAACATCGAACTAGCTAAGCTAACAACTGAACACAAATAGAGTTAGAGAAACAAGTGAACATGACTTGCTCAAATAGCAAACAAATACATACAAAAAAACACATGTACAAATAACCAGTAGATGAAAAACAAGAGGGCCAAGATGGCCCTGGATCGCTCACCTGAATTTTTGAGAGGACCATAGCCTTTTTTTTCTTTTTGGAGGAATCTAAACACTGGAAACAAAATCATTATTTTGCCAAGCAATTTTTAAAAGGTCACCTGTAAAAGTCCTTTCAAAATCTGACCAGCAGTTTCAGACAAGAAGAATTTTAAGGAGTTTCTTAATTTCCGTACAGTGCAAGTAGCCCCCATTCACCAGAGCCATGTTTCTTGACCTATCAAAATTTCG
The DNA here is from genome assembly GCA_943736015.1 of Tridacna crocea. NCBI lineage: Eukaryota > Metazoa > Mollusca > Bivalvia > Cardiida > Cardiidae > Tridacna > Tridacna crocea. Next base: position 45,611,828 of record OX031064.1, read on the forward strand.
ACAACAAATTCTGTAAAAGGTCATTCAAGGAATATTTCCATGAAATAATTTTCAAATCTGACCAGCCGTTTCAGCGAAGAAGAATTTTTAAGAATTTCTCCATTGCCCTATAGTGCAAGTAGCCCCCATTCACCAGAGCCATGTTTCTTGATATACCAAAATTTCACGAACAATTTTTGAAAAGGGACACCCAAGGAACATCTCTGTGAAGTAATTTCATAATGTGACCAGCCATTCGAGAGAAGAAGAATTTTTAAGAATTTCTTCATTTCCCTATAGCGCAAGTAGCCCCCATTCACCAGAGCCATGATTCTTGACGGATCAAAATTTCGCGAACAATTTTTGAAAAGGGTCACCCAATACACATCTGTGTGAAATTATTTCAAAATCTGACCAGCGGTTTCTGAGAAGAAGAATTTTAAAAAATTTCTTCATTTCTGTATAGTGCAAGAAGCCCCAATTCACCAGAGCCATGTTTCTTGACGGATCAAAATTTTACAAACAATTTTTGAAAAGGGTCACCCAAGGAACATCTTTGTGAATTTATTTTAAAATCTGGCCAGTGGTTTCAGAGAAGAAGAATTTTTGAGAATTCCTTCATTTCTGTATAGTGCAAGAAGCCCCCATTCAACAGAGCCATGTTTCTCGACGGATCAAAATTTCGCGAACACGTTTTGAAAAGGGTCACCCAAGGAACATCTCTGTGAAATTATTTTAAAATCTGGACAGCAGTTTCAGAGAAAAAGATTTTTAAAGAATTTCCTAAAAAATTCCATTTTGTTGCCATGGCAACCAGAGTTTTTGACGGAATCAAATTCTGTGAACAATTTTTAAAATGGACCTCCCAAGGAACATTCCAGCCAAGTTTGGTCCAAATTGGCCCAGCGGTTGAGGAGGAGTTGATGTTTAAAGAATTGTTGACGACGCACGACGGACACCGGGTGACTCTAAAAGCTCCCCTTGATCACGTTGTGCTCAGGTGAGCTAAACAAGAGGGCCAAGATGGCCCTGGATTGCTCACCTGAATTTTTGAGAGGACCATAGCCTTTTATTCTTTAAGGTATTGAAACACTGGAAACAAAATCAGTATTTTGCAAAGCAATTTTAAAAAGGTCACCTGTAAAAGTCCTTTCATAATCTGGCCAGAAGTGTCAAAAGAGAAGAATTTTTAGGAGTTTCTTAATTTCTGTATAATGCAAGTAGCCCCCATTCACCAGAGCAATGTTCCTTGATGAATCAAACTTTCACGAACAATTTTTGAAAAAGGTCACCCAAGGAATATCTCTGTGAAAATTTTCCAAAATCTGACCAGCCGTTTCAGAGAAGAAGAATTTTTAAGAATTTCTCCATTGCCCTATAGTGCAAGTAGCCCCCATTCACCACAGCCATGTTTCTTGATGAACCAAAATTTCACGAACAATTTTTGAAAAGGGTCACCCAAGGAACATCTCTGTGAAATAATTTCATAATGTGACCAGCCATTCGAGAGAAGAAGAATTTTTAAGAATTTCTTCATTTCCCTAAAGCGCAAGTAGCCCCCATTCACCAGAGCCATAATTCTTGATGGATCAAAATTTCGCGAACAATTTTTGAAAAGGGTCACCCAATACACATCTATGTGAAATTATTTCAAAATCTGACCAGCGGTTTCAGAGAAGAAGAATTTTAAAAAATTTCTTCATTTCTGTATAGTGCAAGAAGCCCCAATTCACCAGAGCCATGTTTCTTGACAGATCAAAATTTTACGAACAATTTTTGAAAAGGGTCACCCAAGGAACGTCTCTGTGAAATTATTTTAAAATCTGGCCAGCGGTTTCTGAGAAGAAGAATTTTTAAGAATTTCTTCATTTCTGTATAGTGCAAGAAACCCCCATTCACCAGAGCCATGTTTCTTGACAGATCAAAATTTCGCGAATACTTTCTGAAAAGGGTCATCCAAGGAACATTTCTGTGAAATTATTTTCAAATCTGACCAGCGGTTTCAGAGAAGAATTTTTCAGAATTTCTTTATTGCTGTATAGTGCAAGAAGCCCCCATTCACCAGAGCCATATTTCTTGACAGATCAAAATTTTGCGAACAATTTTTGAAAAGGGTCACCCAAGGAACATCTCTGTGAAATTATTTTAAAATCTGGCCAGTCGTTTCAGAGAAGAAGTATTTTTAAGAATTTCTTCATTTCTGTATAGTGCAAGAAGCCCCCATTCATCAGAGCCATGTTTCTTGACGGATCAAAATTTCGCAAACAATTTTTGAAAAGGGTCACCCAAGGAACATCTCTGAAATTATTTTAAAACCTGTCTAGCGGTTTCAGAGAAGAAGATTTTTAAAGAATTTCCTAAAAAATTCCACTTCGTTGCCATGGCAACCAGAGTTTTTGACGGAATCAAATTCTGTGAACAATCTTTAAAGAGGACCTCCCAAGGAACATTCCAGCCAAGTTTGGTCCAAATTGGCCTTGCGGTTTAGGAGGAGTTGATGTTTAAAGAATTGTTGACGACGGACGACGGACGATGGACGACGGACACTGGGTGATCCTAAAAGCTCCCCTTGAGCACGTTGTGCTCAGGTGAGCTAAAAAAGGAATAGATTTCAAATTTGCAAAAAAAACAAAGCTCACTTATTATATGTGACATCCACTTAAGAATAATAACTGCGACAGAGGTCATAGCCCATTGACCGTGGAGATTGGTATGTGAAACCTTTCAATACACTTTTTGTCTCATCAAGGTGACATTTGTCAGTTTTTTTCTTGAATCAGACTAAGGTTCATCAGATGCGGAGTAAAAATGAATCTTGCACCTCTGACCCTTGAAGTCCTGCTGTGACCTTGAAATTTTTTTTAATGAAACCTAAGCTCTGCACTTTGTCAAATCATGGCGGAAACATGTTTCATATATTTTCAGAATAAGGCATGAGGTTCAAGAGGCATGGAATGGATTTTTTGTATTGGAATTTAGTAAGTCATCATACTTAGTTTCTAAATTCTAAAACAAGGTCCCAATTGAACAGCAAAGACGATCATCATGCTATTACACCTTACAACCTATTGTTTATCTAATATCTGGATGCATCAGTTGCATTGTCGTATATCCTGGATCCACATTCCTGTTAGGAAGGATTTGTATGGTGTGCTGTTTTCAACCTACTTGTATGAGATTTCAATCAATCAGTAAGTTTGCAGACCTTTAGTCAGAGATTTGAGCCAATGTAACGGTTAACAGTTTTCAACCATAAGAGTTTAGTATATACATCTCTCTACAGTTCCGTTGCAACTTTATTTTCCTAAATAAGCTTAAAAAAGGATCAATTACCATCCCTGAAACAAGTGATGATCTACCAGAAGCATTTTCTGATGTAGAACCTGTGAATAAATGCATGTTAAATATAAGGTACTGTTCCCATTAGCGATAATAAACCTTCAAACAGCAAAATGTCTGGAATATATATTATCGGTCAAAAACAAAAACTGTTAAATATAAGGTACTGTTGCCATTAGCGATAATAACCTTCAAACAGCAAAATGTCTGGAATGTATATTATCGGTCAAAAACAAAAACTCAGAAATGTTTCTAATCTTTGAATAATCATGGTGTTTAACCTTTACCAAACAAATGATAAGACTATACAACCACCTTCAGCAAGATGGCTCTAGAAAACACTGTGGATAGAGAAGAAAATGGTTGTAACAAATATTTTTTGCTTTTGAAACAAATTCTGTACTGCCTATCAAAGAAAAATACTATCACATGAGAATTATTTTGTTGTTCACTGCATATGTTTCTCAATTAGACAAGTCTAGAGTTTTTTGTAGACTTTACAAAAAAAAGAATTTAGATAGCATTTCCTGCTTTTCCCCCACAACGGTTTACAAAGTTAAGTTTGTGATTAGTCACAGAGAAATTTTAATAAAGTGCACAATCTATGCTAATGTAGAGCTAGCTTCCATGATTGCTGCATTATACCTGGAACCAATTTTTATCAAGACAGAAATATAATTAAACAATCAATCTTGATAACAATATTTCAACCACAACTTATTGCACAAGCAAAAGTAGAATAAGAACGAAAACGATCTTTAGACTTTTTTTTCTAAATCCTCGAATGATAATAGTGATAACCGTCAAAATGAAATATACCATGACTTTTGTTGTTTAGACAAGAAAGCATTATACAGCCTTACTCTTTGTCAAGTGAGCCTGAAACTTTGCCACAAGGTCAATATTATCCAATGACATAGAAACATAATGCAGACTTGTCTCTGACATCTGTATACACTTGATACACTCCTGGAATACATCAACTACACTTTCTCCATAATTGAGCAGTTTTACTGAAATAGAAAACAATGCAAACAATTAAACATTACCTATTTAATGTTTGACTCTTATGCAATTTAAAAACATCTAATAGTATGGCGATTCATGCCATCTATTAATGTTCTTTCAGTTCTATCACAGTACTATGAAGCACACATATCCATGTGTATCTTTGGTTTCAAGAGTATCTAGGTAGGAATGTAAATCTTACACCTTCATTACTGAGCAAACCAGACTCCACACAGTTTTGGCAAAATTACTAAGAGGCATTTTTATGACAAAAAGTTAGACTCGTCCAAACTGAAAAGAATTTGCAGGTGACAAATTAAATGTGCATCAATTTTGTTTCTTTTACTATGTTAGGATAAAAAAAAAAAATTGTAGTGAAAAGGAGAAAATGTTAGTTACTGGCATTTTCTCCTTTTCCCACAATGTTTTCAAAGGCACTTTTTCTTCAAATATTTTAAACCAAGAATGACATGGTAAAGGGTTTAGTAACAGGAAGGCTACAATGACCATGTATCTCTCCACCTCCCTAATGATATATGAGAGAGTATCTGTAGGAAGCCCATATTGTTATAAAATTTTGTGGATATAATACACCTAGTTTCCAACAAACAGCCTTTTTCTTTTACATACCGAGATCATGTCAATAAATATAAAAGAGGTCTAATAAAGAGTTTTGTCAGAAATGTCCGAACAGTTTGCAGTAATACATCGTATTTTTTTTGCATGAATAGTCAAGTTTATGAACTAAAACACTTAAATTAATATCATAAACAGTGTTATAGTTGTAGTATAGTATCACAATAAAAAAGGTAATGGTAGAAAATATCGGTCATGAATGACGTAAGTAACATGTATCTCACTTTCATCTTTAAAATATTGTAGATCTAGTTATGGCTTGCTTTAATATAGTAGTAGTGAGACATACTTCATAAATTTTTTAAGTTACACATGTTTCCTTTTCATCTGTAAAAGAATATAAATATAGCTTGCTTTAATGTAGTGGTAGTGAGAGATGCAACATGTATTTCCCTTTCATCTTCAAAACTTATAATTATAGCTTGCTTTAATGTAGAAAGAGATACGTCATGAACAACTTAACTTACCTGTATTTCCCTTTCATTTTTAAAAGATTATAATTATACCTTGCTTTAATGTAGTGAGAGATACGTCATGAACAACATAACTTACAAGTATTTCTCTTTTATCTTTTTAGGAATATAATTATAGCTTGCTTTAATGTAGTGGTAATGAGAGACACGTCATGAACAACATAAGTTACATTATTAGTTGTACGGTCAGGTGACAGGGGACTTGGAAACTTGTTCATGGCTGTGGTGAATCATGTCACCCCGCGCTGAAGGCGACATGATTTGGCACAGCCGTGAACAAATTTCCAAGTCCCCTGCTACCTGACCGTACAACGAATTTATTATACTGCAAAGTTTTACCCTTTCAAAGCGCATTAAGCGAAATGTTCCGAATCAAGTGTGCTGATGAAATAGACATTCCCTTCTGAGTGCCGTAATTCAATGAAAACTGACGTCACTTGCAAATGACATCACTAAAACGTGCAGTTTGGTGCATAAATGTGCAGTCTGGAGATCGATTGACGCCACCATTTCAGATGTTGTGTTGCACATGTAGCGATGTTTATGGGGCACTCAAGAGGGAAACTGGCTAGGGAACATGATTATGTTTCGCAGCACGTTAACCAATCAGATAACAAGAAATTTCTTTGCAGTATAATAAGTATTTCTCCGTCATCTTTAAAAGATCATAATTATAGCTTGCTTTAATGTAGAGGTAGTGAGTGACTCATCATGAATAACGCAAGTTACATGTATTTTCCTTTTATTTTTGTAAGGTTATTTCAATAGCTTTTCTAAAGTAGTGATAGTGAACAATAGTTGCGTATGGGTTGAGCCATGGTATCTCACATGCAGAGTCAATCTTCAAAACTATCAACATCATGGTATGATTGATATTTAACGTTTCCAGAATCAGTCATTTGAGAGTGACCAACAACAGTTGTATGAACTTGTTTCACAATCAATTGTGATAAATAGTTTTTAACTTAATTCCTTTAAAGAAAGTGAAGTCTAAGCCCAACTATGGTTTTCTTTAAATCGAAATATTAAGAAGAAATCTGAAGGAGGCTCACCAAAAATTATTGTATACCAATGTAAAGTTCTAAAGCCTGTGCTTTTGGGGGATTTCATTTATACTTATTCAGTTTTTCACTTTTCTTGACATCTTAATTTGAATTAACAGTTAATACAAATGACTGACACAAAGCCATGACTCCAACTCAAAGGTTTTGGGCAAGTGAAGGTAAAAAACAGGAGGACAATGATGGTCCTATATCGCTCACCTGAGTATCACGCAGTAAAATCAAACGTGTGACCTCGGGGCAGGGCCAGTTTTGACCCCAGAGGCATCCTAAGAAAAAATTGGTAGAGGTCCACTAGGAGATGCTACTTACAAAATATCAAAGCTCTATGCCTTCTAGTTTCAGAGAAGTAGAATTTTAAAGTTTTCCTTCTTTGTTCTTATGTTTCGAACTTGTGACCCCTGGGGCAAAGCAAGTTTTGACCCCAGGGGCATAGTATGAAAAAACTGTGTAGAATTCCATTAAGAGATACTACATACCAAATATAAAAGCTCTACGCCTTCTACTTTCAGAGAATAAGAAATTTAAAGTTTTCCTTTTTTGTTCCTGTTTCAAACTTGTGATCCCTGGGGCGGGGCCAGTTTTGACCCCAGGACATCATATGAACAATCTTCGTAAAGATTCACTAAGAGATGCTTCATACCAAATATCAAAGCTCTGCACCACCTAGTTTCAGACAAAAAGAATTCTAAAGTATTTCTTCTTCATTTCTATGTTTCAAACTTGTGACCACCGGGGCGTGGCCTGTTTTGACTCCAAGGACATCATATGAACAATTTTGGTAGAGGTCCACTAGGAGATGCTACATACCAAATATCAAAGCTCTGCACCACCTAATTTCAGAGAAGAAAAGTTTCAAAGTTTTCTTTCTTTGTTCCTATGATTCAAACTTGTGACCCCCGGGGCGGGGCCAATTTTGACCCCAGGGACATCATATGAACAATCTTGGCAGAGGTCCACTAGAAAATGCTTTCTACCAAATATCAATGCTCTGCATCCTCTAGTTTCAGAGAAGAAGAATTTTAAAGTTTTCCTTCTTTGTTCCTAAGTTTCAAACTTGTGACCCCCGGGGCGGGGCCAGTTTTGACCCCAGGGGCATCATATGAACAATCTTGGTAGAGGTCCACTAGGAGATGTTACATACCAAATATCAAAGCCCTGCACCTTTTAGTTTCAGAGAAGGTTTTTTAAAATTTCTTCTTTGTTCCTATAATACAAATTTGTGACCCCCGGGGTGGGGCCAGTTTTGACCCCAGGGGCATCATATAAACAATCTTAATAGAGGTCCACTAGGAGATACTACATACCAAATATCAAAGCTCTACGCCATCTAGTTTCAAAGAAGAAGAATTTTGAAGTTTTCCTTCTTTGTTCTTATAATACAAACTTGTGACCTCCGGGGTGTGGCCAGTTTTGACTCCAGGGGTATCATGAACAATCTTGGCAGAGGTCCACTACGAGATGCTACATACCAAATATCAAAGCTCTGCACCATCTAGTGTCAGAGAAGAAGATTTTTAAAGTTTTCCTTCTTTGTTCCTAAGTTTCAAACTTGTGACCCCCGGGGTGGGGCCAGTTTTGACCCCAGGGGCATCATATGAACAATCTTGGCAGAAGATTTTTAAAAATTTCCTTCTTTGTTCATATAATACTAATTTGTGACCCCGGGGCGGAGCCATTTTTGACCCCAGGGGCATCATATGAACAATCTTGGCAGAGGTCCACTAGGAGATGCTACATACCAAATATCAAAGCTCTGCACCTTCAAGTTTAAAAAAAAAAAAAAACATTTTTAAAGTTTTCCTTCTTTGTTCCTATGTTTCAAATTTGTGACCCCCGGGGCGGGGCCAGTTTTGACCCCATGGTCATCATATGAACAATCTTGGTAGAGGTCTACTAGGAGATGGTACATACCAAATATCAAAGCTCTGCACTTTCTAGTTTCAGAATAGAAGAATTTTAAAGTTTTCCTTCTTTGTTCCTATGTTTCAAACTTGTGACCCCCGAGATGGGACCAGTTTTGACTCCAGGTGCATCATATGAACAATCTTGGCAGAGGTCCACTAGGAGATGCTACATACCAAATATCAAAGCTCTGCACATTCAAGTTTTAAAAACAATGATTTGTAAAGTTTTCATTCTTTGTTCTTATGTTTCAAATTTGTGACCCCCGGGGCGGGGCCAGTTTTGACCCCAGGGTCATCATATGAACAATCTTGGTAGAGGTCCACTAAGAAATGCTACATACCAAATATCAAAGCTCTGCGCCTTCTAGTTTCAGAGAAGAAGATTTTCAAAGATTTTGCTATTTTTTTTTCCTTTTGGTTGCCATGGCAACCAGAATTATGGCTGGAATTCAATCTCTTGAACAATTCTGGTGAAGCTTTACCCAAGGAACATCCCTGCCAAGTTTCATCAAGACTGGCCCAGTGGTTTAGGAGGAGATGTTTAAAGAAGTTGCGGACGACGGACAACGCACGACGGACATAGGGCGATCACAAAAGCTCACCTTGAATACTTCGTGCTCATGTGAGCTAAACATTGGATAGAAAAGAAAAAAATTAAAAGCTAAGAGATAGTTTCAAATTTTACTATACTGATCATTAGGCATCAACTTTCTACAACTGTTGAAACTTGCCAAATTCAATCTTAAGCAATTAACTCTTTGCTGATTTCCCTAAAAACAAAAAATGCCATATCTCGTGAAAAGTAGGCTTAAATCATCTGCAAAAAGTATTGACCAAGGTCAGCATGGATAACCTGTGCTATTGATAATATTTTTGCATGTCCAAGGGACAGTGTGCCTCATGATTCAGTAGGTTGTTATACCAAATGGATTTTATGGATCCACATTTGTGCATCACTGAGATGCATGAAAACCCTTTACCCATAATCATGCCTTAATTAATCTTATCGGTCAAATTTCCCAAATTCTTCTGAAATATTGGCTAGCAATGAGTTCAGATTTGAAATTTCATAAACTTTTGAGCACTAATGATGGAGATATTAGAAAAAAAAACAATTTTTTACGTGAAGCTCCCATTTTCTGTGACACAGACTCAAATTGAAAAACCTGGGGAGAGGTACCTGGGTAAAGTTCAATCAATTTCAGATTTGAAACGCAGCCTTAAATTGAGAAACCGGGGAAGAGGTATTTGCACACTGTTCCAAGGAGTTGAGATATGAAGTTTCACAAAATTTGGTCAAAAGGTTGTGGAGAAATGGCTTCAGATGGACTGACGAACGAACTGATGATATTCAAAAGAAAACAATTTTTTACATGAAGTCCCCTTTTTCCTCTGAAACAGCATCAAATTAAAAACCCGGAAAGAGGTATCTGGACATTGTCCAAGGAGTTCAGATATGAAGTATCATAAAATTTGGTCCAGGGGTTGTGGAGAAATGGCTTCGAACGGATTTCTTACATGAAGCCCCATTTTTTCATGACGCAGCCTTAAATTGAGAAACCGGGAAAGAGGTATTTGCACATTGTTCCAAGGAGTTGAGATATGAAGTTTCATAAAATTTGGTCATAAGGTTGTGGAGAAATGGCTTCAGATGGACGGACGAATGAACAGATGATATTCAAGAAAAACAATTTTTTACGTGAAGCCCCCTTTTTCCGTCATGCAGCCTCAAATTGACGAACCTGGAAAGCAATTTTTGCGCACTGAATCAAGGAGTTCATATATGAAGTTTCATAAAATTTGGTCCAGTGGTTGTGGAGAAATGGCTTCCGACGTTTTTTTTTTTTTACATGAAGCCCCTTTTTGTCTGTGAGGCAGCCTAAACTTGAGAAACCTGGCGAGAGGTTATTTGCATACTATCCCAGGGAGTTCAGATATGAAGTTTCATAAAATTTGGTCCAGGGGTTGTGGAGAAATGGCTTCGGACGAATGGACACGCGGACGTATGCACAGCGTGGTGACTATATGCTCCCCCGAAATTTTTCGGGAAGCATAAAAATGTCACATGCCTTTTAATGTATTACATTTAATAGATTCTGAATACAACCAAACATGTTTCAGCTAATGCCTCATCGATGGGTAAGTGACTATGGAGTTATGTCATGTAATAGGAATGGAAGTAATTATATGACGTTTGCAACGCTATTAAAGAGTATTCAGGGGCGATATATAATATTACACTCTAATCCACATCCTCATTTTACATTAACCCATTACCACACAAGAAAAATTTAGACTGATCCAAATTGAAAGCATTTGCAGATGACAAAATAAAGGTGACTGAAAAATTGAAATTTGTTCTGGGAAGGGTAGAAAACACTGTGGGAAAAGGAGAAAATGCTGGTTACCAGCATTTTCTCCTTTTCCCACAGGGTTTTCAAAAGGCTTCTTCCTCAAGGGTGTCAAAAGTAGGGATTGTGAGGTAATGGGTTAACTTTGATTCTTATTTTTTTTCCATTACAAAAGAGTTAAGCTGCAATTTGTACTGCTCTCAGCTATAGGAATTGCTGATGCTCTGCTTTAAAAGGTATCAGTTTCTTAATTTATTCCACAGTAACACAGACATTTAAATTACTAACAGCTTGATCTATTAGATACCAATGTAAAAAATGTATAAAATGAGGATATTCTAAGTGAAAAGACGTATCGCGAAAGAATTGTAAATTTGCAACCAAAAAAGGTTTATCAACCAAAAGAAGTTAGGAAAAAAAGAGCAAAATCCCCAGTTGTTTCATTTTGCTCTCTAATTGAAGGATACCCCTATCTAAATATCAATATATACTTACTTTTTTCATCAAAAAACAGTGTCACAGAATCACAGCTATGTGCTTGTTGTAATCCCTCAGTTATGCCTACTCTCAAACTTTCCAAGTCACCTTGGCAGAACACATGTGCAATACATGAAACTGGTAATTGTCCCCCTGGTGTTATCAATGGCTTATCTCTCTTGTCTTTCTTTTCACCTTTATAAGAATAATGAGGAGACATTGCATTCTGTACTTAATTAGAAATTTAACTATCAAGCCTATCAAATTATGCATTGTTTTGTGTTGTAAGATAGAACTCAAGCAACAAATATTAGGCAAGACAACTGGAATTGATGTAATAGCTCACCTTACAGCCCCTTGAAGAGCGATTTTTGGTCAGGCTTTGCCTACTATGTCAGCATCCTCAACTCAAGAGTGGTTGGGACAAAACAACTATGTCATAAAATGCAGATACATTATTATAGATGTATTTTAGTATCCTCTTAAATAAAAAACTTTAATAAACTTGATCCTTGTTTCTTAAACAGAATATTTTCGGCATGCATAATAAATGGTTTTTAATCACAAATCACACTGGAATCTGAAAGTTGTAATTTGAACAACTTCTGCCAAAATACTGATGAAAAATTAAGGAACCTTAGACGGCTGATAAAAAAAAAATTCAGTATGCTAAGGTTAGGTGGTATAAGATTTTAACCTAGATGTAACTCATGCTTCTTGTTAGCAAAGTTGTAGGAGTTTCTTGACAAAATTTACATTCTTGATTACAAAACTCGACAGGTACCAGCTAATCATCTATGTAACACTTTTTTATAAAACTCTTTGTGTGCTCTTTCAATATCTCTCTGGCTTTTAGAAATTGTAGAAATATGTTTCTGAATATGACTTTTGTTGCTTCCATATGATTATTCAGAAACCTTGACCTTTATCTTTGCCAAAAAATGATCATATAATGATTTAGAACAAATAGAAAGACTTTACATCCAGTGGGTTAGTGCAAAATGTCTTAACAAAAATCCCATTGAACTCTATGCAAAAACCTTTTGACTCCCACGTTGAGTGAATATTCAACACCTTTAGCTTTAAAAGACAAGAGGGCCACGATGGCCCTGTATCGCTCCACTGGCTAATATGTCAAAACACCACTAGCTAAAAATTATAATGCTTGGCCAATTGGAGCCATAAAACAACATTAATTCATTCAAAGATATCATTATGAAAAATATTCTCACAAAGATTCATATACTTTGTACTAAAATGTAGCCTGTAGAAGGAACACATGCTTCTTCTAAGGGATGAAACAGTGACCTACCTTTTAACCTGATTTACATATTTTGAACTCCTTTTCAATATCATCAAGACAAACACCCAGACCACTTCCGTTAATTTTTAAATTAAAAATCTCCCTCTGGAGAATATACAAGGTACATGATATGGTTGGTTGGTTGAATTGATTGTATTGGGGCTTAATTCCACTTTAACAGTGAAGGTCATATCATGGCCGTCAGTCAGGCAAATATGTTTCTTGGCTTTCTGACACCAGTACTGACACAGCTTTCTTTCCGAAGCCACCAACTACTTTTCTCACATGCTTCAGTAGAGGTGTGAGGCGAAAATAAGCCGGAAGGAAAGTTCGCCTCAAGCAGGTATCAAACTCACAACCATAAGGTCACGAGTTCGACATGCTCGCCACCCAGACATGACGAATTGCCGGAAAGAAAGTTAGCCTCAACCAGGTATCAAACTCACAACCACAAGGTCACAAGTTCGACATGCTCGCCACTGAGCCACCCAGACATGACATGGCGTACCGTAGAAGATTCATATGACACCATGATGTCAAGTGACGAAAATACTGATATACATGTAGATAGTAAGAAAATTTGTTAATCACAGAAAACATTTTCAATGTCCCTAGGTGGTATAATTATTGAATCAATCTATAATCGTGCAACACATCTTTATCAACCCTCACTGAATATATACAGATTTACAGAATGGCTGATTCTAGTATAACCTAAAAACATTCGTTTTGTGATAATATATCTGTAAACAAAGTTTACACTTACTGTGACATTTCCAGAATTTTTGTACATCATCATCTACATGGCTCAATAAGGCATGCTCTTTTAACTTTACTGAAACATACAATAATGACTTTGATAGTATAACTGATGATCTTGATAATCTTAATCAGTATCAGCTATTTATTCAAGGAAAAAGCTTAAACTCAATGTGTTCAGTAAGTTACTTCTTCTAATCAAATAGAAGTAAGATGTAGTTAAGAAAAAAGGTGCCTTGTCAAAGGGCAGTGAATAAAACAGACACACTCTCTATGAAAAGTCAGTCGTTAATACTGTTTCTCTAGCTAATCCAGTTACATGTAGCTTAACTTACTGGTGTAATCAGTGATATTCAACAGTCATCCACTTGTTACTTTACAGCAGATAAAATAATTAAAAATGTCATTAACATGTGCTTTCTATTTGATGGTTCAAAGGGGATTTTCTCCATCAAATGGTAGTGAAACAATATATTTGATATTTTTGATTACAATTTTTAGACAAGTTAACAAGAGGACCATGATGGTCCTATATCGCTCACCTAAGTACTAAGCAGTAACGGTCTACAATGAAGATAAATACCAAATATCAAAGTTCAAGGTCATATAATTCTGACAGGATATGTAACTGTGCAAAATGCATCTTCTATTTTTAGAGAAGATTTTTAAAGTTTTCCTTCTTTGTTCCTATGTTTCAAACTTGTGACCCCCAGGGCCGGGCCAGTTTTGACCCCAGGGGCATCATATGAACAATCTTGGTAGAGGTCAACTAGGAGATGCTACATACCAAATATCAAAGCTCTGCACCATCTAGTTTCAGAGAAGAAGATTTTCAAAGATTTTGCTATTTTTTTCGTTCTGGTTGCAATGGCAACCAGAGTTATGGCTGGAATTCAATCTCTTGAACAATTTTGGTGAAGCTTAACCCAAGGAACATCCCTGTCAAGTTTCTTCAAGCTTGACTCAGTGGTTTAGGAGGAGAAGATGTTTAAAGAAATTGTGGACGACGGACGACGCACCATGCACAACGGACGACGCACGACAGACATTGGGGGATCACAAAAGCTCACCATGACACCATGAGCATGTCATGCTCAGGCAAGCTGAAAAAAGAAGAAAGAGAACCATGAAGGTCTTGAAGTTGCTCACCTGAACCTTTTGATCAAGCCTGACCCATTTCTTATCTCTTCAAAGGTACATGTATTAAGACAAACACTCTGACAAACACTTATTAGTATCGGACTTACAAATTATCCCCTAGAGTGCATACAAGGTTTTTTCCAGAATTTGTCTTAGCGTCCTACTTGACATGTAGAAATTATGCAGACATACATTTTGACAAACTTTCATTAATATTTGAGGGAAAATGTAGCCTGTAGGGTGTATAATAGGTTTTTCTGAGATTTGACCTAGTTACCTAGTTTTTATCCAACATGACCCATATGCAGATTAGTCTGTTATGTATATACCCAGTTATTCCTGGCTTTGTTCATGTGTGTATAGATCTATTTTTGAATGGTTTTCCCCTGTTGCTATTTTTAGAACTGGATTCTCTCTTGTGGAATATTGTTCTGGAAGTTTCCGGGCCTTTTTACAATCGGATTACTAGAAATTATGCAACTGATTTTAACATGAATTTTCTGAAAGTTTCTCTGTTATTATAAAAGAAAAAGCTCTTTACATCTCGGCGTTCACTAGTTAATACATGATTGCCAGACTACAGTGGGGATTATTTTGTGTTTGTGTCATATAATTAGTGCTTGGATTACATTCAGTTTGGATTAGGATCAGACTAGACTAAAGTGGGGATTATTTCGTGTGCTTGGATTACATTCAGTTTGGATCAGGATCAGACTGGAATTAAGACTGGAATAATTTGTCTTCTGTATTTAACGTCTAAGGTATTGTTTTGTACTATTGTAATATTGTCACTGATTATTTGATATTTTTGTTAATAAATTCTGTTAATTGTTATCGTTTGTTGCTGGCTTCTACTTTCTAGTTACGCCTGGTTCGTAACAGAAATTGGGGGCTCGTCCGGGATTGGAAAATAAGACATAGACGTTTGCTTTTCACAATTTGAATAAAAATTTAATACATCCTGTTAGTCAAAATTTCTTACAGACAGTCTCGTTTTCACTTATTGAATTTTTTTTTCCCTACATTTTTACTAATCAATAATTATAATACAATTCTGTACTTGAATCCAGCAACAAACAAACATGACTTTTGACTTAGATAAATTTACGGCTGAACCGTCTGTGGAGTTACTGAATTTAGGTAAAAAGACTGATTTGCTTAATCTTGCTAAACACTATAAATTGTCTGAAATAAAATCTTCAATGCGTAAACATAAAATTAAGAACATTTTGGTACAATATTTTGTTGAGGAGATTTTTAATGAAAATGCTCTTTCCCTGATAGTTGATGTTCAGTCAGTTTCAAGTTCGAAAGAACTTGAATTAAATTTTTAGATCAGACAATTAGAAATTCAGGAAAGAGAGAAGGAAAGAGAAAGGGAAAGAGAAAGAGAAAGAGAAGAAAGAGGAATGGAAAGAGAAAGGGAGAGAGCTGAAAGAGAAAGGGAAAGACAGAGAGAAGAAAGAGAACAGAGAGAGAAGGAGAGAGAATTTCAATTAAGAATGAGAGAAAATAGAAATGCAAGATAGAGCTAATCAGCCGAAGCAAAAGATTGAATACAACTTCCATGTTACAAAACATATTAGGTTTGTTCCTCCATTTCAAGAAAAAGAAGTTGATAAATACTTCCTACACTTTGAAAAAAATGCAGAAAACTTAAATTGGCCAAAAGAGCACTGGACCTTACTTCTGCAAAGTGTTTTGATAGGCAAAGCTCGTGAAATTTATACACAACTAGGTGTTGAACAAAGTCATCATTATGAGACTGTTAAAGAACTTATTCTCAAAGGCTATGAGCTGGTCCCAGAAGCATATAGACAAAAATTTAGAAATTGTAAAAAAGATTCTAACCAGAATCATGTTCAATTTGCTAGAAACAAAGAACAGTTATTTGATAGATGGTGCTGTTCTAAGAAAATAGACCGAAATTATGATAAACTAAGACAACTTATGTTAGTTGAAGAATTCAAACGTTGTATTCAATCTGATGTTAAGACATTCTTAGAAGAAAAACAAGTTGAAACTTTAGAAGAAGCAGCTCGTCTGGCTGATAATTACTACCTTACACATAAAGTTTCTTTTATTGCTAAACCAAAACCTACTTCCTCACATCCCCAAAATAAATCTATGTCTGGTAATTCATCTGGCATGCCCAGTCAATCCAATACACCCAAACCCAATTCTACTAGTGAAACCAAAAGTCAATATCCCTTATCTCGACCCACTTGTAACTATTGTAAGAAACCTGGTCATCTTGTTTCTGAATGTTTGAAATTAAAAAGGAAGTTAGAAAGTGATGAAGCCAAACCAACTGGGCTCACCACTCTTAGACCAAGGCCACAGTCTTCTATTAAAACCAATACAATTGACATAGTCACAAAACCCAAGTCTGATTCTACTATGGAGATTTTTGAACTATTTATGTTGAATGGTTTTGTATCACTTTCAGGTGATAATTGCCCACCTACCCCTATTAAAATTTTAAGAGACACAGGAGCTTCTCAATCTCTTATTTTAGCAGATATACTGCCTTTTTCTGAGAAGACTTCTTCCGGTACTAGTGTCCTTATTCAGGGTGTAGAGTGTGGAACTGTTAATATCCCTCTCCATTACGTTAATTTGTCATCAGATTTGGTCACTGGGCTTGTGGTTATTGGTATTAAACCTTCCTTACCATTTAAAGGTGTCCATTTACTGCTAGGCAATGACTTAGCTGAAGATAAGGTTGTGTTTAATCCACTTGTAACTGACACACCAAATATAGGTCAAACAGATGACCCTATCGAGCAGGAAATTCCTGACTTGTATCATTCTTGTGCAGTTACCCGAGCTATGGCTAAAAAGGCCATTTTGAAAAACTCAAACTCTGACATTGACTTGACGGATACTTTTATCGGTCAATATTTTAATAATGAGATTAAAAAGTCTCTTGATCCCAGTTAATCTGATACTCAGACAGACTCGTCAATGTCTTGTCATTCACCACCACGGTCTATTGACCAAGGTCACGACACGCTGTCAAAGTCACAGCTTATCCAGGGACAGCAAACTGATCCTGAGATTTCATAATTAATTTTTAGGGCTTTACCTGAAGATGAAATTTCACAGGTCCCAATGTGTTATTATATAAAAAATGGGATTCTTATGAGAAAATGGCGACCATTTGATGTCCCCCCTGATGATGAATGGGCTGTTTACCACCAAATAGTGGTTCCAAAGTCATATCGTCATGAAATACTAAGTATAGCCCATGAAAGTCCTATGTCAGGTCACCTTGGAATAAACAAGACCTATCACAAAATTATTAATCATTTTTATTGGCCTGGTCTCAAATCAGATGTCTCTAAATATTGTAAAACTTGCCATACATGTCAAATGGTAGGTAAACCCAACCAAACCATTCCCAAAGCTCAATTACAACCTATTCCTGCTTTTGATGAACCTTTCAGTAGGATACTTATAGATTGTGTTGGTCCTTTACCTCGAACCAAGTCAGGAAATGAGTATCTCTTAACAATTATGTGTACTTCTACACGTTTTCCTGAAGCTATTCCTTTAAGGAACATCAAAACAAAGTCAATAGTCAAAGCTCTTATAAAATTTTTCACATTTGTTGGTCTTCCAAAATCAGTTCAGTCTGATCAAGGGTCAAACTTTATGTCTGGTATATTCCAACAGGTTATGCAGGAATTCGGGATCAAGCAATACAGGTCATCCGCTTATCACCCTGAAAGTCAAGGTGCTTTAGAAAGATTTCACAAGACATTAAAAAATATGATAAGATCATATTGCTTTGACACTGAAAAAGACTGGGATGAGGGCATCCATATGTTACTATTTGCAGTCAGAGAATCTGTACAAGAATCTCTTGGTTTTAGTCCTTTTGAATTAGTTTTTGGCCATTCTGTTCGTGGACCTTTAAAACTTTTGAAAGAGAAATTTCTCTCAAATGATGAAACACCTTTGAAATTACTATAGTATGTTTCTGACTTCAGAAATAGACTGTCTAGGGCATGTGAGGTTGCTAGGTCTAATCTTTAAACGTCTCAGGGCAAAATGAAAGCAAGATATGACAACCATGTTATTGATAGAAAATTTAAACCAGGTGACAAAGTCCTTGCTCTTTTGCCAATACCTGGCAGACCTCTACAGGCAAGATATTTTGGACCCTAAACTATTGACAAGAAAACAAGTGATTTAAATTATATAATTAATACTCCAGGAAGACGTAAAAACAAACAAATGTGTCATGTAAATATGTTAAAGGAATTCTTTGACAGAGATAGCTCTATTTCAAAACCAATTACAATTGAAACACTGTCCCACAAGAATCAAATGTATTTGAAGTAAATCCTGACTTTATTGATAAATCTGATCCTGGTCCATCTAAACTTGAGAATTCCGATATTTTGAGAAACCTTAACAACAAACTTTCTCACTTGGAACCATCACAACAGGAAGAGCTGAAACAGTTGATACATGAATATGAACATTTATTTCCTGATATCCCCACAAGAACTGATAAAATCTATCATGATGTCATTGTAGAGGATTCTAAATCAATAAAGCAACATCCATATAGAATGAATCCTTTGAAACAGAAATACCTCCAAGATGAAGTAAAATACTTACTGGAAAATGACTTCATTGAACCTAGCCAGAGTAATTACAGTTCACCATGTATATTAGTACCCAAATCGAATGGAACTTATAGAATGTGTACTGATTATCGTAAAGTGAACTCTGTGACAAAAACAGACTCTTTTCCAATACCAAGAATTGATGACTGTATTGACAAAGTTGGAAATTCTAAATATGTCACCAAATTTGACCTGCTAAAAGGATTCTGGCAAGTTCCACTGACTGATAAAGCAAAAGAAGTGTCAGCGTTTGCTACTCCAAACGGTCTGTACCAGTACAAAGTTATGCCGTTTGGGATGAAAAATTCTCCTGCAACGTTTCAGCGACTTGTAAACAACGTTATATGCGGATTAGATGGCTGTGATGCATATATTGACGACATCATCATCTACTCAGACAGTTGGACCGACTTAGTAAAGCGAAATTGACTATGAATCTTGCAAAAACTGAATTTTGTCATGCTACTGTAACACTTCTAGGACATCTTGTGGGACAGGGTCAAGTTAAACCTTTAGAAGCTAAGGTCAATGCTATCTCTGAGTTTCCTGTGCCTAAATGTAAAATACAACTGATGCGATTTCTTGGTATGGCTGGCTACTATAGGAAATTCTGTAAAAATTTCTCAGGTATTACTGAACCTTTAACAAATTTACTTAAGAAAAGCACGAAGTTCAAATGGAATGACAAATGTCAAGATGCATTTGATCGTCTAAAAGCCATACTAAAGAGTGCACCAGTTCTCTTGGCACCTGATTTTGACAAATGTTTCAAATTAGCTGTTGATGCAAGTGATGTTGGTATTGGTGCTGTTCTTTTACAAGAAGATAATAATGGTATTGATCACCCAATTTGTTACTTTTCTAAGAAGTTTAACAAACATCAGAAAAATTACTCTACCATAGAAAAAGAGTGTCTTGCTTTAATTCTGGCAATCCAGCAGTTCGAAGTTTATTTAACCTCTTCAATTTCACCAATTGTTGTATTCACTGATCATAACCCTTAAAGTTTTCTACACAAACTTAAGAATAAGAATCAAAGATTACTGAGGTGGAGTTTATTGCTTCAAGAGTTTAATCTTGACATTAGACACATAAAAGGGAAAGATAACATTATACCAGATTCTCTTTTAAGAGTTTTAAATTCCAATAGTCATTTTCTTTAAATCAAGTTCAAACTGGATTTTCAAATTGTACGCTCATTACCTTGACTATTTTCATTAGTCTGAAATAATTAATATTTGAGTATGTCATTTCCTATGTATACTTCAGTTAAAGTGAAATATACATGTATATAAATAATATTTAAAAAAAAACAACAACAAAGATTTATTTCATAAACCTTTCTTTTTCTTTTCAAGGGGGGAAGTGTTATATACATACCCAGTTATTCCTGGCTTTGTTCATGAGTGTATAGATCTATTTTTGAATGGTTTTCCCCTGTTGCTATTTTTAGAACTGGATTCTCTCTTGTGGAATATTGTTCTGGAAGTTTCCGGGCCTTTTTACCATCGGATTACTAGAAATTATGCAACTGATTTTAACATGAATTTTCTCTGTTATTATAAAAGGAAAAGCTCTTTACATCTCGGCGTTCACTAGTTAATACATGATTGCCAGACTACAGTGGGGATTATTTTGTGTTTGTGTCATATAATTAGTGCTTGGATTACATTCAGTTTGGATTAGGATCAGACTAGACTAAAGTGGGGATTATTTCGTGTGCTTGGATTACATTCAGTTTGGATCAGGATCAGACTGGAATAATTTGTCTTCTGTATTTAACGTCTAAGGTATTGTTTTGTACTATTGTAATATTGTCACTGATTATTTGATATTTTTGTTAATAAATTCTGTTAATTGTTATCGTTTGTTGCTGGCTTCTACTTTCTAGTTACGCCTGGTTCGTAACAAGTCTAAGACATTATCAAGACAAACATTCAAAGCAAATTTCAAGATTATTGGACTGAAAATGTGGCCTCAAGAACGTACACACACTTTTTCAATGATGAAACTTGTTGACTTGTTTTTATTCCGGGTGATCGATCTACAAACTCATACAAGATATCATTAAAACAAACATTCTAACAAAGTTTATATATTGGACTGAAAGGGTTTTCCGAGATTCGACCTTGTGACTTAGTTTTTATCCAACTTTTCACACTAGTGTAAGAAATTATCAAGACAAACATTCTGACCGAATTTCAAGATGATTAGACTGAAAATGTGGCCTCTAGAGCTTGCATAAGAGTTTTCTAAAATGTGAACTGGTGACATAGTTTTTACCTGACATGACCCATTTCCAAAAAAAACTTGCAAAATCAAAGCAAACATTCTGACGATTTTTCAAAGGTTTTTGACTGAAAATGTTGCCTCTAGAGCATAAACAAGGTTTTTCTATGATTTGAACTGTTGACCAAGCTTTTGACCTGACATGGCCTATATTTGAACACGGCCAAATAATCATCAAGACAAACAGACACTCTGATAAACTTTCAAGAGTTTTGGACTGAAAATGTGGCCTCCAGAGCAAATACAAGTTTCTTTTTTATCTAAAGATTTGTTCTGGTGATCTAGATTTTGAAAAGCTATGGCCCATTTTGCAAATCGCCTAATATATCATCAAGATCACATTTTTGGAGTATTAGAGGGAAAAAAGTGGCTTCTCAAGTGTTCACAAGGTTTTTCCAAGATTTGACCTGATGACCTAATTTTTTTATCAGACATGACCAATTTGCAAAAACCTATGAGATCTTTTCAAAATAGGGCCCCTATAAAGTAAGAAACGGGATCGAAACGCATCGAACCGAAACGGAGCAAGAGAGAATGAAATGCAATAAAACAGATCAAAAGGAAACAAGAATGAAATGGAATGAAACAAAACAGAACGAAATAAAATGATGTTGTTGGAACAAAATGAAGTAGAAGAACCTACATTAAATTTTTGTTTTTCTATTAAATAACCTTACTTTTGATCACAGTAGGTGTAACAATGTATCAACCAAAATTTGATAGCCGCTGTTCACACGATGACCATGCTGATATTGTGAATCTTTATAATTGTTATGAAGACATTTCATTTTATTTTTATTTTGAATGAGCTTCTGTTGTTTTACTTTGATAGGACATAAATCGTTAATGAAATGCTCCTCATGTTTTAGGCAGCCATCAGCATCGCTAACACGTTGGTATTTTTCTATTGCTTTCACAAATACTGTGACTAAAACAAGAGGGCCAAGATGGTCTGGGATCGTTCACCTGAATTTCTGAGAGAACCATAGCCATATTTTCAAAATTTAATCAGCCATTTCATGGAGGAAGAATTTTTAAGAATTTCTTCGTGTCTGTATAGTATAAATAGTCCACTGCCATTTGAGCCATGTTTCTTGATGGATTCAAATTTCTCGAGCATTTTTGAAAAGGGTCAGCCAAGAAACATTTCTGTGAAATTATTTCAAAATCTGATCAGTTATTTCAGAGAAAACGAATTTCCTTATGGCCAAAAAGTGCAAGTAGCCCCCATTCACCAGAGTTATTATTCTAGACAAATCAGCATTTTGCGAACAATATTTGAAAAGGGTTACCAAAGGAACATTTCTATGACATTATTTCAAAATCTGATCAGCCGTTTCAGAGAAGAAGAATTTTAAATAATTTCTTTACAGCCATATAGTGCAAGAAGCCCCCATTCACCAGAGCCATGTTTCTTGATGGATCAAAATTTCGCGAACAATTTTTGAAAATGGTCATCCAAGGAACATTTCTGTGAAATTATTTCAAAATCTGAAAAGCGGTTTCAGAGAAGACGAATTTTTAAGAATTTCTTCATTTCCATATAGTGCAAGTAGCCCCCATTCACCAGAGCCGTGTTTCTTGACAAATAAAAATTTTGAGACCACTTTATGAAAAGGGTCACCCAAGGAACATCTCTGTGAAATTATTTCAAAATCTGACCAGCAGTTTTAGAGAAGAAGAATTTTTAAGAATTTCTTCATTTCCTTATAGTGCAAGTAGCCCCCATTCACCAGAGCCACATTTTTGACAGATCAAAATTTCGCAAACGTTTTTTGGAAAGAGTCATCCAAAGAACATCTCTGTGTAATTATTCCAAATTCTGACCAGCAGTTTCAGAGAAGAAGAATTTTTAGAATTTCTTAATTTCCGTAGAGTGCAAGTAGCCCCCTATTCACCAGAGCCATGTTTCTTCACGGATCAAAATTTTGCAAACACTTTTTGAAAAAGGCCATCCAAGGAACATCTCTGTGAAATTATTTTAAAATCAAACCATCGGTTTCAGAGAAGAAGAATTTTTAAGAATTCCTCCATTTCTATATAGTACAAGTAGCCCCCATTCACCAGAGCCACATTTTTTGATGGACCAAAATTTCAAGATCAACTTTTGAAAACGGTCACCCCAGGAACATAACTGTGTTATTTTAAAATCTGACCAGCGGTTTCAGAGGAGAAGATTTTTAAAGATTTTGCTAGAAAATTCCATTTGGTTACCATGGAAACCACAGTTTGGTCCAAATTGGCCTAGTGGTTTAGGAGGAGTTGATGTTTAAAGAATTGTTGATGACGCACGACGCATGACGGACACCGGGTGATCCTAAAAGGTTCCAATTAAGAAATAACAACTTGTCAAGAGACATGCTGACATGACCTTCCCCGCCGAATGCTTGCTTATAAGAAATTGAATATGTAGATTCTTATAGGTTGGTTTAAAGGCTAAAACAGCTAGAATTAAGAATTATTTTCTGGCAATGATTGTCAATCTGGTGCTCTGCGTTTCTTGTTGAGAAGGTCTATTTACTTGAGAAGTATCATAAAACATATAAAAACAAACATAGGGCAATAACTCCTACATTATGCAATCCAAAGTTATAGATTTAATGCACTGTACTGATCCTTGATAAGATCTATCCACCTGTGAAGTATCATGTTTATATCTCAAATAATTTTTGTATTATGCTCTGGACAAAATTTAACTATGACAAGGGCAGTCGCAGACAGATTAACCCTTTCCCAAACAAGCCCTGGTTTTTACGTGTCTGCACTAAAAGTCTTTTGAAAACACTGTGGGAAAAGGAGAAATTGCTCTTAACGAGCAATTTCTCCTTTTCCCAAAGTGTTTTCTACCCTTTGTGAGAACTTTCTGCCATTTTCTCCAAATCTAAAATTGTCCTCTGCAAACTGTTTTAGTTTGGAAGAGTCTAAAATTTATCGTTTGGGAAAGGGTTAAACTGAACAGTTGTCTGCTTAGGAAAGTGAAAGTGACGGCTGTCGTTAAATGGTTGGTCACAGGAGAAATTCACAATATACCCCCTTTTTCCATGACACTGCGTCAAATTGAAAAACCAGGAAAACAACATCGCCGCAATATCCTGAAGAGTTCATATGAAGTTTCGATCCATGGGTTGTTGAGAAATGGCTTCGGATAGACAGACGGAGGGACGGACAGACAGACAATGGACAGACGAAGAAGTGACTATATGCTCGCCCTTCGGGGAGCATAACAAAAGGCGATAAAGTCTAAATTATGCTATCTTGAGTTATGCTTTTTGCACACTGCTTATATCCTTGATAAAAATCTATCCACCTGTAAGTATCATGATTGTACCTCCAACAGTTTAAGACTTATGTTCCATACAAGAAAGTGAGACAAAAGGATGGATAGACAGACCAAATGACGGAAGGACGGACTCTTAACATATCCCCTTTTGGCGGGTGATGAAATTCTAAGAGTAAAGCATACTTGCAAAGTTCATCTGCAAGCAGCTTGAATGCATGCTGTAGGGTAATGAAGGCGAGTTTCATTTGAAATATTTCGCTTTGTATTTATTGAATGTATATTGTTTGTAACACTCTTTTCAATATTATTTAAGTTGTATCACTCCATTGCAGAGGGAAAAAGGTCAGCCCGCGCAATCTCACTACGAGCACTTCATGCTCAGGTGAGTTAAAGATTTATAAAGTGAAAATTTTCATTTACCAAAATGGAAAAAAAAATAATAAAATGGACCATAACTCAAACACTAATCGGTTGATTTTACCACAACTCAAATCCGCTGAATATTCAATACTTACCTATTTGTGTATTATACATAAATCAAAATGATTAATATTCAAAAGGTAGCATGCAGGAAAACAGAAATTGCAAAAAGATAATAACAAGACGGCCTTGATGGCCTTGTATCACTTTACTTGTTAATAAGTAAAAACACTACGAGCCAAACATTACAATACTTGGCAAAATTGGTTTAAAAATTTGAAGACAATTTTTTTCTATAAAATCCTACGAGAAATATATGATCCCTGGGCAAAGCCAGTTTTGACCACAAAGCTATAGTTACTTGAATATGTGGTTATAAAAGAGAAGGTTTTAAAGTTTCCTAAATAAAAGGTGCTGTAAAACATGAGACCAGTTTAACGAGAAAGATAACCAGCAACAAGGCTTTAACAATTTACAATATTTGTTTATGAACAAAGACAAAAGAGCACAATAGGTGTTAAGTTTGAATGAAATTTTGTCAATTTTAATTTTATAACAAGAAATAGAATAAGTCCCTAAAAATTAAGAATACGGTTTAGATTACAAAAAAAGAATGAAATTATGCTAAAAAATACCCCTGAATTAACAATGGTATTACTTGCAAGTAGATATGTGCAACCTGTTTAAATCAAATAAAATTCCAACTTGCAGATGTATATCCCAAGTTAAATCCAATACTTTTCACTAATTTGGAATCAACAAAGCAACAATTCTAAATTCCAAAATTACCAACTGAGTCACTCCTATTTATACCAGTTTGGAAAATTGTGGATTAGTCTTTTCTAGAAAGATGACATCATGGATTAGTAAACAGCTTGTCTTCTAACAATCTGTTTCTAAAAACAACCACAATGGAAAAACCAATAAATGTTCCTCATGTTTCTAGAACATTCTGAAAACAGGTCAGTGTATATCCTATCTACATAACACCAATGAAACAGCTTTATTATGGTTAGTGTTGCGAGACAAGAGAAACAAGAAAGAAAACCAGCCACAAGCCTTTAACAATTAACAGTATTTTTGATGAATAATAACAAAAGAGCACAATAAGAGTTAAGTTTGAATGAAATTTTGACAATTCTTATTTTAAGAACAAGAAGTAAAATAAGTCCCTCAAAATTAAGAATTATATTTAGATTACAAAAGAATGAAATTTCTGGTTCCAAAACAAGCAATTTCGTTGAAATATCCCCCGCCGAAAAAGACCTTTTTTGAAACAAACATATACATGTAAGAGGTATTGTGTTTTGCATGTACATGTGGCCTTTTTGTTATTGGTCCATGATGACATTTTACATTAAGCTGTCTTGTTCCATGGCACAGCATTTTATTACACAAGAGGGCCAAGATGGCCCTGGATCGCTCACCTGAATTTTGAAATGACCATAGCCTATTTTTTTTTTTTTTTTTTTTTTGAGGTATTGAAACATTGGAACCAAATTTATAATTTTGCTAAGCAATTTTCAAAAGGTCACCTGTAAAATTCATTTCGAAATCTGACCATCAGTTTCAAAAAGAAGAATTTTTAAGAATTCTTCATTTCTGTATAAGAGCAAGAGCCATGTTTCTTGATGGATCAAAATTTACGAACAAGTTTTGAAAAGGGTCACCCAAGGAACATTTCGGAAAATTTCTTTTAAAATCTGACCAGGGGTTTCGGAGAAAGAGAATTTTCAATAATTTCATCATGTCCATATAGTGCAAGTAGCTCCCCTTCACAAGAGCAAGGATCACCCAAGGAACATCTCTGTCAAATTATATTAAAATCTGACTAGGGGTTTCAGAGAAGACGAATTTTCAAGAATTTCTTCATTTCTTTATAGTGCAAGTAGCCCCCATTCAGTAGAGCCGTGTTTCTTGACGGATCAAAATTTTGTGAACAAGTTTTGAAAAGGGTCACCCAAGGATCATCTCTGTGAAATCATTTCAAAATCTGTCCAGCCATTTCAGAGAAGAAGAATTTTTAAGAATTTCTTCATTTCCCTATAGTGCAAGTAGCCCCATTCACCACAGTAATGTTTCTTGACAAATCAAAATTTCGCAAACACTTTTTGAAAAGGGTCACCCAAAGAACATCCCTGAGAAATTATTTCAAAATCTGACCAGCGGTTTCCTAGAAGAAAATTTTTTAAGAATTTCCTCATTTCCCTATAGTGCAAGTAGCCCCCATTCACCAGAGCCACATTTTTAGACGGATCAAAATTTCACGAACAATTTTTGAAAAGGGTCACCAAGGAACATATCTGTGAAATTATTTCAAAATCTGACCATCGGTTTCAGAGAAGAAGAATTTTAAAGAATTCCTTGATTTCTGTATAGTGCAAGAAGCCCCATTCACCAGAGCCACAATTGTTGACGGATCAAAATTTCACGAACATTTTTTGAAAAGGGTCACCCAAGAAACATCTCTGTGAAATAATTTCAAAATCTGACCTGCAGCTTCAGAGGAGAAGATTTTTAAAGAATTTGCTAAAAAATTCTATTTGGTTTCCATGGCAACCAGATTTTTTAACGCAATCAAATTCTGTGAACAATTTTCAAAGATGACCTCCCAAGGAACATGTTCAAAGAATTGTTGACGACGCACGAGGGACGACGGACACCCAGTGACCCTAAAAGCTCCCCTTGAGCACGTTGTGCTCAGGTGAGCTAAAAAGTGTCTCGACAGAATGGGTTATTGTACACATGTATAAAGTTTCGAAATTCCATCCTATGGTATTGAGATATTTGCCAGGACAGACACACAGACAGATGGACAACGCTAAAACTATATCCCTCTGCTTTCGGCAGGGGATAATTAACAATAACTTAACTTGCTAGTACATATGAGCAACCTGTTTAATAAAAAGATATTCCAACTTACAGCTGTAAATCCCAAGTTAAATCCAACACTTTTTACTAATTCTGTATCCTCCAAGCAACAAGTCTAACTTCAAAATCTAAAATCACCAAGTAAGTAACTCCATTTATATCTGAGTGGAAAATCCTTGATTAGTATTTTCTAAAAAGATGACATCATTGATTAGTAATCAGCCTGATTCTAAATCAAACCACAATGGAAAAACTAATACATGTTCGTCATGGTTCCAGAACATTCCGAGAACAGGTCACTGAGTATCATATCTGCATAACATTACTAACAAGACCATTTAAAAAGTTTTCACCACAAAAGCCAAATGCCAAACTTGGTAGCCTTAGACCTTATGGCTAGGTACAAGAAGATTTTTAAAGTTTTCCCTGTGTAAGCCCATATAAAACTTGTAATCCTCAGTCCGGGCCAAATTTGACCCTGATGCCCACCTGATAAAGATACTGGCTAAATTTGGTAGCCTAAGGCTCTATAGCTAGGTACCAGAAGGATTTTAAAGTTTTCCCTACACAAACCCATATAAAACTTGTGGCCCCAGGGGCGGGGCCAATTCGGACCCCAGGGCTATTATTTGAGGAACTTGGTAGAGGTTCAATAGATAAAGCTACATGCCAAATTATGGTAGCCCTAGGCCTTATAGTTTCAGACAAGAAGATTTTCAAATATTTTTAATATTTTTCAGTTTTATTGCCATGTCAACCAAAGTTTTTGAAGGACTCAAATTCTTTCAAGGAATTCTGAGGAGGACCATGGTAGGAACATTTCTGCAAAGTTTCATCAAAATTCAATGTAAAGAAGATGTTTGAAAAAAAAGTTATCGCATATGCAAGCATGGACTAATGCACACACGGACGAACTGAAGCAAGACGGAAACCGGGCCATGATTTAAGCTAACTGGACTTCAGTCAGTGGAGCTAAAAACCGATATACCTTGAAAAATACTTAGTTGAAGCTGCCTCACTTTGAACTTGTCTATATCGTAATATCTTTGTATAA
The DNA here is from genome assembly GCA_943736015.1 of Tridacna crocea. Taxonomy (NCBI): domain Eukaryota; kingdom Metazoa; phylum Mollusca; class Bivalvia; order Cardiida; family Cardiidae; genus Tridacna; species Tridacna crocea. Next base: position 45,640,815 of record OX031064.1, read on the forward strand.
AACATTTAACCCAGACACATACAAAGATAACAAACATGAAGCACAATTTTAAACAAGAGGGCCAAGATGGCCCTGGATCGCTCACCTGAATTTTTGAGATGACCATAGCCTATTTTTTTTTTTTAGGTATTGAAACATTTATAATTTTGCTAAGCAATTTTGAAAAGGTCACCTGTAAAATTCATTTCGAAATCTGACCATCAGTTTCAAAAAGAAGAATTTTTAAGAATTCTTCATTTCTGTATAAGAGCAAGTATCCCCCATCCATGAGAGCCATGTTTCTTGATGGATCAAAATTTACGAACAAGTTTTGAAAAAGGTCACCCAAGGAACATTTCAGAAAATTTCTTTTAAAATCTGACAAGGAGTTTCAGAGAAAGAGAATTTTCAAGAATTTCATCGTGTCCATACAGTGCAAGTAGCCCCCATTCACAAGAGCAAGGATCACCCAAGGAACATCTCTGTCAAATTATTTTAAAATCTGACTAGGGGTTTCAGAGAAGAAGAATTTTCAAGAATTCAAGAACTTCCATATAGTGCAAGTAGCCCCTATTCACCAGAGCCATGTTTCTTGACGGATCAAAATTTTGTGAACCCTTTTTGAAAAGGGTCACCCAACGATCATCTCTGTGAAATCATTTCAAAATCTGTCCAGCCGTTTCAGAGAAGAAGAATCTTTAAAAATTTCTTCATTTCCCTGTAGTGCAAGTAGCCCCCATTCACCAGAGCCATGTTTCTTGACGGATCAAAATTTCACAAACACTTTTTGAAAAGGGTCACCCAAGGATCATCTCTGTGAAACCATTTCAAAATCAGTCCAGCCGTTATAGAGAAGAAGAATCTTTAAAAATTTCTTCATTTCCCTGTAGTGCAAGTAGCCCCCATTCACCAGAGCCATGTTTCTTGACCAATCAAAATTTCACAAACACGTTTTGAAAAGGGTCACCCAAAGAACATCCCTGAGAAATTATTTTAAAATCTGACCAGCGGTTCAGAGAAGAAAATTTTTTAAGAATTTCCTCATTTCCCTAAAGTGCAAGTAGCCCCCATTCACCAGAGCCATGCTTTTTGACGGATCAAAATTTCGCGAACAATTTTTGAAAAGGATCACCCAAAGAACATCCCTGAGAAATTATTTCAAAATCTGACCAGCGGTTTCAGAGAAGAAGATTTTTTAAGAAATCCTTCATTTCTGTATAGTGCAAGTAGCCCCCATTCACCAGAGCCACATTTTTTGACGGATCAAAATTTCACGAACAGCTTTTGAAAAGGGTCACCCAAGGAACATATCTGTGAAATTATTTCAAAATTAGACCAGCGGTTTCAGAGGAGAAGATTTTTAAAGAATTTGCTAAAAAAAATCCATTTGGTTGCCATGGCAACCAGAGTTTTCGACGGAATCAAATTCTGTGAACAATTTTTAAAGAGGACCTCCCAAGGAACATTCCAGCCAAGTTTGGTCCAAATTGGCCCAGCAGTTTAGGAGGAGTTGATGTTTAAAGAATTGTTGACGACGGACACCGGGTGACCCTAAAAGCTCCCCTTGAGCACGTTGTGCTCAGGTGAGCTAAAAAAAAGTAAAGTTAAAAAAGGCCATAACTTCAATAATATTTGATGGATGTTACCTTTTATCCAATATAACCAAAATGTCATGCATATAATACCTTTGTACAAGTTATTTATTTCAAACCAATAATGCATTCAAAGAACAATAAACTAAAATCAGTTTTACATAAAAGGAGTTAAAAAAGGACCCCTAACTCCTGTATAACATATATGCTGGTTCTATCCTTAATGAACAATAACCTAATCTTTAAAGCAGCATTTTGCAAAAATCAAAGTTGGACAAGGCTAAAGACTAATATATTAATAAGGTCCTTAAAAAAAACCATCTTGTTGCAACGCTGAAGAAGATGGCTTTTGAAAATATTGTGAAAACTTGACCTATTATATTTTATTAAGATTTAATCCCTGTTGTTACATATCATTTCTTCCTGACTGCATGGCTTAAATCAATGCGTAACAATATGTTAACTAAGTGGTTAAGATGTTGGTCTTTAAACATCAATAAATGAAGATCTTTTCAGCACCAGTTCCAATCCCTCCCGGGCAGGTTGGTATTTCAGCTATGTATTTGTTGAGAGCTTTCATGTTCCTAAGACTGTGCATAAATATGAGTCTAAAATACTTATTAACTAACGTATCCAAAAGAAACGAAACAAAAACAACTTAAGGCAAGAAATAGAAACCATTTTAGTGTATGGGATGTAACCAACATACTTCTGAGAGAGTTTTTTTACGGTGAAAGATCGAAATTTATTTTATTGAGTGACATCATCGGTAATATTTTCATGAATATCGCAGCCACAAGTGAAAATATTACTGATGGTGTTCACAAGATGAAATAAATTTCAATCTTTCACGGAAAAAAAAAACAAATATTCTATATATTTCATGCTCTTAGCCTTTTCTGCAAAGAGCTTTATCAAAATCCAGTACATTTCTTCTCAGTTATTCCCCGTGACGTACCCTCTCCGCATAGCAACACATTACAATATTACATCAAGCACAGGTTAGAAATGTAAGGTAAATGACGTCATATTTCTACCTCGGTTGCGAGTCCTATTTAACTAGGTAACTAGAATATATAGAGGATATTTTGTTTTTTTCAGAGTAAGATCAAAAACTATTTCATCGAGTGAACACCATCGGTAATATTTTCACTTGTGGCTGTCACTGAAACAAGAGGACCATGATGGTCCTATATCACTCACCTGAGTACCAAGCTGTAACATCAAACTTGAGACCCCTGGACAGGGCCAGTTTTGACCCCAGGGCCTCCTAAGAAAAAACTTGGTAGAGGTCCACTAAGACATGCTACATACCAAATATCAAAACTCTGCACCACCTTGTTTCAGAGAAGAAGAATTTTAAAGTTTTCTTTCTTTGTTCCTATGATTCAATTTTGTGACCCCCGGGATGGGACCAGTTTTGACGCCAGGGACATCATATGAACAATCTTGGCAGAGGTCCACCAGGAGATGCTACATACCAAATATCAAAGCTGTACACCTTCTAGTTTCAGAGAAGAAGAATTTTGAAGTTTTCCTCCTTTGTTCCTATGTTTCAAACTTGTGACCCCCGGGGCGGGGCCAGTTTTGACCCAAGGGGCATCATATGAACAATCTTGGTAGACGTCCACTAGGAGATGCTACATACCAAATATCAAAGCTCTGCGCCTTCTAGTTTCAGAGAAGAATAATTTTGAAGTTTTCCTTCTTTGTTCCTATGTTTCAAACTTGTGACCCCCGGGTCGGGGCCAGTTTTGACCCCAGGGACATCATATGAACATTCTTGGTAGAGGTCCACTAGGAGATGCTACATAACAAATATCAAAGCTCTACGCCTCCTAGTTTCAGAGAAGAAGATTTTCAAAGATTTTGCTATCTTTTTCCTTTCGGTTGCCATGGCAACCAGAATTATGGGTGGAATTCAATCTCTTGAACAACTTTGGTAGAGCTTCACTCAAGGAACATCCCCTGCCAAGTTTCATCAAGATTGGCCCAGTGGTTTAGGAGGAGAATATGTTTAAAGAAATTGTGGACGACGGACGACGCACGACGGACGCCGGACATTGGGCGATCACAAAAGCTCACCATAAGCACTTTGTGCTCAGGTGAGCTAAAAACAAATATTCTACTTATTTCATGCTTTTAACTTTTTTTTTCTTTTTTCTTTCAAACAGGCTGTCCTAGTTACACAATGAAGCATAAAACTTTAAGATCAGCCCAAATTTAAGATCCGCAGGGCCTGCAAAAAGCCTCTCGATCAGGTCGAACTTTTTACCTTTCAGAAATCGGCCTTTTAACCCTTTCTGGGAGAAGTTTTTTCAAAATCCAGTACAGTTTTTCTCTGTCATTCCCTGTGGCGAACCCCACCCGCATAGCAATGCATTACAATATTACGTCAAACGCGAGAAATGTATGGTAAATGACGTCTTATTTCCATCTGGTTGTGAGGCATGCGCAATTTACCTTGGCAACAAAAATATGAAAATCGGTTTTTTCACTAGTTGTACTGGAGTAATATCGAAAAATATTTTCACTGCTATTTCTCGATATCCTTCCAAAAAGCATGAAATAAACAAGAGGGCCAAGATGGCCCTGGAACGCTCACCTGAATTTTTGAGATGACCACAGCCTGTTTTTTTCTTGAGGTATTGAAACATTGGAACCAAATTTATAATTTTGCAAAGCAATTTTCAAAAGGTCACCTGTAAAAGTCATTTCAAAATCTGACCATCAGTTTCAAAAAGAAGAATTTTTAAGAACTCTTCATTTCTGTATAAGAGCAAGTATCCCCCATCCATGAGAGCCATGTTTCTTGATGGATCAAAATTTACGAACAAGTTTTGAAAAAGGTCATCCAAGGAATATTTCGGAAAATTTCTTTTAAAATCTGACCAGGGGTTTCAGAGAAAGAGAATTTTCAAAAATTTCATCATGTCCTTATAGTGCAAGTAGCCCCCATTCACAAGAGCCATGTTTCATGACGGATCAAAATTATAAATACAGTTTTGGGTCACCCAAGGAACATCTCTGTCAAATTATTTTAAAATCTGACTAGGGGTTTCAGAGAAGAAGAATTTTCAAGAATTTCATCATGTCCTTATAGTGCAAGTAGCCCCCATTCACAAGAGCCATGTTTCATGACGGATCAAAATTATACATACAGTTTTTGAAAAAGGTCACCCAAGAAACATCTCTGTCAAATTATTTCAAAATCTGTCCAGCCGTTTCAGAGAAGTAGAATTTTCAAGAATTTCTTCATTGCCATATAGTGCAAGTAGCCCCCATTCACCAGAGCCATGTTTCTTGACAAATCAAACTTTCGTTAACAATTTTTGGTAAGGGTCACCCAAGGATCATCTCTGTGAAACCATTTCAAAATCTGTCCAGCCGTTTCAGAGAAGAAGAGTTTTTAAGAATTTCTTCATTTCCATATAGTGCAAGTAGCCCCCATTCACCACAGCCTTGTTTCTTGACCAATCAAAATTTCGTGAACAGTTTTTGAAAAGGGTCACCAAAGGCCATCCCTGAGAAATTATTTCAAAATCTGACCAGCCGTTTCAGAGAAGAAAATTTTTTAAGAATTTCCTCATTTCCCTATAGTGCAAGTAGCCCCCATTCACCAGAGCCATGTTTCTTGACTAATCAAAATTTCACGAACAAATTTTGAAAAGGGTCACACAAGGAACATCCCTGAGAAATTATTTCAAAATATGAGCAGCGGTTTCAGAGAAGAAGATTTTTTAAGAATTCCTTCATTTCTGTATAGTGCATGTAGCCCCCATTCACCAGAGCCACATTTTTTGATGGATCAAAATTTCACGAATATTTTTTGAAGAGGGTCACCCAAAGAATATCTCTGTGAAATTATTTCAAAATCCAACCGGCGGTTTCAGAGGAGAAGATTTTTTAAGAATTCCTTCATTTCTGTATAGTGCAAGAAGCCTCCATTCACAGAAGCCACATTTTTTGACGGATCAAAATTTCACAAACAATTTTTGAAAAGGGTCACCCAAAGAACATCTCTCTGAAATTATTTCAAAATCAGACCAGCGGTTTCAGATGAGAAGATTTTTAAAGAATTTGCTAAAAAATTCCATTTGGTTGCCATGGCAACCAGAGTTTTTGATGGAATCAAATTCTGTAATAATTTTTAAAGAGGACCTCCCAAGGAACAGCCCAGCAGTTTAGGAGGAGTTGATGATTAAAGAATTGTTGACGACGGACGCTGGACACTGGGTGATCCTAAAAGCTCCCCTTGAGCACGTTGTGCTCAGGTGAGCTAAAACATCGTATTTTCACTAGTCGTACCATGGAATATCAAAATATATTTTCACCACTATTTCTCCAAATCCTACTGGAAAGCATGAAATAATGAATGGTATTTTATCCTGCCTTCACCATTAGGCCAGTGATATCAACAGCTCACTTGTTCATTCTGGGTTTCACGGATACTAGACTATGACCTATTAACCTACCAAAAACCCATAGCTAAGGATGGAAACTGCAACCTTTAGATTTCAAATCCTGTACAAGTACCAGTATACCAGGAAGGACCCTAAGGGATATACCAACACTAAATCGCAATTCTATATGCTCACCTTACCTGGTAAAAAAAGTCAGAGGACTGAATATCTGTAACAAGCTTAATACATACCATTATATGAAGACCGTCTCTCCCAAACATAAATAATGCCTGTTGTGAATACATCTGTCACTGTTCCATAATCTATGCTTATTCTTACTTTCCCAGTCTTTTTGGTCAATTCTTTTATAATTTCTGTAACATGATAATGGAGTAAAAAATCATTGATGAACTGTCGGAGATACAAGACTCATTTGCAGGAAGTTCACACCCTAAGTGGGCTTTAATGGCCTGGGGCAAAAGAAAATAATCAGGGAAAATGTTTCTGAATTTAGATCATACTAGATTTATATAAAACTATAGAAATTGTTGTGAAGATAACATTCTGTTATTGTACAGTCAGTTCAAAAAATTATAGCCAGTGCAAGAAAATGACATTTAAACTCAAGTAAACACAAACAAGAGGGCCATGATAGCCTTGAAGTCGCTCACCTGAGCCTTTTGATCAAGCATGACCCATTTCCAATCTCTTCAGAGATATTACGACAAACATTCTGACAAACACTCATAAGCATTGGACTTACAAATAATGGCCTCTAGAGTACACACAAGCTTTTTCTAGAATTTGTCTCGGCGGCCTGCTTGGCATGTAGAGATTATCCACACAAACATTCTTACAAAATTTCATGAATATTTGAGAGACAATGTGTCCTGTAGCATGAACAAGATTTTTCCGAGATTTGACCTTGTGACCAACTATTTTATCCAACATGACCTATATTCATATTATAAAGAGAAACATTCTACAAAAAATTCAAGATTTTTGGACAGAAAATGTGTCCCTTAAAGTGTACACAAGGGTTTTCAAGGGTTAAACCTGGTGACCTAGATTTTGATTATAGGTAACCCATTTCCAAACTCATTTAAGATATCACCAAGACATTCTTACCAGGTATAAACAGTATCAGCTGAAAATATTAAATCTAGTAAAAAAGTTTTGCCTGAGATTTTTCTTAGTGACCTAGTTATTGACCCGTCATAATCCGTTTTCATATTAGTCTAAGATATTATCAAGAAAAACATTCTGACCAAACTCATGATTATTGGACTGAACATGTTGTTTAAGTGACCTAGTTATTGACCCGTCATAATCCGTTTTCATATTAGTCTAAGATATTATCAAGACAAATATTCTGACCAAACTCACGATTATTGGACTGAAATTGTTGTCTTAGTGACCTAGTTATTGACCCGTCATAATCCGTTTTCATATTAGTCTAAGATATTATCAAGACAAACATTCTGACCAAACTCACGATTATTGGACTGAAATTGTTGTCTTAGTGACCTAGTTATTGACCCGTCATAATCCGTTTTCATATCATTCTAAGATATTATCAAGACAAATATTCTGACCAAACTCACGATTATTTGACTGAAAATGTTGTCTTAGTGACCTAGTTATTGACCCGTCATAACCCGTTTTCATATTAGTCTAAGATATTATCAAGACAAACATTCTGACCATACTCATGGTTATTGGACTAAACATGTTGTGAAAACAATGCCTTTCTAAAATTTCATCCAGTGACCTAGGTTTTTACCCAACATGACTCATTTTCAAGCTTATCTGGGAAATTATCAAGGCAAGTATTCTGACAAACTTTCAAAAGTATTCTACAGCAAATATGGCCTCTAGAGCATACACAAGGTTTTTAAAGATCTGACTTGATTCCCTAGTTTTTTTACCCAATATGGTTTATTTTCAAAGTCATTTAAGTTATTATCAAGAAAACATTCTGACCAACTTTCGGGAGAATTGGGCAGATGGAAACATGGAAACGATCAAAACAAATATTCTGACAATTTTTCAAGAGTCTTGGACAGATAATGTCGCCTCTAGAGAATAAGCAAAATTTTTCTAAGATCTGATCTCATGTTCTAGTGTTTTGATCCCACATGGCGCATTTTCACAGTCATCCAAGATATCATCAAGACAATCAATTTGACCATCTTAAAGATTCTTGGACTGAAAATGTGGCTTCTACATCGTACACAAGGTTTTTCTAGATTTGACCTGCTGACCTAGAATTTCACCCTTTCAAGGCCCATTTTCAAAGTCGTCCAAGATATCATCAAGACATACATTCTGACCAACCTTTGAGTATTGGACTGAAATATGACCTCTACAGCGCACACAAGGTTTTTCTAAGATTTGACCTGGTGACCCAGGTTTTGACGGTTTTGACCAGACATGAGCCTTTTTGAACTTTAACAAGATATCATCTAGACAAATACTTTGACCAAGATTCAAGAGTATTGGGCTCAAAATGTGTCCTCTAGAGTGTACGCAAGGTTTTTCAAAGATTTAAAGTGGTGACCGAGTATTTGACCCAACAAAGCCCATTTTCACACCTGTCAGAGAAATAATCAAAACAAACATTCTGAGCAACTTTGAAGAGTATTAGATAGAAAATGTGGCTTCTAGAACTTACACAAAATTTTCTGAGATTTGACCTAGTGATCTAGTGTTTAACAGGCTATGATGCATTTTCGAACTCATCTGAAATATAATCAAGGAAAACATTCTTACAAAGTTTCATGAGTATGAGACAGAAAATGTGGTCTTTAGAGTATACATATGGTAAAGAAAATTGACGATGGACGACAGACACTGGACTATCACAATAGCTCACATTGAGCACTTTCTGCTAAGGTGAGCTATCAAAACATACAGAAATTTATCCACTCTCTACCTAGTTTTAAAGTTTACTTTTCCTCCACTGGCTCATAATAATACCATTAAATTTTCTCATTAGTTTTCCAAAACATTTAAGTAACAAAATCTATATGCAAATAATTGGCATTTGAATGGAGGTCACTTTCAAACACATAAAGATAGTTATCCACCATTCATATTTTTGATTATCTAAAATATAATAAGTGTATTGACTGGGATAAGAAACTTTTTTGTTATAGAATATGAGGACGTTATTTCAAAATACAGTAATATTATGATTATGGTGCTTTCACCGCTTTTTCTCAATAGTCTTTATGTCGAGGCTAATGAACCTTCTCTTTCTTACAGGAGAGAAAAACTCTCACTTCAATATATTTTAAAACTTAAGTCGAATCGTTTTAATCCAACTCATAACGTCGTTTTTAAACCTCAATATAAACGTCTTTTTGAAAGGAAACCAAATGTTATTCCTACATTTGGTATCCGCATGGAGCCCATTGTGGATAACTTTGGCATAGACACTGAGTCTATTGCCGACTATAAAATCTCTGAAATACCTCCATGGACACTAAACAGTGCAGAATTCAGATTTGACCTTGCATCTGACAAAAAGTCTGTCACGGATAGAACTGTATTTCATGCTTGATACAACGAGATAAAGGAGCATTATTTTTCCTTCAAACCCATCTATACAGATGGATCTAAAGAAGGCAATTCTGTAGCAGCTGCCACTGTTTATGGACAAAGGAGCTTAAAGTGCCGCCTTCCAAACAACTCCTCTATCTTCTCTGCTGAAGTCAAAGCAATTGATCTTGCTAGCTGAAAGTTCTAATTCCAACCGTTTTATTATCTTTTCAGACACTTTGTCAACATTACAGGCACTTTCAAATCAACGACTTGAGAATCCCTTAATCTGTAGTTTACTTGAAAGGATCTCACAAATTTCTTCTAAGAATAGATTGGTGTTCTGCTGGCTTCCAAGCCATATAGGCATCAAAGGCAATGAAAATGCCGATAGGTCTGCCAAATTTGCACTTAACCTTCCCATTTCAGATTTTAAAATTCCACACACTGATTTTAAATCCTCCGTTTTATCACATATCCAATCTTCTTGGCAATCCCAGTGGGATGCTGATGTTTTCAATAAACTGCATTCAGTTAAACCATCCCTTGGTGAATGGTATCCCGTTTACAGATCTGTTCGTCGAGAAGTGATAATTGCACGACTTCGAATTGGCCATTCACGCATGACACATTCCTGGCTCTTGACCAGAGATGATGCCCCTGAATGTATACCATGCAATGCAACCTTTTCTGTAAAACATATCCTACTAGATTGCATTGACTTTCAGCCAATTCGTTCACAATATTTCAACGTCGATAGTTTGAAAAATCTTTTTGATTCTGTCAGCGTTGAATCTATTATCGCTTTCATAAAGGAGATTGGCGTTTACAATAAACTGTGATATTTACTCTTGAGTTTCTTACCCATCTTTTTACAACATTCTTTACTTCATTAATATTCAGTTTGCATCTCCTCAATGGGAGGATTGGCTCTCTTGGAGACATCTTATCTCATTGGAGACAGGACCTCTTTAATGGGAGTATTTGATCCCATTGGAGTCTCCAATCCTTATCAGTTTTGACCTCATTTCCAAGGAAAAACAATATTATCAATCTTACCTTTTAACCTAAAGCTTTGGAGTAGGCAGGGACGCCCAGCCACTCAATATCATATTTTATGCACATTATAAATGACACATATTTTTTTTTTCATGTAAAAACTTCTTTTTATCAAACCAGCATTGAGTTTAAACCTTTTTTGTCGCATTCTTAGGTCTTATCATTTAAAACTTTTTGAGTATATGGGGATTGCCGTGTAACTCGATAATGCCCTTTATGTATACTTCTTAATTCAGTTCTTATCATTTAAAACTTTTGAGTATATAGGGATTGCCCTGTAACTCGATGATGCCCTTTATGCATTAAGTTTTCTTAATTCAATTCTTTTATTGTCATTTAAACTTTATTCAGTTTAAACAACCCTGTTTTTTATCTTTTAACATAGATATGCGCGCTAAATGACCAAAGCTGTCGATGCGCCATAAAACAACATTCATTCATTCATTCATTCACCGCTTTTTCAGCCTTATGGCCCTATCAACCTGTAACTATCTATCCTCTGATAATCACTAAAGTAAAGGGGATTACGGTCCAGATAGATATTCTTTTCAACATTCCACCGGGAGATAATTTTAAGTTCCAGGCAAATATCATTTTCAACAATGCAACGGAAGAAAAGCAATTTCATTGAAATGATACCCCCGCCGAAAAAGACCTTTTTTGATACAAACATAGAGGTATTGAGTTTTGCATGTACATGTGGCTTTTTTGTTATTGGTCTGTGATGAAATTATATGTTAAGCTCCCCTGTTCCATGGGACAGCATTTCATTACATGAAAAATATATAAGAGGTCCTTAACAGGATTATACAGCAGGTATCCCTTTTCCAGAACTTAGCATTTCATGAAATGAAAACAAAGAAAATATACATAAAACCCCCTTGTTCTATGACACATCATAATATATAAAGAAAGAGATTGTATCAATGGACTATCCAATGGAGAGCACGCATTAAATTTCATAAAATTTTGTTAAGGACGTTAGAAGATATTTCTCTCACAATATACGCCACCTCATTACTGCCTTTGCAAGCAGCAAGCAATAGACCAAAGTGTTGGAATTTGTAGCACCTGGCTGGGTAGCTCAAAGTATATATTGTGTTACTTGTGATCTAAAAGGTTTACGAACAGAATGGATGGGCTGACGGATGAACGATGGACTCTTTGATCATCCAATGAAAATATGAAGTTTCATGAAACAATTTCCTTAAATTGGATATACATTGATAAGAAAAAAAAAAATAAATTTGACATGCAGCCCCTTTTTTTCCATGATACAGCAATAAATTGCAAAGCCCTGACAACATGCCCAAGGTCACATGATCTGTGAAAATCTCATCCAAATCTGTTGAGATATGTCCAGTAATTAAAGAGATATTGGTGAAAAATGAAATATAACACAAAGCTGCCTTATTTCATGATTCAGCTACAAATCCCAAAACCTTGACATTCTGCATTAGGTCATATAAGTCTGGGAAAATTCCATCCAAATCTGCCGAGAAATATGGGAGGCTTTGCTTTCACAAGAAATAGCATGAAATAAAACATGAAGCCCCCTTCTTCCATGACGCAGCTACAAATAGCTAAACTTTGACAATATGTGATAGTTCACATGATGAGCAACATTCTGTGAAAATTCTATCCAAATCAGTCAAGAAATGAGGGAGGAGTTGCATTCAAAAAGAAATGGTATAAAGTATAACATGAAGCCTCCTTTTTTCTTTGACACGGCATTACAAAAACAAGGTTATATAACTGTGGTGTTGCAACATCAATCTGGGTTGAACTTCCTAATTCCGTCCAATGGTATTCAAGATATTCACCGGGACGGACACACGGACGGAGGCAAGAACAAAGCTAAACTATATCCCTCCGCCATTGGCAGGGGATAATAATCTTAAACCAAAGTTTCTATCACTCGATACTTTGCCTCTCAGCCCATGAAATAGGCTCTTTGATTATCTACTATGGTGAAGGAGATAAGACAAACTTGTTCTTTTTTTCTTATATATTTACATTTAAAGGCCAGATGATTTCAAAATTACATGTAAGGAGAGTTAGGATTTCTGTTTCAGTGCTCTGCACTCGACGAAGTTAATCTTTTTGCACCTGTGAAATCATTTCAATACCTACTAATGATACAGCTTATGTGGTTCATACAATTAATTTTTAACATCGATTGGCAAATAGTCAAGCTTTATAAAATTCTACAATTTTTTTAGAGCTTGCAAAGCCGTACATGATTATCATTAGTTATAAGAAGATAGGTATATACACAATGTCATGGAATTTACTAACCGTTGCATTCTTCGTGCTTTCTGAATTCCTGAAAAAAGGAAAGTAAAGAAATTCATTTTAGATGGATGTATTCTATTTGCACTGAGAAGACAATGCTGGTGACCATACCAAACAAAACCATGCTATACAACCCCTTGGTAGAAAGTTAGGAAGCACATTTTTTCCCTTTTATTGATAATATACCTACCTTTTATAAAGTCTATTATGTAAGGCATACGATTTGATGTCTGCAAGTTTTGCACACAGTCTAATACTTATTCCTTTACTAAACAATCCCAGGCTAAGTGACCCTGAGAAAGCTTCTGAAATTTTGTTGAATAAGAACATGCTGGTGACCAGTATTTTCTTCCTTTATATGGCTTTTATAGGAGCACATCCTATAAACAACTTATCATTTGAGGATCAATAAATCATTGTTGTATGCAAATGCTTAGAATTTGGACAAGTCTAAAATTTAGTGAACTGATAAAAAAGAAATAAAAAGTAACTGAGATAAAGATCTAACAGCTCAAAATTCAAACAAAACCATGTAATACCTTGATTGTATTTTGGTCCTCATGGTAAATAACAAACAAAACCTGTCTGAGATTTTTGTTTCTAATCTCGTAACCTCTGACAGCAGAGAACATAGCACATGCCACATGGTTATGTGAGTAGTCAAGTTTGCCTGTTCCAATAGCAGGAAAGGCTATTGATTCACATTTACGTCTGTCAGCTTCTGAGAGGCAGTCAACGACAAACTTGTATAGATCCTTTGAAATAGAAAAAAAAGAGTAAAATTTTCATTAGAAAGCATGAATAAAAAAATGTTTTGCAATGAAAACAAAGCAAATTAAAACAAAACTAGAAGTCCCTGACCGGCCTGAAATCATTCTGCTGGCAGAGATTTTGCTTTTATGCTAGCAACATGATAAATTCATGATGAAAAAAGACAAAAAAACAAGAGGACCATGATGGTCCTATATCGCTCACCTGAGTAGTACTAAGCTGGTCTACAATGAAGATAATTACCAAATATTGAGGTTCATGGGCAAATGATAATGAAACAAGAGGGGCAAATTATCACAAGATATGCAATCCCAACGCCAGTTGTCAAGGTGGTATAAAATTTGCAAATGGCAGGCAATGTAATGAACATCGTTACCAAGTCTAAAGTCAATTTAACTTGAGACTTCAAAATTCCACTCTGGACAAGCAAAAAATACTGTAAAAATGAAGATCAAAGTGGAATTACTCAAAATCCATGCTAGGTAGAGTTATTGTTCTTGCACACAGTACTCCGTAACATTGCAACAAACATGCATCCCAATTTTAAAGTCGTTCTGACTTGAGATGACAAAGTTATATTCTGGACAAGCACTAAATGCAAACTCATGTGAGAATTTATCGAAACAAACATTCTAACCAATTTTCAATTCAGCTTAGCAAGAAATGTAGTCTCTAGAGTGCTCACAAGAAGATTTCCCTCATTATCTCTATGTGAAATCTGAGACCAACAACATAGGGCTAACTTTCACACCAGGGCCATAATTTGAAGTATTTTGGCATTGAGCCGCTACATCCCAAATATGAAAGCTCTAGCCCTTACGGTTTGGGACAAGAAGACTTTCTAAGATTTCCTTCTTTATCGCTATGTGAAATCTGAGAGCCCACAACATAGGGCCATTTTCACCATAGGGCCATAATTTGAAGTACTTGGTAGATGGCCATTAGATGATGCTACATGCCAAATATGAAAGCTCTGGCCATTTCAGTTTGGGACAAAGAAATTTTAAAAGATTTCCTTCTTTATTTCTTTGTGAAATCCGAGACCCACAACATAGGGCCAATTTTTTACATTAGGGCCATAATTTGAAGTATTTTAGTAGAGGGCCACTAGATGATGCTACATGCCAATGAAAGCTCTTGCCTTTACGGTTTGGGACAAGAAGATTTTTAAAGTTTTTTCTATTGGTTGCCATGGCAACCAGAGTTCCTCATGGAATTCAAATCTTTGAAGTATTCTGAAAGTGCATCACCTAGGGATCATTTTTGTGAAGTTTGGTTGAAATCAGATTGTTAGTTTAGGAGGAGAAGATGTTTTTTGTAATTGTGAACGGACGGACGGACTGCGGACATTGACCGATCACACTAGCTCACCTTGAGCACTTTGTGCTCAGGTGAGCTAAAAAACACAAAAAAGTGTTCTAGCAACTGGGCTTGAACCCATTAATTAAGACAGCATATGTAGGCATCTTGAATTGAACAAACTGTGAAAAAATTGAAGTGAAATTTCTTAAATCTAAATGTTTGGAATCCAGGCAAATTTGATAGTGTTTCATACTTTCATTATGCCTTGTATTAAATAATCCAAGTAAATTTCTAAGAAATCTGAATAATAATATGGACTTTGTTGATCAGAAAACGATACTAAGTCATCGAATGGCTACTTTCCCAGAACAGTTTACTAGATTTTCAATCCCTTCATGAATTTTTGCAAGTTTCAAAAGAACTGGATCAACACTGTGAACTTTATTACCTAAACAAGAATTGGGAATTTTCAACTTTGAAAAGCTACTTCCCAAAATGATGGTCACATTTTTTAAAAAATCAATAGGGTTCAAGCTGTTTATGATACAAAACGATTGTGCAAGTTTCATGAAAATCCAACCAAAAATGTTAACCTAATCATGTAAACAAGAAATGGAAATTTTGAACTTTATATGGCTACTTTTCCCATATTGTTTATTGGAGTTTTTTTTTTTTTTTTAATCTATAGGATTCAACCTGTTGATGAGACAAAGCAACTGTGCAAGTTTCAAAAAGTCTGATTACAAATGCAGACTTTATCGTGTAAACAAGGAGTGGAAATTTCCATTTTGAAATGGCTATTGTTCCCATATTGTTAATTGGATTTTTTTCAAAATCAATGGGGTTGAAGCTACTGATGAAATGTACAAATTGTGTGATATTCATGAAATTCTAACAAGAAATGCAGACTTTACTGCATAAACAAGAATTGGAAATTTTCAGCTTGAAATGTCTACCTTTTCCCATACTTTTTTTTTTTTCAAAGTCAATAGGGTTGAAGCTATTGATGAGATAAACAGACTGTGCAGACTAAAGCAGATTTTATCACATAAACAAATATTGGAAATTTTCAACTTGAAATAGCTACTTTTCCAATACAGTTAGTTAGATTTTTTTTATCAAAATTTACGGGGTTAAAGCCATTGATGAGATAAACAAACTGCGCAAGTTTCACAAAAATCTTACAACAAATGCAGACTTTATCGCATAAAGAAAACAACTAATGGATGGACAAACAGACGGACGGACAACAGAAACCCCGCCATGACATAAGCCAGTAGAGCTAAAAAGGAGATTCTGACTGGAAGAACCTTGTGACCCCTGGTTCAGGCTGCCTTTGCAAATTTTGATCCAAGGGTAATAATTTGACAAATCATTATCTATGTACAGGTATATCAGACAAACCTTTATTTTGTAGCTACAGGTCATAATTATGGTACATTTATATAGCCAGAAATCTTCCAAATTTTTACAATACAAAGCTATGTAAAACTTGTGACATCGAGATCGATTTTGAGCCAGGGCTATAAATTGAAAAAAAAATGTAAATGCCCATAAGGTTGAACTACATGCCAAATATGCCCAATGCCTTATGTTTTAGGACATTTTAAGACGATTTTCGAAGATTTTTCAAAGTTTTTCAGATATATTGCCATGGCAACCAGAGCTTTTACAGGAATCAAATTATTTAAAAAAAAAGTTCTAGAGAGACCCCAAGACTCTGTGAAGTTTGGTCAAAATTGGACAGGTAGTTTCTGAGAAGATGTATGGAATAAAAACTGTTGCACACAAACACACAGCCATTTTTTCTAAATCATTAGATAGTTTAAGACAGTTTAATGACAAAAAAAAAGTTGTGACATGTAAACAGCGGTGCAGTAGGTTTATACCAATGCACAGCATCTATGTGCCAATACTCAGATGCTTTAGCTTGATTTTCAGTGAAAATATTAGGTCAAAAATGTGGCAGTAAAAATATTAGGTAAAAAATCTAGCATGACTGCTTGAAAATACTTTAATCGTTAATTGTCCATGTTTAATAAGTTCCCAATTTGATAGTAAACAACTTATTCAAGCTTGA
The DNA here is from genome assembly GCA_943736015.1 of Tridacna crocea. Taxonomy (NCBI): domain Eukaryota; kingdom Metazoa; phylum Mollusca; class Bivalvia; order Cardiida; family Cardiidae; genus Tridacna; species Tridacna crocea. The sequence goes on from OX031064.1 coordinate 45,657,839, forward strand.
AGTGAATATCTCAGTGTTAACAGAGATAATATAAAAAAAAAGTAGAATTTTTCGCAGAATGGCAATGCAGACTGCGAAAATCTAAGCTACATCAAGGTAGCTTAACTGGACATGTGTCATGTTTGAGTAATTGACCAAGAACATTGTCAACATCAATGAAGGCCAGAATACCAATCCAGTGGCGTTTAATACTTGCAGCAGAGTGATTCATACGGTGTATATTTCCTATACAAGATCATCTGAATTTTTCACGGAAATTAAAACACAGTTAAAAGTCAGTATTTGGTAAAAAGCAAAATTTTAGACATACAATAATATCCACTGTAACAGTAACCAAAAGAATCAAAATCCAATCATGTATTAACCCTTTACCCCATAAGGCATTTCTATGGTATCTCTAATTGACCCTAAATAACAACAAAGATGAAGCCGTTTCTTATGTGTAAATGACACTTTTTGATAGCATAGAAAACATTGTGACAAAAAGTGAAATTGCTCGTCATGAGCAATTTCACCTTTTGCCATAATCTTTTCCAAAGGCTCCTATAAGCTATGTGTAGAAATGAGTATCTGTGGAGTAAAGGGTTAACCCATTACCACACAATCCCTACTTTTGATGCTCCTGAGAAAGAAGCCTTTAGAAAACATTGTAGGAAAAGGAGAAAATGCTGGTAACCAGCATTTTCTCCTTTTCCCACAATGTTTTCAACCTTTCACAAAACAAATTTTAAGTTTTCAGTCATTTTTATTTTGTCATCTGAAAATGCTTTGGATTTGTACAAGCCTAGAATATTGTCGTTTGGTAATGAGTTAAACAGGAGCATTGTGTACAGGTTTATCTATTTTCAGTTTTGGTGGCCATCTTATCCCAACAAATTGTTCGTACACAAAAGCAACACTCTTGGAAAATCAGGTTAAAATTTGTTAATCCATTTCATAGATTTTGTTACAAACATTTCTACATTATGGACTGGAGGCTATCTTATTCAAAGGACAAATTGATTTGAATCAGTTTTATTTGGGATAACACACAGACCTTTCCTCTATAGCTTTTTTTTTTAAATTCCGTTCTCTTGTTAAGAAAAGAATGTGTTTATTTTTTTTTTCGAATTCCGTTCTCTTGTTAAAAAAAGACTGTGTTTATTTTTTTTTTTACAGAACAGAACAGTTTAAAACGTCTGCAACGGTTCATAAGAGGAACAACCTTCTGAAAATGCATCATGTTTTGGCAATCTGATCTTTACAAAGGCAACCAAAAACCTTAAAAGGAGCTGAAGGGGTTTCTTCCCAATAAAATGTTTACATTTCCTCCTTTTTTAAAAACATTATTTCTGACATGTAAACAAGATTAATTGTTATGTTCATAACAAGATTATCTGATTCCCAATAAAAAAAACTGTTCACTTCTTGTTGTAGCAAACTTTATCCACCTTTATCCACAATATACACTAACCAAATGAGCAGTTGAAAGGCATAGAATAAGCATAAAAATCATATTTACCTTAATACTTCCTACTGCAGAAAAACTCCTTACTGCGCCATGAAAGACAAACTTACAGCCCTGTAACCGGTAACCTGTGGTAACAACAATTTCTCCAAACTGAATTCCTTTTGGACATTTCTTTTTAACTTCAGACTGTAATCCCTCACCAGCAGAATGTAGTAAGGCCCTTGATACTTTACCATTTGATAAATTTAAATCTGTACCTGTTGTGTTTACTATTACATCAGCCTACAAAATATATGAAATTCTATGATTAAGAAGTGATTAATATTGTTTGAAATCAAACCTATCTTAAAATGTATGTACTGCTTAAAGTTCAATATGCTTCATTGTAAATGCACAACATTTTTCATTTGTTGCATTGGTTCTCATATAAAGCAATTAAGGATGTTTTCCGTAGTAATTTCTGCACATCACTTTGGTGATTTCAAGGGAGACAATAACAGACAGTAACTCTTCTCAAAGAAGGTTCCTGTATATCGTTCGGACAATACCTTGAATTACGGATACGGTGCGTTTCGAAGCGAAGAATGAGTCTACAATATCGACTTAACGGACATTTTGCAAAAAGATCTAAAGGGGAAAAGATCAGAAGAATACAGGAAAGTTTTCGGCGATATCGACTTTCTCAGAGACTAGAATCTACTGAACATAACAGTACCAATTGGTTTGAGTGCCTAAACTGTTACTATGGAAACGGCCATTTTACAAGAAATTTAACACAGCAACATATCTTTTTCTTTCTTTTTTTGTACTTACCATTAAATTTTACTGTATACATCAAAAAATTAGAAAATTATATGAAAGGAATTTTTCAAAATTTTGAATTTATTGAAGACAACATGTTGATTTTTCTTATATTTTGGCTAGTCAAGAAACAGGAAAAAATTTTTTTTAAAAAGAAAATGAATTCAGATTATTATTTCATTCATACAGAATCAAGAAATAATATATTAAATATGGAAAATAATATTTGCATTGTATCATAAACTTTTTATCACTGTTTTACTGTCTTTTATGAAGATATCGTCATATTAGGTGTTTTTATACAAACAGTTACCATAGAAACAGCCATTTTGCAGAAAATCTAACTTGGCAACATACCTTTTTCTTTTTGAGTTTGCCATTGAATTTTACCCAACAAATGAAAGAATTAGAAAATTCTATGAAAGGACAAAATTTTCACAAAACTGTAGAAAACATAATAAGTACATATCTTTAACCTTCCTTAACAGAACAACAACATGTCTGTATTTTATGATCTGCGCTTTGGATGTATTTCTTATATAAACATTTACAGCAGAACTACAGATTTGCAAAAAACTTCATACCTTTGTTCCATTTAACTGTCCCGAAATTACAGATATTTCAATTTCAGGTGCAGGTGTTGCTACAAAAGAATTATATGTAAATTAATTACTATAAAAGACTATTCAACCTTTTACAAAACCATGTTTAAATGTCCCTGAAGAATCATGTTCTTGAAAACGTTTCGAGAAAATTAGGTACAAGTGCTGTATAAGTGATTTTTTGCAGTTTTGTGAATTTGACAAATCTGCAAACTTTTTTTGCTTGAATATTTTAAGATAAATCTGCCAACAACAATGATTGTCTTTACTATGCAAACATTCCCATACAGAAAATGCTTGTAATGGGTAATTTGCAAATGTTTAACCAAGCGTTTTTATCAAGGTACACAGTAACCAGCATTTCCTCTCTTTTCATCAACCTGTATAACCCCTTTCAAAGATGAATTCAATCATGGGAGCCACATCTTATTTCTCATCTGCAAATGACATAAATTTGGGTAAGTCTAAAACATTATCATTAAGAAAAGAGTCAATAATCTATTCGAAGACCAAAAGAGGAACATGTTCAAACCTATTCTAAAGGCATGTTAGAAAAACCATGAATTCTCATGTTATACAACTCTTTAACCTTTTGCTTCAAGCAGTATTCTTTGTCCTATTCATACTCTTTCCCATCTCAATTGATATGTCAAGACACAAAAGCTAACCAAATCTCTCATGAGTATTGAACAAACCTGGCCTCTAATGTTTAAACAAGCTTTCTAAAGCATTAATTTTGTGTCAATGACCTACGTTTCGACCCCATGCGGCCTGTTTTCAAACTTGTCTAAGATTTCATATAGACAAATATCCAGATGACAAACTCTCATGAGTATTGGCCAGATAATGTGGGCTCTAGAGTGTAAACAAAGTTTTTCTACCATTAGTTCTTGTGACCTTGTTTTTAACCCAATATGACCCATTCTACAGCCTAATAAAAATCAAGACTAAAATTCTTACCAAGTTATAGAAGTATCTACATGAAAATGTAGCCTCTTGTGTAGCCACAAGTCTTTTTTTTTTTAAGATTTGATATGGTGACCTAATTTTCTAACTAGTCCGAGATATCAACAAGACAATTATTCTGACCTATTTTTATGGGTAATGGATAACGTACCGGTACATGTTTTTCAAAAAATTTAATCTGGTGACCTAATTTTTTCCTTATGTGATCCATTACTTTTTGTACTCATCTGACACATTATCAATACTAACATACTGACCAATTTTCAGAAGTTTTGGATTGAAAATGTAGCCTTTTGAGTTCACACAAATATTCTTTTTTTTTTATATTTGATATGATGGCCTGGTTTTTGACCTGACATATTACATTTTGCAAGTAGGCAGCGATATTATCAAAACATGCATTAATGCAAACTTGCTAACTCTATAAATTATGCACATGATGAATTTATGGCCAAAAGAGTTGGGCCAATCTCAACACAAGGACTTTCATTAAAAAAATTTGTCACAGGGCTACTAAATATAACAAAATATTACAGCTGTAGGTCATGGTCAGGAACAAGATGATCTTTAGAGTTCTCACTCCATAAGCCTATGTAAAACTTATCACTTGTGGGACTGTTTAATTTTGACCTCAGGTTCATAATTACAGAATCCTGGTAACAGACTAATAGATAAATATACATGTAAAATTTGGTAGCCCTAGGTCTTATGGTTTTGAATATGAAGACTACATAAACCAATTTAAAACTTGAACCTGGCTGGGTGGGGCCAAACTTGATGCCAAGGATTACATCTGAATTACCTTTGTCGAGGAGCACCAGATAAAGCAACATGAAAAATTGGTAACCCTTATTCTTATGGCTAAAACAAGACAGTTTTGAAATTTTCACTAAGCCAACCCCTGGAGCAGGGCTAATTTTGTGTTCTAGTAAAGAGTTAGATCATTACCACACAATCCCGATTTTTTAATGACCCTGTAGGAGAAGGCTTCTGAAAACATTGTGGGATAAAGGAGAAAATGCTGGTTACCAGCATTTTCTCCTTCTCCCACATTGTTTTCTTCCCCATCCAAAACAAAAATCATCATTTCAGTTACATTTTATTTGTTGTCTGCAAACCCTTTCAATTTGGATCAGTCTAAATTTTTGTCGTTCAGTAAAGAGTTAAATAATAATATCAAATCTAGCTAAAGGAACAGCTAAGTATGTTTTCTCTCACAAAAATCTTCTACTATCAGTTCTTTTGTCCTCACATTATATTCATTTAAGAAGTCCACACCTACACCTTTCAATAATCGTGTCTTCTACGGTAATCAGCTCTGTCTGTTGTCACACTGGTACACATATTTGGATTGGAAATGTGGCCACCACAGCATACACAAGATTTTTTACAGATTTTACCTGGTGACCTAATTCTGATCCCATGTGACCAATTTACATGCTTGTCCAAGATATCAAGAAAAACTGAAAAATTTTAACTTTCATGAGTTTGGACTGAAAATGTGGCCTCTTAAGCCAACACAAGGTTTTTCTTAGATTTGATCTAGTGACCTAGTTGAGACCAATAATTTTCAAACTTGGTCGAAATATTATAAGGACAAACATTCTAAGTTCCAAAAGTATTGGGCTAAAAGGTGTCCTTTAGAGCATACAGAAGGTAAAAGCTGACGACCCATAACAGAAAATACGCCACACATGATGGACACAGAACAATCACAGTGGTTTTCCTGAGCACTATCTGTTTGGGTGAGCTAAAAAGTAAGGAAAATGGACAATGCCATACACCACATGATAGGCCTGAGGATAGCTACAAAACCTATTACAGCTGAATAATTTCAGAAAGATAATCCAATTGAAATGATGCTCAAAGCTGATACAATGCTGGCTTTGTCTGTCATTTAACAGATATGAAGATAAAATGGCATAAGAAATTAACAGTCGATATAAACAGTCCTTGCCGGTAATGTTATAAATGGTACCCATGCAAACTATTGCGTTAAACCATCATATATGAGTGTCAACAACAATACTCGACACCTATTTTAGAATAGAAATCCTCATACCTGGACATCAAAATATATTACACCATAAGATCTCAGATAACTGGAGATATTTGCCCTTGAATTGGAAAAGTTGCTACATTTAACTTTGTTTACACTCTAGCATCTACCAATCAGTACCAAACTTAGTAAAAAAATACATAAACGTTAGATCTTGGATGAATTTGATTATGGGTCTAATAAGACCAGAACAACTTGAGTTATTTGCCCTTGAGTTAGAAAGTTCTTTAGAATAGTTCTTTATCTGAAGCATTACTTTTTCATGTCTGATTGACTTGAAACTTGGCATTTGTGTTTGTTGCAATAATACAGGAGTGCAGTGCAAAAGAACCATAATTCTACCTCATACAATCCCTTTGATCATAATTTCTACAGCTTTTCTGCTTTTCAGAATTATAACCTTTTTATCTCTTGTCTAAACATGGAGTGCAGTGCACAAGAACTATAACTCTTCTTAGCATGAGCTTTTGAGTTATTCTCCCTTTGAACTACATTTTTATGGCATTTCTTGCTTGTCCGGAGACAAAAACTTTGTCATCTTAGGTAGGAATGCTTTGAAATATTCGATGCTTATATGTTGCAATATTTGGAAGTGCAGTGCCCAAGAATTGTGACTCTTATCTTGTGCTGTCATTGAGTTTTTCCATTTGAATGTAATCTTTACAGCATTTAGTGCTTGTCCGGAATATAACTTTGCAATCTCAAATAAGAACGACTTCAACCTTGGTATGCATGTTTTTTGCAATATTACTGAGTATGTGTGCAAAAACAGTAACTCCACCTAGCGCGAGTTTTCAGCTATTCTACTTTGATCTTCATTTTTTACAGTATTTCTTGTTTGTCCAGAACGGTGCTTTGTCACCCGAAGTCAAATTGCCTTGGGACTTGGTAAACATGTTTGTTGCATTACCTGCTCTTTGCTATCATTATACCTCCTCGACAACTGGTAGTGGGACGGGCATATTTAACAACAAATTGCCACTTGTTTCATTATCATTTGGTATTTGATATTTATCTTCATTGCAGACCTTACTGCCTGGCACTTAGGTGAGTGATATAGGACCATCACGGTCCTTTTTTTTATCATCTAATTTAGCTTCATATCAGATTCCTCATTGAATTAAATGATTCAACAGCTGTCCAACCAAATGAAATGAAAAAAAAAAAAGAACAGAATGTTAAATACAAAGCATACAGGTTTATAAATACTTCTTAAGCGGGAGGTATAAAAATTTGCAGCAAAAGATTTTAGGAGGCCCAGTTAAAGATTGTTACAAATCAGATTCAAAAAGGAAATGGCTATTAAATCCTCAATAGCAAACAAAAGTATTCAATGTAGGTTTAACAGTGCATTTGAATGAAAATTATACCTTTTAAAAGTATTGAAACTAGAGGCCTTTGAGGGCCTGAAATCGCTCTACAGTCAGTGATTTTGCTTTTAAGCTAATATACATCATAAATTCATGATGCAAAAAGATCATGGACATGAAAACACAAAAATGTTTTCTTGCAACAGGGCTTGAACACAGTAAGACAGCATAAGTAGGCATGGTGAATTCAACAAACAATAAAAGAAAAAATGAAGTGCAATTTCTAAAACCTAATTGTTTTGAATCTGGCCAAGTTTGATAGGGTTTCAGTATACCTCGTGTTAAACATTCCCAGCAAACTTCAAAGAAATGTGACTGATAATGTGGATTTTGTTAAGTAAACGATACTAAGTTATCAATGGCTGCTTTTCCGAAGTGGTTCGGTAGATTTTCTTCACTATCAATAGAATTCAATCTCTTGGTGAATCATATATTCTTTGTAAGTTTCAAAATAATTGGATCAATATTGTGGACTTCATTGCCTAAACAAAAAATAAAAAAATTAAACTTTAAATGGCTTCTTTTCCCATACTGATTGTCAGGGGTTTTTTTTTAATTCAAGCTGTTTATCATAAAAAGCAATTTTGCAAGGTTCATGAGAATATCACCACAAATGCTGACTTCATCGTGTAAATAAGAAATGGAAATTTGGAAATTTAAATTGCTGCTTTTCCCATTCTGTTTGTTGGATTTTTTTTCAAACTCAAGGGGATGTAAGCAGTTGAAAAGACAAGGCAACTGTGCATATTCCATGAAAATCTGACAATAAATGTGGTGTTCCATCGCATTATGTGAAGAAATAGAAATTTTCAACTTGAAATGGCTACTTTTCCCACTGTTTGACGATTTTTTTCTCAAAATCAATAGGGTTGAAGCTGTGTATGATATAAACAAATTGTGCAGGTTTCAAAAAAATCTAATAACAATTGCAGACTTTATCGCATACAAAAGAAATGGAAATTTTCAACATGAAATATCTACTTTTCCCATATTGTTTGTTGGATTTTTTTCAAAATCAATAGGGTTGAAGCTATCAATTAGATTAAACTGTGCAGGTTTAAAAAAATCTAAGAGCCATTGCAGACTGTATCACGTGAACAAGAAATGGAGATTTCCAACATGAAATGGCTACTTTTCCTATATTGTTTGTTGGATTTTTTTCAAAATCTATATGATTAAAGCTATTGATAAGATTAACAAACTGTTCAAGTATAAAAAAAATCTAATAACAACTGCAGACTTAATTGCATACAGAAGAAATGGAAATTTTCAACATGAAACAGCTACTTTTCTTATATTGTTTGTTGGATTTTTTTCAAAATCTATATCCTTAAAGCTATTGATAAGATTAACAAACTTTGCAAGTATCACTGAAATCTGAACATACATGTAGCATTCATTGCGTAAACAAGAAATGGAAATTCCAAACTTGAAATGGTTATTTTTACAATGTTGGATTTTTCTCAAAATCGATAGGGTTGAAGCTATTGATGAGACTAAACTGTGCAAGTTTCAAATAAAATCTAATACTATGAGATAAACAAACTGTGTAAGTTCCAGGATAATCTGACAACAAATGTAGACGTTATTGCCTAAAAAGAAAAAAAGACTTATAGATGGATGGATGGATGGACTGACAGACAAACGGACGGAAAGGTGACTTACAGACAGACTGATTGCGGAAACCCTGCCATGACAAAAGCGCTACTGCCTTTCAGGCAGTACAGCTAATTATTGTAGCTATGACAATCTGCTATTGTGCAGTTGCTCCTAGTATGTGTCACAAGCAGAAAAGTGAATTTCAAAATCAGTTAAAAAACTAGAGGCGCTTGAGTGCCTGTATCGCTCCACAGGCCTGATTTTTCTGTAACGGTGAAGAGAAGTTTTTAACAATTACCATTCATTCCTGCATTTTAGGTCACTAAAGAAAAAAAGCTATGAAAAACATTGTGAGAAAAGAAGAAAATAATAGTAACCAGTAGTTAAATATTGAGAGTTCTGGGGCAAGTCCCTTTTTTTGCGTGTGCATGCGTTTTTTTTTTGGGCAAGTCCCTTTTTCGCGTTTTTGCGTTTTACGACCTTTTGACCTTTCCCCCCTCAAGGTCAAGAGCCTCGTTTTCGTTTGGGACGAGCCTCGTTTGGGACGAGCTTCGTTTTGAGACGAGCCTCGTTTGGGACGAGCCTCGTTTGGGACGAGCCTCGTTTTCATTTCATTCTGAGAGCCTCGTTTTCGTTTCATTCCCCCGAAGACTTTTTTTTCGCAAAAACATCTCTAGCTCTTTTTTTTAAGCGCGCGCATTGGGGGCGCCGCGGCGCTTTGCGCCGCGACGCGCGCCCCCCGCTGCTTCTGGGGCAAGTCCTTTTTTTTGCGTTTTTCGAATCGCGAGGTCATTCCTCGGGAAATTTTTTTTTCGAGGGTCGTCTCTAGAAAAAAATGCGACGGTTTTTTGATATATATTGCCGCTAGCAATATATATCATCGTTTTTATATCTTATAATGTCCCCAAGCTAACGTACTTACCTTACCATGCTTTAACATTAGAACTAAACACTAGTTTAATATAGGAATAATTCACTCCCTTAAAATCCATTGATGGACTAATATTAACAAAATCGCCCATTTTAACGTTGATAGTAACTTTAGGAACAGCATCAGTGAATAAGAAAGTGTCAATGCCGTAATTTTTCCATTTTTGTGAATTATGACGGTTGCCAACCGACACAACAAAAAGAAAACCAGTATTACTAAGTGATTGCGCACTTTCTATACAGACATGCGTCATTACTAGTTTTCCATCCAGTGGTACCATATACCCGCCCAAAGGCGAATATATATTAGATCTTACTGGTACACCATCAAAAGAAAATGGATAAGTACCTACATCAAAACTTCCTTCTGCAAAACCTGTGGTAGAAAACACATACTCACGCGCAGCATTAATTCTAGTATCAATATATTCCTTAGATACTAAATTATACGACACTACATCATCCACATATTTTTTATTTACCGCATCATTGTCACTCGTAAAACTATCCTGATACAAACCAACTCGGCTCGCTGTTGCCAATACACCCTTAGCTACGTAGTGAGGACCATCACTCAGTAAAACCGCAACCTCATTTCCACCCGAATCGGTTACTATATTCGTTTTTTTTTAACGCGTCAGCATCATCTACATATCGCTTACGTACCGCTTCATACGGTTCTGTAGGATTTGGAAGGTTTAAAATGGGGTTGAATCCCATGTTTAATTTGGTTGTAGATATATAAGCGCCGTTTTCTTTTAAAAACGGATTTTCGCTAACGACGGCAACGTTTCCGGTTACGATAGCGTTTACTTTCTCATCCACGTAACGCTTGCTGGTAGCGTCATCGTTGGCGGATGGCTCGGGTAAATTCGCTAATCTTTTTATTCCCATGTCGATAATCGCCGTCGCTTTATAGTGACCGTTTTCTTTTAAAAAAGGAAGGTTTTTTAAAAGATTCGCGTACTCTTTCGTAATATTATCAACATATCTTTTATTAGCAGCTTCTTTTTCATTTACTGGGTCGGGAAGGCCGGTTAATTTCTTTTCTCTGAAGTGTATATCTCCTTTTACTTGATATCTTCCCTTTGTTCTTTTTTCAAACGCTTGATTGTCTTCTAAATCTTCTATTTTTTTATCGGTGTACATTTTGTTAACTGCATCATTTTCATTTTGCGGATTTCTTACGTTTTCTATAGAAAAGCCTTTCATACTAATCTTATCTTTAGCTTCGTACCCGTTTTGATTCGTAAAAGGATTCATAGATTCAAAGTGGTATCTAAGTCTTTGGTTAAATCTATCGGTATACATTTTGTTAACTGCATCACCATCCTCAGCAGGAGGAGGTAGATTTTTTAGCTTGTGAGTGTTGTCAAAATCTAAAGAACCTTTTACTAAAAAGCTATCGTTTTTTTTACCTCCTATCACTCCTGAACCCTTTGTATTGTCTACGTAATTTTTTGTAGCAACATCTTGTGGATTAGCTGGGTTACTAACCTTCGTAAGTGTGTTACCATTCATATTTATGGAACCGGTAACTTTAGTTGTTCCATCTTTTCGTAAAAAGAAATTATTTATGTAAGAGAGTGACACACCATCATCTCTTGTTATAACATCATCTCTCGTTTTTCCAAATTTGTCAACAGACATCTTATTTTCTATTACTAAAATAATTTATTTAAAACATTTTGGAATTCAATCCCTAAACCCAACTCTTTAAGTACGAACAAACATAAATGTCCGCAAAACACCTCTCCAGCTGGCTGAAACTGATCACTATTGTAATGTATTGGACTTTTTAGGTACTCTTTAATTTCGATAGGAGGTTGTATACCGTAACTGTCAAAGTAATATTTAGTTTTACCGTTTTTATACCAAGCAACCCAATGCGTACCAGACCCGCTCATGTCATCAAGGTTTAATATACCGCATTCCTTTTTTCTACACTTTCTCGGTAAAGTGTTTCGTAAAAACACTCCCCTAAAAGAAGGAATCTTTAATTGTTTTGCCGCACTTTCAAATTCGAAATTGTTTAACGGTCTATTCGGTAAAATTACGTTTCCAACTGCGATATTTCTCATTTTTATACGTTTACAATATCATTATTATCAACCCGAGAATTAAACTCATCGGAATAACCTTTCCATTTTACTAACGATTTATTTTTTCCTTTTTTAATAACTCTTTCTATCCTATACAACTCCTGACTAGTTTTTTGTAGTTCAGGTTCATAAAAGGTACCTTGTATTTCTTCCCCATTAAGGTCTTTAATTTTATATGTTATGGGCTTGGTATTTTTTACCGTTGAAACCGTAAAAACCTCTTCAGTCCATCTAGTGGTATAACCTTTCTCAAAAGTCTTTTTCTTTTTAGTTATCCTTACTTTATCTCCAACGGAGAACTTAGGTTTTACGTCTCTTATTTCGAAATGATCGGGGTAAAGATTCTTCCAAACTTTAGTTTCGTTTTCTTTTTTACTCGCGTCTACCGGTGTCATCTTAATAGAAGAATGTCTCGTGTTATTATATTCTTTAACGAGGTCAGACAACACGTTAATGTAAACGCTCGTAGAGTTAGCGGAAAAATACTTCCACATTTTTTCTTTCATTGTTCTAATCCATCTCTCAACTACGCTAGATTTTTCTTCATTCTCGGTAGAATACAATTCAATCAAGTCTTTAACTTCCTTGTTATAAAACTCTTTACCTTTATCCACCCACATTTTCTCGGGTTTTCTTTCCTTAAAAATACTCTTTAATGCTTTAGCGACAGACTTTCCCGTTTTGTCTTTTAATGGTATTAGATAACCGTATTTAGAAAAGATGTCAATAACAGCGAGACGATATTTTACACCTCGGTTAAATTTAGAAAATGCTTGCATGTCTACTAAATCTGTGGCCCATATCCTATCAATACCGTTTACCACGACTCTCCTTCTCTTAAATTTTCTTCTTACGGGTTTGTGTAATTCTTCCGCTAAACTCGTCATGCTGAAAGTTTTTTTTTTTTTAACCCCCATCCCAAACTTTGCTTTTGTTCCAATTAAGGAAGAAACAACCCCTCTTTCCATTCTCTCTCTTAAAGTGGGATTGTAAATACCTTTTAGCTCCGCTAACATATTTTTATCGCATACAGCATTACGAGTTTTAGTATCATCGTGTTTTAAATAACAGACATCATGGTTATAGGCGGCATGATCAACACGGTTGATTGGTTTACTCCATTCCTTCCAAGTTAAATCGGGGTTTAATCTTTTTTTAAGTTTAGTACCCGGTCCCGTAAAATTGTGACCTGGGATATGCATCTCAAAAGGCACACGGTTAATTATCTCGTTTAGAACTGATCCGCCCTTTTTAGATCCCTTAATAAACTGGGTTTTAGTTGTTCCGCAAACCACACATTTTCCTCGTCTCATATTTCTTCCATTCTTACTAACAGTATATTCTATGTTACTCGTATCAGTAACTGTTTTACATTTAACGCAATACATTTTATATAATAATATAAAAAAAGTTATATAAAAAAGGATGAACGTAATAGATTTATCGTGGAATGAAGTACTATCGAGGAGATTTAATCACCCTCTTTTACCAAAGAGTATCAGAGGGTTAATCGTGGGTAAATCAGGATGTGGTAAAACCACTCTTCTACTTAACCTTTTGCTTAGACCGGATTGGCTCGACTACGACGAGTTAAGTGTTTTTGGAAAAAGTCTTTTTCAACCGGAATATCGTATACTTAAAAAAGCCTTTGAAGAAAGACTGCCGAAAGAGGGTATTTTAAAGTTATTTAACACGCGAGATGAAATACAGAATTTAAACGTTTCTCCGACAGCTTTGGTTGAAGAATGGGCAAAAACGTTTAAAAATAAATCGGAAATAAAATGTAGTTTTTTTGAAACTGCGAACGATGTACCTGACCCACGAGAATTAAATCCAGAACATAAAAATCTAATGATTTTTGACGATTTACTTTTAGAAAGACAAAGTACGCCTGAGTGCTACTATATTCGTGGAAGACATAGTAATGTTGATTGCTTTTACCTTTCACAAAATTATTTTAGGTTACCGAGGCAAACTATTAGAGAAAATGCAAATTTCATTTGTCTTTTTCCGCAAGACCTAAAAAACATTAATCATATTTATGGCGATCATGTAAGTGAAGATATGCCTAAGGATGAGTTTAGAAGATTTTGTTTTAAGTGTTGGGAAAAGCCATACGGTTTTGTTATCATCGATTTAACGAGTAAAAAACATAATGGAAAGTACAGACACGGTTTTGATAACTTTTTTATACCGAGTTAAAAAAATTATATTTAGTATAAAAAATGGAAGAACTTTTAAAACGAATTGTTAGAAATACAGAACCTAAAATATCGATGCAAATTATAGTAAGCGATAACAAAACACACTTTACAACAAGGTTTATTCCACCTATTGAGTTGGACACAGATAAAAAATACGAAATAGCGTTGATAAACCTCGAAACTTACTACTCTTTTCCAAATATTAATGAAGAAGGTAACATGTTTATTTATTCTCCGGACAATGGCGCTTCATGGGTTAAAGTTATAATACCAGAAGGAAGTTACGAACTTACAGACATTAACGAAACCATTCAGCTGGAAATGAGAAAAAACGATCACTATGATAAAGCTAATGAAAAATACTATATTAACATTTCTGCTAACACAAATACCTTAAGGTCAGTTCTTGATATAGAAGATGGATACCTAGTAGATTTTAATCATCCAAACTCGATTTCCAAAGTATTAGGTTTTACTGGCGCAAAATATGCTAAAGGCTTTCATGAGTCGGAGAATCCCGTAAATATTCTCAGTATAAACAGTATATTCGTTAACATTGACATTATCTCAGGAAGTTATGTTAACGGTTTAACGCGAAATACGATTTACTCTTTTTTCCCAAATGTTTCCCCCGGGTATAAAATTGTTGAGACTCCTCGAAATTTGGTATACTTACCGATAACAATGAATCAAATACACACCATGAAGGTAAACATTACAGACCAAAATGGTACTTTACTAAATCTTAGAGGAGAAACTTTAACAATTAGATTTAAGATTAGAGAAGCGAGATAAAAAAAAAATACTGTATATAAAAAATGGTAAGTTACAATAATGTAAAAGTTAATATATCGGCTGGACAAAAGCAAAAGCTTCAACATGCTGTTAAAGCCGGTTGTCCAGTAAGTATTCGTTTAGGTCATGAGGATTTAGACGGTAATGATATCATAGCATTTACCGATTCGCAAATAAAGAAAATGGCTAAAGCCTATGAGAATGGCAAAGGTATAACGATTAGAATGAATGCGAAACAACTTAAACATAATACGAAAATAGAGGGTGGTTTTCTAGGTCTTTTATAGCCGGATTAGCCGCAAAAGCTTTGCCATTGATAACAAAAACCGTTTTACCAGCGTTAGGTGTTGGTGCTCTTTCTGGATTAGCCTCATCAGGTGTACAAAAAGCGATGGGGTCAGGCCTTTACCTTAAAAAAGGAGGTTACGTTTCTCAGGTAGAAACAGATGGAAAAGGGCTTTATTTGAGCCCTTATAGAGGTAAAGGGTTAGAGTCTGTTGGTGATGGCTTGTATTTAAAGCAAGGAGGAAAGCTTTATGATGGGAATGGTCTTCTTTTAGGTCCTAATAGTCCATTTGCTAATATACCTATCTTAGGGGCTATATTATAAATATTATTACTTACTTATAAAAAATGGGTCAGCCAAAAACGATTCATTGGATACCATTACAAGACTTAAAATATCCACCTCGAAAAGTAAATACGGTAACCTGGAAAATTTTTTGTCAAGAAAAGCTTTCACTGAAACCTAATGAAGTAAAGCAAATACTATAAGGGTTCGGTTTTATGATGACTAAAGGAGTTATTTTTACCTCATTAGCACACGCTTTAAAATTAAAGAGGTGTAGTTTACAAAACGAAATTTGCCTCGAGGATACCGAAGATATTATAATTGCTATTACAAACAATTCCAACGAAAAAACGATAACGATTGAGGAAAACGAGTTTTTATGTCTCGTTTACTATTCATTTTAAACAGACGCATGATGTTGATAATTCTTCCAGGGGGCGCATAATGAGGTGAGAACAGAAGTAGTGAAGATGAATGTATGATGACGAACGTCTTTCCATGTGGTGCTCCGCACGTCTCATTTTTTAAAAAAATATCCTTCTATTTTAAAAAATGGAAATGAAAGAGGAATTATATCCAAAATTACCTTCCGCTCCACCAATTGATGAGGGGCAGGGATATCGACTACAAAAAATCAATGAAATCCAAAAATTTTTAGAAGAAGAAAAATCTAAAAGAGAATCCTTAGGTAATAAGTACTTCAGGGCCGCGAGGATAGTAGATAATATAGATGCAGTTTTAGTTACGGTTACAATGGTTTCAGGAGCAGGTGGGATAGGTTTGTTATCAACGGTAGCCGCGATACCCGCAGTGATAGCATTAGAATCAAAAGCTGCTCTTACTGGTCTTTTAAACTTAATCGGAAAGTATAGCGTAAGAGAGTCTACCGTAAAAGCCGAAAAACACGAAAAAATTAAAACAATCGCGGAGAGTAAGTTAAACACAATATCCTCACATATATCGAAAGCTTTGAGTGATAACAAAGTTATGGATGAAGAATTTCAACTAATCTTGGAAGAATTAGAAAAGTATAAAGTAATGAAGGAAGAAGTTAGGTCAAAAATAAAGAAAAAGATATCGTCTAAAACGGAAGAATCATTAATCGAGAAAGGGAGGCAAGAAGCCCGCGAGTCCTTTCGGAAGTTGGTTGAAAAGAATAATAACACCCACTAAAATAAACTTTTCGTGTAAATGTAGTTTTAGCTGCATCTGTACCGCCGGAGGAGCTAATTGATTTTAAACGGTAAGAAAAAGGATGTTTTTCGAGAGATGGAAGAGATAGATAGTATATTATACGAAGCTTACATTTGTCTCGAGGAACTCGAAAGGACTATGGCACAAATGTCCGAAGACGATATAGTTTCTGCGAAAAGAATCATAAGCGTGAAACTAGATGAGAAAAAGGCAAAAGAATGCGTTTTCTTCAAGCGATGGAATCGGCCTAAAGTAAGGATGATCGTTAGGAATTACGAGAAAAGAATTCGGAGAGAAGTTATAGATCCCGCTAACTCTATCTTAAGTTCCTACTGTGAAGAAGTGTGATAAAAAGTACGATGAAAAATGCGATAAAAAGTATGATGAAAAGTACGATGAAAAATGCGATAAAAAGTGCGATGAAAAATGCGATAAAAAGTACGATGAAAAATGCGGGGGAAAAAAGTACGATGAAAAATACGATAAAAACTACGATGAAAACTACGATAAAAACTACGATAAAAAGTACGATGAAAAATGCGATAAAAAAAATATGTTCCTAATATAAAATGTCATTTCTAAAAATAAGCGACCCCGCAAAAAGGGATCTAATTGTAAAAGAGTTCCTCGAAACTAAAAAGAATATCCGGGATAGCCAACTTGCGGAAAGAACAGGGGAGAAAAAACTACAAACTGACCTTTCAAAGTTTTTTAAACCTATTACAGAAACGCAAAAAGCTACAGCGAGAGAGGTTGTAAAAGAACTTAAACCTATTAAGGAAGGTATAGAAGCTATTAAGTTTCCATCCTTTCCATCTATCACAGCTTATGATGAACCAGCGGGTGAAGATGTACAGTTTATCGGACCAATAGCTGAACAGTATCTAAGAAAGTTTGCTACTAAAGGTGAAGCTGATAGAACATACGGGTTATATGACAAAGGAGGTAACTTTTTTATCGGTAGTAAACTACTTACCATCATTGATGATAATATTATTATTGACGATAAAGAATATGAAGGCACCCCTGGTCTATGGGAGCTAATTGTGGCAAAGGAACCGGATAGTAACATCTTTACTAATAATGATTATGACAATTACACGGATTTGATATTACGTACCAACACCTTTCATGGTAATAATGATCCGAACAGTAATTACCCTAAAGGCGGTAAAGGATACAAATGGAATATGATGCTTAAAACTATTTGGGATAATAGAAAAGAGTATGAAGGAAAGGGTATCGTTGTTATTCCGTGTGATCCTAACGCATTAATAGAAAGACTCGACCTATTGTTAGCTAGTAAAGAAGCGGGTCACACGAATGTAAGAAATGAGTTAGTAAGCGTGTGTGATGAATTAAAAAGGCAAGGTGTTATAGATTCGAACGCTTATAAAAAATTAATGTCTATATTATAAAAAATGTTAACACCGAGGAAAAGAGGATTTAATAAAAGGTATGCATACGGAGGTAGCGGAATCTTTAGCAGCATTGCGAACCTTCTTACGAGACTTTTTACCAGTAGCGCGGCTAAACAAATTGCATCTTCTGCCTTAGATGTGGGTAAGAGTGTTGCTAAGGAAGGAGCGAAAAAAGCTTTAGAGGCTGGGAAGAGTGCCGCTGTAGACGCGGGGAAAAAATTAGTTGAAAAAGCTTTAACGGCAAAATCACGCAAAATTCTAGAAAAACATACGGGTCCGACAACGCAAAACATTAGCACTTTGATGGATGGGAGCGCAATCGCTATACAGGACTTAGTTAAAAAATTAAACGGTGGATCAGGCATTAAAGTAATATGAAGAAAAAAAAATTTAAGTTAAAGAAAAAAAAATATATAATTAAAAAAAGAGAATGACGGATTTAATGTTTATTCGTGAGTATCATAGAAACTTTAATACTACATCTATTAGATTATTAAAAGACGCATCTCTCGAACTGGAGGATTGTGAGATTCTCGAAATTGTTCAAACGAGATACGATTACCAAAAAGCTGTTGTCAAGTTATCTCCCGAAAAAATAGCCATAATGAATGAGATTGAGAAAAAGGTAAATAAGTATCTAAGCGGCGTTTCTATCCCAAAAATAACAATTGTGTATGGAGACAAGATTTACCCTAAGAAAAACAAACATATTCCTAAAGATAAACTAAAAAACATTATACTTAAAGGTGTATGGTTTAATGGTAAAGAAAAATCTTTTCCTCAGCTTTGGATAGAGTAAAAAGCTATCACAATTATAATTTCTCGCTTAAAAAAATTATAATTGTATTAATAAAATGGACATCTTAAATATCACCGAACCAATCGTAAAACATGATAGTATTGATGTGTATGAGCACCATGAGTATAACCCAATTACGGGCACAAATCTCAACAACCCAGGAGGAGAAATTAGGATCGACATCGAAACCCAAGATATTTTTACGCATCCTTGCGAAAGTTATTTACTTATAGAAGGTAGCTTAACAAAGACTGATGACTCACGTTACAATGATGAAGACGTTTCCTTAACAAACAACGCAATGATGCATCTATTTAAAAATATCAAGTACCAACTTTCCGGTCAAGAGATTGAGTCTATATTATATCCTGGTCAAGCTACTACAATGCTCGGGTTGTTAAAATATCCGGACGATTTTTCCAAATCACAGGGATTAAACCAATTGTGGTACAAGGATACAACAGCCGCTGCAGAATAAAATAACGTGGGTTGGAAAATAAGAAAACAGTATATCATTGATGATTCAGACCCAATAGGCACATTTAGCTTTAGAGTTCCATTAAAACATATATTCGGTTTCTGTGAGGACTATAATAAGATATTGTATGGAATGAAGCAAACTCTCACCTTGACAAGAAATGATGACAATGATGCAATTTTTAGAGCTAACGCTGCTGATGCTGGTAAAATTAAGTTAGATAATATAATGTGGTACATACCACACGTCATGCCCGCGGATAAGGAGAAAATGGAACTTTATAAACTTATCGAGAAAAAAGAAAAGTTTCCAGTTGGATATAGAATGATACAATGCGACTCTATTTCTGTTCCTCAGACAACATCGTTTACTTGGAGACTTTCCGTTAAATCTTCCCCTGAGGTGCCGCATTTTATCATTGTTGGGTTTCAAACTAATAAAAATAACAACCAAAGGCAAAATCCATCCATATTTAACAATATAGGTGTTAAAAATATTTATGTTACGTTAAATTCCACAAGATACCCAGAGGTTGACTACAATCTTTCATTTACGAAACAGCAATTTAGTAGAGCTTATGGCGATGCCGCATTATTTAGGTCTAAGTTTTTTTAACATGGATGAGTTAGTATCAAACCCTAACATCTCCCCGTCGGATTATAAAACTCTTTATCCGTTGTTTTTGTTCGATGTTTCTAAGCAAAGTGAAAGGCTAAAAATTTCCGTTACTGATATTCAAATCAAAGCGCTTTTTCATGCTAATGTGGATGCAAACACAGAAGCATATGCTGTTATTATTAGTGATAGGTTAATTAACTTTCAGTCTGACGGAAATAAAATGAATGTGGTATATTAAGTTAAATATTTTTTTTAACTATATAAAAATGCTAAAGACTATAGATTTAAAAGAAATTCTTATAGAAAATAATATACCTTTTCGTTCTTACTGGGATAAAAAGCGGTTAGTTAAATTGGTAAGCTCACACGGCTTACTACTGGAGAAGGAGCCTGAACCAGAAAAGAATACAGACCCTAAATACGTTAAATTACGGGCTATTAGGAAAAAACCTAAACCAGTTACTTTAGAAGATGTTACCACCGGGGAAATAATATCTTTTCCATCGATTTATAGCGCTAGTAAATATATAGATCGTTGCCCGCAAACTATCGTAAATTCTAACGGAAGGATTTGCAAAGGTAAATATAGAATTATCATTCTGTAATTTTATTATATCTATGTATAAAGATATAATAAAATTTGAAATGAACCGTTTTTGTTCATATCTCTTATTTATTACTTAAAAAATTCTAGTATAAGAAAAAATTTTTCTTAAAAAAAGATGAGTTACACAGTAAGTGATTTAAAACGATTAGCTCGTGAACGAGGTTTACACGGATATTCGAGGCTTCGTCGAGCAGAACTACTTGATTTAGTTTTTGGTAGAAATATTATCGATCGGGAAAATGAGTTAATTAACGCGCCAATATTAACTCCAACTCCCTATCAACCCCCTCCTCCAACTCCCTATCAACCCCCTCCTCCAAGCTCGGAATTTTTAGATGAACTATCTAGAAGAGGTAGGGAAAGGACTAGAAATTTAAATAGGGATAGAACCAGAGTCAGAGATAGAACTGTAGGCCCGAGACAAACAACGGCAGAACGGGCTAGAGAAGAATATAGACGTAAGAAAAAAGAAAAGAAAAAGAAAGATGCTAAAATTAAACAAGTAAGAAGAGAAACTAAAAGAAAACAAAGAGCCGAAAAAAGAAAGAAAAAAGAGAAAAAAGAAAAAGAGATTGATGATTTAGAAATTCGGAAAGAAGCATCTTCTTTAAAAGAATTTGCCGTTCAATATGTTATTGATGGTGTTGTAGGCTTTGGTCCGGATGAGTACTTAGAACGAGTACGAAAAATGGTAACGAATCTTTTAAGAAATAATCGTAGATCAAAGGTTAAGCTAAGGTTGACATGTCTCCTTAAAAGGACAGGAAAAATAATAGAAAATCTTCCCGTTTTACGACAGTTTGATTCATTTCATGAACTTATTCTAGATGAAACGGATGTAGATGAGTTATATACTATTATGGTTGAACGAGTTTTAGAAAACCTCGCAAAATTTCAAAGAGATGGAAGCCCATGGATTTTTATTAGGGTAGTTCAATTAATAATATTTATGGTTGATTACAAACCATTAAAAGGTAATTCATATATTCCTACACCAACTACACTCGCGAGAAAGAAAGCAATAATCAACCAAAAAAATACGAATGATAATAAATGTTTTGCTTATGCCATTATGAGGGGAATTAAACCGAGGTTAGAGAATCCAGAAAGAATCGATCAGAATTTAAGGGAAGACATTAAAACCTTAAATATGGAAGGGATAGAATATCCCGTTAAGCTAAAGGATATTGATAGATTCGAAAAACAAAATGAAAATATTTCCATCATTGTTTTAGGTCACGAAAATGAAACAGTTTACCCGCTCAGAAAGCAAAAAACTTTTAATAGAGAGCATTTAGTAGTTCTCTTATTACTAACTGTTGAATCTAATACTCATTACACTTTGGTTAAAAACCCTAGTCGTTTATTATCTTCACAATTAACGAATCATAACGGAAAAATATTTTTTTGTTGGAATTGCGTGAATTCTTTTCGATCTTTAGAAATTCTAGAAAAACATCGAAAATTGTGTAATGAAATGTCATCAGTACAAGTAAATATGCCACCTCCAGGAACGATTCTGAAGTTTAATAATTTAATTCGTACACAATGGTTACCTTTTGTTGTATATGCAGATTTTGAGTCTTGTATTAAACCGATGCATTCCTGCGACCCAAATTCAGAAGCGAGCTATACGAAGCAGTATCAAAAACATAAACCAACTGGATTTTGCTTTTACATTAAAACTTTTGATGAAAGCGTTTATCAATCAAAAATAAAGCGATATACTGGAGAAAACGCATCTAAAAAATTTTTAGAAATGTTAGAAGAAGTTGCTCGTGAAATAGATAATATCCCTAGTTCCGAGATGATATATGGTAGAAAAGAATTTGATATATATAAGGCAGCAACTGAATGTTGGATTTGTAAAAAGGGCTTTCAAGGAAATGAAAAAAAGGTAAGGGATCATTGTCATTATACAGGAAAATTTAGAGGAGCCGCGCATAATACATGTAATTTAAAATATAAAAAAGCTAGATTTTTTCCCGTATTTTTTCATAACCTTACTGGTTATGATAGTCATTCATTTATTAAAAATCTCGGTATAACTGAAGGACGAATTAATGTTATTCCACTAAATGAGGAAAAATATGTGAGTTTTACTAAAACGGTAATTACTGGAAGTTATCATAGTCAGAAGGATAAAAAAGATAAAAATAAAACTCTCGATATTAGATTCGTTGATAGCTTAAAGTTTTTATCGGCTAGTTTAGATTCGCTAGTTAATAAATTTAAGAATAATAAGGAAAAATTTAAAAACGTCTCTAAATATTTTGATGGTAAAGAACTTGACTTACTTCTTCGAAAAGGAGTTTATCCTTACGAATATGTTGATTCTCTAGAAAAACTTAATGAAACTAAGTTACCGCCTAAAGATTCTTTTTACTCGAGACTTAATGATAGTGATATTAGTGATGAGGATTATAATCACGCGAAAGTCGTTTGGGATACATTTAAATTAAAAAATCTTAGGGATTACCACGATTTATATAATTTGTCAGACGTTTTATTGTTAGCTGATGTTTTTGAAAATTTTAGAGAAGTTTTTTATAACGAATATAATTTAGATCCTGCATGGTATTATACTCTTCCCGGTTATGCGTTTGATGCTTGTCTGTTAATAACGAATGTTAAGTTAGAGTTATTAACAGATATTGATATGCTTTTAATGTTTGAAAAAGGGATAAGGGGAGGGGTTTCAGTGATTAGTCATAGATACGCTAAGGCAAATAACAAGTATATGGGAAGCCAATATGATAAAACTTTACCTAGTATATTTATCGAATATTTGGACGCAAATAATTTATATGGTAGTGGAATGTCTTTTCCTCTTCCTACATGCGGATTTAGATGGATGACTATAGACGAATTTGGTAAATGGGAGAATTTCCCGTGTATATTAGAAGTTAATTTAGAATACCCAACGGAGTTACACGACACGCATAATGATTACCCCTTAGCCCCTGAGAGCATTAAAATAAGTACGGTTGAAAAGTTGGTTCCTAACTTGAATTGCAAAAAGGAATATGTTCTTCACTATAAGAATTTAAAACAATATTTAGGTTTTGGTCTTAAGCTAAGAAAAATTCATAGAGGAATTATATTTAATGAAAGCCCTTGGTTGAAAAAATATATTGATAAGAATACTAATTTAAGAGCTAAAGCTACCTCTGAATTTGAGAAAGACCTTTTTAAGTTAATGAATAATTCGGTTTTTGGTAAAACCATGGAAAATATCAGAAACCGAGTGGATGTTAGATTAGTCAATGATAGGTTAAAAGCGGAAAAATTAGCCGCTAAACCAAATTTTAAACATTGTACTATTTTTAACGAAAATTTAGTATCCATTCATATGGGAAAAACAACTTTAACATTTAATAAGCCTTGTTATTTAGGAATGTGCATTCTCGATTTGAGTAAAATTATAATGTATGATTTTCATTATAATTATATTAAAAAGAAGTATGGAGATAAGGTAAAGCTTTGCCTTACTGACACAGATAGCTATGTCTATCAGATAGAAACGGATGATTTCTATAAAGATATATCTGGAGATGTTAATGATTGGTTTGATACTAGTAACTATCCTGATAATCATCCTTCAGGAATTCCTACGGGTGTTAATAAAAAGTTATTAGGTAAGTTTAAAGATGAAAGTGGGGGAGAGGTTATAACCGAGTTTGCTGGTTTAAGATCAAAGTTATACGGTTATAAAATGTTAGATTGTTCAGAGGAAAAAAAATGTAAGGGAATTAAAAAGGGAGTAATCAAACGCGAAATAAACTTTGAGGATTATAAAAAATGTTTATTAAGCGGTAAAGATCAACATAGAAAAATGAACGTGATTAGAAGTCGCGAACATGAAATATATACTGAGGAAATTGATAAGATAGCGTTAAGCGCGAGAGATGATAAAAGATATATTCTAGATGGTAAGGTAAGTACGTTAGCTTGGGGACATTATAAGATATAAAAACGATGATATATATTGCTAGCGGCAATATATATCAAAAAACCATCGCATTTTTTTCTAGAGACGACCCTCGAAAAAAAAATTTCCCGAGGAATGACCTCGCGATTCGAAAAACGCAAAAAAAAAAGGACTTGCCCCAGAAGCAGCGGGGGCGCGCGTCGTGGCGCAAAGCGCCGTGGCGCCCCCAATGCACGCGCTTAAAAAAAAGAGCTAGAGATGTTTTTGCGAAAAAAAAAGTCTTCGGGGGAATGAAATGAAAACGAGGCTCTCAGAATGAAACGAAAACGAGGCTCGTCCCAAACGAGGCTCGTCTCAAACGAGGCTCGTCCCAAACGAGGCTCGTCTCAAAACGAGGCTCGTCCCAAACGAGGCTCGTCCCAAACGAGGCTCGTCCCAAACGAGGCTCGTCCCAAACGAAAACGAGGCTCTTGACCTTGAGGGGGGAAAAGTCAAAAGGTCAAAAAACGCAAAAACGCGAAAAAAGGGACTTGCCCCAAAAAAAACGCATGCACACGCAAAAAAAGGGACTTGCCCCAGAACTCTCAATATTTAACTACTGTAACCTGCATTTTCTTAGTTTTACACAATAATTTCTACCCTTTTTGATACAAGTTTTACTAATTTGAAGATTTATCATGTTGTCTTCAACATCTTTCAATTATGACCAGTAATAAAAATTTTGTCTTCTGGTTATAGTTAACTCATTACCAAATGACAACATTTTAGGGTTGTCCAAATGGAAAGCATTTGCAGATGAAAAAATAAAAGTGACTGAAAATTTGAAAGTTGTTTTGTGAAGGGTAGATAACATTGTGGGTAAAGGAGAAAATGCTGGTTACCAGCATTTTCTCCTTTTCCCACAATGTTTTCTAAAGTCTTCTTTGTCAGGGACGTCAACAGTAGGGACTGTGTGGTAATGGGTTAAAAAGGGTCTTGTTACAAACCATTTTGGGTGGGGAAACATCAAAATATAGAAAATATGTCTTGTGGCAATTGTTTTATTAAAGTTGCAGGTTCAGTTTGATTGGATAACAAAATGCCTTACCACAACAGTAAAGCCCTGTCCTATTTGTACAAGGTCACCAGTAGGTCAACAAACCTTTACCAGAGCTAATCAAAGTGCAGAGGTTCTCTTGTTTTATATGAAAAGAATTATAGATAATGTAAAGCAACCATCTTTAACGCTTTACCAAATGACAAACTTTGGGATGTGACCAAACTGAAAGCATTTGCAGACAACAAATTAAACATTGATGAAATGATGATTTCTCTCTTTGATAGAGTAGAAAACACTGAGGGAAAAGGAGAAAATGCTGATATTTCTCTCTTTGATAGAGTAGAAAACACTGAGGGAAAAGGAGAAAATGCTGATTACTGGCATTTTCTCCTTTTCCAAGAGTGTTTTCCAAAGACTTCTTCTTTAGGGTCGTTAAAAGTCAGGATTGTATGGTAAAGACTTACCACCATAGGAACTAACCTGCAATACAACAATGAAATCAAAACGAATAGTTTGAGAGTAGAAATTTTTCAAAGATTTTACTTTATACCATAAAAGGAAAATGAGTCTCCCATAAAAGCCATGTTTTTTGACTGATCTTTTTTTATTTAGGAATTCTGTAGACCTCTATCTAAGGAACATTCCTGCAAAAAAATAATGCTATCCAATTAGCGGTTTGGGAGGAGAAGATTTTTAAAGGGTTTTTACTTTGGTTGCCATGGCAACCAGAATTATTCATTGAACACAACTATTTGAAGTTCCTGAGGAGAAGTTTTTTAAAGAAAAAGTTTACGGACGCACGCACGGCTAAACGGACGGACGCACGACGGACACAACGCCATGACAATAGCTTGCTGGCCTTCGGCCAGTGGAGCTAAAAAACAGAAGAGCAACCTGGCAACTTCTGGCCTTCTTTTAGAATTCAATTTTCTGCCAGTGACTAACTCATGGACAGACCATACATTGACAGATTGTCATCTTCACAATAATTTCCATTCCCTGAAATGGTATGATTTACATTTAAATGCATTCCAACACCTCATTGCTTACTTGTGCATGCTATTGGTCCTTAAAGACATACCATTTTGTTCTGACATATGTGTTGATCTAGATGTTGACAACGGCATCTTTTCACAGTTCTTGCAAGATTCTCTCAGAAGT
Organism: Tridacna crocea; assembly: GCA_943736015.1. NCBI lineage: Eukaryota > Metazoa > Mollusca > Bivalvia > Cardiida > Cardiidae > Tridacna > Tridacna crocea. The sequence continues at coordinate 45,684,536 of OX031064.1, forward strand.
GTACACATATCTTGGCTGTCTGTACAGATATAAAGCTGAACTGGAGGTTTTTCTTTGAATACATCTCCAGATAACAAAGCAAACAGTTCATATATAAAACGTTTTGCTATCTTTGTAGATACCTTAGGCATGTCAATCTGAATTTTGTATGAACTTTCCTCCAAGCTAAACATCAAAAGTTCCTTTAAACAGGTTTCTGTCTTTTCTGTTTCTTTCTTACAACCATCAGTCCATTCAGGTAGGCAGAGGGTTTTCTGTCCTCTGTCAAATTTGGCTGAAAATAAACATCTTTTTGTCAAGTGTAAAATAATCTTGTAAGTGAAGAGATTAGATGAGGTATAAGACTAGGAGAAAATCTTTCTCTTTGTAAGGCTGTTTGTGAGTCTTAGTCTCACGTGAAAAATGTTTCGAGGTATGAAAAAATTAACCCCTTGCACACTTCAATAATGAAATGGAAAATTCTTAGCCATTGACACCTGTATTAATGAAACACAGCAGACAGACTTCCAGTATACCCCCGAAAACATTCGTTTTGAGGGGATATTGGCTGCTGCAATATAAATGAAATATGTTTAAGTTCACTTTAAAAAAACATGAACACAACACTTTTCTGACTCATTAAAATCTAGTATCTACATTAATAAAACTAGAAGGCCCTGAAGGGCCTGAATTTGCTCTACTGGCAGAGAACTGAATTTTGCTTTTATGCTAGCATACATTATGAATTCATGATGCAAAAAGACAAAAAACACACAAGTGTGTTCTTGCAATTAAACAAACTGTGTGAAATTCATGAAAATCTGACATGAAATGCAGATTTTAATTCGAAAACAAGAATTGGTAATTTTCAACTTGAAATGGCTACTTTTCTCATATTGTTTGTTGGATTTATTTCAAAATTAATAGGGTTGAAGCTGTTGGTGAGATAAACAAGCCGTGCAAGTTTCACAAAAATCTAATAACAAATGTACATTTTATACCGTAAACAAGAATTTGAAATTTTCAACTTGAAATGGCTACTTTTCCCATACTGTTGGTTGGATTCTTCTCAAAATAAATAGGGTTGAGGCTGCTGATAGGATAAAAAAAAAACTTTGCAATTTTCATGAAAATCTGACAAGAAAGACAGACTTTATCGTGTAAACATGAATTAGAAATTTCCAACTTGAAATGGCTACTTTTCCCATACTATTTGTTGGATTTTTTTTTCAAAATCGATAGGGTTGAAGCTATTGATAAGATAAACAAACTGTGCAAGTTTCACAAAAATCGGGCAACAAATGCAGACTTTATCGCGTAAACAAGAATTGGAAATTTTCAACTTGAAATGGCTACTTTTCCGATACTGTTTGTTGGATTTTTCTCAAAAGCAATAGGGTTGAAGCTATTGATGAGATAAACAAACTGTGCCAGTTTCATGAAAATCTGACAACAAATGCAGACTTTATCGCGTAATCAAGAATTTGAAATTTTCAACTTTAAATGGCTACTTTTCCCATACTGTTTGTTGGTTTTTTCTCAAAATCAATAGGGTTGAAGCTATTGATTAGATACACAAACTATGCAAGTTTCATGAAAATTGGGCAAAAAGTGCAGACTTTATCGCGTAAACAAGAAAAAGACTAACGGACGGATGGACAGATGGACGGACGACGGAAACCACGCCATGACATAAGCTCTGCTGGCTGAAAGTCAGTAGAGCTAAAAATGAGAAATATTTCCAAGGATATCAACTTAGCATAAAGAGAATTTTCATGTCACAAGATTTCTCTTACATTGTACAAAGGACAATCATATTTGAATCGTAAGCAACAGTAACTGCTCCATCTTAAATGATATTTTCAACACTTATATATATGGCCTGCAACACGTGAAAAGGGGCATTCCGACATACGCGTAGAGTGTCGTCTCTAATCAGCCTGCGCAGGCTAATCCGAGACGGCGCTGTATGATTATATTAGATTTTGTGCTACAGAAGACTTGGGTTAAACAGAAAATTACATAAAAACATAAAAGTGTTGTCTCTGATTAGCCTGGGCGGACTGCACAGGATGATCCGAGACGGCACTTTACGCAAATGTCCGAATACCTCTTTTCGCGTGTTGAAGGCCATATATCCATGTACACAAAACAATAGGCCATGCTCTGGGAAAAATGAAGGCAAAAAAGGATAAATTTACTGCTTGTACAGTCTGCCTGATACAGTTGTTTGTTAGCCAACATGGATTACACGGATCCATAGTTATTGATAATTTACTTGGTACAATGCTCAACCCATTACCACACAATCCCTACTTTTGACGCCTCCAAGAAAGAAGCTTTTAGAAAACATTGTGGGAAAAGGAGAAAATGCTGTTAACCAGCATTTTCTCCTTTTCCCACAATGTTTTCTACCTTCAGAAAACAAATTTCAAATTTTCAGTCACTTTTATTTTTTTGTCAACATTGCTTTCGATTTGGACAAACCTAAAATTTTGTCGTTTGGAAATGGATTTCTAAAGATGCATCAAATCTCAGTATGCCACACTTACTTATCCCTTTACCAAATTACAAAATTTTAGCCTGTCCAAATTGAGAGCATTTGCAGACAACAATATAAGTGTGGCTCGAAAAGTGCAAATTTTCTTTGATAGGGTAGAAAACATTGTGGGAAAAGGAAAAAATGTTGGTCACCAGCATTTTCTTCTTTTCCCACAATGTTTTCTATAGCCTTCTTCCCCAAGTTTGTAAAAATTCTGTTTGTATGGTAAACGGTTATATGGAGTAACAAATGCCTTCAATGTTTTACAATGTAAAGGCCAATATTGAAGTGAAAAAATATCCTCAAATGTGGTCAGGAGGCTTTCCTTCCTTTATTTACATGTTTATCCTGAAGGAAATTTTGATCTCTTTTTTTTTTTACTGAAAGTTATTCACATTATTGATACCTTCAGTCCAGTGATGCAGACAATAGACTACAGGACTTGGAAACAGGACGTATTGGTTCAAATGTCCATTTTTGCAATTCTGTTTCTACAGATTCAGGATATACATTGAAATATGATTTATTCTTCTCTCACATATGGTCACTGTTTCGAGTATGCTGAAGTAAGAGACCAGCTTGAACAATTTTGTGCAAGCACTGGTGAATGAAATTCCCTAAAAGCATGGATTGGTGTACTGGCTGTCGCAATATAAATCTAGTATAGTCAAAAATAAAATTAAACAATTTATCAACAGGTATATGCTATCTAACAAAAGATGAAGAAATCCAACCACATGCTTTGTAATGCAATATAAAGTAGTAGGAAACATAAAACAATGACACACATTTGAATTGAGGCATGTGTTTTATATTAATCAAAACCAACAAATCATAAACCCATAAATCGATAAAAATACCACTGCCATAGGCAGTTTTTGAACAAAATGTTTTCAATTTTATTATGTGTATTTGGACTTGCTTCAAATTTTTCTTTTTTCTGCATCGTCTGCTCAAGACTGTGTTGTGTCTTATATCAGCCTATACAGTAGAGGATTAAATAATATATGCCCTCATCCATACTTAAATACCGATTTGCCCGCTAATTTAATTCTTATATATCTCTTACCTTGTTCTGGTGGAACAATATGAACTGCAACTACAAAGTTAACATCTAACTTGTTTGTGGGATACTGTACTGTAATACAATGACCGTAGCTTAAAGTCCAGTGCTCTTCAGTTCCATTGGCTGCAAAATTCTCCTGTTTTAAACTCTCCATCATCTTACATAGAATTTCTTTAACTCTGACACAGTTATCCGATGATCCTGTCAAAAGAAAGCCCATTTTGCCAGCATCTATTCTGCTCAACCTTACACTATATTTGTCTGCATGAGCCTTCAGCTTCTCTGACTCACAAAGTCTCCTAAAGACAAAAGAGTCATCCACTACAAAAGGCACTGTGGCCTCTGTTACTTCAGAATATTGGCTTTGATTATTGTCTTTGTTTTTCTGACCTGTTTTAGTTGTTTTGTTTTCTTGTCCATCATTCTGTAATTTTTCCATAAACTGTTTTATCTCTGTCAAGGCTTTGTCAGTACCTAAAAATTTGACGGACTTATCTGCCTTTTCCAAGATAGCTCTACCTTCTTTCACAGCTTGGACATCACACAGTCTCTGGTATAACTCAAGAGGGAGCTCTTCTCTTTTGATACCCCTTTTTAAAGCTTCTGTTGCCTTATCAACTGCAGGTCTATCTGTAGAACAAATACCTATTTTCTCACATGATTCATTGATACACCATGTCACATGTTCAAATCCTGCCTGTGAAAAAACATCCTCAGCTATTATTTCCTCAGTGATATTTGTTCCAAGTTTCTTTATATCTTTAAAGCCTATTTCATTTGCAGTATAGTTGTCCAAAAACTGTTTTTTTATCGAAGACCATCCCTTTTCTACCTGAGACATTCTACCTTTTATAGTTACTTTACAACTGTTTTCTGATTCCAGGCAGTCAATGGCCAATGTAACTTCAAAAACTCTCTTCATTTCTTGTTTGACACTGTTCTGTTCAAATAGTTTGCTAAAAACCAGTTGCAGTGGTTCTATTCTTTCTCCTTCTTGAAGAAGTTTTGTAACTTCCTGGATACAAGTGTCTACTTCACTACTTCTTGTTGCTGGATATACATAGTGAATAAAATCAGTGTCCTCATCAGGATATAGCCATAATTCATTTCTCATTTTTTCCCTTGATGTTTTCATAATCAGTTTAACTGCTTCGTTTCTATCAATACCAATTGCTGGAAAACTGTTTGTTACCAGTGTGTCTGTATCACGCATCAGTGCCTCCATAACGGTGGCTTTAATTCTTCCACTGTCAATTTCTGCCAATCTTCCTAGATCAATGTTTACCCAAAGGTCTTCCTCCTCTTTTTCTACAGTTACATGTATGTTCTTTGCTTTCAATTGATCCAGTTTCTTGCTCAGTGCCTGAGAGTTTTCCAACACATAATGCCATCTCAAATATTTCTCAAGATTGCATGGGGTACTCCAGTCCGAGTAAAAATGTTTGCTCTTCCAATACTTTACTGATAGATGAATTTCATATTCTTTTTCAATTCCTGTAAAAAAAAAATATGTACTCTCTCAAACAGACCCTCCAATAACTCATCAATTCTGAAATTGGGTAAAAGGATTCAAATAAGGGAGATACTGCTGATAACAAGCTATCTACTAACTTGTTTATTTAATGTACAAAGTTTTTTTTTTGTTACCACCTCTTATTGTCATATCTTAGATGCTCCTCATATGAAATAATAAAAAAAGTGTGTAAGTTTCATCAGTGACAGATTATTTGCTTTTACTAGTGTTAACCATTTTGCAATCAATGTCTTCCTGTTATCATAGTTTACAGACTTTTTTCCTGCCTAGCAATAATGTATTTCCTTAAGTGTTGTTGACTGATTAGTGGTGTTTTACGCTGCTATCCAACATTATTTCAATCATATTTCCACATTAGCTCAAATTTTCATAAGGACTGTTATAAGGCTTTTAAGTTTAATGCCCATGGAACTTCCATGAAAACCCAATGCTTTGAATGAGGACCAATTACCACAGTGCTATGTAGGGCTACAGTGTAAAAGTAGTATATCACCCTATCAAGTTTAAATTAATTGCCGGAAATTTCTTCGCATTTTATCCAATAAAATTTACTCCAAACATCAACAAATAATCTTTTTCTATCCTGAGGAAACAGACTTAAAGACTGTCACAAATATTGTTAGGAAAAGAAAAACGCTAATTTATTGAATGTACTTGTTTTCCAACCATGTTTTCCACCTTTAAATGAGTAAATGAGTCCAACTTAATTTGTTTTCTTCAAACTCTTTCAAAATGATTTGTCTTTTATTTTTCTAAGAACCATTAATCAACATAAATGATCTTTATAACCTGAGCACTCACATAATCTAAATAAATTAATTAGTCATTGACATTTAGGGTTTTCCAGGTTCCTGGGTAAGAAAAAAGCCAGATGCAGGAAAAATAAAAAGGTAGAATATGTGGGATAATGAGACAATGCACAAAATTGTTTGCCAACAGTTTAATACATGCATAGTATTACTGCTTAAATTCTAGACCTCCCTGACTGTCAGGTGTAGTGTTTATTCTAGAGCGGAATAGCAGGGCGCCCCGCCCTGCCCCTTTTTCACTCTGCCCTTGTGCCCTCGAATCTGTGATCACCCGCCCTGTTGCCCTTATCATATACATATAAAACTTGTCTGTGTATTCTTCTGGTTTCAGAGAACGATAAACCAGGCTACATGGGCGAAAAACTCGCTTAAAGTGTCTCGGCTCCGTCTCGTCAAGCTTGCACAGTCACAAAATTTCGGCATAAATTTCTTCCGACCTGACTATATTCATGAAATACAGCCAATCTAAGACTAAGGGTGACACTGATTATCCTTTATCAACTTCGTCACTTAAGACAGGACAGCAGGGTGTTATAATCCTTCTCTGTCATTAACTTGTTAAACCATCCCTTAATCCCTCGAAACCCTGACTTTTTTCCCCCAACAGGTACTTTAGCGCCTGCTGATTTCTTTAAATGACGTCACACAATCAGTAATATTTCTCAATACATGAATAGATTAAAATAAAGCAGAATTAACTCTTCTTACAGCTGGAAAGTATCATTTCGTATATTCTGTGCATAAATTACAAGTATGGATGGTAAACCAAAGTTGCCAACTACATGTATCTTGAAAATACTCGATGTTTGCTATTCAAGCATCGGCAATTTTTTGAAAGCAAAATCTGCATTGCAGTATTCTATTTTTAGCAGTCTATTTATAGAATGGCTATGCAGAAGTACACTACTCCATCAAAAGACCTACACATTTTGTTATTCTTTCTATGTAATAACTAAGTCCTTTTGATGTTTTTTCATCAAAATTATTGTTATTTCTTAAAACAGTATTATTATTGTTATTGTTATTTCTTAAAACAGCTGAGAAGAAGTTTTTCCTTAATAATTACTCTGGACATTTTTTTGTTATCTGACAAGAAGTTAGGTAGTGGACCTGTACTGGAAAACAGCTAGAGCTCTATTTCCACAATATTATTATCCTACAAAATTTGCTACTATTAAAATGAGTATTATTGTACTACTTTAACTGAACCATTTTTTCCTTTTTTTTTCCTCCCTAGAATTATCATTTATATATCTTAAACCACTCATTGCAAAACAGATTAATAATTACCTCCCTTTTCTGAAAACTAACAAAAGGATCAACAATTGTTTTTAAGGTGGACATCAAAGGAATTTCTGGTCGGTTAAAAATGTGCAACAGTATTATATCTGTATAAATCCGTATTTATCAACTATCTAGAACTTTTATTCCATGCTACACTAACAGTGTTACGGGTCTACTACCTTAAAGCTATATTATAATTGTGACTGTGCATCCTAGGATCATAAATTACATGGCAATCACAACCTGTATAGTCAGATTGTGTTGTTTGAGTCTATGAGTTGATAAGAATCTTTGCTTATTGTTTTCTTTAATATGCAATTCATATCCAAAATTATAGTTAGAACTTATTTCGAAAAGAGTAAAGGACACTGTTTTGCCCTTGATATGAGAAGTCATTCAACAAGGCACTGTTCCTCCCTGCCCCTTTTTCCTGCCTCCCTGCCCTTTTTTCCTGCCTCCCTGCCCTTTTGCCTGGTCTAGAATAATCACTAGGGAAAAGGAGAACCAGCATTTTCTCCTTTTCCCACAATGTTTTCTACCCTATCATGTAGAAAAATCATCTTTTAAGCAACTGTTAATTTGTCTTTGGCAAAATGCTTTGAATTTGGTCTGGTCCAAAATTTGCCGTGTGGGAAAGGGTTAAATAGCTGCTGTCTTTGAAAAGCATCAGAAGTGATGGTTTGAGGACAGTTTCAGTGTGAAAACGATTTCATTTATAAAACCAAATGTATAGGAAATATATGATTTTGTATTGTGCATAATCTGAGAAAACATTCTGTCCAGTTGTCTACATGACATTTCTTTTTCAGCTTCAGATACTGAAAAATCATTTGGAAAACTAGGTAATACTCAAGTTCTTGATATAAGGAGCCATCAAATTAGTATCAATACAATGCAGCTGAATAGATCCAGTTCAGTTTTGAATGGCCTGGCATTTTTTCCTTAAACAGTCCTCAGTTTAAAAAGCACATACACAAAATATATCTAACAAGAGTATGCAGCAATAGCTCTAGTTGTAAAACTACATTAGTAATAGACAGATCTTTGCATACTTACATGTATGTGTGTGGGCTCATCAAAAAGTACTGATAGTATTTCAGATGAGGTATGATCAAACCTCTATAGCTCAGATGGTAGAGCGTAAGACACGTGACCATGGGTGTGTGTGTTCGATCGCCACAGCTGGCAATCTAAAATTACTAGTAGGCTTTCCATCTGTGTGATGGTGCTATACATCAAGCATGTTAAAGAACTAGGCGAAACTTAAGATGGATTTGTCCTGGACCTGCACTATGCACAATAATGCTACAAGCCTTCAGGGGGCGCCGTCCATATGGGAAACCAGTGGTGATGATAAACAAACGGAAATTCATTAATCAGATGAGGCATTGTACCTTTATCCTATGTGACAGTGCTATACACAGAGTATGTTACATGTGTTAATTAGCATACTTTGTCTTCCATCTTATCCCCATAACATAAATAACAGCCTATTTGGGCCTATATTGGCAAACAGTGGCAATGGTATAAACAGACCAAAAATCAATTCCTTAGATCTTTAAAAAAAAAATCATACTTAAATATAAATGCAAATATTGTGTAATATTATTTTGGTGGTAAATTTGATCTATTGCTATATCAATACACTTTTTACTTATACATGTAACTGCACAAATAATTCTGGACCTCTACATTTCTACAGGTCACACAGAGAAAGACAGGTAAAATTAGTCTAAATTGTGTGCAAAACATTTTCAAATTGTAGAACTTTTTAAATGCATTTTCTCCTTACCATACAGTGCTTTCTAAAAGCTGTCTACTGCAATAGGTGTAAACAAGAAAGCCATTGGCCCTAAAGCACTCACCTGAGTAATGTAATCTAGGGCAAATAAAGCAAAGGAGATTCTGGTTTTATTAATGGAAAATGTAAGGGACCTATAACTTGATCTACTTAACACAGATTCAAACTTGTCATAGATATCATCAAGACCAAGCATTATGTTCAATAAGTATCAGGCTGAAAATGTGGCCTCTGTACAGTATACAAAGGGTGTTTTTTTTTTAAGATTTGGTAAATGACCTACTTTTTGGCACACTATGACTGATTTCAAACTTGTCTCAGATTCAATTCATAAATCATTCTGATCATGTATTACGAGTATGAGGCTGAAAATAGGGCCTCTAGAGTGCACACAATGTAAATGTTGACGACTGCATGGTGGACCATGGACATCTGATGCTGGACACAGCATGATCAAAAAAGGTCATCGTTAGCATTTCATGTATTTTTGAGCTAAGGAGCCAACTTATTAGATAACAAATATAATTATATTAATTTCCATGGAACAAAAACTAAACCGGTGACCTTCATTCTTTCTTCCTGAAATAGTCTCCTCGGACTTTTGGGTCCCACAAGGGTTCTCTCGACTTTCACCCAATTCTGAAAAAAAGAAGTAAAAGTGTGCTAAAAATGATAAAACCAGAGGGCCACTGTCACTAACGCACTCACCTGAACAAAATCATCAAGGTTTGATAAACTTAAGAGGTTCTGATTTAAATGATATAAAACAGATAGGTGTAAGTGACCTTTTTTTTTTTACCCAACATGACCAAATATCAAACTTGTCAGTGATATGTACATGTATAACACTAGCACTGTCCAAGTTTTAAATGTATCAGGCTGAAAATGCAGCCTCCAAACTGCACATAACATTTTGATATAACAAAGACAGACTCTCTTGAAGTGTCAGTTAATTTGCCAAGAAGGACCACTGTGGGTGTCAGTGGTATAATGGTAGAGCGTCGGCACCTCAGACCAAAGGTTTGACGCTCAAATCCTCAGAGCAGGGTACCTCTTTGGAGTTACATTTTTCATGTCCAGAATATCATTTCCCAAACGACAGGATTTTGGACTAGTCCAAATTGAACACATTTGCAGACGAAAATTAAATGTGAATCAAAAATTGAAATTTGATTTTGAAAGGGTAGAAAACATAGGAAAAGGAGAAAATGCTGCTTACCAGCATTTTCTCCTTTTCCCACAATGATTTCAAAGGCTTTCTTTCTCATGGTCAAAAGTCAGGACTGTGCAGTAAAGGGTTAATACCCCCGCCTGCGCTCTGACAGAAACAGGCAATTGCTAGTATTTTGTACACAGAAACATGGACGGACACACAGACAGACAGGATAGTTCCACTATACGCCCAAAAACATTTTGTTATGCGGAGGGTATCATTAGGTGTAAAAGAGGCTGCTCCCAATTTCAATTAATTTGATTAATCTGTATATTTCTGTATGAATGAATGGGAAGTTTACAGGCTCCAGAAAGACAAATAATATTTTCAGAGCTGCCTCAGCAGAATCTACTGTAAAATATAAAACAGTGTTGATGCAAGATCATAATTTTACATTCTGTCCAGTCTGCTCTTATACATCAGATTTAATTTACTGATGAGATAGTTTCCTTTCTGTGGCTACATAACTTACCTGCTCCTGTAGAACAATTGGCGTCACAACTCTGCTGCATCCTCTCTGTACTGTTTCGTTCTTTAATAAATAGCTCCTCATCAGGTTCTGTCTGAATGTTTTTAGATTTTATAGAATTTATCCTACTCATTAAAGGATCCAACTTTACACCTGAAATAAAATGTTTAAAAGCACAAGCTCGATATGGCAGAATTAAATTTCATTTCAAGCAAAGAAATATTGGAAACAATAAGAAACAAGAGGAAGAACATAGCCCTGGATCGCTCACAAGGAATTATGGAAAGGACCACAGCCAATTTTTTGAAGTATTGAAATTTTGTAAACAAAATAATTATTTTGCTAAGCAATTTTGGAAAAGGTCACCTATGTAAATCATTTCAAAATCTGTCACCACCCCTACAATCATCACCACAGCCATGTTTTTGAAGAATCAGAATTCTGCATATATTCAGAAAACAATCCATCATAAACTACAACAAGAGGGTCAAGATGGCCCTGGATCGCTCACCTGAATTTTTGAAAGGACCATAGACTTTTTTTTTTCGATGTATTGAAATATTGGAAACAATATCATTATTTTGCCAAGCAATTTTCAAGAGGTCACCTGTAAAACTGTAAAAGACATTTTAAATTTTGACCACCAGTTTCAGGAAAGAAGAATTTTTAAGAATTTCTTAATTTCTGTATAGTGCATGTAGCCCCCATTCACTAGAGCCATGTTTCTTGATCGATCAAAATTTCGTGATCAAGTTTTGAAAAGGGTCATTCAAGGAACTTTTCTGAGAAATTACTTTAAAATCTGATCAGCCTTTTCAGAGAAGAAGAATTTTCAAGAATTTCTTCATGTCTGCACAGTCCAAGTAACCCCTATTTACCAGAGCCATGTTTCTTGACCAATCAAAATTTTGCAAACACTTTTTGAAAAGGGTCATCCTAGGAACATTGGTGTGGAATTACTTTAAAGTCTGATCAGCGGTTTTCAGAGAAGAAGAATTTTCAAGAATTTCTTCATTTCCATATAGTGCAAGTAGCCCCCATTCACCAGAGCCATGTTTCTTGACCAATCAAAATTTCGCAACAATTTTTGAATAGGGTCACCCAAGGAACATCTCTGTGACATTGTTTCAAAATCTGATTAGCCGTTTCTGAAAAGAAGAATTTTTAAGAATTTCTTCACTTCCACATAGTGCAAGTAGTCCCCATTCACCAGAGCCATGTTTCTTGACGGATCAAAATTTCGTGAGCAGTTTTTGAAAAGGGTCACCCAAGGAACATCTCTGTGAAATTATTTCAAAATCTGTTCAGCTGTTTCGGAGAAGAAGAATTTTCAAGAATTTCTTCATTTCACTATAATGCAAGTAGCCCACATTCACCAGTGCCATTTTTCTTGACCGATCAAAATTTCGTGAACAATTTTGAAAAGGCTCACTCAAGGAATATCCTTGAGAAAATAGTTCAAAATCTGACCAGCGGTTTCAGAGAAGAATTTTTAAGAATTTCTTCATTTCCCTATATTGCAAGTAGCCCCCATTCGCTAGAGCCATGTTTCTTGATGGATCATAATTTCGTGAACTATTTTTGAAAAGGGTCACCCAAGGAACAAGTCTGTGAAATTATTTCACATTCTGTCCATCCATTTCAGAGAAGAAGAATTTTCAAGAATTTCTTCATTAAATTTTCCCTATAATGCAAGTAGCTCCCATTCACCAGAGCCATGTTTCTTGACCAATCAAAATTTCGTGAACAAAGTTTGAAAAGGGTCACCCAAAGAACATCTCTGAGAAATTATTTCAAAATCTGACCTACAGTTTCAGAGAAGAAGAATCTTTAAGAATTTCTTCATTTCTGCATAGTGCAAGTAGCCCCCATTCATGAGAGCCATGTTTCTTGACGGATCAAAACTTCACGAACAATTTCTGAAAAGGGTCACCCAAAGAATATCTCTGTGAAATCATTTTAAAATCAGGCCAGCAGTTTCAGAGAAAAAGATTTTTAAAGAATTTCCTAGAAAATTCCCTTTGGTTGCCATGGCAACCAGTTTTTGACGGAATCAAATTCTGTGAACAATTTTTGAAGAGGATCTCCCAAGGAACATTCCAGCCAAGTTTGGTCCAAATTGGCCGAGGGGTTTTTGGAGGAGTCGATGTTTAAAGAATTGTTGACGACGCACGATACATGACAGACAATGCAAGACGGACATCCAGTAATCCTAAAAGCTCCCCTTGAGCACATTGTGCTCAGATGAGCTAAAAATCAAGCAACAAGAATGCAGTGTAGCACATGCATTAATCCTTCATCAAACAATCCCTGGTTTTCACGACCCTGGAGAAGAGGACTCTTGAAAACATTGAAGGAAAAGGAGGAAATTCTATTAACCAGTATTAACCAAACATTATTTTCTCCTTTTCCGACAACATTTTCTATTCTATTAGAGAGCTTAAGCTCATTTGTACCAATGCTGAATGTGCTGTCTGCAGATGTTTTGATTTGAAAGAGTCTCAATTTTGATGTTTGGGAAAGGGTAACCCATTACCACACAATCCCTACTTTTGAAGATCCTGAAAAAGAAGCCTTTAGAAAACATTGTGGGGAAAAGGAGAAAATGCTGGTCACCAGCATTTTCTCCTTTTTCCCACAATGTTTTCTTGCTTTACAAAACAAATTTAAAATTTTCAGTCACTTTTATGTTGTCGTCTACAAATGCTTTCAATTTGGACAAGCCTAAAATATTGTCGTTTGGTAATGAGTTAATGCCCCTTTTCACAAAGCATGGCTCACAATATCCTGACTTTTCATTCGTGTTTTACAAGCACAAGATGTAAATGGTGGAATGGTTTCACTCAGTTTCATGTGACACAACCCCTTTCACAACATTTACAATGAAATCTTTTTAAAATGATGTGGAAGGAGGCAAAAAATACTAGTTACCAGTATTTTCTCTTTTTCCCCACAATGTTTTTTGAAAGGTTTCTTTCTCAGGGTCGTTAAAAGTCGGGATTGTGCGGTAAAGAGTTAAAGGTGGGTATTTAGAATTTGTACACCTCACCAAATTAAAAATATATGTATCACTGAAATTCATATGAAAAAATAATACAAATTATCAATAATTAAGATTCATAAAATTACAAAAAAAAAATGTTTTGATGGTGTTCCCTTAAAAGGCTACGTAGCCTCTTAACCCTTTACCCCATAAAGCATTTCTATGGTATCTCTAATTGACCCCAAATAACAGCATGGATGAAGCCATTTCTTATGTGTATATGACACCTTTTGATTGTGTAGAAAACATTGTGGCAAAAGGTAAAATTGCTCATTACGAGCAATTTCACCTTTTGCCACAATGTTTTCCAAAGGCTCCTACAAGCAATGCATAGAAATGAGTATCTATGGAGTAAAGGGTTAAGGTATTTTTAGATTTCGTGCCAAAAATCAATAAAGCATTGTGGGAATGTTAAGTGACAGGCATGTGACGCATAAAGCTTAAATTCCATTTCATAACAAACATGTTATAATCATTTTCCATAATGTCTTCTTCGGATGCTATGTTTGAAACTTCGTCTGTGTATTCCTGTATGTAAATGAGCGATTTGATCATCTAAAAATAGAACGTGCCTCCCGTTGGTGTCAACCTGGGCCGTAGTAAATCTCTATTTTCTCGTGTTGTCGGATGGTTTGTGACTACTGGGGTTTTATGAATGAAAATTAAAAGGCTTTGGGAGTATAAGGATGATTTTTTTTGCAATTTTGTTAAATTTTCGTCCCAAGATCTGAAGGGCCACCTTTAAAAGACAAATCCAGTCATTTGAGCAAGAGTCAATATTTGTCTGTATGTTTCCAATTCTGTCAAAGACAAGTTTTTGACTGTACTTACATTCAGAGCAAGTGAAGCAGGGTTTTCCCTTGACTTTGAAAATTGGGGGTCATTGTGACCCGCTTCCTGATTAGTTGCGGGTCATTTCATTAATTTTGGGGGTCAAAAATATGGATTTCCTCGTCATCAACTTCAAACACGATTTATAATGCATTTTACCTTTTAAACGCCAACTCCCCAGATTGAAAAGTCGGTCGATCATTTCTGACGGAAAGGCCGATGTTATTTTTTGACAGACCAAACATTTTCGCTGCTTGACGTGGCTTGATCGGCAGTTGTAGGAAGCAGACGATAGAAGAATGCTACAGTTTTCTTCGTCATGACATTATTTTTCCTCTAACAGCACAGACCGGTAATGTTTACTTTTATATACCAGAAGTCGTGTAAAATATGCAATGAAATACAGAGAACCCAACCACGACTTTGACTGGGCCCATATTTAAGACACGCGTCCAATATACATTTCGGCAATAATGCGTAAACCAGTCTTATTCTATAAATAAATTACCGGAAAACCACTTTTATCTAAAATAAACCCTGTAGTTAAAAAAAGAATGGTGTTTTTCTGACATTGAAGCAAGAACAGACTTGGAATTATGACGCTTCATTCAACTTCGTACATTATTTAGATTTTGGAAAGTTGCGTCACCGATGACGCACTGTCATTTATTTTGGGGGTCATTTGAATTTAAATTGTGTCAATGACGCAGGATTTGTGCGGCATGGAAAACCCTGGTGAAGTCTACAGATTTGTTATCTACAAAAGATTTTATGAGCTGGCCCGTATCCACCAACCATTCTTAAGAACATTGTTTGTCTTATTCTTCAGAATTCCTGACTATGAAAGTAACAGAAGTTCTGGTTGGCTAAACCATATGGTTTAGCTAACCAGAGGTTCTGTTTCTTTCACTGTCAGAAAATCTTGAAAAATAATACATAGAATGTTTTTAAGAATGGTTGGTGAATATGGGCCCCTACTGATGACCTCATACCAGAAACAACATGGCTGGCATTGACTGATTTCAAGCAACTGTGGTTGGGGTCAGAGACCAGTGAATAAATTAATACCATGTCTATATTTCATGCATTCAAGTAAGATATTGAGAAATAGCAGTTAAAATATTTTATAAATATTCCACAGGTACAACCAGTGAAAATACCGATTTTTATATTCTAGTTAACTAGGTAAAATGCGCAATACTATATGAAAATATGGTGTCGTTTGCCTTAAATTTCTCACGCTTAATGTAATATTGTAACGCACTGGTATATGGAGGGGAATAACCAGAAAGAAATATACTAGATTTTGATAAAGCTCCTCCCAGAAAGGATTGAAAGCATGCAATAAACAGAATATTTGTTTTTTCCAGTGAAAGATCGAAATTTATTTCATCTCATGAACACCAACTGTAATATTTTCACTCATGGCTGCACCACTTGCGAAAATATTACCAATTATGTTCACTCAATAAAATAAATTTTTATCTTTCACCAAAAAAAACCCAAATAACCTCTATTTCTTTCACATATAGAAAATGACTTTAAGTTCTAAATCCAAATTAACAACCCTACCTTTGTGTTGTCTAGGGGTAGGCATTGGCTTCTTCGGAAGAGTAGACTTTCCTGTTCCAGAATTATCCTTAATTGATGTTGACTGATTGGCACTTTGAGGGTCTTCCGCTGGTGGCAATAAATTTGGAACATTTTCATAATCATCTGTAGAGGATACTGATGAATTTGGACATGTAGGTGGTAGTGCAGGAGATGCACCTGCTATGTTTTCACATGTTTTGTCTGTCAATGACTGGTCTGAAGCTCTTGAAGTGTTTTCAGCTGTCTTTACCAGATCTGTGTTACTTTTAATTTCTGAACCTGGTAAGTTTTCAAGATTTTGAAATCTTGTCCCTTTATCATCTTCCATTTCTGTACTTTGTGATGTATGGATATTGCTGTTCTGGTCACGCTGTGTATTTTGACTATTTTGGTTTGACAATTGAAGCATTTGATGACTTGGACCAATGCAAGGGTTTACTGAAACTATTTCTTTTTCATCTCCAGAGTCATCACCATTAAAACTCCCTGACCTTTTATTCTCTTGATCCAACTGGGCATCATCAATAATATCCAATAAGAAATATCCCTTTTCTTCTTTTAATTGATACGCTTTTTCACCAATAATTAAAATGTCATCATGAAAGTCCAATCCATCACTCTGTCTTATTTCTTCTTTGTGCTGAATCTCTTTATCTCCACATTTCAGAAGCCAAATACTTCCAGCTTTTTGAGCAGTCACCTCCATCTGATAGCCTTCAACTTTGAAGCTACCTGTCAATGAAATAGAGGATATTTGTTTTATTCATTGAAAGATCCAAATTTATTTCATCGAGTAGACACCATTGGTAACATTTTCACGAGTGGCACAGCCACAAGTGAAATTATTACCGATGGTGTTCACAAGATGAAATAAATTTCAATCTTTCACCGAAAAAAAAAACCCCCAAATATTCTATTTATTTCATGCTTTTAACCCTTTCTGGGAAGAGCTTCATCAAAATTCAGTACAGTTCTTTTCCTATGTTCCCCGTGGCGTACCCCTCCCGCATAGCAATGTTACGTCAAGCGCAAGAAATGTAAGGTATATGACGTCATATTTCCCATCTGGTTGTTAGGCACGTGCAATTTACCTAGGCAACAAGAATGTAAAAAACAGTATTTTTACTGGTGGTACTGGTATAAGATCGAAAATATTTTCGTTGTTATTTCTCGATATCCTACCAGAAAGCATGAAATACACATAATACAGTAATCCCTGGGCCCGTTTTCACGAACCATTCTTAAGAGCGTTCTTTGTCCTATTCTTCAAGATTTCCTGACAGTGAAAGTAACAGATCTTCTGATTGGCTAAACCATATGGTTTAGCCAATCAGAAGTTCTGTTTCTTTGACATTGATGAAATTCTGAAGAATAAGACTATGAATGTTCTTAAGAATGGTTGGTGAATACGGGCCCTGTTTGCACTTGAATTAACTTCCCACCAATGTCACTTTCTGTCAATAAAATGTACTTGGTCAAAAGCATGTTGGAAGAAAACTGTACATGGAGAGGATAACTGACTTTTTGGAAACTATCAAGATATTAGTTTCTCTCCATGAACAGGAATACTTTTTTCACTTGTGCTTAACCTATTACCACACAATCTCTACTTTTGACAACCCTGAGAAAGAAACCTTTAGAAAACATTGTGGAAAAAGGAGAAAATGCTGACAACCAGCATTTCCTCCTTTTCTTACAATAATTTCAACCCTTCACGAAACAAACTTAAAATTTTCAGTCACTTTTCTTTTTTCGTCTGCAAATGCCTTCAATTTGGACATATCTGAAATTTTGTCGTTTGGTAATGAGTTAAGTCATAAAAATATGAGTGACTTAACAGAAAAGTCTGGCATGCCATAAACATAGGCCTACATAGTATCATGATCATCATTTAAATTCGTAATTTACTAACCAACCCTAAATACTGATATTGCATTGTAAGGTAGGACTGGAGAATGGCAATGACTCCTTTCATACCAATTGACATGGCAAATGAAACTTTCAAAAGATAGGCAAAAAAATTAATATATGCAAGATTTCTTACATCTAACATTATAACCTACTTTTCACCACAATGACCTAATTTCAGTTCCATCTGATATATACATGTAATTGAGGTAAATATTCTGACAAAGTTTTATAAAAATTAAAATATAATCATGGTTTCAAAAGCCAGTCAAGGTTTTCACAGATCTGGACACATATTCACAAAGCATTCTTAACCCTTTACCCCATTAGGCATTTCCATGGTATCTCTAATTGACCCTTAATAACAGCAAGGATGAAGCCGTTTCTTATGTGTATATGACACCTTTTGATATTGTAAAAAACATTGTGGCAAAAGGTGAAATTGCTCGTCACCTTTTGCCACAATGTTTTCAAAAGGCCCCTACAAGCAATGCGTAGAAATGAGTATCTGTGGAGTAAAGGGTTAAGAAGATTTTTTTTGTCTCATTCTAGAATTAGACAGCAGCATAGTTTCCGATTATCAATACCAAAAGTTTTTGCCGATCAGAAGTTGTGTTACTTTCAATTTTAGAAAATTCTGAGAAATTGGGACCAAGAGTTAGATTGTTTTAAAAAATGGTCAATCAATAAGTATTGCAGAGTGTCAATTCTTTATGAAAGGCTTCTCCTAAAATTTGCCTGTAATATTATCAAGCCTGAAGGCAAATGTTTAGACCAATGTCATACAAGTTTAACTAAAAAAGAAAACAAAACGACCATGATGGTCCTATATTGCTCACCTAAGTACTAAACAGTAAAGGTCGACAATGAAGATAAACACGAAATATCCAGGTACAAGGCAAAATGATATTGAAACAAGAGCGGCAAATGGTCGCAAGATATGCCCATCCCACGGCCAGTTGTAAAGCAGGTATAACAATAGCAAAGGGCAGGTAATGCAAAATAAAAATAAGTTTACCAAGTCTGGAGTCAATTTGACTTGAGACTTTAAAGTTCTGTTTCGGACAAGCAAAAAATACTGAAAAAACAAAATGAAGATCAAAGTGGAATTACTCAAAATCAGTGCTAGGTAGAGTTATTGTTTTTGGGCACTGCACTTGGTAATATTGCAACAAACATGCATATTGGTCAAGTTTGAAGTCGTTCTGACTTGAGATGTCATAGTTGTATCCCAGACAAGCACTAAATGCTCAGAAAGCAATAGGTAGAGTTACAATTTTTGCGCACTACAGTTCCAAATATATAAAAAAAAATAAGCATACCATATTTCAAGCCATTCCTACCTAAGATGGCAAAGTTTTACTCTGAACAAGAAAGAAATGCTATAAAAAATGTGCCCTCTTACAAGATTTTTCTAAGATTTGACCTAGTGACCTAGTTTTTTATCAACATGACCCATTCTTAAACCTGCCTGAGATATCGTCCGAACAAAGATTCTGACCAACTTTCAAGTCTTTGACTCAAATTATGACCTCTATAGTGTACACAAAGTTTTCAAAGATCTTATCCAGTGAACTAATTTTTGACCCCACATTACCATTCTTTTAGTTTGTGTGAGATAATCATCAAGACAAACATTCTGACCAAGTTTCATGAGTTTTGGACTGAAAATGTGACCTCTAGAGAGTACACAACGTTTTTCTAAGATTTGACCTGGTGATCTAGTTTTTGACCCAACATGACTCATTTTCAAAATCATTTGAGGTAGTATCAAGAGAAAATTTCTGACCAAATTTCAAGAGTTTCAGACTAAAAATGTGGCTTTATACAGAAGGTTTTTCTTAGATTTGACCTAGCGACTTTCTTCTTGACCCGACATGACCCACTTTCACACTTGTCTGAAATATTACCAAGAAAAACATTCTGACCAAGTTTCATGAGTATTGGACCCGAAATTTGGCCTCTTAGAGCATACACAAGGTAAAAGGTACCATGCATGATGGACGCTTGATACAGCACGATCACAAAAGCTCACTTTGAGCACTTTGTGCTCAGGTGTGTGCTGAGGTGAGCTAAAAAGACTAGGATCTAGAGCAAGAAGAAGACTCTTAAACCCAGTAACCAGCCTCCTCTCTGATCTGAAATGACGGCTTTAGAAACTCATCTTCAATACCATTACATCAATCATTTTGACAGGCTTGAATTGTTAGAGAATCATAATGAACTTAATCTATTTCACTTCTGAATAAATAAATTGCATTTTCTAGGCTAAAAATACATTTCCTCTGCAAGATCAAGAGACATTTCGGTCACAATCTAGAATATAGCAGTTGACAATGTAGATAAGATATCAGACTGCAGATTCTACACTGTCGATAGAAACTTCTAGTATCATCTATGGTATATAAAGAGTTAACACTTTACCAAACAACAAATCAATAGACTGGTCCAAATTAAAAGCATTTGCAGACGATAAAATAAATGTGACTGAAAACTTGAAATTTGATATGGGAATGGTAGAAAACATTGTGGGAAAAGGAAAATATGCTGGTTACCAGCATTTTCTTCTTTTCCCACAATGTTTTCAAAAGGCTTTTTTCTTGGGTTAGTTAAAAGTCAGGATCGAGTAGTAAAGAGGTAATAGTTCACCTGAGAAGGTAGTTCTTAGAGAAAAGAAAACTTTGTTGTCTGGGAAAGGGTTATCTCTTTAGCACACAATCCCAACATTAAAACAACCCTGAAGTATAAAGACTTTGTAGAAAAGGAGAAAACGCTGGTAACCAGACTTTAATTTTCATATGTGGTAAAAATTCACAGAAAATTCTCGCAGTGATAACTTACTAGTACCCAATAGAACTGGTTGTACATTTGCAGAGTTCTCATCCATGTTTGTTTTGTTTTCACCTTCACTGTTTTCTAGGCCTACTGTAACGTCTGTCTCTCCCTTCTCTGAAGTAGGATCTGCGTTCTCTCTTCTGTTTGATGAAGCCATGATTTCCTATTACATAAAATTTACTTCTTGAACAGGAGTTGAAATGCTGCTTACTTTGACCAAAACATGTGCTTGCAACTTTGGATGGAAACATAAAAGGACATCCTAAGAGCCCAAGTTCAAAGCATTACAATACTCTACATGCATCACTACTGGGAAAACTGACTAGCAAATCATCGTTTCTTATCTATATTCATTTTGTCTGGAATTACCCTAATAGCCAATCAGAAGATCGGTAACATGATACTCCTTTGTAAAGAGGATAATTTCATTTCTTCTGTTTCTAAAAATAACCCTGGAAAAAACCTGAGGTTGTCAACAAGCATGGCGGCCATTGGCATGCTTGTCCCCTGTGAGATCACAGGAATCAGACGTTTATATGGTGAAAATAGCTAAATGTCAGCCGAAGTGGTCACTCTCTATTATAAAATAGAGAGTGACCACTTCGGCTGACATTTAGCTATTTTCACCAAATAAATGTCCAATTCCTGTGGTGAGATATGCCATTCTATAATACATAGACAACAATGTTGATCTTTGTATAAGATTCTAACTGACAATTTTTCGGTGTTACGCTGAAAATCTCTTTTAAAAGCTTTACAATTGTTGTGTTGATAGGTGCCATCATACTTAAAGTATTGCTAAGCCTGATTTGCAACAACTTGTGCGGTTGGATATCTATAGACTAGTAAGAAGTAGAAATGATGGGGTATTTGTTATAAAAATAGTTTAAATTTTCTCAATGAAAATCTGAGATCACCAATCAAAATGCTTCATGGATAATTCATGAGAACAAGGACACTTCGTTGTAAGCTTTAAGGGGACAAATGTGTAGTCACTTCCAAGATGGTGGACTGTTTACATGTAGAAAGGTGAGCATCACATTTTATCATCAAATAATTTTTTTCTTGAATCTTCCAATCATGATACTTGCAATATATTGTGGGGGAATGATATGATAAGCCCCACTGCTATACAGGAAAGAGTCAGTGTCATTATTCGATATGTTCTATCAGCATAAACACTGCCATTTGGTAAAATTTAAATTTTAAGCGTGGAACTTGCATCGTTTTTAGTTATAGAATGGAAAATAAGCTAATGGAGTGGATGAATTTGTTAAGGTTGTTATTTCTGTAGGTACATGTATATCATGACTGGAAGGTTTCAAGAAAAAAAGTTATTGATGATAAAATATGACACCCACCTTTCTCCGTGTAAACAGTCTGCCATCTTGGTCTTACTACACAATTCATCCCGTACAGCTTACAACACAGTGCAGGAAACACCAGTAAAATAATCCAGAGGCGATTACAGAATTAATCAAAACTGGGTCACTGCGGTTGATAAAAGGAAGCATGGGCAAAGTAACAAAAGCACCACATGTGGGTCCCAACACTTGGCTGCAGTTGCAAATACCAGAACATTTTAATTGAATTCAGAAGCATATTGCTTTATTCTTCAAATACTCTCCCTCTAAGCAGATCACAGCATGAGGAAACTAACTCTAAAAAGTCAACCAGAGGCCCTGAATTGTTCTACTGGCAGAGATTTTGCCTAATTTTAAGCATAAATCATTAATGTATGATTCAAAAGGCAAAAGATCAATACAAATACAAAGATTTAAACAAGAAATGCTCACCTCATCACGGAAAGAAATTTTCAACTTGAAATGGCTACTTTTCCCATATTATTTGTTGGATTTTTACCAAAATCAATAGGATTGAAGTTATTGATAAGAATAACAAACTGTGAAAGTTTAACAAAAATCTTATATCAAATGCAGACTTTATAGCATAGCATAAACAAGAATCCATCAAACAGTATAGGAAAAGTAGTTATTTCAAGATGAAGATGTTCATTTCTTCGAAAAGATAATTTTCAACTTGAAATGGCTACTTTTCCAATACCAGTTGAGGGATTTTTTTCAGAATCAACAGGGTTGAAGCTATTGATAAGATAAACAAACTGCGCAAGTTTCATGGAAATCTGACTACAAATGCAGATTTTATCAAGTAAACAAAAAAATGAAAATTTTAAACTTTAAATGGCTAGTTTCCCCATACTGTTGTTGGATTTTTTTCAAAATCAATAGGCTTAAGGCTATTAATGAGATAAACAAACTATGCAATCTGATAATTAGAAGGACCTGGAGGGCCTGAATATGCTCTACTGGCAGAGATTTTGCTTTTAAATAAAGCATACATTAGGAATTCATTATGTAAAAAGACAAAAAATTGACATTTTCAACTCAACTTGTCTTCTTTTCCATTACTGTTTGTTGAATTTTTTAAACTCAATACGGTTAAAATGCTATTGATGGGATAACAAGCTGAAAAATTCATAAAAAATCTAATCACAAATAAATACTTTATCATGTAAATACGCAATAAAATTGTTCAAACTTCAAATGGTTACTTTTCCCATACTGTTGGGTGGGTGTTTTTCAAAATCAACAGGGTTTAAACTGTTGATGATGTTAACAACTTGTGCGAGTTTCATGAAAATCTGACCACAAATACAGACTTTATCGCGTAAATAAGAAATGGAAATTTTAAACTTGAAATGGCTACTTTTCCCAAACTATTTAATGGATTTTTTTTCAAAATCAATAGGGTTTATGCTATTCATGGGATAAACAAACTCTTTAAGTTTCATGAAAATCTGACAAAAAATACAGACTTTATCGCTTAAACAAGAAATGGAAATTTTGGACTTGAAATGGCTACTTTTCCCATACTATTTGTTGGATTTTTTTCATAATCAATTGGGTTAAAGTATTGATGAGATAAACAAACTGTGCAAGTTTCACCAAAATCTGCCCAAAAATGAAGACTTTATCGCTTAAACAAGAAAAAGCCTAACGGACAGACGGACGGATAGACAACGGAAACCACGCCATGACATAAGCTCTGCAGGCTTTCAGCCAGTAGAGCTAACAAAGGCAAACTTTATTGCATAAACAAGGAATGAAAATTTTCTACTAGAAATGGCTATTTTTTCCATATTGTTTGTTGGATTTTTTCAAAATGAGGTTGAAGCTTGAGATTAACACACTGTGCAAGTTTTACAAAAATCTGATAACAAAGGCAGACTTTATTGCATAAACATGTCAGAAATGAAAAATTTTCAACTTGAAATGGCTACTTTTCTCATACTGTTTGTTGGATTTTTTTTTTTTTTTCAAAATCAATAAGAATGAAGCTATTGATGAGATTAACAAACTGTGCAAGTTTCACAAAAATCTGATAGCAAGAGCTTCGCAGAGCGGAGCATATACGCCCGAAGGGGCTTGTCAGTGAAATGAGTTGCATTGACGGATGGGCCATGAATGAAGAGCAGTTATTCTCCATGATATGTGAAAAATATTAAGGGCAATAGCTAAAAAAATAAAGGTGGCAAAGTTCGGGATTTTGTGATTTGCTCTTATCCACAAGGTGTTCTATCAGTCTTTGAAGGTCCAAGATCATATCTTTTATATTTTAGAAATTATGGCCCAGACGAAAATTCAAAGTAAAAAGGGCAATACCTCAAAGAAAAGGATGGCAGAGTTATGGTTCTTGTGCAATGCACTTCTCCATAATGGGTTCTATTAGTCTTTGAAGTTTCAAGATGATGGATTTAGAAGTTTAGAAGTTATGGCCTGGACAAAAATTCAAACTGAAAATTAACAAAAGGCAATAACTCAAAAAATAGAGGTGGCAGAGTTATGATTCATGTGCTATGCACTTCTCTATAATGGGTTCTATCAGTGTATGAAGTTCTATGTTAATAGCTTTTATAATTTAGAAATTATGGCCTGGACAAAAATTCAAACTAAAAATTAACAAAGGGCAATAACTCAAAAAAAAGGTGGCAGAGTTATGATTTATGGGCAATGCACTTCTCCATAATGGGTTCTATCAGTGTACGAAGTTCCAAGTTAAAAGCTTTTATAGTTTGGAAGTTATGGCCTGGACAAAAATTCAAACTGAAAATTAACAAAGGGCAATAACTCAAAAAAGGAATGCGGCAGAGTTATGATTCATGTGCAATGCACCTCTCCACAATGTGTTCTATCAGTGTATGTAGTTTTACATTGATACCTTTCATAGTATGGAAGTTATGGCCTGGACAAAAATTCAAACTGAAAATTAACAAAGGGCAGTAACTCAAAAAATAACAGCGGCAGAGTTATCATTATGTGTACTGCACTTCTCTATAATGTGTTCTATTAGTGTATGTAGTTTTAAATTGATACCTTTCATAGTATGGAAGTTATGGCCTGGACAAAAATTCAAAGTTAAAAGTTGATTATTTCAGAAATCAGGGGCAGATAATTTTAGAACCTAAACAGCGATCCAAATTCTAAGACCAAGATGCACAACTAGACATCATGGAGATTCTTTGTGGCAAGTTTCAAATTATTCCGATGGAAACTGTAGGAGGAGTTGCACACACAAGTAATTGCTAACGGACGGACAGACGGACGGACAGATAACCGGGAGTATAACATAATACCACCCTTTGGGCTTATAGAAAATGCAGACTAAGCAAAAAAAGAAAATTTTCAGTTTGAAATGGCTACTTTTCCCATACTGTTTGTTGGATTTTTTCAAAATCAACAGTGAAGCTACTGATAAGATTGACAAAATGTGCAATATTCACAAATATCTGACCACAAATGCAGACATTATCACATAAACAAGAAATGATAATTTTTCAATTTGAAATGGCTACTTTTCCCATATTGTTTTTTGGATTTTTTTTTTCAAAATTGTTAGGGTTAAAGCTATTAATAAGATAAACAAAATGTGCAAGTTTCACAAAGATCTGATAACAAAGGCAAATTTTATTGCATACACAAGAAAGACAATTTTTTAACTTGAAATGGCTATTTTTCCCATACTGTTTGTTGGATTTTTTTTTCAAAATCAATGGGGTTGAAGTTATTAATGAGATTAACAAACTGTGAAAGCAGTGGTTCTGAAATATCTTGGAAAGTCTGCTTGTCCTCAAACAAGTGATGATCACAAATTGACTTGTCCGCATCAAAAACCCACTTGTCCATACTTTGATTTTAAATATAAAAGGATAAGATGCATACAATATCAATATAACAGTAATTAAACAAATAATCTCCTTAACTTTTCAATATTCCAACTGGCTTTTTAATTGAAGGATACTTTTCAGCCCTGAGCCGTAAATCTGAGGTAAGATTTCATATGACAAGAATGGTTCCAAAGTAAAAGTATAGTAATCAATAATGATGTTTTGCACAAGAAAAGTATGTTATATTAAAATATATGTGGAAATTTACTGTTTATAGTCATTACACAGCTGAAAAGACGGTCTGAAAGGACTCTGATCGGATAATGTCAAAAGGAACATTGTGTTGTGTCATGGGTTTACATGTTTTTGGATCGAGCACCTTTCTATGTGTGTTAACTTATGGATAGGTTTTTGCGCGTGATTTGACAATAATTTGTCAGTAAGGGCAACAAGAAACTTCAAACCCCTCATTTTACAAAAGTTAAGCGGAAAATGGATATTTTGTTATGTTTTTTGTTCTTATGTGATGTCTCGTGTGTAACCAAAACTTTTTACGTGTATTTCAATTCTATGATGATTTACACAATATTTGCATGAACGGGAACACTGGTTTTGCCTTGTCTAAAAAATATGCTACCCTTTACATAACCCACTGCTCTGGTCCGCCAAAAGCAGAAAATCCTTACATAGTTTACAAACACATACATTGTCTGCATTTTCATGCCACGGGAAATCAATAAGCCAAGAATCGTAAACCCACTTTTCCTCTTGGCATCCTATGCCTTGTAGTTCTCTGCCTTACTTTTTTTTTTTCAACCTGAAAGTTTTTATCACGATGAATAATACGAGGATGGAACGAGGATTTATCTTGTGAGAAAAAGCAATCAAGCATTCTCTGCATCGCCATTAGTCTGTATCAACCAGATCTAGCTCGATGTTTGAATTTCAATTTTTGGACACAAAGAGTTTTCAATGCAAACATCTAGGCATTTGATTGGCAGTTGCTATTTATAGACGCTTATACTACACAAAATCGATTTACATCGGAGAGAGCAGTTTGATTCGAATACCATTCAGGGAATTATATTGTATATTTTTATTATCATTTTCAAAAAGCGGCCAACTTTCACTTTCAGAAAAAATTAATTACTTGTTCCCTTGAAATTTTTTACTTGTCCACGGACAGCCCAGCCTTTAAAATCTACTTGTCCGGGCTGATGAATGGACCATTCGGACAACTCGGGCAGCTTTTTTCAGAACCACTGGAAAGTTTCACAAAAATCTGATAACCAATGTGAACTTTATTGTAAACAAGAAATAAACAATTTCAACTTGAAATGGCTACTTTTCCCATACTGTTTGTTGGATTTTTTTTTTTCAAATTCAATAAAGACATATATCTGCAGACGGATGGACGGACAGACAGACAGAAGACAGAGACCATGCTATGACAAAAGTCCTGCTGGCTTTCAGCCATTAGAGCTAAAAATGATAAATGTTATTCATCTCCCACCATTGGCAATCACTTCGAAGATGGTTTTGTGGGAAAACAGTCAGTAGCATGGTAAGACAATCAACGTGCGAAGTACTGGCAAAGCAGGCTCCAGGAAAGTATGGATTGGTTCACTGTCCGCTGCAGTATAACTGAAAATGAAATTATGCTGAAAAGGGTGTTAAACAATACAACCAACGTGCCTCAACAACGATGCAGACAACAAGTTACAGGGCTATGAGACCTTGACTTTTTCTTTAAAAACTGCAAAGCTTTAAAAAAAATTATATATGCCAGAAACATTTCAGTACAATGTCGATTGATGCCACTATAAGACGCATAAAAAAAAAAAACCTTGTTTACTTTTTAAATGTTCCAAAGCATCCTGCCAAAACGACTAGACTTGCAGCAAAAAACATAAACCTTGAGTAACGAATATCTTTTCAAGGAAACGTAGGCGTCAATCTCTTGTAATGAATTCAAGAAGTGTCTACTTTCGCTTTCGGTGTTTGGAATTTTCATGAAAAGAACGAGATCCGTGTTGTTTTCACTGTCTTTCAGACCTCCAATAATAACACGAACAAGCAGCGTATCCTACTATTCTAATTTTTCATTGAATACCCCTTAACTAAGGGAGATTTTTGTCGAAAAACAATCAAATTAAAGCGAAAGTAGCACCTCCGGGATCTAGCCCGATACGCAGTTTCCAGTCATGTTTATTCTACGGAACATTTGCAGCCCGGTTTGTTTCAGTTGTGCAGGGTCTAACGACACCCCGTGGCACTTATCAAAATCTTCGCTGTTAAGCGGATCTGATAATAGATCAGTTTCATTCCCTAAATAAAACTTACTCTCATTATTCATTTAGGACTGCTTTTACATTATACTTGGTACCAAAAATGTAGTACATGTAGGTTTAACGGTATATATTAATACAAATTGACGCCCTGTTGCGTCAAATATAGACCATTAATACAAAAAGTTTTCGTTCACTCTAAATCTAGTAAAAGTGTTTAACCCTCTACCATGCAACAAAATTTCACACTTGTCTAAAATGAAAGCATAAGGCAGACTATAAAATAAACATAAAGTCTCAAAACCTGAAAATTGTTTCAAGCAGGGAAGAAAGCATCGTAGGAAAAGGAGAAAATACTGGTTGCCAGCATTATCTCCTTTTCGCACAATGTTTTCGAAAGGCTCCTATCTCAGGGTCGTAAAAACCAGGGATTGTTTGGTAAAGGGTTAACCGACCCCCTGGTTGCCCTGTTAATTGCTGTTAGAAGCTCTCGGACATAAAATTACTTTGATGCGTCGCTGAAACCGGCCGGCTGTATACAAATTAGGAAGAATTTTGATTGTGTGGCATGCTGTTTGGCGATTTAGGTCAAAGAGTCAGCCAGTACTAATCTTTTATGCACAGTTCCAGCTACTTTTGTAGAAAATTTTTAGCATTTTAATTATGACACACCGATTAAGAGGACTTCGTGGAGGATATTTTCCCCAGAAAATACATGTAACTTCAAAATAGCAAAATGTGGGGTTTTACTATAAGCTTTCAAGCACGTTCCATTTCCCTAATTTATCAGGTTAAGGATTAAATAAAGACAAAACTTATTGTCTCGGCGAAATACCCTTAAGGTAAGACCTGTGTAATAGAAAACAGATATTTCCACTAAAATATCATCCTCCAAAATTAGCTATAATTATATATGAGTATTATCGAACTACTTTCACCTTTTCATTTTTTTTCCATTTTTTCCTTCTTTGAATTATCATTTATAAATCTAAAAACGCTATATTCTCAATTGAAAAAGAGATCATAATTACCTCCCTTTTAGAAATCAAACAACAGTATCAAAATATAGTTTCAAAATAAAAATAAACCGAATTTCTGATCCACTAGAAATGTGCAAAAATATTATTTCTGCATAAATCCTTATTTATCCTTATTGAACAACCAAAAATAAGTTTTGCCCAATGCTCACCGGAAGTGCATTACACGGGTCTTACCTTAATTTGTCTTATAGAAATGCTCTCAATACGGAACCTAAACTTTGAGCTAAATCTTTGTCATCTGCTAAGTAGAGATAACGCTTTCCGCGCCATAGGCGAAAACATGAACTTTTGCAGACTGTACAGGTCAGAATTAGAAAGGTAAGAGCATGCAGTCTGATCTTGGATCTATATATAGTTCGGTTATTTAAACTTCTGTCACACTATATGCAGTACGTGTTCCCACTGCGTTGGGACGACCTTCTTTTAATAATTTCCTAGGGCGTGGTGAGATTGTAGGAAAAATCGGATATTTTTCAGAAAGATGGGGACGGCGTTCTGGTATCAAGACAGTTCCCCGACAAAACAGTTCTCCGACACAATTATATGTTTTCGAGACAGTTTCCCGACGCCTTTGTTTCATGGCAAAAAACCTCCTACAGTGTAAAATTTACACAATTAAATATGATTTATAACAATGAGAAATTAAATATATTCTGATAACCATATGAGAAATTAAATTATACAGCTCGGTAGTAGACCCGTAAAATTTCGCGATAGTTGATAAATACAGATTTTTACAGATATAATACTTTTGCATTAACCGACCAGAAATTCCTTTGATGTCTATTTTGAAATTATTTGTCGATACTTTAAACTGTTAGTTTCCAGAAGGGGGTGGTAATTATTATCTCTCTCTTCGATATAAGTATGAGTATCTAAAAAATTGTAGAATATCATATAGCCGGAGACAATGGGTATATATGTACCCTATTTTCATTTTTCCTAAACTTTCCAAAGCAATAAATTTAAAAGCAGATTGCTAGTTATGTTCATTTTCATCTTTCTTTAAAAAAAAATTACATGAAAGTTTTGTTCGCATTTCGTTCCGAGGTGTTTGGGACATCCTGGCCTTCACAAATCAAATACACAAAATTCAAGGGTAATAACTCAAAATAGACTGACTTGATCTCCAGACTGTTTTACAAAGATACAGGTAGATTTTTAAACAAAATATATACTTTTTTTGGTAAAAAAATTATCATTCCGTATGAAACTAATGTGATTTTGAGATGGACAGTAGCACATTTCTTCGGTGTAATAGTAAATTTGAATTATGGACGTTTCGTACCATGACCAGTTCGTATGCCCAAGACTCATACATTCGTTACATCCCATACATTCGTTACGTCGTATATTTATAGAATTTTTTCGCGCACCCGACTAGATCTATCTTTCCATCTGAGTATCGATACAGTTTTTGCTAAATGATGAAATATATATTTACATTAAAGAAAAAAGATGAAATGCGTAAAAAATAGATACAGTGTGGTTTTAAAATCGTACCTTATTTCAGTATTTCTCTTTTTTTATTGAGATACGTGCTACTTTATGGTAAAATGGATCATTTGCTAATACCAAAACATGATGTTTGCAACCACTTTAGGTTACTCTCGTCTACATTCTTTTGCACACGGGCCAAAGATACTGAAATAAAATACAGTTAAGTTCACCAGTTTTGATCCACCACGCAACAAATCAATCTGGCGAGTGTATGTCTGATTGACGTTTCGCTTAACCCTATCTATATATAAAGTGTCGTTGATCTGATCGAGCTTGCTTTTTTTTCTTACCACTTTGGAAAAACAGTATAAATAAACTGCCGAGCTTCCATCTACTTTCTCAGTTGGATTAGGTGGAAGACATTTGATGAACCTAACTGTAGCATGAAAATTTACCCGGGAAATGACATCAGTTTGATGTTGTAGTCTGACCAATCAGAGGGAACGAATGTATGAGTCCTACGCTCGAGTGATTCAGCTCAACACATACACAAGTAAAAACAAAGTTTAAGTTGTTGTTAGGTTGTTTTTGCCAGATTTTTTCGCGTTTGAGATCTGTAAATATGTCCAATGTCATATTTTTATAAAGTTTGATCAAATCAGCTACCAAGTGATAACTCGCATGCGCAAAGATATGGTGTTAGAGTAACGAATGTAGGGGTCAACAGGCTACTGGTCAGTCAGTTATTACAATATTTTGACCGTTTCGTACCATAGGTTATACAAATTCATACCATAATTGTACCACTTCATAATGCAGTCATACCACTTTGTACCATGTTTTAGGCATCTATGGCATTTTTTTGACTGAAAAACCTCTGTTTTGAGTTTTGACAATGTTGTTCTAAAATCAGGGTATCAGGAGAACTCGTACCCTGGAGAACTCGTACCCCAATCTCAAGGGTACGAGTTCTCCAGAGAAGTCGTACCCTGGGTACGAGTTCTCTGGAGAACTCATACCCCCACTAATAAATATAATGTTAGTTTACCAGCACTCTGTCAACTTTTATTTCTATGCCGTTACTCGATGGGTGAGTGCAACACTATCGTAAGTGCCTATACCTATACTTTGTATAGGCACTTGGGATAGTGTTGCACTCAGCCATCGTACTGTGATGTAGATTTGATGAATTTTTTCTGTGTGTTTTCTCATGCAATGTATGTTGTATTCGATGTAAAAATCGTAAGGAAAACATTTATGAACCATCAAAAGATTGTATTAAACTAAAAAATCATTAGTAGGATTCATTTTTTCTCTCTTCAATTCTTCGGGTAGCCTTCACTTGCATTCAACTTTTGAGTTGATGTTTGATGTTGTTTTGTGTAAGAACGGTCTATGAATCAGTATTTGATTGGATTAGATATTTGTTAAATGGAAGGCGGTGATAAAATGAACACAGATTTGATCAAATTTTCACACCTGATGAAAAGGCAAATTTCCTGAACAAAGAGAGCAAGAAAGGTGTGATTTTCACAATCATAAAATTACTGTAACATAATTGCAATATTCAATATTGAACCCTTAATTCATTTAACACTAGAATCAAAACGGGTGGTAAAGAACAAGATCAATATGCAAAAAAAAATGTAGTTTCTGAGCTTGGATTTACACTATTAAACCTTTCAGAAAAAAATCTTTTCAGAATTTTAGTGAGTCGTCGATGAAGTCCTCTGTATACTTTTGGCGCCAAAAGAGTTTAGCACTTAGGGTAATGATTGGAAAAGTCAGTGACATCATTTGTCCACAATGTTTCAGCAATACAAAAATGCCTCTGTAGAATCGCTTGTAAGTCGAAAATTTCACATAAGCCATCTGAAGAAACTTTCAAAATTGTTTGAAAAGGTGAGAAAACACATGGAAAAAAAAGACCAAATTGGTTATTTGAATTTGCACCTTTTTTCCACAAAGGTTACTTCTTCTTAGTGGTCGAAGTTCAAGATTGTGAAGTAAATGTCTCAGAAAACATGGAAGAAGACTGTGCAATGAAAATGAGAGAAAGAGAGAGCAAGAGAGAATGCAAATATTGCTATATGTGAACTCATAGTCTCTTCAAAATTGAATATATCTGCATACACCAAATTAATATTTGCTACAGACATATTTATTTATCGGACTGAAAGGGCGGAAAAAAAATGTGGGAAAATGAGAAAATGCTAGTTATAGAAGCACCCTCGTCCTTTTTTCCAAAAACACTTTCAAAAGCTATCTCCAACAGGGTGGTACTATTTGAATCCATCAAGTTCAAAGAGTTAGATTTCTTCTTTTAATGTTACATAATAAAGAACCGGTAATAATCATTTAGTCCTTTTCCAACAATGTTTATATAAGTCTCATTCATCGTAAAACCATGCGATTGATTGGTAAACTAAAGGGTTAAAGTGTCCTTTTGAAGAACTATACAGGTTTAATTGCTGGTAAATGGCAAGTGTGCATAATCATGTTTATCACACCTGATATGTGACTTCATTGTACCCGACACCTTTGACTCCTTTAAAAAATATCGGCATACGCCATTAATATTAACGAACCTAAAAATATCTAAACAAGCTTTAAAAATAAAAACAATCTTCGATTCATTAGATGAATCCAGATTATGTAGATCTTACTGATAATTTCATCTTTCTTGAATTTACCTGACCATTTACCTTACTTCCTGATCATTTTAATCCATGAAACATCTGGTAACAAAACTGATATTTTACTACAAATACCCGTTACCAATGCTTGATTATTGTATGACTTACTTGGTCATTTCATAAAGATAAAATGAAAATCATCAATTCACCAAAATCTGAATGATACATAGAGATACAAATTTATTCCCAAAAATATCTGCAGGGTATGAGTTCTCTGGAGAATTCGTACCCAGGGTACGAGTTCTCCAGAAAACTCGTACTCTTCAGATTGGGGTACGAGTTCTCCAGAGTACGAGTTCTCCAGGGTATGAGTTCTCTAGCAACCAAAATCAGACTTGCCTATAGATTTGTTGTGTGGGGTGGCAGATGTCTCACTACTTAGATGATTCCTACAAAGACATTTCACTACCTTAAGGTAGTGAAACGTCATCTATAAATTAATGTTTTATATGCATTATAGTTCTTGATTTTTTCCAATTTGAAAGTTATTTGGATCAGATACATGATCATTTTCAAAGTTCTGAGTACCCAGATGGTGCCTTTTTTTCGTAACAAGTCACAAATACATAAATAGAGGAATAAAAAAAGGGGGATAATTAAATAAATAAATTGATAGACAAATAAATAATTGAATAAATAATATATATAAATAAGTAAGTAAGAAATATATATATTAAAATAAAATTCAGATCATAGTGGAGACCTGAGAATTTCAGAGAGATCTTTTTAACACAGTATTTGTAATTATTATTTGATTGGTATACACGTAAAAAGAATTATTAGACAAAGTGTTATAAATGGCCAGGCTCATATTGTCAGTCGATAAGTATGGTACAGATTAACCCTTTACCAGACAACAAAATTTTAGCCTTGTCCGAATTGAAAGTACTTGCAGAGGACATATATTAGTATAGCTCAGTTGGTGTTTCTTTTCCCAGGGTCGTTAAAAGTCTGCTTTGTGTGGTAATGGGTTAAAACTAAAGGGTGTCGTGAACACTGTACATGTACATTGTGTTATGTACCCTGTGTGGTTACAGCAGATTAAATCTTTACCCCAAAGCCACAACTTTGAAAATGTTGAAAATACCAAATTTGATAGGTCCAAAATTTTGCCATGTGGTAAAGGGATATACCAAATTAATATTAGTGAAAAAGGATGTTAAGCCCCAACCAACTAATCAGTTTTGTGCAATAATGTTTTCTGAAATATATTCAGGCCATAGCCACAGGACATTAATCATTCTTTCTTTTAATCGCTTAAAAACTCTATCATCTAAAAAGACAGCAACTTTGAAGTAACTTCTTGTATCACAACAATATTTTCTATCCGATTCTATTCTATTATTTCTATTAGAATTGTCATCTGCAACATTTTTTTTATTTAGACCAGCCTAAAATGTTTTCCTTTTGGAATGGGTTAAGAAAACAATGTGTGAAAAAAAGAAAATACTTGACACCAACTGCCTTTCTTCATAACATTTGGCTTAATGTAATAACTCATTAATATATATATATGGTACAAAATAGTCATAAATGGAATGGTACCAAATGGTTATGGTACAAAGTGACTGCATACAGTGAATTTTACTCTGTCCTTAGACTCTCTGGGTCAATCTTGCACATCCATGACCAAAACGTTGCACATTTTAATTTGTCTCGTGCAAGTATTTTTTATTTGGACAAGTCTAAAACTGTAATTTAAACGTACTTATTTTATGTTAAATAGCTCTATGCTCAGTTCCTCTTTTTATTTTAACCCTTGAACCCTTTTAATGCACAATTCAGAGTTTAAATGCCTATGAGATAGTAGGCAATACTAGCAGTATGTTAAAGAAAATGTTCAATAAAAAGAGAGAATCATAATTATGTTGTAAATGACAAGATTTAGACCTGTCCAGATTGAAAGCTTTTGCAGATGACAAAGCAAAATACAAATGAAAAGTTGAAATTTAACCCTTTACCAAACAACAAAATTTTAGACTGGTCCAAATTGAAAGCACTTGCAGACAACAAAATAAACGTAACTCAAAAATTGAAATTTGTTTCCAGCAGGGTAGAAAACATTGTGGGAAAAGGAGAAAATGCTGGTTACCAGCATTTTCTCCTTTTCCCACAATGTTTTCAAAAGGCTTCTGACTCAGGGTCATAAAAACCAGGGATTGTTTGGTAAAGGATTAATTATGGAAATGGTAAAAAAAACCTTTATCAAAAGGAGAAAGTCTAGTTACCAGCATTTCTCCTTTCTCAACAGTGTTTTCAATGGTCTTTTCTTCAGGGTCGTTACATCTCGGGATTGTGTGGTAAGGGGTGAAATTGATGGTTGAATGATTTATTCAAGGATTGAAATTTTTATATTAATTTTACAGTTGAAGATTGTATGAGATGCATTAAAATGAAATACCAGATAACACTCTGGGTGACTTTGGAGGAAGAGTTGGCAGTAATGCAGCTCTTTCATGGGAAAGGATGGCCATACATCAAATTTCAAAGTAAGATATAGGGGATATTTGTTTTTTTCAGTGAAAGGTCGAAATTTATTTCATCGAGTGGACACCATTGGTAATATTTTCATGGGTGGCGAAGCCACAAGTGAAAATATTACCAATGGTGTTTATGAGATGAAATAAATTTCGATCTCTCACCGAAAAAATAAATATTCTATTTATTTCATGCTTTTGACCCTTTCTGGGAGGAGCTTTATCAAAATCCAGTACAATTCTTTTCTGTTATTCCCCGTGGCGTACCCTTCCCACATAGCAATGCATTACAATATTACGTCAAGCGTGAGTAATGCAAGGTATATGACATCATTTTTCCCATCTGAATGTGAGGTACGCGCAATTTACCTTTGCAACAATTTGAAAATTGGTATTTTCACTGGTGCTATTTCTCGGTATCCTACCGGAAAGCATGAAATAATTCTAGGATATTTTATGCACATGCAGGGATGTGCAACTTGGGAATTTTCCCAATTGCCCATGGACAAGTTGGACTTGTCAGAATTTAAAGTTTACTTGTTCTTTTTCCCCAGACAGCAACTGCATGTAGTAAGAGGCCTCACACAGGGTCAATACATTTAGTTTATACCTTGAAGGTGTTTATTTCAACACAGGTTATGCAAAACTTGGAAAAAATAGAGCATTTGAGGATCTCCATTGATGTAAATATGAAATTTCCATATCTGGTTTGGCTAAAAAATTCACCTGCCCGTGGACAAGTGCTCTGGAAAAATTCACTTGTCCGCAGGCAAAAAGTTCCAAGTTGGGCATAGGAATTCCACTCCCCTGACATGTATAAATTCCTTTTATGTACATGTATAAATTCTTTTTTTGTATAAAGGGTACATGATTGATTGATGAATTTAATGGTACATGATTGATTGATGAATTATTTCCATTATGCCCCATTCCATCAACCCTGTACAAAGTCACCCCTTATATAAAGGACCCTGTTTAAAAAATTCTTTTGAAAACACTGTACATAGGAAAAAGAGAGTGCTGGTAATTAAAGACAGATCCAATCATTTTAGCTATATTGGATACGCACATGCAGCTTTTCTAATTTTACGAAATCAAACATCTTAAATCGTATACAAGAGCATAAAAGCCCTCAATCTGGAGGCATTACAATGAGGCATATGACTGTGTTTTTTGCTTAACCTATTACCACACAATCCCTATTTTTGACTACCCAAAGAAAGAAGCCTTTTGAAAACCGTGTTTATTTTGTCTTGTGCAACTGCTTTCAATTTGGATAAACCTAAAATATTGAAATATTGTCATTTGATAATGAGTTACTGGTTGTTACCAAACAACATAATTTTAGACTAGTCCAAATTGAAAGCATTTGCAGATGACAAAATAAATGGAACTCAAAAATTGAAATTTGTTTCCAGCAGGGTGGAAAACATCGGGAAAAGGAGAAAATGCTGGTTTCTCCTTTTCCCACAGTGTTTTCAGAAGGCTTCTATATCAGGGTCGTAAAAAAACAGGGATTGTTTGGTAAAGGATTAACTCTTCTTTGGGAGACAGACTTTTGGACTAGTCAGAAACAAAAGCATTTGGAGGCATTTGAATTTAGGTCAAATGATTGTATTTGGCTTCTATTGGATCGAAAACATTGTTGGAAATAAAGAAAATGCTAGTTATCAGCATTTTCTTCCTTTCTCACAATGTTTGTAAGAGCTTTCTCCTTTGGCGTCATTAAAACTCTGGATTGAATGGTAAAGGCTTGATAGAGTGGTTTCTTCTAAAGCTGAAGTTGTTTGACCTATGATGCACACAATTCAGTTATACATTTATGTGGTCAAGTAGAAAAAGAGCAACCTATCCCCCATGGGAAACCTTTGAAAACCAAGAAACTGCAGTCTAGTGTTGGCAGCCACATGCTGTTTTTTTTTTCCTTTTTTTTTTTATATGGTATAGAGTGAACAGACATTGAATGAACTTCATTTTGAAAATGGATCAACTGATTCTTGAAAATACTCCTATTTGTGGCTGTGAGATATACACCCATGATAGGTTCACAGGCTTATATTGAAGTATTTTCTAAATTTAAAAGTAAGACAACTTCTGATAGGCTAAACCCAATGATTCAGCCAATCAGAAATCATGTTACATTCAAACTTAGACAATGTTGAAGAATCAGACAAAGAATCTTCATTAGAAATGATTGGTGAATATGGACTATGTTTGAATTTTGCAGATACTGAAGATAAGGGACTCTTCACCTCAGAAGATATTACGCCAGCAGTAGCACCATCAGAACAGTATGGCACCATGACAAGTCTCTTGTCACAAACAAATATCCCTAGACAAGATATTCGAGATGATAACAGGGAAACAGCTGATCACACTGTTTACAATATCTCTCAGTCTGTTACCACAGAATCAGGTCTAAACTCTGCATCACAACAAGGGTCAATGCACACAGCAGACAGTGTGCAAGTCTGTGGTTCTAATGCGGTACAACATGAAGAAATTGAAGTAACTTACCTCCTGTCAGATGGTACTACTGTTTCTGTAGAATCTCTGACTGAGGTACAAGGTAGTGAACCAAATGAAATGATTACTGAAGAAGTTATTTCTACAGAAACATGTAATCTAGGTGAAACAAGACCACTTTATGAGCCTTTAAAAAATGAGACTGAGGTGAACACGACTGTAGGTGATGTATTGTCTGGAAATACATCAAGATCTGATCAAGTGAATGGTGGAAGGGAAGGTTTAATATCTAAAAATGATATTATATATGAACTTGCTCTAGATTTGAAGTCCTTTCAGAATTGTTACTCAAATGGAATCAGTAGAAAAGGAAATTCTTTCTTATCTAGTGAAGAGAGAAACCCTTCTTCCATCCTAAGAAAACAAGAAAAAGAAAACAGAAGTGATATATCAGTATCTGAAAATATGACCAGGAAGACTAAGAAAAAGTCTCAAAAGGCTGGAAGGCGAGTGAAGTCAGTTAAAGGCAGAGTTGCAGTTCCTTTGAAAGAACACTTGGATTCAATAAATAAAATGTCTCTTGTTATATCGAAGGAAACAGCAGGAATGAACAAGAGTGTGTGTTGTATGTGTAATGAGGAATTTGATGATTTACGTACATTTGAAGCTCATGCTGATGTTTGTCTTGCAGAACTGATACATAGAAGTGATAGTACACTGTACAAGTGCAGGAACTGTAAAGCGGGTTTTAGACAGGCTTCTACACTTCTACGTCATAGATTGTCACAGGTGTGCCAACCAGGCACATTACAGAAGATAGGGGAATTTCTCACATGTAGACATTGTGGTAAATTGTTCAAAAGTACACGACTCACTGATTACACAATTCATTTATTAAAGCATCGAAAAGAACGAGCTCATGTGTGTGACCTGTGTGGAAAGGCTTTTCTACGAGCCAATACTCTGCGAGATCACAAAAGAAGTCACACTGGTGAGACACCGTACAAGTGCCGGTACTGCTGTCTTGGATTTACATCAGGTACTTTCCTCAACTTTCCTTACCCTTTACCAAACAACAAAATTTTAGGCTGGTCCAAATCAAAAGCACCTGCAGGAGACAAAATAAACAAAGCTCAAAAATTGAAATTTGTTTCCAGCAGAGTAGAAAACATTGTGGAAAAAGGAGAAAATGCTGGTTACCAGCATTTTCCCCTTTTCCCGAAATGTTTTCAAAAGGCTTATATCTTAGGATAATAAAAACTGGGGATTGTTTCGTAACGAGTTAACCCTTCACCACACAATTATGGCTTTTAAAGACCTTGAACAAGAGAGGTTTTGAAAACATTGTAGGAAATGGACCATTTTCTCCTTTCCCAATAATGCTTTCTACCCTTCCAGAGACAAATTTCAGTGTTTGATGTCTGATGTCAGCTGAAGGTTCTTGCAGAAAATAAAGGAATTGTGGCTGAAATGACCATATTTGTCTTTGATAGGTTTTTTTCAAATTCTTCTTACCTCGGTTGCCTTAAAACTTGGAATTGTGTATCAATCATCAGTCAAAATTTTGTCATTTGATATAGAATTAACCCCCTCCCGCACAATGAGAACTTTAAGGCCCCTGGGAAAGAAGCCTTTTGAAAACATTGTGGGAATGTCTCCTTTTCTCACAATATTTTCTTTCCTGTCAAGGAAAGACTGCACCATTTGAGCCACATTGAAATTGTCATCTGCAAATGCTTTCAATTTCGACAAGGCTAAATTGTTTTCATCTGGTAATGGGTTAAGTCCATACCACACAATCCCGACTTTTAACGACCCCGAGAAGGAAAGCTTTTAAAAACATTATGGGAAAAGGAGAAAATGCTGGTAACAGCTCATTCTCTTTTTCCAACAATGCTTTTTACCCTACCCAAATCGAATTTCAATTTTTGATTTACATCTAATTTGTTGTCTGGAAATGCTTTCAGTTTGGACTAATCCAAAATTTTGTCGTTTGGTAAAGAGTTAAAGAAGCAACATTGCATAATTTTTGACACCCGACGATAGATCGTAATATCTGTATGATATATATCCAGCTGAATAATCACAATTTTAGCAATGTTATGGTTCGTGTGAAGTCTACATGTGTCTTATAGGAGGTCATCAATGAAATCCCAGATTTTGAATCACAAAGGTAGGGGAGCGTCTTATAAGCGAAAGCATCTTATAGTCGAGCATATACGGTTAACCATGCCGCTGCAAAAGGGGTTTAGTGCATCTCAATTATTGCATAATTATGGAGCTATAAAAACCAGCAGCCCAATCATGAGGTAGAATGGTCCAAGGACATTGTAGAAATTTACAAAAAGCAAAGAGTTAGCACACATGTGCATAGGCTGACCGGAGTCATTACTTTTTGCAGATACATTAACCCTTTACCACAAAATGACAACTTTTAACATACCCCGAGGAAGAAGCTTTTTGAAAACATTGTGGGGAAAAAGAGAAACTGCTGGTAACCAGCACTTTCTCCTTTTCCCACAAAGTTTTCTTCTCAGTCAAAGCATAAATGCAACATTTAAGCCACTTTGAAATTGTCCTCTGCAAATGCTTTGAATTTGGATAGGTCGAAAAATTTTGCTGTGTGGTGATGGGTTAAAACCTCTTGTCACATAGCATGGCTTATATTAATTTGTTTTTATTGTAATGTTTATAAATGTTTCTAGCTGCAGGGAGAGTTAACCATGAAAAGACGAACCATTTGCCAATTCCAAAGCGCTGCGTTTGTGAAAAATGTGGAGCTTCATTTAAATTCTCCAAGGGGCTGTATGGACACATCAGGGAAGTGCACAATGCCGAATACACATTTAAATGTGAACACTGCAACAGAGTTTTCAAACGACGGGGAACACTAAATCGGCATATGAAGCAGCATACAAGTACAAAAGACAAAGTCTGCCATGTGTGCGGAAAAGCCTTTCTCCAGAAAACAGATTTGAATCTACATCTGAAGCGGCACAAGAACGAGAGATCTTTGTTTTGTAAGGAGTGTGGGAAAGGGTTTTATACTCGACAAACACTGGATAATCATCTAAGAACCCATACTGGAGAAAAACCCTTCCAGTGCTCCGGGTGTAGTTATAAATGTAACAACGGAGGCAATTTGAGCAAGCACATGCGTGCCAGACACCCAGAACTTCTGATTCAAACTTAGTGTTTACATAATATGAGCCCTGCTCTGGTAAAAGGGGGGCTTAACTCATTACCAAACAACAATATTTAAGGCTTGTCCAAATCAAAAGCATTTGTAGACAACATGATGATAGTGACTGAAAATTTGAAATTTGCTTTGTGAAGGGTAGAAAACATTGTGGGAAACAGAGAAAATGCTGGTTTCCTTTTCCTACAATGTTTTCTAGAGGCTTCTTTCTCAGAGTCATCAAAAGTAGGGATTGTATCATAATTAATGGGTCAACCCTATACCAAACAACAAGAAATAAACTTGTCCAAATTGAAAACATTTTCAGATGATAAAATAAATGTGGCTCTAAAATTGATACTTGACTTTAGAAGAGTAGAAAACATTGTGGGAAAAGGAGAAAAAACCATCATTTTCTCCTTTTCCTACATTGTTTTCAGAAAACTTCTTCCTCTGGGTTGTAAAAACCAGGGATTGTTTCGGAAAGGGTTAATGCATGTCATTGATGCATTGTATCAAGCATTGGTAAGCAAATCATTACATGATTATGGATCCATAAAATCCATTTTGTCTAATAATGGATAGTCTTATGGTAGAATGGTCCTTTGACATACGGAAAAATGACAAAAAGCAAAAAGTTTGACCCATGTCAGCTTGAGCAGACTGCACAGGCTGACATAGGTCAATACTCTTTGTAGTTGCAATAAGCCCTCTTCTTACACAACTTTGCTTGGATAGTTTTTGTCAAAATTGGACTGGGTGTGAATTTAAGCTTTCTGTTTGCCAAATATGAGTCGTATTTTGTCAGTTTACCAATCGGAACACTTGTAAATCTATTATATTGTAGGAGGAGGATCGATCTCTAAGTTGTTATAACTTGTGACCCAACCCCATTTCCATGTAAACTTGAGGGAAAATAAATATGTTTAACTATTTAACTCTTTCCCACACAATCGGGACTTTTGACAACCCTGGAGTAGAGGGCTATTATAAAAAGTGGGAAAAGGAGGAAATGCTGGTAACCAGCATTTTCTACTTTTCCCACAATGTTTTCTACCCTATCCAAAACAAATTTCAATTTTTCAGTCACAGTGATTTCGTCATCTGCAAATGCTTTCAATTTGGACCAGTCTGTAATTTTGTCGTATGGTAAAGTGATAATGTATTCTGGGAGAACAAATTCTATCCAGGACAGTGTAAAACTCCTGTATAAGAGCAGAATAACAATAGATTTCAATTAGAAGTACTTGTATATTCTTTGTGTTTCTCTTGATTTTTTCTTCCAGTGCCCCAGGGGAAAAAAAGGGGGCTTTTGTGGATGATACAGATCAAGATCAGACTTCACATCTCATCCAGTTTTTTGCTATCAAAAATCATTTTGAGTTTCAGATGAATGTATTTGAGTCATTGAAGGAGATCAAGTATAGTAATTGAATGACTGATTGGTGTTTTACGCTGTTAACGCTTAACAATATCATTTAAATCTCATTGTGGTGGCCAGTGCACCTATCCATGCTTTTCTGGAGTATCTTGAGCCCATACTTTGCATAATATTCTTTCCAAGTGTCTAACTGCTTTCCCAAAGTAAAATTAAGTGATAGTGAGTTGAAAGAGTTAACAATTTAGCAGATAAGAATATTTCAGCTAAAAGCATTTGCTAGAGATATATATCAAATGTTACTTAATCAGAGCTCCAAATAAGGGGAAGTGATGGTACTCTAAATCCATTGTTATACTTCCAAACCCTATGTCGTGGGTACTCATTAAAATCGTCTCAATGAGACGATT
Organism: Tridacna crocea; assembly: GCA_943736015.1. Classification (NCBI taxonomy): domain Eukaryota; kingdom Metazoa; phylum Mollusca; class Bivalvia; order Cardiida; family Cardiidae; genus Tridacna; species Tridacna crocea. The sequence goes on from OX031064.1 coordinate 45,728,001, forward strand.
CTAATGAGTACTCACAAAAAACAGTTTAGTGGAGAATAATTAATATTTTCAATTTTGAAATGAAAATCACTTCCTCTATCTGGAGGTCTGCTTAACCCATTACCACACAATCCCTACTTTTGACGACCCTGAGAAAGAAGCCTTGAGAAAACATTTCCCACAATGTTTTCTATACTTTACTAAACAAATTTCAAATTCTCAGTCACTTTTATGTTGTAGTCTGCAAATGCTTTCAATTTGGACAAGCCTAAAAGTTTGTTGTTTGGTAATGAGTTAATATATGACATTTGCCACAACATTCACTAAAGGGTTCTCTCTCTCAAAGTTTCATGGCAATGTGCCTCAGGAAGAACACGGTTTATTTTTTCACATAGAACACAGGGATTACATATTAACTCTTTACCGCAAAATCAAAAGTTTTAACAGTCCCAGAAAGAAGGCTTTTGAAAGTATATACTCCGAAGTTTTAATGACACAGAGGAAGATGGCTTTTGAAAAAAAAGAGGCAGAAAAAGATAAAATGCTGCTTAACCTACTGGCACAGAATCCTCGGATACATAAGTTTTAAGAAATGAGAGTTTATTTATGGTACATTCGCACGCCACTCGTATCTGTTTTGGAATTAGTTGCCAGTCATCCAGAACCAGGTTTTCTCCATTGTGATTCATCACCATACATTGTTTGCTGGTTTTTCTCAGCATGTTCAGTGTGAAAAATCGCTGTCTGCATCGCCCATGGACTGAAAGATAAAGAATAAGAGGGCCATCATGGCCCTGTATCGCTTTACTGGCTTTTTATCCCTTTACCACACAAACTTAAGTGTTGATGACCCTGAAAGAGAAGGCTTCAAAAGCACTGAACATTTTCTAGCAATACAAGTAGGTTTATTCATTGGCATGAAAGGTAAAGTTCTTGGGGAAAAAAAATGAATGGTAGAAAGCTTACTTTGAAATTAGTTTTCCATCCATGTGACTATGACAATTAGCTTCAAAATGAATTACTCTCCATGAAAATAGAATATTTTCTATCAAAAACCTTAAATACTTAGCTTCAATCATGTATCACTGCAGTTTGATGATCAAGGGAGGTAAATAGTAAAAACTTTGTCTTGTAATAGGATTTATTTTCCTTCATTTAAATACTTGTAATCCCTGGGATGGAGCGAATTTGACCCAAGGCCTATGATATGAAGAAACTTAAAGGTCCATTAGATAAAGCTACATGCCAAAATCAGTTGCACCGGTCCATATGATTTCAAAGAAGGAGATTTTTTTAAAAAAAATCATTATTTTTCACTTTTGTTGCCATGGCAACCAGAGTTTTGTAAGGAAACAATTTTTTTCAACAAATTCTGAAGAGGACCATAACAGAATAATTTCTGTGAAGTTTCATCAAATTTGGATGGGTAGTTTCAAAGAAGATGTTTGAAATAAAAGTTAATGTAGGCACAGACAGACGCACGACGGGACACAGGGCACATAGAATTTTGACATTTGGTAAAGAGTTAAGAAACTGGCAGAGCTGGGGATTTAAAACCACTACCCTGATCACAATATAATTGACCCTAAATCTGGCAAAAATGCCTAAATACATCTCCATGATGCATGATGCCAAGCACGTCATAACATGATTATGGACCCCCTGAAATCTATTTTCTTTAACTGAAACATAAGAAAGACTGGTCCTCTTACACGCAGAAAATTCAAGGATAGCAAAAACTTTTGGCCTATGCAGACTGACAGGGGTCTAAACTCTTTGCAGGTTCTTTAAACACCCTTTCCATAAGGTATAACTCAATTTCACTTATAGAAGAGTATCTCCTCTAATCCATAGCCCTGGGCCTGTATTCACCAACCATTCTTGAGAATATTCTTAGTCTTATCCTCAAAGGTTTTCCAAATTTGTAAGTAACACAACTTCTGATTGGCTAAACCGATTGGCCAAACTGAATGGTTTAGCCAATCAGAAGTTGTGTTACTTACAAATGTAGAAAAGTCTGGAGAATAAAACAAAGATCGTTCTTAAGATTGGTTGGTGACTACAGGCCCTTGTAGCTCTGCTGGTAGCATACACGACTTACAAACATTGGGAAGTCACTAGTTTGATCCCTGGCTCAGCCAATTTCTTTCCAAAGATTTATGATATTCAGTGTTACAGGATTCATTTGTCTGTCACTGCTGATTATTGATTATGAGGGAAAGCAGCCAGTGGCTTGGATAGGATGAGTGCAAAGAACATGCACTGGTAAAAGAAACCACAGGAAAATATGGATAAGTGCACTGGTCGCTTGATACAACTGAAATGATGTTTAAAACGGCTTTAACTCATTACCACACAAGAAAATTTTAGACTGGTCCAAATTGAAAGCATTTGCAGACGACAAAATAAAGGTGACTGAAAATTAGAAATTTGTTATGGGAAGGGTAGAAAACACTGTGGGAAAAGGAGAAAATGCTGGTTACCAGCATTTTCTCTTTTTCCCACAGTGTTTTCTAAAGGCTTCTATCTCAGGGGCCTCAAAAGCAGGAATTGTGCGGTAATGGGTTAAATCTATACCAAACAACAAAATTTTGGATTGGTCCAAACAGAAAGCACTTGCGCAACAAATTAAACGCAACTCAGAAATTGATATTTGTTTCCAACAGGGTAGAAAACATTGTGGGAAAAGGAGAAAAGGCTGGTTACCAGCATTTTCTCCATTTCCCACAATGTTTTTTAAAAACTTCTATCTTGGGTTCGTAAAAACCAGGGATTGATTGGTAAAGGGTTAAACACTTACAGTCAATCAATCAGTCTCCACTAACCTGTGTTGCCAATTTTGAAGCAATCAGTGTCACCTGATTTACACACAGCTTCGTTGATGTATCTGGGAAAGAAGTCCGACTGTAACTTGGTGGTAGCTGCGCAGCTTGAGCAAAGGTGTACATACTGTCTGTCATCCGTTAAAGATCCTTTCAACTGGCAGAACTGCTCCTGTGTTGTTGAGCCTTAAAGAGAGGAAGATTGCAGGTCTTTTGAACCTTTTGCCACACAATGTGGCCTTTTGAAAACATTGTGGGAAAAGGAGAAAATGCTGGTAACCAGCATTTTCTCCTTTTTCCACAATGTTTTCTAACCTACATGTATCAAAGATGGAAATTATTGATTGAGTGACATTAATGTTGTTGCGTATAATTTAGTCAAGCTTATAATTTGGTCAAGCCCAGAAGGTAACCAGCATTTTCTCCTTTTCCACATTGTTTTCTACCCTATCAAAGATGGAAATTATCGTTCGAGTGACATTTATGTTGTTGTGTGAAAAAAGCTTAAAATTTGGTCAAGCCCAGAATTTGTCCCTTGGTTTGTTCACAGTACTGAATACTGTTTTGGCAGGAACAGTTCACAAACAAAATACTGACCTCAGAGCTCTGTAGACTTCATAGTCTGATCTTTATCAAGTACCGGTAATCTATCCGCTACGTGCAAAAATATAGATAAAATTTGTTATTCCTCACACTACCACACTAGCCTGGCACTCAGACCCTTTTTAATCCATTACCATACGACAGTATTTTAGACTGGTCCAAATTAAAAGCATTTGCAGACGACAAAATAAAAGTGACTTAAAATTTGGAATTTGTTTTGTGAAGGGTAGGAAGCATTGTGGGAAAAGGAGAAAATGCTGGTTACCGGCATTTTTCCTTTTCCCACAATGTTTTCTAAAGGCTTCTTTCTCAGGGGCGTCAAAAGTAGGGATTGTATGGTAATGGGTTAAGTCATTCTAATAAACAAGTTATAAACAGCAAAATCACAGAATATGTGTTGTTATTTGCCCTTCTTCTGAAATACAGACATTCAGAACAGAGTGTTTTGTTTTGCAGTTTTACTTAATGATCTGGATTTAATGAAAATGCCGTATTTGACTCTTTATGAAACAACAAAATTATAAACTGGTCCAAATTGAAAAAAGGACTTGCAGACGACAAACATAACTCAAAAATTGAGTTTTGTTTCTGCAGCAAGGTGAAAAACATTGTGGAAGAAGGAGAAAATGCTGCATTTTCTCCTTTTCCCACAACGTTTTCTAAAGGCTTCTATCTCAGGGTTGTAAAAACCAGGGATTGTGTGGTAAAGGGTTAACAGACTGATAGCAGTCTAACCCCGCCTTATTATTTAACCTTTTTTGAACCATGGACCAAATAATCAAATCTTATGTTCACCTTTTTGAGGACACTAGAAGACATATTGAATGTATGTAAAATGATACGATATGTCTAAAGAAAGTTGGCAAACAATGGTAGACAAATAAAAAATGCTGGTTACTAGACTGGTCCTGATCAACACTGCTCATAAGAGCACTGAAGCTTGGTTGGTTAACTCTTTATCAAGCAACACAATTTTAGACTGATTCAAATTGGAAGCATTTGCAGATGACAAAATTAATGTGACTCAAAAGTTTAAATTTGGTTTGGGAAGGATAGAAAACATTGAGGGAAAAGGAGAAAATGCTGGTTACCAGCATTTTCTCCTTTTCCCTCAATGTTTTCTATAGGCTTCTTTCTCAGGGTTCTCAAAAGTAGGGATTGTGTGGTAATGGGTTAAGCACTCAAGGGGTTAAACTTGAAAGAATGTACACACTGCAAAAGCCTTGAGGTTGAAGAACTACCTGGTGCCATTTCAAATTTTTGATTTACCAAACCAGAGAAAAAGAGCATGTCTCCAGGAAGAAAGATCTGAAGAAATGTTACAAACAACATGAGTACCACATGCAGGTGCCATTGCTGGGCTTCAGAATCGAGAGAGATTAGTATAAGTTGTCAGAGCTTGTTTCTCAAGACATGTAAAATAAATATGTTTAAACTAAACTAGTTGACTGATTTTCAGTGACAATTCAAAGTCAAAAAAGGGGATAACAGTGTGAAAAATATTCTCTGATGGTTACATGCCCATATTGAAAAGGTTTCTCTTTAGATAGTGAGTACCATGTCGAAGTCTGAAGTAAATGTTTTCAGTAATGATAGAGACATTATAAAATGTTAAAGTTGTGAAAATGTCCAAGTTTATGCTTGACACCAAAATTGACGATAATGACAACACTTTAACATTTTCTTCAAAAACAGCTAAGCTAAAAGTAAAGTGGTCAAAAACACCATTAAATTCTTTCGACAATACTTATGGTTCTATTTAAAGTTCTTAACTTTTACCATCAGCATTTCTTTTCCTCCGACTGTGAAATGTGCCAGCTAATCTAACCAGATGGTCTGGATCTACAGTTGTTTTTACATCTCTCAGGACTTGGACCAAGTCAGATTGTATCAACCCATTTGTTCCCTTCAATACAAATATTGCTGTACTCTTATACAGTGCACAAATTTTATGTGCACGCATTTCAAGAAAACAATTCTTCAACCCTAAGAGTTAAATATACATTTTCACGAACAAGAGGGACATGATGGCCCTGTATCGCTCCACTGGCTTTTTAACCCTTTTACCACACAAATCCAAAAGTTAATGATACTGAAAGAGGAGGTTTTCACAAACATTGTGAGAAAAGGACAACATGTCAGCCAGTATTTACTCCTTTTCCCGCTAAGTTTCCTAACCTATCAAGGACAGAAATAGTTATTTAAGATATGGTCATGGACTGATGCACGGATAGACACATGACGAACACCGGGCCATTATATAAGCCCACTGGCCACGGAAAGTGGAGCTAAAAATGAAAAGAGCATAATCTCGGCAATGCTTTGAGAAAGGGGGGGGGAGGTTTACTCTTTACACACAACACAATGCTGAGTTTAGCCCTTTACAGGATGACAAAATTTTAGTCTTGTCCAAATTTAAAGCATTTACAGATGACAATTTCAAGGTGGTTCAAATGGTGCAGTTTTTCTTTGATAGGTTTGAAAATATTGTGGGAAAAGGAGAAAATGCTTGTTATCAGTATTTTCTTCTTTTCTCACAATGTTTTCAAAAGGCTTCTTTTCAGGGTCATTAACAGTCAACATTGTGCAGTAAATGGTTAAACGACCTTATAAGGAAAAGGCCTTTTGAAAGCTTGTGTGAAAACAGGAAAATGTTGATAACTAGCATTTTCCCCCCTTTTAAACAATATCTAACCTTTTCCCCATTTTCAACAATATTTAGATCGGTCTGATTTTATCTCAAAACTTCTCTCATGTTTGGTCCAACAGATAAAATGAAAATCCTTCTAATTTTTAATAAAACATAGTTTCAACCCTCCAAAGAAATTATTGAGATTAAATATTTTACCCCAAAAGAGTTGAACATTTCTGATACATTTCAAAATTGCAAACAATTCAGTGTTACATTAAATCATGTAATGATGGTTTGCAAAATCATGGGTTATCAACACTTACATGCAAATATTTATTCAGCTCAGCTAGACTTTTCTGTACATCAGGGTCCATGGTGCTTGATGTAAGTGACACCATAGGATCTTCAGATACTCCTGTACTGGTCGAGCTACCCAAATCTCCAGCTGTGAAGGAAGAAGGCTTTGAAGTTGTTGTTGACCCATATCTTATTGGCATTGAATCTGTTTTTGTGGATGAAGCCCCGGTAATTGATGATGACATAGTCAACTGACTTGACAAAGATTCAGTTGGAATTTGAATTGTTGTTGTCTTCAGAGAAGAATGTGACTCTGTTGTATCTTTTGGTCTTGTAGTTGATGTTACTTTTGAATCTGTAGCTGATTTTATGTTTGCAGTTTTTCCTTGGTCCAAATATATTACATTAGGTGAAGGTTTGTTTGTTGTTGTTCGTTTCTCAGTCACAGTGGCATACTCTTTGGTGCCAAAACTCTTTCCACTATTGTCAGTTAGGTTATCCAGGTCAGTGGCTGATCCTGTGTCTGTACTGTTTATGACATACATACCCATTTCTGGATGCCCATTATCTGTGTTACTTGTATTCAACAAGTAAAATTTCAACTTGTTTAAGTCTTCCATTAGAACACTCTTTGCAATGTAGTTCTCGTACACAGACATTGGTTCCGTAACATATATAGCCTTGAAAGAGAAAAAGACTAAGTTCAAATTCACAAATACAAATAAATTTGGTAATACCTATTCTACAATGAATACTTATTTACCGAAATCAATGTTATAGATCTACTCATGTAGTCCTTTGACATATAGAAAATTTACAAATAGCAAAAGCTTAGGACCCAATTCAGCCTAAGCAGACTACATAGGCTGACACAGATTGATACCTTTTACAGATGTATTAAACCCTTTCCCAAACGACAAATTTTGGACCCTTCCAAACTGAAAGAGTTTGCAGACAACAATTTTAGATTTTGAGAAAATGGCAGAAAGTTCTCAAAAAGAGTAGAAAACATTGTGGGAAAAGGAGAAATTGCTCGTTACGAGCAATTTCTCCTTTTCCCACGGTGTTTTCAAAACACTTGTACTGCAGACACGTAAAAACCAGAGCTTGTTTGGGAAAGAGTTAAACCCTTTACCCCCATAAGGCATTTCTATGGTATCTCTAACTGACCCTAAATAACAGCAAGGATGAAGCTGTTTCTTATGTGTATATGACACCTTTTGATAGCATAGAAAACATTGTGACAAAAGGTGAAAATGCTCATCACGAGCAATTTCGCCTTTTGCCACAATGTTTTCCAAAGGCTCCTACAAGCAATGGGAAGAAATGAGTATCTATGAAGTAAAGGGTTAAACCCCTCTTCAAAGGTGGCCCAAATCCTATAATGGGGGCATAAAATAGCTACTGAGCTACAAAGTAACATTGTTCTCAACTTCTGAGAGAAACAGCATCAAAGCTACACAATGTATATTGACACCATGAAATAGTAATTGAAAGGAGAAAATGCTGGTTACCAGCATTTTCTCCTTTTCCCACAATGTTTTCTAAAGACTTCTTTCTCAGGGTCATCAAAAGTAGGGATTGTGTGGTAATGGGATAAAACAGCCACTGATCTACAGTACCAAACAGCCACTAAGCTGAACAGATACCACTTTCTTCTGAGTCAGTCAACCACTGGATTACCACATGTGACATTATTCTTTATGAAATAGTCCCTGATTTTGGGTCTAATATTATATGTTTTGACACTAATAGGTTCCAAAATATTTCTACATTTAAAAAATGGATAAAAAAAAAAATTACTTGAGAGGGATCGGTAATCATTAGCATGTTGGGAAAATTTTCAAGGGCTTCCTCTTGAGTAGCTGCCATGTAGTCGTGAAGATAGTTACCTCCCTTGTTTTCCATCAGCTGTCGCATCTGGCTATCTGAGAGATGTACCACCCTGTATGCAAAATAGGAAAAATGTGTTACAATTTTTTTGGCAAATTTTTATCAACTCTTTACCTGCTAAATACCGGTAGGCCTAAAAATAATGAAACTTACTGGTCAACAGTAAAAATGCAAGTTTTGCTATTTCAATGTTAATTTTGGGGGGAAAATAAGACCTTTTGCAAACAGTGTATATCGAAGATCAGGCTGCTCATTCTGTGTAGTCTGATCTTGATCTACACTATTGTTAAAAGGTACTTGAGTCAGGTTTTGCAGCCTAAGATTTGAAATGTGGATGCTTATTCATACTGGAAAACTGATATCCGAACTAATAGACTAAAAGACTGCAACCATGTTTCTGTACTTCTGAAATATTTTGTATGCAGGAAGGTAGAAGAACTGGGCTCTTTGGCTTAACTCTTTACCAAACGACAAAATTTAAGACTTGTCCAAATTGAAAGCATTTGCAGACGACAATTCTAATGTGCCTTAAATGATGAAATATGTCTTCAATAGGGTAGAAAACATTGTGGGAAAAGGAGAAAATGCTGGTTACCAGCATTTTCTCCTGTTCCCACAATGTTTTCAAAAAGGTTTCTGTCTAAGGGTCATTAAAAGTCCAGGCTGTGTGGTAAAGGTTTAAAGTAGTTGAGGTGTTAGATTCAAAATAAGTGGCACCTAAGATCTGTTCCCACAGCAGGAACTGGTCAGACAGGCGTGAACAGCTACATTTTAGACTGGTCCAAATTCAAACTATTTGCAGACTGAAATTTAAATGTGGTTCAAGTGATCATAACTGGTTTTGATGGGACAGAAAACAAAATGGTTACCAGCTTTTTTCTCCTTTTCCCATTATGTTTTCAAAAGCCTTCTTTGTTAAGGTAATCAAAACTCGAGATTGGTAAGCGAGTGTTTTAGATTTAAAACGCATGATTGTCTGATAAAAGACTACCCTTGCACTTACCGCATTGCTGGCAGAACAAGAGCATGATTGCAAGCCATGATACTAGCATTTAATTGGAGGGAGATGATCGGAACATCCGGTGGAAGGCTTGTATTTGCGTCTGCATCTCTTTTCTCACGTGGTACAACCCTGGGATCTAAAAACCAATCAAATCTACAAATGAGTTCTATGCTGAACTTTGAAAATACCATATAGCCTAGTCATCAAAAGATATGCCTGTCTGGCTGAGTCTAAACTTGTTTGCCTGCCCGGTTTAGGCAGACTTTCTTTCCGGCGTATTTTTGCCTCTCACCTCTGCTGAGGAATGTGAGAAAAGTAGTCGGTGGCTTTGGAAAGAAAGTAGTGTTAGTACTGGTATGAGAAAGCCAGGAAACACATGTGTGTCACCGACCGCCATGATATGACCTTGGTTGTTAAAGTGGCATTAAAGCCCAACACAACCAACCAACCAACTAAACTTGTCCCTCAGTAAGTTTGTCTTTCAGTTATTACCGGTATTGGCCTACTTTTCAGCCCAAGAGCTTCCAGATAGTGAGGAACATAAATAATGAAATTTCATGGCTTTGAGGCTAGAATATGTCGAGAGTAACCCTCTGTGTGGATGCTAAGTTAGGCCAGCTCAAGCCTTTGAAACTTTCCCAAACCACAAAATCCTAGACTTTTCCAAACTGCAACCATTTTGCAGATGACAAAATAAAATGAGACTCAGAAATTGAGATTTGCTTTGGAAAGGACAGAGAACATAGACAAAGCTTTAAAAAGGCTTTTTTCCCACAATGCTTGCAATAGGCTTCTTTCTCAAGGTCTATAAAAATCAGAATTGTCTGGTACAGGGTTAAACTCGCAGACAAAAGCAAACAAGATGGTTCTGTAATGATCAGCCAAGAATAGCAAAAAGGCAAAGATAATGATACAAATTATGTAAAAAGCAGACACAAAGTGAACGAAAATTATCAAAAATACTTCTAGAATCTAATTAATTTTACCTTCTTGAAGCAGTCTGCACAGACATAAATAATTAGAGAATGATATCACAAATATGATTCCAAAAACTTTGATCATTTTTGTGTATAAATATCCAATTGAACTGTTTGTTTTCTCTGTTACATTTTATCTTTAAATTAAATGTTTATAGTTTATATTACATCTAAATTGATATTAAAAGTAATAGGTTCTTCCTCATATGCTTCTGTACTCTGACCCAATACACACTGTCCCTCAACAAGAACAGCCTTTGTCATTCTGGTATTTTACTCTGATTACCGTTAAAGCTCTATGTATCTGTTCTGAAGTTTTTATCACATCCTAGGAATCAAAACATTGATAGTGTACCCTTACAAGGAGAAAAACAAATGAAACAGAAAATACGACAACAAAATTTTAGACTAATTTAGATTAAAACGCATTTGTAGGCCCACGAAAGATCAAATGCTAAACTTAGCCTTGGTTAAATAGAAAACATTGTGGAAAAAGGAGAAAATGCTGGTTACCAGCATTTTCTCCTTTTTCCACATTATTTTCAAAAACCCTCTTCTTCAGGGTCCTTAAAAGTTGGGACTGTGTGGAAAAGAGTTAAAAGTCTCAACCAAACCTAAAAGGTTTATACACTTATAGATCTAAATCTTTATTACTTGCAAAAAAATATCTAAATATGACTATAAGAATGTGATTTGTTTTTGAACTTGTGAAAAACTTTGTGGGGAAAGAAGATAATGCTTTTTACCATTATTTTCTTCTTTTCCCACAACATTTTGCGTAGCCTTTATTCTCAGGTTTATTATAAAATCAGGATTTGTTGATATAAGTGTAGCGTCTGCCATGATATGTGAACTGATATTTCCGAATGTAGGAGAATAATTAACTTTCTGGAAAGAGGTTTCAATCGTAGAGGGATAATCCCAAAGTAATCATGGGAGAAGGTGTAGTTCATCCCATGGATTAACCCCTTAACTCTTTATCAGATGACAAAATTTTGGACTCGTCCAAATTGAAAGTATTTGCAGACGACAAAATAAACATGAATCAGAAATTGAAATTTGATTTGGAAAGGGTAGAAAACATTTCGGGAAAAGGAGAAAATGCTGGTTACCAGCATTTTTTTTCCTTTTCCCAGAATGTTTTCAAAGGCTTTCTTTCTCAGGATTGTCATCAGTCGGGATTGTGTGGTAAAGAGTTAATTCCTTTCCATACAATCCAGACTTTTAACAAACCTGACGAATCTTTTGAACACATTGTCAAAGAAGAACATGAATTTTCTCCATTTCACATAATGCATTCTAAGCTACCAAAGGCAAATCATTTCATTTGAATCAAATTACATATTGGCTGTAAAGGCTTGCGACTTAGATAAGACTTGCATATTTGTTTCAAGTGGCAAACAGATAAGGGCCTTTCACAACTACTGTTGCCTTTTTAACAATTATAGGTCAAGATCAGACTAAACAAAAGGCACAGTCTGATCTTTGATGTATACAAACTGTTTGCTGCAAGTGGACATTCTGGATGAAAGTAACCATGACAAGACAATCTTTGGGTCTTATTTTTAGAATCGAAATTCCTGTTGGATTTATCCGGCCCCTTTAACCCTTTACCACACAATGACGACTTTTGACCACCCTGAATAAGAAGCCTTTTTGAAAACATTGTGAGAAAAGGAGAAAATGCTGGTAACCAGCATTTTCTCTTTTTCCATAATGTTTTCTACCTTTCACAAAAGAAATTTAAAATTTTCAGTCACTTTTATTTTGTCATCTGCAAATGCTTTCAACTTGGGCAAACCCAAAACTTTGTCGTTTGGGTAATGAGTTCAGAGTGAAGATGTTGGTAGTTTGAGGTTATCACTCTAAGCAACCAGAAAATTTCACATTGGTATGTTTGGGTACATTTTAAACCCTTTTCATACACAAGGCACTGTAGTTTGTCTATGTACTATTACCATACAAACTCTTGACCCTTTACCAGAACAATCTCATTATTATGGTAACCCTTTACAAAGGCGTAGCCCGGATTGAAATATTTATATGCACATTGAGGCATAAAGCACAGATCTGGAAGGCACCCCTTGTAAAGCATAGAAGAATTCATTCTCTAATCATAAAATCAGATCAATTCATTTATTCTAAATAAAGGCTACTGGCCTATATAAGATTTATTAAAATACAAAAATGCATGGAATGTGTAAAACAAAATTGTCATCGATATCATAACTCTTTACAACAAAATTTTAGATTTGTCCAATTTGTAAACATTTGAAGACGACAATTTAAAAGCGACTGAAAAACTAAAATTTGTTTTGGGAAGGGTTGAAAACATTGTGGATAAAGGAGAAAATGCTGGTTACCAGCATTTTTTCCTTTTCCCACTGTTTTCCAAAGGCTTCTTTAGTAGGGATGCTAAGAGTCGAGATTGCGAGGTAAAGGGATAATCGAGATTATCATCATCATCATCATTAACAATCTAACACCAACAATATCAGTTAAAACCAACTTGAATTTAACCAAGTTGAAATCAGGTACATAGATCTAGAGAAAATAGAATACATGCATAATTAATATCTTCTGATTTATAGTTTATGGTTGCAAAATTTTTTATAGGCATGTGCGTCATGTGCGTAAAAGGCAGTATGGCTTTGCTTTACCGAAGGATAAAAACTTCAGACTGGTCCAAACTGAAACTTTTAGAGGACTACAATTTAGATTAGGCTTAAATGATAGGATGTGTCTTTGAATGTGATGGAAACATTGTAGCAAAAGAAGAAAATGCTGGTTACCAGCATTTTCTTCTTTTCACACAATGTTTTAAAAGCCTTCTACCTCAAGGTCATTTTAAAAATGTGGGATTATTTGGTAAAGGATTAACCCCCCTGAGGGAGTTCTGAGGCTTTTACATGGATCCTTGAAAAATTTGAGACACATCTTATTGTAACATAGATCTATTTCAACATGAAAATATCAAATACTTTCATATGGACAAGTCTAACTAGAGCTTTCACTGAATGTGACATAAATATCCCAGCCAGCTCTTTGACAGAAACAGGCAATCATTTGTAAACAGACAGACACAATGACAGGCACAAGGACAGACACACAAACGGACACACAGATGGCCAAATGGACAGACAGGATGATTCCAGTATACCCCCGAAAACATTCCTTTTGCAGGGGTATAAAAATTTGACATTGTTTAAAAAGGACTGTGGATTTTAAATGTTTCCATGACCTGGTAGAGAAAAAAATATGGATAGGCGCACTTTCACTGTGATAGAACTGAAAACTTGCTGGATATAGGAGAAATATATGGTAATTCTCTGATACAATCTGTGTTATGTAACGCCAATTTGCTAATTTTTACAGGTATCAGCCATCCACATAACAAACCCAAGCTTTTACAACCCTGAGGTAAAAAGACAATTGGAAACATTTTGGAAAAGGGATACAATACTAGATCTAGTGACCAGTACTTTCTCCTTTCCCATTACTTGTTCAAGTGATTGTAGCTGGCTACTTGTTGAATCGCTTGTTGTGTTTAAGTAGCCAGATACTTGTACTAAACTTCTAGTTATCATGAACTAATTCTGGAAAGGTAGCACAGTGACATCTTTAGTTCCGAGAAAGGAAGTAAGTTGTAGTTGAATACCATATTGATAACCAAGTATTTCAGAAACACTTTTTTAATTGCATACCCTGCAGTTTTCCTCTAAAAGGGGAAAAAAACAGAAACATTTCAGACTTAACCCTTAACCACACAATCACAAGTTTTAACTACCAGGAAAGAAAGAATTCTTTTGCAATTGTTGTGGGTAAGGGAGAAAATTCTGGTAGATCTACACAGAATTTCTTCCCTCACCACAGTGTTTTATACACATATTATTTCATTTGACCCAAATATAAATTGTAATTAAAAATGTTTTTGATTTGGACATTTTATTTACTGATAATTAATTTCGCTTTTTATCAAACAAAATAATTTGTGGGTCTAGAAAGTCCCGAATCTTTTAATTCTTTAGCGGTCGAAGGGAGAAAACTCGTATAATTTTATAGTTATATTTATTCAGAGTGATCTCCCTTATTCTCTAGTTTTGGCGCACCCCCCTCGCTTATTATCTGAGGAACCACTAGGCCTATCAAAAATAAGAATAAGGGCGAAATTTGAACGAATTTTCTTCCTTAGACCATTGTTTTTTCACGCTCTTGGAAGAATCAGAAAAGTGATAAACAGATTTAAAAAAATAAATAATAATACATCCTTTGTCCGATCAGAGATATATATACTCGTGATCCCTGGTCCGATCAATGTATTATAGTAATAGGCTACACAATCACTCCTTGCACAATAATTTGTCAAATTTATGAAATGGGTTAAGTAGGCCTATATTATTCTTTAAGCATTATGCATGTGATTGTATAGATAAAATGCTAGTTGCCGATATGATCTCCTTCTTCCATAATATTTTAGAAGCCTTACTCTTAAAACTAGGGTCGTCTGGGCAAGGATTCAGTGTGGATCCCTTTTTTTTAAAAAAAGGGGAGGGGGTGAGGGGTATTCGTCCCAGTAATATGTATGGAATGGCTATCGAGGTTCAAAACTTGTATCGAATGAAATCAAGTGACGAGTCAATACCAAATTTTCTTCGTACTACATTTTTATAGTGGTCTTGAAGAATATTCTACGATTTTCGGTATTGTTGTTGTTGTTCTGGCAGATTTCTCCGATTATTGTAGCGGAACACCCTCGGTCGATGGTCCCAGGTAGTATATTTATTCCTTCGTATCCACCAAAAGAATAAACACTAATATAACACTCGTATTATATACACAAATTATATACAATACTGGTACACTGAATGCAGTGTATCAAATGAACACTTCTTGGTGCGGTTCTGCGCGCTATTTTTTTTTTCAATTCTCGGCAAAAATTTCTTATTCGTGTAAAAGTGGTATTTTATGTTTTTTCGATAGCAACAGGTAAAATTTTTGAATAGACGATACAACGTTGGGAACAATGGAGCAGTTATTTTTACTCGGGGCACTGCAGTGCGAAATAGTTGTGGTACGCCTGAGCAATGTCAAAGCTCTTCTCGAAAGAAACCAAGAAGTAGACCCAATGACTTTTAGGAAATGAAACGCTTTTGAAAATTGGTCCATTCAAATTAAAAACCTAATAGCAAGCTGTCGATGGTGAATTTTTTCACAACGTAAGCTTTCATGACTTGTTTTTTATGCGTTTTTGCTCAGGTTCCCCTCGTTTACCCTAGCATATTTTCTTTGCTGAAATTCAATTTGATATCTTACGAAACTCTCACGTCACGGCAAAAGTTCTTGCACTGGAATCTTATTGGAGGCTTGAAATAAAATCGCTTAAATAGGTAGCCTAACTAAGCCACATAATTATTGTAGATTCGTGTATGCTTCACTTACTTTCTAACTTCGCAGGTGGTGATTTTTGGTCGTAAGGAGTTGTTCACTCCATACTTGTATCAGACTATTGTGTCCTTTACCTGCAAGTTTCTCAATTGTCTAAGAAAATAAAACAATGTTAAACATAAAAAAACAACTACAGTGAGCAGTCCCCAATAAATGAAGAAATGCATTCACAGGAATCATATACCTGTAGGACTTTTCTCATGGTCAAATTTATTCAAAAGTAACCCTTAGTGCACTTTTTCCTACCTAGTTTGATAATATCTGCTATTTCTGCGAGTTTGTGGGACAGTTGAAGTCATGTGCCAGGCCAGATAGTTCAGTGGTTAACATTACTCTACTTGTGATCTGTAAGTTGTAGGTATTGATGATGGTGATTTATAACAGTTCATAATTTGGTTTATGCAGGATTTATAACAGTTTGCAGCAGACTTTCTTTCCAGCGATTTTTCACCTCTCGCCTCTGATGCATGTGAAAAAAGTTGTTAGTGGCTTTGGAAAGAAAGTTAAGTCAGTACTGGTATGAGAAAGCCAGGAAACACACGGGCGTGTCACTGACCGGCATGATACAACCAAAGCTGTTATAGTTGCATTAAACTACAATACAAACAAACAATCAATGTAGCTATGAATAATTGTAAATTCTCTGTAGAGAACTGGAAAATATTTATCCGTTAACCAGACAACAAACTTTTAGACGGTTCCATACTGAAAATATTTGCTACTATTAGATTACTATTTATTTGTGACTGAATTAATTGGATTTGTCTTTGTAAAGAAGGAAAATGTGAGAGAGGGAGAAAATGCTGGTTACAAGCATTTCATCTTTTTTTTTAACTCAACGTTTTGCAAAGGGCTTTTTCCCAAGGGTAGTTTATATTATGGAATGTTTGGTATAGGGTTACAGGCTTCCTTTAGTATTCATTAGACGGTAATATAACAAGAAAACCTCAAACTGATTATAATAGATATATATTGCATAATTACATCAGAATGTGAAGTGTGTTTTTTATACACAGAGGCTCAATTTGTTACTAGCTATTTACCTACTTTTACCATAGTATTGTCAAAGGTGGTTTGCTGTGAGACTTACTAAGTTATCTGCAGGTGGATATGCATGAATCAGTTTTCAATCGCAGGTCACTGGTTAACAACCTTGGGTAAGACGGCCTTCCAAAACATTGTGGAAAATGGAGAAAATTTTGGTAATGGCATTTCCTCAATTTCCTCAATGTTTTCTAACCTTCTAAAAGTATATCAAGAAGCAATATTTTCCTTTGTATTTGTTGTATATAAATACCTTCAAGTGTAATACTTTGTCATTCTGACAAAGAGTTAAGGATCAGGAAATGTAGAAGTATTAATTATGATACAGACATTCAGGAAACATTGTGGCAAATTGAATATTTATTTTTTACTCATCATGACACTGTTTTCAGAAGTGTCCTAGGACAGACCTTTTAAAATGATAAACAGGTCATTCAAAAGTTGTGTGGTAGAAATTCAGTTAATCTTTTTACAAGAAAAATTATTTTCATTATTCCTAATCTTTCTTTCTAAGTAGTAGGGTGGTTTACTATTCAATAAAAATTTAAATCAAAGTGTGCCTGCCCACCAACAATGTATTAAATAAACATCTCCAGAGTACTATACCCTGAACAATATAATAAGTCACCACATACACATGTCACTGAAATAAGGTTTGAGGATTTTTTTTTCATGTGAGAGAAGAAATTCGCCTTATTAATCACATGATTTGTGTAACTTCAAGCCATGTAGAGCTACAGTCTAATTTTTAACATTACCTGATCCATTCAGCTGGAAAAAGAAACTTTCTATATTACAGATGATGTTAATCCTGAAAACTTAACTGCAACTTAAGGACATTGGTCACCTGTCTCCATAAAAGGTCCACAATCTAATAGTTTGGGTATGTATGTTTGAGCATGTAATGTTTTTCTCTTCTCTTAATATTATATTCAACCCATTACCACACAATCCCTACTTTTGATGACCCTGAGAAAGAAGCCTGTAGAAACCATTGTGGGAAAAGGAGAAAATGCTCATGAAGAGCATTTTCTCCTTTTCCCACAATGTTTTCTACCCTATACAACTGACCTGGATTGAAACCATTTGCCATTAGTCAACTTTGTGTGTACAAGGATCAGCCTACCTCATGATATTAAAGTAGGATGTTGAAAAATGGTTATTGATGCCTATGTTGGTGATGACTGCTTGGTATGATGTATCATAGATGATGACTTAAAGGTGGCCCTTCAGATGTTGGGACGAAAATTTTACAAAAGTGCAAAAAAATCATCCTTATACTCCCAAAGCTTTTTAATTTTCATTCATAAAACCCAAGTAGTTGAAAACCATCCGACAACACGAGAAATTAGAGATTTACTACGGCCCGGGTTGACACTAACGGGAGACACATTCTATTTTTAGATGATCAATTCGCTCATTTACTTACAGGAATACACAGTAGAAGCTTCAAACATAGCGTCCAAAGAAGACATTATGGAAAATAATTATTACATGTTTATTATGATAGGGAATTTAAGCGTTATGAGTCATGTACCAGTCACTTGACATTCCCACAATACTTTATTGATTTTTGGCGCGAAATCTAAAAATAGCTTAAGAGGCTACGTAGCCTTTTAAGGGAATACCATCAAAAATTTTTTTTTTTGTAATTTTATGAATCTTAATTATTGATGATTTGTATTATTTTTCATATGAATTTCAGTGATATATATATTTTACAATTTGGATTTTACAATTTGGTGAGATGTAAAAATTCTAAATACCCACCTTCAACCCTTTACCAAACAATCCCTGGTTTTTACGACCCAGAGGAAGAAGCCTTCTGAAAACATTGTGGGAAAAGGTGAAAATGCTGGTAATCAGCATTTTCACCTTTTCCCACAATGTTTTCTAATCATCTTAATTTTTAATTTTTGAGTCACATTTATTTTGTCGTCTGCAAATGCTTTCAATTTGGGCAAGTCTAAAATTTTGTTGTTTGGTAAAGAATTTTAATAAAGCCTCCTTCAGCTAGAACATGGCTTATATATAATTTCAGTGCTTGCATTTTTTTCTTTTTTTTTCACTTGTTAAGTGAGTTGTACCATTCTGTAATCCTGACTTGAAAAGCTATGTGCTAACTTAATGGTACTGTTAACATGCTCTTAGCCCTTTACTCCATAGATACTCATTTTGACGTATCAACAACAGACAGATTCTGGAAACATTATGGGAAAAGGAGAAATTGCTCTTAACGAGCAATATCTCCTTTTCCCACAATGATTTCCACTCAATCAGATATTTGTATCCTCATTTGTCCATATTTTTGACATCATATCTTTATTTGCTGCTGAAATGGAAGAGCCTCAAATTGGCGTATCAGGTAAAGGGTTATAATATCACTTTTATCCACACAATCACTACTTCTAAAACGATCCTTATAAGAAAGGCCTTTGAAAACATTGTGGAAAAAGGAGAAAATGCTGGTAACCAGCATTTTCTCCTTTTCCAACAATGTTTTCTACCCTTCACAAAACATTTTTAATACATGTATCAAATTTTCAGTCACTTTTATTTTGTCGTCTGCAAATGCTTTCGATTTGGGCAAGTCAAAAATTTTGTTGTCTGGTAATGAGTAAAATAATATATATGTAATACTCATTTATGAATTATGTTCACACTTTTCCAGATGATGAAATTTTTTGTACTTTGCAGACAAAATTAAATGCAGTCCTATTGATGGAATTTTCATTTGAAACGACAGAAAACATTGTCGGAACTGTAGAAAACGTTGGATATTAGTATTTTTCTTTTCCTTGCAATGTTTAACCCATTACCACACAATCCCTACTTTTGACGCCCCCCCAGAAGGAAGCCTTTTGAAAACACTGGGAAAAAGAGAAAATGCTGGTAACCAGCATTTTCTCCTTTTCCCACAGTGTTTTCTACCCTTCCCAGAACAAATTTATATTTTTCATTTACCTTTATTTTGTCATCTGCATTATGCTTTCAATTTGGAACAGTCTAAAATTTTCTTATGTGGTAAAGAGTTAAAAAGCCCTCAAAATTTGTATCATCGTTGTCTGCAAATGCCTTCAACTTGGACCAATCTAAACTTTTGTCGTTTGGTAAAGAGTTAACCCTTTACTCCATACATATTCATTTCTACGCATTGCTTGCAGGAGTCTTTGGAAAAGATTGTGGCAAAAGGTAAAATTGCTCGTCACGAGCAATTTCACCTTTTGTCACAATGTTTTCTATGCTATCAAAAGGTGTCATATATACATAAGAAACAGCTTCATCCTTGCTGTTATTTAGGATCAATTAGAGATACCATAGAAATGCCTTATGGGGTAAAGAGTTAAGCAGAGATACATGTACATGTAGTAGATGTTGTAGATCCAAGATCAGACAATATTCTTTGCAACCTAGAACTATGGTCAGCACTTCGGGAAAAGAGATAGACAGAACATGTGGGCCTGTATGCAACAACTTTTTAGTTCTAAAGAGTATGGGTTGCTGTATTTAAGAGTTAATATGTAACACAAGATCTGATTGGCTAAACCAAAGGGTTTGACCAACCAGTTTGTGTTTTGCTTTCAAAATAAAAAAAGAAACAAGAATAAGTCAGACTAAGAATGGTCTAAAGAATGGTTGATGAATATGGACACTCTAGGTGAAGGAATTGCAATCAAGAGGCTGAGGGTCCAACCCCTATATCAGCCATTGTGTTTTTTGTGCAAGTGTCCTCTGGTAAAAGACTTCAAAGCCCGAGCCCTGTAAAAGTGAAAACCGGGACATGCATAATTCATATAGCTGTTACAGTGATACGACTGAGATTCAAGTCTGGCAGTTTAGGTCAGACAAATATTTTACAAAATATTTTACTATGGTTTTCATAGGTCAAACTACTTTTCTTGACTTGATAAGTTGATATGGTGCTCAACCTTTAACCCCTTGCCAAGTAAAACCACATGGGAAAGAAGTCTTTTGAAAACATTGTGGGAAAAGGAGAAAATGCTCTTAACCAGCATTTTCTCCTTTTCCCAAAATGTTTTCTCCCCTGTCAAAGAAAAATTGCACCATTTGAGCCACACTGAAATTGTTGTCTGTAAATGCTTCACTTTTGACAAGGCTAAAATTTTGTCATCTGGTAAAAGTTAACTCATTACCACACGAGAAAAATTTGGACTGGTCCAAATTGAAAACATTTGCAGACGACAAAATAAAGGTAACTGAAAAATAGAAATTTGTTCTGGGAAGGGTAGAAAACAATTTGGGAAAAGGAGAAAATGCTGGTTACCAGGGGCGTCAAAAGTAGGGATTGTGTAGTAATGGGTTAATACACAACATTAATTGGTAAAGTGTTAATTGACTTGTAGGGAAATTGGTCACAGTGACAGAAGCTGATCATGGCAATAGAACAAGAGTGGTGGAAAAACAAGCTGGCAGAAGACATTTATGAAACCCTCAAGCTGAAAGAACAGTTCATCCCAGTGTACCATGGCCACTCCCCTCAACTGCCAATGAGGCGCCACCTGGTGGACTGGATCTCCGTGATCAGGGGAGACCTGGAGATCTGTGCAATGGCTCAACATCTGGCAGTCTACTTACTGGATTATTTCATGGATAATCTTGAAGTGGAACAAAAATATCTGCACCTTGTTGCCCTTGTCTGTCTGCTGATTGCAAGTATGCACATCAAGATTTCTTAGTTTTATGCAGGGTTTTCCCTCAGTTTTAAAAGTTTGGGGTCATTGCTACCCCCTTCCTCATTAGTTGGGGGTTATTTTGTTAAAGTAAGACCTGTGTAATGCACTTTCGATGAACATGGGGCAAAAATTCTAATTGGTTGATAAATAAGGATGAATAAGGACTTATGCAGAAATAATATTTTTGCACATTTGTAATGGATCATTCCATTTATGTCTATCTTGAAATTATTTTTTGATACTTTTGTTAGTTTTCTGAAAAGGGAGGTAATTATTACATGTATCTCCTTTTGAATTGAGAATATAGTGGTTTTAGATTAATAAATGATAGTTCAAAGAAGGAAAAAATGGAAAAAATGATTTGGTAAAAGTAGTTCAATAATACTCATTTTTAATTACCGATAATTTTGCAGGATGATATTTTAGTGGAAATAGCTGATTTCCATTAGACAAGTCTTACCTTAACTTTGGAGGTCAAAATAAATGGATCTCTTCGTCAACTTCAAGCACGATTTACAATGCATTTCACATTTAAACTGCAAGACAAAAAAGTTGGTCAATCGGGCGCAGGACATTTGAGCGAAATTGAAATTTTTTGTAGCGACAGCTTTGGTGGTCATTTGAGCGACGGATTTTAACGTCCACCTGTATTTCCAGGTGGACATTTGAGCGAACGATTTTCACCAGTTAAAAAAGATGTACTTCAAAGGGATGTAAAGCAACAATACGCACTGATTCTTCTGCAAGTATGATGTTACAACAATAAATATTTATATGATCATGAAACAGATGATAGACAAATCGAGAGGCATGTACTCCGAGTTAGCGCCAAACATAAAAAAATTTATCCTGCTCAGACTTTGTCTGGCGAACGGAAGAGGTACAAATCCAATAAATTTGTCCAAGAATCTCTTAAAGAAATAGGTCAAATGGGTTAAAAACCTGTCGCTCAAATGTCCACCACGAATTTGAAATGTCGCTCAAATGGGTTAAAAATTTGTCGCTCAAATGTCCACTATTTTGTCGCTCAAACGTACTATGTTTTTCTCTCTTTTGTCCTGCGAGTTCGCTCAAATGTCCAACGCCGGGTCAATCATTTCTGACGGAAAGGTGGATTTCACTTTTTGACAGACCAGACATTTTCCTCTGAATCGCTGCTTGATGTGGCTTGATGAGCAGTTGTAGGAATCACGATTGAGATTATGGAAAGTTGCATCACCAATGACACACTGGCATTTGTTATGAGAATCTTTTGAATTAAAAGTGATGCAGCATTTGTGCATCATGAAAAACCCTGTTTATGTAACTCCAAATCTGTAATTGTAGCTGCTGGTGGCATTGTTGAGCTGTTTGTTAGATTTCATATTGACCCTTTAAGATACAATCTCAAGTTTGAAGAACCTTAATGAAGATGCCTTTTGAAACATAGTTGGAAAAGGAGAAAATGCTTGTAACCAGCATTTTCTCCTTTTACTACATTGTTTTCTGCTCTTTTGAAGGCAAATTAAATTTGATTCATTGTCTGCTAAAGTTTTGACTTTGGGCTTCTGCTAAAGTCTTGACTTTGGGAAAATCTAAAATTTTGTCGTTTGGCAAAGGGTTAATGTGTCACTTATCTTGAACCGTTTACCAAACAATTCCAGGTTTTGACGGCCCTGAATAAGAAGCCTTTTGAAAACATTGTGGGGAAAAGAAGAAACAGCTGGTATTCAGCATTTTCTCCTTTTCCCACCATGTTTTCTACCCTTTGCCACCAGAAATTTTTATTTTTTGAGTGACACTGATTGTGTAGTCTGCAAAGGCTATCAATTTGGCCAATTTGAAAACAGTGTTAAACATCAATCATACTAACACTTAGATGCACCTTAGCTCTTCACCAAACAACACAATTATAGACTGGTCTGAATTGAAAGCATTTGCAGATTACAAAATAAAAGTGAAGATTTGAAATTTTTGTGAAGGATAGAAAACCTTGAAAATACTGGTTACCAACATTTCCTCCTTTTCCCACAATGTTTTCGATCTCAGGGTAGTAGAAACCAGGGATTGTTTGGTAAAGGGTTAACCAAGTTGCTCTTTGCATTTGTCGAAATATCTATTTCAGATTTATGTTTAACCCAAACTATCCCATGTTTTCAATGATGCTTAAAAAAAGAGGCTTTTGAAAACTGTCAGAAAAGAAGAAAATGCTAGTAACCAGCATTGATTGATCAACAAACTGGGTTTCATGGTCCCATAATCAGACGATGTCTTACTTACTGTATAATGCACAACAGAGATTCATTTAATTCTTTACCAAACAACAACTTTTGGACCAGATCAGATTGAAAGCATTTGCAGAAAACAAAATAATGTGACTGAAAAATGAAAATTTGTTTTGAGAAGGATAGAAAACATTGTGGGAAAAGGAGAAAATGCTGGTTACCAGCATTTTCTCCTTTTCCCATAATGTTTTCAGAAGGCTTACTTCTCAGGGTCGTTAAATGTCTGGATGTTGTGGTCAGGAGTTCAGCCCCATTTAGTCAGAGCATGATTCAGGCTTAACACAAAGATATCAGTGTTTAGGGTTTCGGTTGAAGATATGTGTAGGAATTTCTGTGTTCTTTTTTTCAGAAATTTTTTACGTGGACCATGTACTGAGAGAGCACCTGAATTTTTTTTTTCAACCGTAGAGTAAAAAGTTTAGAGTCGGCAGCATTTTCTAGGTAGGGTCAGGAAACCCTAAACACAAATAGTTTATTTTTAGGCCTCATCTGTGTTGTATTTTTCAGCAAAATTTGAAGATCATTGTGAAAAGATTCCCCATTATACGAAGTTGAATAAGTTCATACCACAGAACAATCTACAGCAGTTCTATACAGCAAGGCAGTTCTTAGACATGGAGCTGAACATTTTGAAATTTTGTGCTTGGGAACTTTGTATACCTACAGTGAGCCATTTTCTACCTTACTTCTTACAGGTAGTGAGTTATTTGCTTTTCGTTATACATCTACATGAACCATGTCTTTTCTTTCTCAAATTTTTGGCACATTCAATTTGTAGCAACTTTAACCATTTATCAAACAGTCCCTGGTTTCAATGACCCTTAGGAATAAGCCTTCAGAAAACATTGTAGGAAAAGGAGAAACTGTTTTAAACCAGCATTTTCTCCTTTTCCCACAGTGTTTTTTACTCTTCTAAAGTTAAATTTCAATTTTTTCGTGATTATTTTGTTTGTAATTGCTTTCAGTTTGGACATGTCACAATCCCTGGTTTTAATGACCCTTAGGAAAAAGCCTTCAGAAAACATTGTAGGAAAAGGAGAAACTGCTTTTAACCAGCATTTTCTCCATTTCCCACAATGTTTTCTACTCTTCTAAGGTCAAGTTTTAATTTTTTCATGATTATTTTGTTTGCAATTGCTTTCAGTTTGGACATGTCTAGCATTTTGTCGTTTAGTAAAGAGTTAATATGTGGCTTGCAAATGCTTCCAAAATGGATACCAGGTAAGTTTGAAATTACACATTTGACCAGTTACAGGTACCCAGTGCTGAGGAAATAAAAACTTTGTCCATGTAAAACGTGATAATCAGTATTTACTGAAGTTTTCTACATAAGTGCATATGTAAACATTATAGCATTGTAAAAAGAAGGAAATTGTTGATTAATTGGATTTCTTTTTTGCCATTATGCTTTCAGATACAAGTGGTTTGTTGTGCTATGACAAAAAAATTCACTTCTCTAACATCAACGCCTAGATCAAAATTTTTTTTTAAGTATAGCATCATCTAGTCACCTTTCACCTTTTATGATTCTTTTCATAGTTTACCACTAGATGTGAAACAACCAACCCCATCTTGAGAAAATTCTCTCATTAACCCCATTTCCACACAATCCCTACTTTTGATGACCAGGAGAAAGAAGCCTTTAGAAAACATTGTGGGAAAAGGAGAAAATGCTGGTTACCAGCATTTTCTCCTTTTCCCACAATGTTTTCTACCTTTCACAAAACAAATTTCAAATTTTCAATCATTTTTATTTTTCTATCTGCAAATGCCTTAGATTTGGACAAACCTAAAATATTGTTGCTTGGTGATGAGTTAACTCAGAGAGTGTCCGGAGTCTTTGGGTCATGATGACCTGTTTATCATATTCATCAAGTTCTGATCATATTCCTCTCTCACAGCTCACTCTTGTTTCAGTGATGGTTATGTGGGAAAGTAGCCAATGGTTTGGAAAGAAAATTGTGTGGAAAACTGGTAAAAGAAACTCCAGGGAAGCATGGATAAGTGCACTAGCCTACGCAATATAAAGCAGATAGTGTTGAAAACAGCATTGAACACCAATCAATAAATCAATCAATCAATCAGTTATTTATTTTCTGAACCCAGGTTGCTGTCGATGAAGATGATTTACGAGATGGTTTCCCCATGCAGAACAAACATGTAGTAGAGAAGTACTTGGAGAAACATGCATCCTATTTTCAAGAAATTAGTCTTCAAGGTAGATATGTAAGAGTTGCAAGCTTGTCCCTATACCACACAGTCCAAAGCAATGATATACCTTACCCTCTACCCCATAAGGCATTTCTATGGTATCTTTAACTGACGCTAAATAACAGCAAGGATGAAGTTGTTTCTTATGTGTATATGACACCTTTTGATAGTGTAGAAAACATTGTGGAAAAAGGTGAAAGTGCTTGTTACGAGCAATTTCACCTTTTGCCACAATGTTTTCCAAAGGCTCCTACAACCAATGCGTAGAAATGAGTATCTATGGAGTAAAGGGTTTAGTAAGAAGGCTTTTGAAAACATGGTAGGAAAAGGGGAAAATGCTGCTAACCAGCATTTTCTCAAATTCTCACAATGTTTTTACAAAAGAAAAATTCAATGTATTAGTCAAAACTATTCTGTTGTCTTTCAGCTGCTTTGAATTTTGATGTGTAATTGTCTGTCCTATTGAATGGACCTATCCATTGGTAGTGAAAGTATTGGCAGGTCCATAATAAATAGAATGTTGCCTAAATTATGGTTATGTAAATTTTGAAAATGTAGAAGAAATCAGTTAACACAATTTTCTTGGCTTAAGGTTTGTTTTAAAAAGCTTTCTTGCTGAGTGTCATATAAGGATTCAGTGGTTTAGTAGAAATTTTACTCTATGCCTAATGAAAGACATGTACATTTATCCAAATTGAAGGCATTTGCAGATATCAATTTTAATGTTACTCAAATGACGAAACTTGTCTTTGACAGGAGAGAAAGCATTGTAGGGAAAGGAGAAAATGCTGGTTACTAGCATTTTCTCCTTTTCCCACAATTTTTTCAAAAGGCTTCTTTCTCAAGGTAGTCAAAAGTCAGGATTGTGAGGTAATGGGTTAATGCATCTCTGTGATGCAGTGCACCAAGTCATTACATAATTCAATCACTATGAATATTGTGATATGATTATTATAAATTATTGGACAGAATGGTCTGTGGACATACAGAAAAATTATCCATAGTGAAAAGTTTTGACCCAGGTTAACCTGCACTGACTGCATAGGCAGACCTGGGTGGATAATTCTTGCAGACAAATTACAGGGCATAGCCCATATAGAAATGTAATGATAAACAGTAAACAGTGGTGGTGTGTTCGACGATTAATCTAGTCACAGTCTCAGAGTCTCTCTTTCTCTGTCTGTCTCTGTCTGTCTCTCCTACCACCCTCTTCCCCTTCCCCCCCCCCCCAAAAAAAAATCATAATAATTTTCCCAGTTTGTTTTACTATTTATGTTTACATAAAAGCAATTCATTTCTTTACATTTTTTTTTCCTTTTCCTATAGATCATCAGTTCAGAACTTACAACCCGTCTCTCGTGGCTTCAGCCTGTGTTGCTGCCTCTAGAATATGTCTCCGATTGACACCAACATGGCCGAAACAGCTAGAGTTGATGACAGATTATTATCTCGAAGAACTTTTACCATGCCTACAGAGTATGCTTAGGTCAGTGGTTTGAAGAAATGTTCAAATGCAGCATTTTCCCCTTTACCACAATGTTTTCTACCTTTCCCAAAACAAATTTCAGTTCCGCAGTCAGCTTTTGTTTTGTTGTCTGCAAATGCTTTTAACTTGGGCCAGTCTGAAATTTTGTTGTTTGGTAAAGAGTTAATTGTCTTTAAGAATGGAGAACCAAAAAAATGAAGTTGTTTATCTCAATACCAAACGACAATATTTTAGGCTTGTCCAAATCGAAAGCATTTGCAGACGACAAAATAAAAGTGACTGAAAATTTGAAATTTGTTTTGTGAAGGGTAGATCACATTGTGGGAAACGGAGAAAATGCTGGTAACCAGCATTTTCTCCTTTTCCCATAATGTTTTCTAAAGGCTTCTTACTCAGGGTTGTCAAAAGTAGGGATTGAGTGGTAATGGGTTAAATGCAAAGTTCTGCAAAGACATATCAACTCATGTTAACCAAGATGACTTGGTTTTAAAGTTTTTGCTACAAGTAAATCTTCTGAATGCAAAAAGACCATTATGTTTGTACCATGCATCTTGCATGTGTAATAAACCCCTCTGAGTATCAGTCATATATTTGTACTTGTGAAAATCGTGTTAAGGAAGAACTTGCTGAATATGGAAATTATTTTCTATCACCATGATAATTTTAAAAGAGCCCACTTAAAGAGACAAATGTTAGTACTTCTGTAGTTGTTTTTTAATCACTGTACTTGATAAACATTTATACAGTTTTACTATTTCAGCACACACAGTCAAGACATGGAAAACTGCTCCAGAAGTTCATCTCAAAGTTATGCACCTCAACAGTACACTGCTCATGACTCTTATCTCCCTTGTTCTGTGAAAGTGAGTGGAAATCCTCTCCCACTAGCAGTTAGACGCTATGAAAATTATTCCGGGATACCAAACTACAGTGCAATGTCAATGAATACCGTTACTTCACAACTTACCAGTGGTTATCAGTATACAAGTGCTCTCAGGCAGTCTTCTTACAGTTCTTTATCATCTACACAGAATCAATATTTGCCCCAAGTTAGAGCTGGATCCTAAAGATTTTCAAAAGTAAGGAGGTTGGGAGCTTTAACCAATTACCACACGGCAAAATTTAAGACCTATCCAAATTGACAGCATTTGCAGACGAAAATTTCATAGTGGCTAAAATGACACATTTTTTCTTTGATAGGGTATAAAACTGGTTACCACCATTTTCTCCTTTTCCCACAAAGTTTTCAAAAGGCTTCTTCCCTAGGGTCGTTAAAAGAAGTCATTGTGTGGTAAAGGGTTAAACAAAGAGGATTGCAATTCCTTGGAGTGAATCTATGGTGTGCGGGAATGCGTAGTAGATTATGATTAGTTTAACTGATATTATTTTGGGGTATTTTTTTCCTATTAAATACTAGTGTTTCAGAAATGGTTTTCATACTGTGTCTGTTGGACATGAAGGTATTTATCTATCTGTCTAATGCATTAAGTGAAATGCAAATGGAAGAATATTGTTTACTCTCATAATTTTATAAAGTAAGTCCAGATGGAACAATTTAATAATTTGAACTGAATTTAACTCTTTACCAAATAATCCTGTGTTTTTCAGCTTTGAAAAAAAATCTGAAAGGGAAATTCTAGTGGATACTTAGAACATATTAGACTTCATGGCCAAAATAATATTTATAACCCCCTCAAAATGAATGATTTTGGGGATATACTGGAATCAGCCTGTCTGTCTGTGTATCCGTCTGTCTGCCTGTGTGTCTGTCTGTCTGTGTACAAAGTACTGTCAGAGTGCTGGATGAGGGTATAATGTCACATTCAATAACACTGCAGGCAGGATTTCTGCTTAACTCTCTGCCATACCAAAATATCTTTAGACTCCTTCAAATTCAAAGCATTTGCAGATGGTAAAAGACCAGTAGGCATGACTCAAAAATTGACAGTTGTTTAGGGAAGGGTAAAGAACACATTGAAACAAGGAGAAAATGCTGGTTGGCAGCATTTTGTCCTTTTTCCACCATGTTTTCGAAAGGCTCTTTCCTCAGGGTAGTTAAAACTCATGATTCTGTGGTAAAGGGTGACGTCTTTACTGCACCATACATTTTAGCTTTTTCCATATTAAAAGCAGTGGCAGATGACAAATTACAAGTAGCTTTATTTATTAGGCTTGCCTTTAAGATAGTAGAAAAAATTAAGGGTAAAAGAGAAACTACTGGTTACCAGCATTGTATCCTTTTCCTATTATGTTTTTGAAAATTCTATTCCTCAGAGTTTTGAAAACACTGTGGGAAAAGGAGAAATTGCTCGTAACGAGCAATTTCTCCTTTTCCCGCAGCGTTTTCTACCCATTTTGAGAACTTTCTGCCAATTTCTCCAAACCTTAAATTGTTGTCTGCAAACTCTTTTGGTTTGGAAGAGTCCAAACTTTGGTTGTTTGATAAAGGGTTAATGGAAGATATTTTAGAAGACAGACGCAAGTACTAATTGATTTGAATTTCAAGAACATTATTTGTCATTGATACGATATCCCACAATGCTTCTGTTCATAAATTCTTTACCAAACAACCACAAGTTTTAACAACCCTGGGAAGACACCTTTTGAAAATATTGCAAGTCAACGGGGAATGCTTTTTGCCAGCAATTTTTTTTTTCACTCAAAAGTTTTTCTATCCTTTCAAAGACAAACCTATTACTTCAGTAACAATTTGTTTATCATCTAAAAATGCTTTTTAGCTCACCTGAGCATGACGTGTTCAAGGTGGGCTTTTGTGATCACCCAGTGTCCGTCCTGCACAATTTCCTTAACCCTTTACCCCATAAGGCATAAATAACAGCAAGGATGAAGCTGTTTCTTATATGTATATAATACCTTTTGATCGTCAAGAGCAATTTCACCTTTTGCCACAATGTTTTCCAAAGGCTTCTACAAGCAATGTGTAGAAATGGGCATTAGTATCTATGGAGTAAAGGGTTAACTCTTTTTCAAATGAAAATTTTTGGACTGGACCAAATTAAAAGCTTCTGCAGACAAGAGATGTTACCTCTGTAATATGATGATTTCTGACTTTGGTAGGGCAGAAAATATTGTGGGAAAAGGAGAAAATGCTGGTTTCCAGCATTTTCTCCATTTCCACAATGATTTCTATTTAGTATTAGGTTTCTTTCTCAAGATCATTAAAAGTCAGGATTGTGTGGTAAAGAATTTAATATGTCCTCCTAAACCACTGGGCCAATCTTGATGAAACTTACCAGGGATGTTCCTTGAGTAAAGCTCTACCAAAGTTGTTAATGAGATTGAATTTCACTCATAATTCTGGTTGATATGGCAACATAAAGGGGAAAAAAATAGCAAGTTCTCTGATAAATCTTCCCTTAAACTGGAAGGTATAGATCTTTGGTAATTAGTATGTAACATCTCCTAGTGGACCTCCACCAAGTTTGTTCATATGATGCCCCTGGGATCAAAACTGGCCCTGCCCCAGAGTTGACAAGTCCAAACATAGGAACACAGAAGGAAATCGTTAAGATCTCAGACACTGGAAGGTGTAGAACTTTGACATTTGTTATGTCCTAGTTGGCCTCTACCAGTGGGCCTCTACCTAGTTTGTTCATATGATGTCTCTGGGATCAAAACTGGCCCTACCAAGCTACCAAGAGGGGGGGGGGGGAGGGGAGGGGGGGGGCACAAGTTCAAATATAGGAACAAAGAAGGATAACTTTAAAATTATTCTTCTCTTAAATGAGAAGGCATAGAGCTTTGAACTTTAGTGAGTACCATCTCCTATTGGACCTCTACCAAGTTTGTTCATATGATGCCCCTAGGGGTCAAAACTGGCCCTGCCCTGTAGGTCACAAGTTCAAACATTGGAATGAAAAAGGAAAACTTTAAAAATTCTTTTTCTCTGAAACTGGAAGGAAAGTTCTTCTTCTCTGAAACTGGAAGGCGTTGAGCTTTGATATTTGGTATGTAGCATCTCATAGTGGACCTCTACCAAGTTTGTTCATATGATGCCCATGGGGTCAAACTGGCCCTGCCCCCTAGGTCACAAGTTCGAACATAGGAACAAAGAAGGAGAACTTAAAAATTTGTCTTTTCTGAAACTTGCATGCATAGAGCGTTGATACATAATATGTATTTTAATATGTAGCATCTCCTAGTAGACTTCTACCAAGTTTGTTCATACAATGCAGCTGGGGTCAAGAGTTTTGGAAGATAATTAGTTAGGTGGGCAGTGAAAATTAAGGTCCATGTAATTTTGTGAACTGATCTAAAGCATCAAAATTTCTTCAAAGCATAATTTGGCCTCATAGAGCGCTGAATAAACCAGAAAGACATTTTAAATCTAGACATAAAAGAAAAAAGAACAGCCAATGCAGATTTGAATTTGTTTGCAATGTCTCAGCAGACAGGACAGTGTAGATCAGAGTAGACTGCATGTTTGAGTATTCTGATCGTGACCTACACTTGGCACAAAAACAAATGTAATTGTAAAAGAGTTATATTGAAATATCATTTTTATAACAACTTTTTATATCAAAATATAAAAATTGAAAATCTAAATAAGTTTTAACCCTATACCAAACAATCCCTGTTTTTATGACCTTGAGATAGAAGCCTTTTGAAGGCATTGCATGAAAAGGAGAAAATTCTAATAACCAGCAATTTCTCCTTTTCCAATGAAGTTTTCTACCCTGTTGGAAACTAATTGCAAGTTTTGAATTATGTTTATTTTCCTGTCTCCATGTGCTTTCAATTTGGACCGGTGCCAGTCAAAAATTTTGTTGTTTGGTAAAGAGTAAACCCTTTCCCAAACAAGCCCTTGTTTTTACGTGTCTGCAGTACAAGTCTTTTGAAAACACTGTGGGAAAAGGAGAAATTGCTCGTAACAAGCAATTTCTCCTTTTCCCACATTGTTTTCTACCCATCTGGAGAACTTTCTACCATATTATCAAATTTGAAATTGTCGTCTGCAAACTGTTTCAGTTTCGAAGAGTTCAAAATTTGTCGTTTGGGAAAGGGTTAATCATTGTCTCAGGTATTGTTAATGCTTTTCTAAACATTCACCTACAAAAGTACAAAAAACAGGAGGAGTGATACAAAAGTATGTAGAGTGACTGTATAACAGACTTACAAACATGTACAGAAATTAAAAATATGCTTTACCAATTCTGTCACTGTTTGTAAACCTCTTTCTTTCTACAAAACTGAAATTGATGTTTTTAAAGCGGAAAATGTCCATGGCAGGGACATGTGCTAATTTGTGCATACATTTGCAAGTACAAAGATTGTGTTGGGTTTATGCTTTATGCTTTCTAAAATGTTGCTATAACTGTTTATAAAACTATGGAAATGCACTTCATTAAAATTTGTTAATCATTCCCTGGCTCAGTGTCTTAATCATTCCCTGGCTCAGTGTCCTTTTATATAAACACCCCCCCCACACACACACACAATTATATTGGGGGAGGGCATTTTGTGTTACCCTGTCCATTTATGTGTGTATATGTATCTTCAGCTCAAATGTCAATGTCACAGTGACATTGTGGGGGTATCTGCTTCAGTGACACATTCCTGGCTCATCTTCAAATGATGGTACATGTATCTGAGGTCCTGAAATGCTAAGAGCAACTTAAGCCTTTACCACCAAATTTCATGTTTTAACCCTTTACCAGACGACTAAATTTTAGCCCTGTCCATATTGAAAGCAATTGCAGACAACAATTTCAGTGTGGCTCAAATGGAGAAAGTTTTCTTTGAAAGAGTAGAAAACATTGTGAGAAAAGGAGAAAATGCTGTCTACCAGCTTCTTTCTCAGGGTCATTAAAAGTCATCATTGTGTGGTAAAGGGTCACTGAATCCTTAGGAGAAGTGTTTAGAAAACATACATGTAGGTCTCTGGTCAACTTTGTCTCATGATAAATATAGGTTGGTATAACAGGACACATGAAAAGACAGAGGCACATCTTAAACCCTTTACCACACAATCCCCACTTTTAATGACCCTGAGAAAGAAAGCCTTTGAAAACATTGTAGGATAAGGAGTAAATGCTGGTAACCAGTATTTTCTCCTTTTCCAACAATGTTTTCTACCCTTCCTAAACCAAACTGGCATGGAAATCAATAAATAAAAGGTTAAGTAATAGCATCATGACACAAAGTTGTAATAAATAAATTTAGATTGATTTTGGTCAAATCACAGACAGCAACTAAAAACTAAGAAAAATAATTGGCAAAATTTAGGGAAACTTACCTCAAAATAGTGTTGGGCAATCGGTTTAAAATCTCAATCGATTATCGCTTTGTAATCGGAAGAGCAAACCAACTAGCTATCGATAGTACAATCGGTTTAGCCTGTCACTCCATTTAACCGAGAATGACTTTTTGCTTAAAATACTGTGACAATATTGTGAACATGACAGTCTTCATGTATTAAATTTATAAAGATGTTGTATTCTGCACTTTAATCAATATTATTCATTTTGTTCCTTATAATTTCCAAACGAGTTAAAAAAGAATCAGACATATACCTTATATATTTCAAACATTTGCAGACGACCGTCTTTCTCCCCATTCCGACCCCCCCCTCCCCCCCCCACTATTTTTTCATTTCATAAAACATTTTTTTCCACTCATGAACAGAATTTTAACTTCCACTTATTGCTTTATTCAGAAATTTGCGTAAATTCACTGTTAAAATTCATTATTAAAGATAAGAATATGGTTTCAAGTCTCTCTGATCGGACGATGCCACGCTGCTCACGGTAGTGTCATGGGTTTTCGCGCTTTTTTGGCAATCTATTTTTTATTGACAATTAGTTTCTGGAGAAGTATTACTACATGATTTGACATCATTTAGTCAGTTTAAATAGCAAGTAACTTAAAATGCTGTCACTTTACACTAGAAAAGAGGAATAACACCTTCGTTACTCTGTCATAATAGACTCGCCAGCTTCATTATCATCCGGGTGTCCTTCGCATTTTATACTGATCGTGTTTAATCCATTTTTCTGCCCGATGAACGCAAGCTAGGTTATATGAAGTTTTAGATGATAATTTCATGCCTCAGATTGACATTTAGGTAAATATCTTTCATCGCCAAAGACAGGTCATTTCAAATTTGCCAATGTCAAAGCCCGGGCTCAGGGAAGCTTGCCTAGTTGTCAACTTTTGTCAAGACATTCATAGACAAAGATTCGTTTCTCATTTTTCAGCTAGTTTTAGTGTTTGTTATCTACTATGTTTAAAATCCAAGATTGTGATTGATAATAGTCGCAAAACAAAGCGTTAAAAACCAGAATTCAAGTTTTGGCACCAAGCCAGCTTATCAACCGACTACAATCGATTCCGGGATTTCTCAATCGATTATCGGAATCGGAAGCCAAAACCAACTGACTTTCGACTATAGTCGATCATCGGCCCACCACTACCTCAAAAACAATGAATTACCTGGCATTTTGACCATAATAATTTCATTAGTAATATGTTGTCTTGAGTGTTTTTATAGTTATGGTTACTAATTATTAATGATACAATAGGCATTTTCACATAAATTATTATGCCCTCCCCCCCATCAGCAGACTTTTTATGGTCTAAGGGAGAAAACTCTTGCAAAATCTCAAGAAAAAATATTAAGATTGACCTCCCTTATTGTAACGTGTGTTTCTTTTTTTCCCCCCACCCCATCACCAGGATAAAACGCTCGACAAACGGAATTGAGTTTTAGAACTAAAAAAAAAAAAAGAGAGATTCTTGTCTAAAAAAATAAGAATTTCTGTAACTTATGGTTCAAGATTCTAGCGAATTACGAAAAGATTTCAATAATTTTTACCCCTTAGCTGTGTCCATGTTCGGGTTATAAATATGATCCGAGAAGACAATTTACGCAAATGTCCTCTCCGCGTGTTGCAGATCATTTAGAAGAAATGAGTATTTTCTTAACTTTGTTAGGGCAAAGTGCTAGGTAGATAAAAAAAAAAAAAAAAAAAGCCTCATGGGTCAAATTACTGAAGCAAATTGAAACATTTCCTTTTTCTTGCTGTATACCTTCAGTCAGAAGGGTTGCTCGGACGATATATTATTAGTTTGTGATTAAGTCTCCGCACCCTTTAGCAGCAGCCCTTCTTCAACAGTGTCTGAAAATTTCAAAATCTTATCTGTCATCATTCAGTCTGCTGGATGTGTCTTTATTCTGCTGATCAGCTATGACGAAAATTTATAACATGGGAGCAACCCTTCTAGTTGAAGGTCGGATCTATGAGATCTAAGTACTACAAGAGACTGAATTAACCCATAACCGCATAATCCCTACGTTTGACGCTCCAGGAAAAGAAGCCTTTTGAAAACATTGTGGGAGAAGGAGAAAATGCTGGTAACCAGCATTTTCTCCTTTTCCCACAATGTTTTCTACCCTTCACAAAGCAAATTTTAAAATTTCAGTCACTTTTTTGTCGTCTACAAACGCTTTTGATTTGGAACAGTCTAAAATAATGTCGTCTGGTAATGAGTTAAAAGGTTAAATGGTCCTTGGACATGCAGAAAATTGGCACAGTCCATGCCGTCTGATCTGATCGATACTCTGCAGAAGCTTTAAGCCCCCTTTTCACAGAGTATGGATCATGACTGATTTTTACCATCCATGGCCTTGGGCAGTAATCGGAACTTCCCTTTATCTCTAAGAGACAGATCGCCTCTTGTTTGAAGCAAGACCGCTACAGAATTTTTAAACTGGTAGGCCTACCCGTTATTTTAACTGTCCGATCCAGACTTGATCAGCAACGATCGACAACAAGCTGCCAATTAGAAAATTCAATGAGAGTAGCCTCCCTTGACAATCGGTGTTTCCCAAGGTCAACAGGCAAATAAATTCATAAAGAAATATGTTGACTGGTTTTCGGCTTTCTATATTTTCTGATAGCAGAAGCAGATAACCAACTAACGTCTCTTTACAACAACGTTGTCACTAGTCTACCATGTGAGCAGACCCAGAGCAAGGTCGTATTTCATAACGTGAATTTTAGGAAGGCTCTCTAACGACCTGAACTCAAGCGAACACCAATATGTCTAACCTTAAAATGTTATTTCATCGGATTATTCATGGATCTAGCCATAGAACGAACGACCAGCTAATGAGCAAACTGAAAAGATTACCAGAATCACAACCGGCAATTTTTTTCGATCATCCATATGTGAAGTCTCTGAATGAAAAACTCGAAAAGTTTTGTCAGCTGATTGGTAAACAATGTCAAGTTGTTGGACAACATAGGGCAAGAAGAACTGTACAGATATTGTCACTCTATCGGAATCTCTATGGTGCACACCCCAGATCGGCGCGAGAGTTGCTTCGAAAGTTGGCAGATATTTTGCGGCTCAAAAACGCAGATGGAAAACGCCTCTTTTTGTTGTCTGCGGTCATATTCGACTGGAGGAAGGAAAGCATCTCCGATGAGGCTTTCTTAAGGTTTGTTTCAGCATTTTAGATTTATGAGCTGTGCTCTGTGAAAAGGGGGCTTAGCCCTTTAACACATGTAAATATTTTAGACCTTTCTGAATTGAAAGAATTTGCAGATGACAGTTTCAATGTGGGTCATATCAAATGGTTATTCATTGATTGGGTAGAAAACATTGTGGGAAAAGGAGAAAATGCTGGTTACCATCGTTTTCTCCTTTTCCCACATTGTTTTTGAAAAGGTTTCTTTACCAGGGTCGTCAAAATTTGTTATTGTGTGATAAGAGGTTAATGCATCTGCGAAAAGCATTGACCCAGGTCAGTCTGCGCGAAGTTCAGCCTGCGCACAGTTCAGCCTACAGGTGCAGTTGGCAAAGACTGACCTGAGCCAAAATTTTTCGATATTGGTCAATTTTTTGTGTGTGAAGGGATCAGTCTACCACAAGATTAAGTCTTGTTTTTCGAAATGTTGCTCTTTTGGATCAATAATTTAGGTGAAGGCTGGGAGCCGCATCATCAAGTCCTCTTTTGCCAGAGCATGGCTCATATAGCCATATAAATATGCAGTATACCTATGCAGGATCATCGCAAAAATAAATATTTTAGCATTCATCATCAATCTCAATATTTTGAATGAGCAGGTAACAGTGCACCTTTTCATATTTTGGACATTTACTGTACACTGTACCGGTGTCTGTCCGTGTACTAAATACTAGTAATTTTGTGTAGCGAACTCTTCCTATAGTTCTCCTTCAATTGTATGGAGACTTTGCACATAATTATACTGATTATATATAGAAGATTTGGAAGATTGAATTAACAAGTGTCAATGCTTCCTGGTTGAGGAATTATCTCCCCTTGAACTTGACACTTTTTTTCTGTCAAAGCGCTGGCAAGGGTATTAAATCACATTCAGTGACAGCTCTAGTTTTTACTAATATTCACTTTTCTCTGTTACAGAACTAAAAATGAAATGAAAACTTTTATTGATCTCCACGCCAAATCCGCAGCGTCGAAAGTGGAAGATTCAGATGGTGAAGTATGGGAGAAAGTAGTTGACACAGATGCGTTCAAACTCTGGAGATGTCCTGTGTCTGGAAGCTCTTTGTACAAGTACAAAGGTAGAGGTTTCTTCAGTACATTTAACCCTTTACCACACAATCCCGACTTTTAACAACCCTGAGGAAAAGGCCTTTGTAAACATTGTGGGAAAAGGAGAAAATGCTGGTAACCACTATGTTTTCTACTCTCACCGAAGCAAATTTCAAATATTGAGTCCTGCTTATTTTGTCATCTACAAATGCTTTTAATTTAACCCTTTACTCCATAAAGCATATCTAAGGAAAGGTATCTCAAATTGACCCTAAATAACAGCAAGGATGAAGCCGTTTCTTATGTGTATACATGTATGACACCTTTTGATAGCATAGAAAACATTGTGACAAAAGGTGAAATTGCTCATCATGAGCAATTTCACCTTTTACCACAATGTTTTCAAAAGGCTCCTACAAGCAATGCGTAGAAATAAGTATCTATGGAGTAAAGGGTTAAACCTGTCTAAGGTTCTGTCATTCGATTAAGGACTAACTCTTTACAAAATGATCTAAGTCATGACAAATGGCAAAACTTTAGACTTGACCAAATTAAAAACTTCAGCACTGGACAAATTTAAACTTGGCTGAAATGATGATATATGTTTTTATAGAGCTGTATACATTTAGGGGAATAAGGAAAATGTGGTTACCTGGACCCAAAATAGAAAAATATATATATCACTGAAATTTATATGAAAAAACAATACAATACATCAATTATTGAGAATAATAATACTACAAAAAAAATGTTTTTGATGGTGTTCCTTTAAAAGGCTACATAGCCTCCTAACATATTTTTAAATTTCGTGCCAGGAATAAAAAAAAAAAAGCATTGTAGGAATATCAAGTGACTGGCACGTGACTCATGATGCTTAAATTCCACTTCATAATGTTCAAACATGTAATTATTTTCCATAAAGTCGTCTTCATACACTATGTTTCAAGCCTCGTCTGGGTATTTTCTGGTATGTAAATGAGCGAGTTGTTCATGTAAAAATAGATGATTCCTGTCGGTGTCAACCTGGGCTGTATGAATCTCTAGTTTCTCATTGTCGGATGATTTTCAACTACTGGGGTTTTAAGAATGAAAATTATAAGGCTTTGGGAGTATAGGGATGATTTCTTTGAATTTTTGTAAAATTTTTGTCCCAAAATCCTAAGGGCCACCTTTAAAGCTTCCATATGTATTTCAGTATTTTCAAAAGGTTGCTAACTTTTCATGTGATATATGTTTGTTTTGCCATTAAAAAAAACATTTATATTGATACTCTTGTGTTATTTTCAGTGTTTGGTACATATAAGGATTTGCCAGCATCCACATTTTACAAAGTGCAGGTGAGCTAATCAAAATAAAATGGTTATTCAACTTTTAACAGTTATTTGAGCAGGTGAAGCAATCACATTTAAAAAAAAAAACAATTAATTCTTTGCTAAAGGACAAGATGTTGAACTCATCCAAATTGAAAGCATTTGCAGATGAAAAAATTAATGTCACTAATGTCGCCAATTTCTGTCTGTGATATTGTAGGAAAAAGGGTTTTGAAAATTTTGTGTTAACCAGCATCTTTTCTTTTTCCCACAATGCTTTGTGTAATAGATCTATAGATTTCATAGCTTGAGTTGCTGGTACTTTTATGTTGTTGTCTGCAAATGCTTTCAATTGAGACAAATCTGAAATGTTGTTGACTGATAAATTGTTAAGTATACATGTATTTTAATTTATTTAACTCTTTACCAGACAACAAAAGTTGAGACTAATGTTGCCCAAATTGGAAGCATTTGCAGTGGACAAAATTTAAGTGACTAAAAAATGAAACTTGTTTTTGAAAGGAAAAAAGACATTATGGGAAAAGGAGAAAATACTAATAATCATTATTTTCTCCTTTCCTACAATGTTTGCAGAAGGCTTCTTTCTCTGGGTC
The DNA here is from genome assembly GCA_943736015.1 of Tridacna crocea. Classification (NCBI taxonomy): domain Eukaryota; kingdom Metazoa; phylum Mollusca; class Bivalvia; order Cardiida; family Cardiidae; genus Tridacna; species Tridacna crocea. The sequence goes on from OX031064.1 coordinate 45,767,818, forward strand.
ATAAAAATCAAGGATTGTGTGGTAAAGAGTTAAGTTGTTGATGTGCTTGTAATATACCTGGAGAAGGCACAATTATTTTGCTTTTGCAAAAGGGGGCTTAGCGCATCTGCAAAAAGCATTGACCTTGAGAGCAAGCCTTGATAGTTACATTGTTATGTTACAGATGGACATAGAATACAGAAAGAAGTGGGACAAATATGTGATCAAGTTGGAGAAAGTGGACCGTGACGAGGACACCGGTAGTGAAGTGATATACTGGGCAACTCACTTTCCTGTGAGTATCTTCAGTATGATTTACTGCTTATACGAAAAAAATATTCACTTGCGTTTTGGAATGAAATTTTTTTCGTATAATAAGCCTATCACTAACATTTGTGAAATGGCATGAAGTAACAAGCAATGTAGGCAAAGATTGTGGAGACTGCATGTACCAACATGTACAAGCTGATCTTGACCTGCACTGTCTGTACAAAACAGTTCTGTAATATGTTATACATGTACCAGGCAAGTCAAATGTATTGACTCTACCGAACGACAAAATTTTAGACTGGTCCAAATTGAAAACACTTGCAGACGACAAAAAAACTTAACTCAAAAATTGATTTTTTTTTTCCAGCAGGTTAGAAAACATTGTGGTAAAAGGAGAAAATGCTAGTTACCAGCATTTTCTCCTTTTCCCATAATGTTTTCAAAAGGCTTCTATTTCAGGGTTGTAAAAACCAGGGATTGATTGGTAAAGGATTGAATTGTGAATCCAGAAAATCCATTTTGTCCTATACTGGCATAAGGAAGAAAAGTTGTTCGACATGTAGAAAATTTATTTTTCTGCTAAAATTTTCAACCACAGTCAGCATGCACAGATTGCGCAGGCCGACCTGAGTCGATAAATTTTGCAGTTGCATAAAATGGGAATAACAGCCTTTTCACAGAGAATGACTCGAATGTTTTGGTAATTCTTATAACATGATAAAGTTCAGTACTGGGTATTGATATCAAAGGTTTCAAAGTCTTTTGTTGCAGAAATGTTGAGATACATGTACATTAACTTTAACACATACATGTACACAAAATTATGAATCATCCAAAATGAAAGCAATTGCAGAAAACAAAGTAGTTACAGTTCAAATGGTTGGATCTGTCTCTGATTGGGTTGAAAAAAATGTGGGAAAAGAAGAAAATGTTGGTTACCAGCATTTTCTCCTTTTCTCACCATGTTTTCCAAAGCTATTTTTTCTCAGGGTCATTAAAATTCATGATTATGTGGTAAATGGATAACCCTGAAGTAGCAATGCATGATCATAGGTGCATTTTGCTTAGAAATGTACATCAAGATTATACCAATGTGCAATCTGATCTTAACTCAATACTTTCGGCTATAATGAGATTTCTACAGCTAAAGGAAACTTCTAAATTTTGCAAAATTTTATCTTTAACATCTACAGGGAGTTGTTATTCATTTAATTAGTATTTAAAGTGTTAGCATCTACATGTACATGTATATTTAATTCTGAATACACATCAACTTTAAGTCCTCCGACTCAGGTGATACAGGACATTTATCTCTTTATCAAACTATCATGACTTTCGACAGCCTCGGAGGAGAAAGCTAGGGTTAACAATGCGAGAAAGAGAGAAAATGCAGGTTACCAGCATTTTTTTTCCTTTGCCCACAATGTCTTCTAAAACCATCATACTAAGGTATATGAAAAGTGTAGGTTCATTGGGTAAAGGGTAAACACCATACCTTACTTCCTCATGTAATGGGCCCAGGGGGCTTTTGTTTACCTTTTCCACTAAAGGGGTTTCACAAGTAGTATAAGGAAATTAAGGAAAAAATTTAGATTTAACCCATTACCACACAATCCCTACTTTTGATGCCCCTGAGAAAGAAGCATGTAGAAAACATTGTGGGAAAAGGAAAAAATGCTGGTAACCAGCATTTTCTCCTTTGCCCCAAATGTTTTCTACCCTTCACAAAACAAGTTTCAAATTTTCAGTCACTTTTATTTTGTCGTCTGCAAATGCTTTCAATTTGGACCAGTCTTAAATATTGTTGTTTGGTAATGCGTTAAGGGAATTAAGATTAAGGGAAAAATTTAGATTTAACCCATTCACTTTTATTTTGTTGTCTGCAAATGCTTTCAATTTGGACAAGCCTTTATATTGTCGTTTGGTAATGAGTTAATGGGGCTTTTTTCACTCTTTTACCATTGAACAACAAAATTTTAGACTCTTCCAAATTGAAAGCATCTGCAGAGAACAAATTGTATTATGCTGAGTAATGAGATAAGCCTCTTGAAGGATGGAAATCACCGTCAGAAAAGGTTAGAGTTAGCAGGTTTTTTAAAGTGTTTTACACTTTTCTGATAATTTTTTCAAAAGCTTCCTGGTTAAAGGGTTGTTAACCCTTTACCAGATGACAAAATTTTAGCCTTGTCTAAATGCAAAGTATTTACAGATGACAATTTGTATTGATAGGGTAGGAAAACATTGTAGGAAAAGGAGGAAAAACTGGTTAACAGCATTTTCTCCTTTTCTCACACCGTTTTCAAAAGGCTTCTTTCCCGGGGGTCGTTAAAAGTCAGGATTGTGTGGTTATGGGTTAATAGTGCTAAATGATTTAATTTTTTTGTGTAAAAGGTTCACTTGTTTATGCTGTGAAGCAAAGTTCTATTGAACACTGATGAGAACTGCAAATTATATTTTTCTATGCAAAATTTTTAATGTTTCAAAACTGCTGGGTTACATTCAGTATACAAAATGCAAATTTGGCTTTCCACCCTGTATCATACAGTCCCAACTTTTGATGACCATGATCGATGAAGAAGGCTTATGAATACATTGTGGGAAAAGGAAAAGCCCCCTTTGAACATAGGCACCCTTTACCATATAATCCCGACTTTTGACGACCCTAAGGAAGAAGCCTTTTGAAAACATTGTAGGAAAAGAAGAAAATGCTGGTAGCCAGCATTTTCTCCTTTTCCCACAATGTTTTCTGGACTACCCTTTCCGAGAAAAATGTCGATTTTTGAGTCAGGATTTTTTTGTCGTCTGCAAATGCTTTCATTTTGGACAAGTCCAAAACTTTAAGTTAACCCTTTTAACCCTTTACCACACAGCAGAATTTTAGACTATCAGAATTGAAAGCACTTGCAGACAACAATTTCATAGTGGCTAAAATGATGCAACTTTTCTTTGATGGGTAGTAAAAACTTTGTGGGAAAAGGAGAAAATGCTGGTTACCAGCATTTTCTCCTTTTTCCTGCAATGTTTTCAGAAGGCTTTTTTCTCAGGGTTGTTTAAACTTGGGATTGTGTGGTAAAGGGTTAATATGCTTTGTTTTATTTTGGGCTGACAATACTGTTTTCTTTTTTCTATTGTAGCTGAACTTCTTGTCATGTAGAGATTACCTCTATGTTAGACGTTGTGAGGTAAGTAAATGCGATAATCAGTGTTACATAATCATACGCCTTTTGCCTATCAATGGTGCGTTAGTAGTTGTGTGGTGTCTATGGCTGTGAGGTAGAGCGTCGGCCTCGTAACCATAAGGTGCTGAGTATGATCCCCGGGAGTGGGTGTCAATTTTGTGATTTTTCATTCGCCCACACATTTGGCACGAGTACTGGTGTATTTCCCAGGAAGGAGAATCGAGAGAGATTAGTATAAGTTGTTAGAAATTGTTTCTCAATCGATGTAAAACAAAAAATAGCAGTTATGATCACAATCTGACTTGACAAAAGATGCAATCTGATCTCAATCTACTCTTTCCACAAGTCGTTTATTCAAACCAAGTATTATGTTTGTGCATCTGCATTTACAAAAAAACGTTGTTCATTTGGTAGATAAAGAGGGAACTTACTTTGAATACTTTTCCGTCATTGACTGCAGATGACAGTTTGATTGTGGAGAATTTCCTAGTATCAGTATATGCATCCTAGGTTGCCATATTAAAGCTTCACAACACCATTCCAAGTTTGAATTCTTTATCAAACAATCCCTGGTTTTAACGACCCCATGGAAGATGCCCTCTGAAAACACTGTCGGAAAAGGAAAACTGAAACCCCTGGCTCATCCAGTTTCTTGGTTTGATGATAGTATTGCTACAGGATTCATTCCGCTCCCATGTCAGACCATTTATTCTATAATAGTTATGTGGGAAAGTTGCCTGTGGCTTTGAAAAATTTGTATGTAGTAGTGGTAAAGCTCTGTCTTTAACTCATTACAAAACTACAATATTTTAGGCTTTTTCAAATCAAAAACATTTGCAGACCACAAAAGTGACTGAAAATTTGAAATTTGTTTTGTGAAAGGTAGAAAACATTTTGGGAAAAGGAGAAAATGCTGGTTACCAGCATTTTCTCTTTTTCCCACAATGTTTTCAGAAGGCTTCTTTCTCAGGGTCGTCAAAAGTAGGGATTGTGTGCTAAAGGGTTAACAGATAACTTTTTTTTTCACTAGGTTGATGAGAAAAGTAACGTAATGACTATATCAGCCAGAGCAGTCCAACATCCCAAATATCCGTCCACAGATGACTATGTGCGTGTAGACCCGTATATGTCAACTATGTTGATTAAACCACACACCACTTTTGAGGAGAAAGGGTTTGACTACGTCATGCATTATTATGATGATCCAAAACTATATGTGCCTAGCTGGGCAGTCAACAAAATGACTGTTAGCAGTAAGTTCTTGTTTCTTCTTAAGTTTATATATTCATTTTATTATTTATTTATTTGTTCATTTATATATTTATTCATTTCAGTTTTATGTTTGTACATCTGGCTAAAATAATGAAATAAGTAGATGATAGTACATGTATATCTGTTTAATGCCTGTGCAGTGCCACTTTTCAAGTTGAATTATGAGAGACTACATCAATATTAGTTAACTTTTTACCAGACAACAAAATGATAGCCTTGTCCAAATGGAAAGCCTTTGCAGACAACAGTTTCATTGTGCCTCAAATGACGCAAATTTTAGCTCCACTGGCTGAAGGCCAGCGGGCTTATGTCATGGCCCGGTGTCCGTCATGCATCTGTCCGTCTCTGAGTGCATTTACATCGATTTCAAACATCTTCTCTGAAACTACCCATCCAATTTTGAAGAAACTTCACAGAAATAATCCTGCCATGGTCTTCTAAAGGATTTCTTGAAAGAATTTGATTCCTTCAAAAACTCTGGTTGCCATGGCAAGAAAAGTGAAACATTTCAAAAATCTTTGAAAATCTTCTTGTCTAAAACAGTAAGGCCTAGGGCTACCAAATTTAGCATGTAGCTTTATCTATTGTACCTCTTCCAAGTTTCTTCAAATTATAGCCCTGGGGTCAAAATTGGCCTGGTCCCGGGGATCACAAGTTTTACATGGGTTTATATAGGGAGAACTTTAAAATTCTTCTTCTTCCTAGCCATAGGGCCTAGGGGTACCAAATTTGGCATGTAGCTTTATCTAGTAGACCTCCACCAAGTTTCTTCAAATTATAGTCCTGAGGTCAAAATTAACCCTGCCCCGTGGGTCACAAGTTTTGCCTGGGCTTATAAAGGGAGAACTTTAGAATTCTTCTTCTACCTTACCATATGGCCTGGGGGTTCAGAATTTGGCATTTACCTTTATCTAGTGTACCTCTACCGAGATTGTCCAAATTATAGCCCAGGGGTCAAATTCGTCCCAGCCTGGTGGGGGGGGGGGTGTCACAAGTTTTACATGTGCGTATATAGGGAGAACTATAAAGTTCTTCTTCTACCTAGCCTTAGGGCCTAGGGTTAGCAACCTTTCCATGTAGCTTTATCTAGTAGACTTCTACCAAGGGTGTCCTAATTATAGCCCAGGGGTGAAATTTGCTTTTGCATGTAGCTTTATCTAGTGGGTCTGTACCAAGGATGCCAAAATTATAGCCTCAGGGTGAAATTTGCCCACCCCAAGGGGGGTCACAAGTTTTACATAGGCTTATGTAGGGAAAATCTAATAATCTACTCGTACATAGCCATAAGGCCTAGGGCTACCAAATTTTGCAAATTGTAGCTTTATCTTGTGGCCTCTACCTAGAGGGCACAAATTATAACCTTGGGGTCAAAGTTGGCCCCACCCCATAGTTGACAAGTTTTACATGGGCTTTTATATTTATGCTGACTAGCTTGACGTGGTGTTAAAATTTTCTAATCATAGGTCTGCCAACGTTTGTGAACACAATCCATGAAGCAGCCATGAAGATGTACCAGTCTAAGAAAGAGGTAGATGTACGTGATCAAAATAGCAACAATAGTTGTAGAACCAGCGTCCAGTCTAGACTTTATGACATGGGAACAGCTTATGCATATAATATAGAGACAGAGACAAATAAATCCTCCGGTTGATTATAGTTGATTGATAGGTTTAAGAATTAATAGTAAAAATTGGGAAAAAATCTTAATAACAGAATTTTTGTAAATTGAAATTATTTTGCTTTTATTGGATGTACGGATCAATTTTGGAATTCAGGGATTTTTGTTGTAATTATATACTCATGAAACGGATTGCAGCAGTAGAAAAAGGTACATGGATCTAAATGATTTTGCTGACTCATGGATCTAAATTTTTTGTTGACTAATGGACTCGTGTATGGCTAGCAACACGCAAAGAGGGATGTGTGGGCATTTTTGTAAAGTGTTGTCTCGGATCAGCCTGCTCAGTATGCACAAGCTGATGCGAGATGGCATTTTACGCTTACACTAGATTTCTTGTACAGTGGTCTTCTGAAAAACAGAATATTACACAAAAAGGAAAAGTGTCATTTTGGATTAGCCTCCACAGAGTGCGCAGGCTGATATGAAATGACACTTTACACAAATGTCAGAATGGCCCTTTTCGCATGTCGACTTGTTGGAAATAGGTTTATTAGAAATAGGCTTGGTTGAGAAGGCTCATTATATCAAAGTATCACTGTTTCATGAGCAGAAGGTGCTCCATGCTAAGAGACATCGTAAAATAGGTTGTTTATTGCTTTTTACATGTAGAAGGTGATTTGTGGATTTTGAAGACAATTCTGGGAGTAGGAACTGGTGCCTTTAACAAGCATTGCTTCTGAATATGGTGATATTATGCCAAACTCTCAAGTGCAGAAACTCTGCATAAACAATTTTTCTGTAGTGTTTCCATAAAGTGATACATAACAGCTAAACAGATATTGTGCCAGAATGATGTGAAACATATCTTGCCCTATTAAAGTAGACAGAGTACCTGAAAGCTGGATGGCCATCACATTATTTAAGTACAGTGTATTTACCAAACAACTAAATTTTAGACCAGTTCGAATAGAAAGCTTTTCCAGATGGCGAAATGAATTTAGCTGAAAAATTAAAATTTATTGTTGGAATGGTAGAAAACATTGTGGGAAAAGGAGAAAATGCTGGTTACCAGCTGGAAACAAATTTCAAATTTTGAATGACATTTATTTTCTCATCTGCAAATGCTTTCAATTTGGAGTAGTCTAAAACTAAAAAATCTCTTCAGGTTATAGATTGGGCCTCTAAATGTTGTATAAATGCTTGTAAAAAGATATTTTTAGACTACGCAGCAGAAAGGACCAAATTGTCCTTAATGTAACCTTTAACGGTTAACCACACAATCCCAACTTTTGACGGCCCTGACAAAGAAGCCTTTTGAAAGCATGGTCAGAAAAAGAGAAAATGCTGGTGACCAGTACTTTCTCTTCTTCCCACAATGTTTTCTACCTTCCCCATAGCAAATTTCATTTTTTTCCTGTCAGATATAAATGTCTGCAATTGCTTTCAATTTAGACCAGTCTTAACCCATTACCACATAATCGCTACTTTTGAAGACCCTGAGAAAGAAACCTTTAGAAAACACTGTGGGAAAGGGAGAAAATGCTGGTAACTAGCATTTTCTCTTTTTCCCAATGTTTTTTTACCCTTCACAAAAAATTTTTCAAATTTTCAGTCACTTTTATTTTGTCGTCTGCAAATGCTTTCAATTTGGACAAGCCAAAATTTTTTGTGTGTAGTTATGAGTTTAATTTTGTTGTTTGATGAATCGTCTTTTACTACTAAAGCTACCTTTGTACCAGATGTAGATTCAGATCAGACTGCACAAAACACACTTTGTGATCTTTTACCTACAGTATCCACTTTGCTGAGACATTCTAGAAAATGGCAAAATTGAAATTGCAATCATGTAGACTGTATTTCTAGTATAATTAAAGAATCTGTTGGGTTCATTGTATGCTCAAGGGGTTACGGGGATTACTGCTAGGAATGCAGTTATCTCTCTTCATTTTGGACATAATAGATCTTTGACTAGACTTCACTTTATTATAGCCCCCACAATGTAGTGGAGGGGGGTATAATGGAATTGCCATAGCTGTGTTTCCATTTGTCCGTCCATCTGTCCATAGACGTAAATTTGTCTGGAGCAATACTTCAACAGTTTTTCATGTACTGAACTTAAATTTACTTACAGTGTTCCTATATATATATGAAGTTGTACATGTGCAATTTTCATGACTGCTGCGATTTGTTGTGGAATGGTCTCCCCTTGAACTTTTTCAACTCTTTCTTTTGTACTGAACCATTCCGCATTCTGTGACAAAGACCTGTTTTTGTGACAAGGAACTGGTGGGGGGTATAATCATGTTAAGTGATAGCTCTAGTTTGAAGTCTGATCTTGATCTTTGTGGAAAAATCCTTAGTAAGACTTGAATGCTAAGCATTTGAAAGGTTACTTAGTTTGCTTGATTTGATGATAACAAATTCATTCCTTAGTGAGTTAACATGTTTTAATGTTGCATTAAATAATTCAAATATTCAAGACTTTTTCTTCTTTGTTTTGAAAGTACATGAGCCATGCTCTGTGAAAAGCGGGCCTGATCAATCTGTGAAAAGTATTGACCCATGTCAGCCTGCGCAGACTGCGCAGGCTGACATGGGCCGAAACCTTTCGCTGTTGTTTGATTTTCTGAATCTCCAGGGCCAAGTCTACCTCATAAATAAGTTGGTTGTTAAAAATTGCGAGACTAATATGGAGCCATATGCATGTTATTGCTTGCATGGTATCGTGCATCACGAAGCACGGCTCACATTTAAGTTTTGCCACGCTTAAGAATAAACAGTTAAGTCAATAAATTCATAGAATCATAAATAAGGGAGCCTTTGTAACTTGTCTTTAGGCAGTTCTGATTACTGATTAATAAAAGAAACTCCAGAAAAGCATAGATAGTTACACTGGCTACTGCAATGTAACTGAAATAAAGCAGAGAAAAGGAGTTAAACACCATTGAATCAATCAATTTTGACTGTTTACAATTGACAGAATTTTAGACAGTCAAGACTGAAATCATTAATTTGCGGCCAAAATATTTAATGTTACTTACAACATGAAATTTCGTCACTCATATAGATGGAAACTTGGTGAGAGAAGAAGAAGAAGAAAATCCCAGTAACATGCATCTTCTCCTTTTTCTCCACAATGGTTATCCGTTCAAAAGGCTTCTCTATTAGTGTCGTTGAAACTTTGGATGTGATTTTTCATCAAAACAGGAAAAAGAATATTGTGCTAAAAGCAGTAAAAACTGGTTACCAGCATTTTCCATTTTCACCAATGTTTTAAAAGGCTTCTTATTTTAGAATCATTTAATTGGGATTTGTTTTATAACCCTCAAGATGAGGATGTTCGAAAACATTTAGGAAGGAGGAGAAAATGCTTTTTTCAAGGATTTTATGGGTTTCCAATATGAATTTTGATATTTAATATAATCTTTATTAACCATGCTCTGGCAAAAGGGGGCTTAACTCAATTCTGTGATACCAAGCAAATTATCACATAACTTTGGATCCATGATAGCCACTTCTTTTGAACACTCGACATAATTAAGAGGTAAACTGGTCCTTTGACATACAGAAAATTTACCAATAACAAAAGGTTTTGGCCCTGGTCAGCCTGCAGGGATTGCGCTGGCTGACCTGGGTCAATACTTTTCACAGATGCATCAAGCCCGATTTTGACATAGCATGGCTTATACGTTTACTGCAAAACCTTAAAAATTGGACAAGTCTAACATACATGATTATATTGTCTTCTTGTGAAGTCCTAATCCTTTATCATACTTTGTCAAGTTTTAACAAATTTGAGGAAGAAGCCTTTTGAAAACATTGTGAGAAAAGGAGAAAATGCCAGTGACCAGTAGTATCTTCTATTACGACACTGTTTACAAAGGTTCCCTTGCTCAGGATCATTAAAACACAGTTCAGGTTGGTCAAAGAATTAAAAAGTAAGATATCTGTATGAAACTAATAGCCTAGAACGATCAGTTTTGTCCTGTAGGCTTGGTGTGTTCATTTTGAAAACATTTGCAGAAATTCATAGCTTAAGACTTGACCAAACAATCCCTGGTTTTTTTGTCCAAAAGGAAGAATCCTTCTGAAAACATCAGGGGACAAAAAGGAAATGTTGGTAACCAGCATTTTCTCCTTTTTCCAAAATGTTTTTTACTCTTTGTAAGCCAAATTGCAATTTTTGAATCGGGTTCATTTTGTTGCCTGGAAATGCTTTGAATTTGGGCAAGTCTAAAATTTTGTCATTAGTTAAATAATGCGATTAGTTGTTGAAATAATTAAAAAAGTGCAGTAAAAAATGACTGTTTTGGTCCATTAACCCATTACCACACAATCCCTACTTTTGATGCCCCTGAGAAAGAAACCTTTTGAAAACACTGTAGGAAAAGGAGAAAATGCTGGTAACCAGCATTTTCTCCTTTTCCCACAGTGTTTTCTACCCTTCCCTGAACAAATTTCAATATTTCAGTCACCTTTATTTTGTCGTCTGCAATTGCTTTCAATTTGAACCAATCTAAAATTTTGTCGAGTGGTAAAGAGTTAAGGTGATCATTCCATTAACCCTTATCGTGCTAAATAAGTTAACCCTTTACTCCATAGATACTCATTTCTACACATTGCTTGTAAGAGCCTTTGGAAAACATTGTGGCAAAAGGTGAAATTGCTCATGATGAGCAATTTCACCTTTTGTCACAATGTTTTCTATGCCATCAAAAGGTGTCATATTCACATAAGAAACGGCTTCATCCTTGCTGTTATTTAGGGTCAATTAGAGATACCATAGAAATGCCTTATGGGGTAAAGGGTTAAACAAAACTTCTGCCGAAAACAAAAATCTGAGTAATGCTATTTTCGACTTACCTTTTAGAGATAAAAAAAGAAATCTCATTACCCAACAGTGAAGATCCAAGATCAGACTGCACTTTCGGTGTGTCGGTTTGTGGTTTGGTGAAAAAATGAAGAGAAAAGCATCCATGCAACACCAGAAAATTATCAGAGAAATAGCAAGAACAATATTGGAAGGGAAGTAAGTCTGTTTCAATATGTTATAGAAGAGTTATTTCCCTTGTATATGTGGTTTGAAACTATCGTGGCTTTTTGCGACTTGTTTATCTGCTTCTCCGTCATGGAATTTTCAAGCCGACTGTAAAAAAACAAAGTTTTGTTACTTCATTCAAAGTTATCTTTTGGGCGAAGATATCTCCTCAACGGACAGTGTGGATTCAAGATCAAGCTGCACGTTTTACACTGTCCGCAAAAGGTCCTGGCATGGCGCCATGAAGCCTTGGGGTTATAAAAACAAAACATTAGAAAAACATTTTTTTTTTTTGGTTTTTGTTGCCCCTTTTGTTAAAAAAAAAATATTGTAACGAACTTCTTTACAAATGAGAGAGTGTGATAAAGATGCTGCTTCTTAGCTTATCAGGTCTTTAAAAAAAAGTTGCTATATTGAGAAATTCGAAAATAATCGAATTTTGTAGATTTCCACGAGTTGTTTTTTTTTCTTTGCTGTGAAGCAACATCGGAGAGTACACTGTGAATTGAAATTCAATTGTACTTTTCTTTTGATAACTATTTCCTCTGGTTCCATATCCCAGGGCAATATTCATTAACAATCACAAATATCGTTTTATTCAAATTATAATTCCAGGACTTGCATCTGATTAGCTAATGTAGAACGTTTCTGCTAATAGCATTGACCGTCTTGGAATTTAGAATAAGAAATTAACCCTTATTGTGCTAAAAGAAATTAAAAGGAAACTTTTAAACCGTTAGGAAAAAGAAACACGAAATTTTGCCATATGAATTTTAATTTGGGGGAAAAAATGTCTGCTTATCGGACAGTGTAGATCCAAGATCAGACTGCACGTTCTGTGCAGTGCTGATCTTGATCTACACTGTCCGCAAAAGGTCAGTGAGTCGTGCTTAGCAGCCTAAGGGTTAATTCAAACGGCAAGTAAATACAAACTTAGAGGGAACAATTGACGGGATTTACTTCTCGTCGCGGTATGACACCATTTCTAGGTAGTGATGCAAATCGCATTTCCTGATGAACGGTTCTAAAAATAGATAGCAAAAGTCTGGCTAATATATGAAAGAACGCTTTAATATCGCCTGTAACATTTTTATTTTAATGCACGTGAATACATTCATCACACACTGAAATATTCAACATGATTAGTAAATGATTTATACTAAAACTAGTCACACAACAGCTTTTTCTTTCACATTAACAAAAACTCACCAAGTATTATCCATGTAAGAGGATATTTTATTTTGTTTCTGTTTCAATTTGAATTTACCGGGAACAAGTTTACGTGAGCACGTTCCCGGTAAATTCAAATTTAAGCCGAAACAATAAAACCCGGGACCAATCATCCGGTTACATACAGTGCTGTGTTAAATATTGTTTGTTCTAATTCCAAATGCTAAGACTGTTGATCAGCCTGATTGTCTGAGACAGAGCATGCATCTCTACTAATCAAATGACGAGTCCTGGAAGTTTAACACTTTACCACACAATCCCGACTTTTAACGACCCTGAAAAAGAAGGCGTCTGAAAACATTTTAGTAACCAGCATTTTCTCCTTTTCCCACAATATTTTCTACCCTTTCCAAAGCAAATTTTAATAGACCAGTCACATTTACTTTGTTGTCTGCAAATGCTTTGAATTTGGACCAGTCTATTTGGTTAGGAGTTAAAATTAAGTTTAGAATGGTTGGTGAATACGGCTTATGTGCACGGTTAAACCCTGATATTTTAAACTCTGAATACTGACCTGGGTCGATACTTTTTGCAGATGCATTAAATCCCCCCCCCCCTTTTAAAAGGGAGTGGCCCAAACCATCAGTCTAACATGAACGAATACTTAAATGCTAGTTTCTCACCTTAAACACGTTTGCTTCACTAAACCACGACAACAATGTATACATTTTACATTGCAATTCTACTTCCTTATAAAACGCCTGTAGACATGTAGTGGAAATTATTACTATTTGAGGTAGTAGACCCGTAAAAAAACCCCAGCTATTTCCACTATAATTTTATCGTACAAAATTAGTTTTGATTTAAAATGAGTTATATTGTATCACTTTCACCAAGCCACTTTTTCGTTTTTGTCCTTCTTAGGATTATAATATATAAATATAAAACCGCTATATTTTTATGACAAAGGGAGACAATAATTACTCCCTTTTCTGGAAACTAACAAAAGTATCAACAAATAATTTCAAGACAGACTTCAAAGGAATTTCTTGTCTGTTAAAAATGTGAAAAAATATTATATCTCTATAAATCCATATTTATCAACAAGAAATTTTATGCCATGCTGCACTAGAAGTATTACAGGTCTACTACTTTCACTACAGTTTTCGTGATTCATCCTTCTACATCGAAGAAACACATTACAACAAGTTATTGCTATGTGTAGTACATGTACATAAAACTGGGCTAACTTTACTTGTCATCTTGAGACACATCCTTTATTGTTATGAGTAAAAGCTTTCAAACTGTAAACTTGTACAAACAAAACAACGACAAAATGTTACAACCGTGTAAAACTCAAATGCATTTATCCTTTGTGCTTAAAGAAACATTCTTTTATAGTTATACGAAAAGAACATGTATGAGATAGCAAAGCCTGAGTAATTTATCTCTTAAAGCAGTTAAAATTAAAAAGTATGAAACAAATTACAAGTTTGTTGCTTATTTTATAGAAACCTTCAAGTTGTTATCAGAAGTTGTTACCTAGAAACAAATATAAAAGTAGTATGCGTGTCCCTTTGAAGGCAAACAAAGATGACGTAATATTGGATGACCTATATACTATAAACAGTAACTCATTTGCATATGAGGATGTTACTATATTTAGACCAAGGTCATGGTCTAAACATAGTAACATCCTTATATGCAACTGAGTTACTATTTATGGTAACTAGGTCATCAAATATAATGTACGTCATCTTTGTTTACCCCCAAAGAGACGCTCATACTACTTCTGAGTTCACTATCTTTGTTGTTGTTGAACATTTAAAAAACGATATAAACGCCATAGTTGTATTACACGTGCTGTTTTTATATCCAAATGAAATAGTAATATTTATAACAAAAAGGCTAACAGAGGCATAGTCCAAACTGAACCTCATTTTTATTTGTAGGCCCACTATTCATGAGGGAGAGACATTTACTGAAAAGAATAAAAAATGTCTTACGAATAAAAGCTCCATAAATAAAAACGTGTGTAATTGATTTATTTTCTATCATTTCTTTGTTCAAAGCGCCAGATAAGAGGTAGTGGTGGTATTCTAAATTCTTTATTTCGCTTTGAAACCATATGTTGTGGGTACTCATTAGAATCTTATCGATGAGACTATTTTAATGAGTACTCACAACATACGGTTTAGCGGTGCAGAAAAATTAACATTTTTAATTTAGAAATCAAAGTCGCCCCCTATATCTGGAGCTCTGTTTGTCCCTTGGTGACAAAGATAACTTTAAAACATGCAACATCATTTGTCGCACAACTACTATGAAATATGTGTTGTACATTCAGCATTTTCAAAACTCTCTATAGACCCTCGTTAAAGTTATAACTGTTTAACAAACTGCATCGTTTCTTTATTTAAGTCTACACTAATTCAATATGCGATTTGTATTAGTAAAGCAGCAGAAATGATAACGATGCCCAATCAACAAAACTAACATGTACATAATCATGCTAAAATTGCCGAGGATAGCTTTACTTGTTTTTAATGACAGTGTATATTAGAATCAAACCGCACTGAATGTACAGCTTCGCCTTGAATATACATTGTTTGATGTTTTGCATATACTGACGAAAGCGAACTTAGAATTGAAACAAACGCTTTTGCTTTAATCACAGCCTGATGCGGTTTTCGGCAAGATAAGGAACAATCTCTCAGCATTCATGCAGAATCAACAACCATATGTTCATACATAGCAGTAAAATGTGGTGCATGGTAATGATATAAATATCTGGACGGAATAATTTGTTATACATACAGCTTTTCACAACATAATCCTTTTTATGACATTTGTAATCGGTCTTAGAACTATTTTTTACATACATCCGTTTACCACATACACCCGTTTACTACACTCGTCACAACTCGGCCGACGCCGAATTTATAATACATTTAACCTCTTCCGTATCATTTTGAAATACAGGCAGTCACATGATCTTAAACATGGCGGCACCCTGAAAATCGATTAGCAACGTCCACCACAGACACGGTCATAAACAAGTAGTTGTTGAAAAAACCACCGTATATAGATGGAGTTAGAAAATAATTGTACAAACAGTTTGTCATTGAAAATGTATATCGAAAGATTCTCATTGAAAATTGTGACCAGTTATTGATTTTAGTGGATTGTCACAGTTTTAAGAATGGTAAAGGGGTGGTATACTTCCGGCAAAGAAACGTACTGTGCGGGTGAATATCAAGCGACGTAATATAACCGTTGGTTTCGATCAACGAATTACCAGAAGATGCAGAATTGCATTTACTAGATAAACTTATCGAAAAGATAATATATTCTTATGCCACTTCCAATATTTACAAGTAGATTGTATGTACCTCCCCTGATACAGCATAGTGTATACGTATATGTGCAGAATTCTGCCAGTCTTTATTTTAGATTAAGGAGGTCTTTCTCGTTTGCATTCAGCGGAAGTCATTTTCTACACAGATAAAACAAATTGTAGTGAATTATACCTCATTTGCAGATTTTGATAACTTGTAAAGTACACAAGTTCATTTACATCATCACGTGTAAGGACTTCGTCACTAATCCAAGCACTAACCATATAACACACGCTGCCTATCTGAGAAGCTTCAAAGCTGATTGATTTCACTCTATTGAAAATATGGTCAAACACCAGTGGTGTGACACCTACAATATGGTATTCCGTGTATGTACAACAGGAAAAAGTTTATATTTATCAAATGCTCTCGTCCTATATCAAATATACCACTAAACCCTCTTAACTCCGTGAAACAGTCCAATTAAAGTGTATCTGCAAAATTTCATACGGGAAGACGGAGGCAGCCGCAGTGGTGTGACACCTGTAGAAACTTTCCAAGTGCTTGTATTTAATTGGGGCAGCATTTTTTGCGCATGTCATATTCTTCGAAGATTCGACCTGTCTTATATGACGCACCACTCCTCCACAATATTGGGGGGATTCTAGTAAAACATGCTATAAAGTAGCAATGAAGAAAAAGGCTTTTATCAAAACGTTTGAGGAGAAATTAGGCCTCTTTCCAGCTCCAGATTTGTCTAAACTGCTGATCATAGCTGAATGAATCGCATCAGGTAGCGTTTTATTGAGTAAACGTTTATTTTAGTTTGGAATTCAAAGTAACAGTAGTCGCATAGAAAGGTAGTCAGGTTCTGTACAGAATGCCGAAATTAGATGTGTTTTTGTAGAATGCCATCTAGCGGGAGATAATGATTCGAGCAGCGAGAAAAAAATTATATCAAGTGAGATTGCAGGTCGGCTTCCTTTTTCTGTTTGCTTGGATCCTAGTCTGATCGTTTTTCCCCTAGTTATATAAAATAAGAACGTTAGTTTGTCAATTTTTTTTTTCTTTTCACTTCTGATTCCCATTTCATCCGTTTAACATCATCTATTCTTTCGCCTTATCCCTTCCCCTAGCTGTGAGAAAAGTTACCCGTAAATGAAATATGCTAAAACTATGAAAGTGTCTGACTTTAGACCGACTCTCTCTCTCTCTCTCTCTCTCTCTCTCTCTTAAAAAAAGGGGGAGGAGAGAAACTGCATCATTCACTCTATCACTTCCTGTATGCACCCAAGTTAACGATTTCTAAACTACTTCTAGTCAAACATATATGGACTCTTCTCTGTGAAAAGGGGGCTTAATGCATATGCGAAAAGTATCGACCCATGTCAGCCTGCGCGGTCCGCGCAGGCTGACATGAGCCGAAACTTTTCGCTATCGGAAAATTTCCTCTTTTTCAAAGGATAATCTACCTCACGATTAAATCGGTTATTTGAAAAAAGTGACTTCTGTAGAAACAGAATTATGTGATGGAACTTGGGCTAGTATCGTTTATAACAGAGATGCATTAAGCATCCTTTTGCCAGAGGATGACTCATACTATTAGTATCTTGTAAAACAGTGGTATAGAACATGTACATCTGAACAAGCAAGGACTAAGATCAGCAGCAGGAAAAACTGGATATCCTTCGGTGATCTATTCATTCAGTACCTGGACTGTATTCAACAATAGACCACTAAAACTCCATTGGACTATCACAGAATACGTAATTTTTCATAGGTTGATAATTGGACACCGTTACTAAAAATAACACATTGCCGACTGTCTCTTATAACATGATAAAGAGACAGTCGATAATTGACTATCTTAAGTAACGGTGTCGATGATTGACCAATGAGAATTTCAGTATTCTGAGACAGACCAATGGAGTTTCAGTGGCCCATGATTCAACAGCGCAATGAGACATCAGCACAAAATATCTGGAAAATTCTTATTTTGGAATAATGTAACTAAGACACTCCGACCAGGGTTACCATTTTCTCTTGAACTGTTTTCATACTTTATGTTTTTACATTTAAATGCTGCATCGATGGCGTTTTATGATGTCTATTTTGTGCCGGTGTAATGCAGAGAAATGACCCCTCCCTACAAAATGACCCATTGGTCTGCGTAGAGGAATGACCCAAGGGTCATTTCTCTACGTAGAGGAATGACCCGGGTCATTATTCTACGTAGAGAAATGACCCAAGAGGGTCATTTCTCTACGTAGAAGAATGATCCGGGTCATTCCTCTATGTAGTGCAATGACCTCTGGGGTCATTTCTCTACGAGTAAGGAACAGATCAGAAAGCGGAAGTCACTTTCAACACAGACCAAAAAAACAAATTGTGGTGAATTGTATATCTTGCAGTAAGGAACAGATCAGAAAGCGGAAGTCACTTTCAACACAGACCAAAAAAACAAATTGTAGTGAATTGTATCTCATTTGCAAATGGTCAAGATTTGTGCAAAATTCAGATGCAAAGCCTGGAAATAGAGTAGACTGAATTCATTGGGCTTTCTTAATCTTAATATCTAAATATCAAAGTCAGTTACCTAGAATTCTGCAATTATACATTCAATCTTTGTTTTTGTCTTGGGTGGCTGATGTTTGCGGGGTGGACTGTGAGCACATGACAACTGTAAAATAATATTTTGATAAATAGTTTTGTCGATATGATATGTACCACCTTGACTTAACGTCACAATTCTATATTATTATTCACGTGTAAATGATTAGTCATGGAATATCTGCTGCCATTGTCATGAACGTGCAAAGCAGAGTGCGAGGTAGCGGAGTTCGAGTGAGAGAGATCGGTGTAGGTCGTACTTGGTACCATGTCATTCTCGTACTCGCTGATTCCTCGACAAACTTTACAGCTCAGAAGCCGTTGGAAAGCGATTTTGTAATGGCGATTAAAGTTATAATACAAAAATGGGTTCAGCATGGAATTGATATACCCGAGCCAAATGGCGGTCGTCCATACAGTGTATGGTACCCGGTATCCGATAAATGGGTCAATGATGTTCAATACAAAAAACGGTAACCAACACACGAAAAAACATCCCATGATGATTCCAACAGTTTTAGCGGCTTTAGTTTCGTGCTTCAACTTCCCTTTACGATGATGTTTATGCGCTGAAAGTTCCAAGCTTCGAATCTGATGAGCTTGTTTACGCGCTGCCGAGTAAATATGAACATTGCATATAACTATAAATATTGTTGGAATGTAAAAGGCAATACTTGAACAAACAGTGGCGAAAACTTTGTTCACCACGAAAGCACAACTCGTGGAATCGTCTGGCGGAAACGCACAATTCATATACTCCTCAATTCCGAGTGTGTTCCATTTGTTTAATATAGGCACGAAGGATATAAATATAGGCACAATCCAGCTGAACGACAACATTGCAATTACTTTAGGCCTGGTGAGTCTCTCATGAATGAATGGCCGACAGATGGCGAGGTACCTGTCGACGGCCAGGCATGAAAGGTTAAAAATAGACGTGGTGGTAAACATGACGTCAAAACTTGTTGTTATTAAACACCATTCGCGTCCTAGCTGCCAGTCTTTATTGTTGAATTGTTGATAAATACCAAACGGCATAACAAGTATAGCTACCATTATATCTGCGACAGCCAAAGATACCACGAAAGCATTAGTGACAGTCTGCAACCTTTTATGTGTTAAAACCGCGACAATCACCATAATGTTTCCCATCATCGTAACACAGGGAAACAGAAATAATAAACCGGAAATGACGTAACGGACGGTAGGACCGTACATCGGTGGGGGAGGGGCAAGACCTTCCAATATTTCGTCGCATTTTGAGTTGGCTACAGTCGTGTTGGGAATTGAACCTGGACCAAAGTTCACCTCCGACACCGGATAATAAACTGTCAGATTTGAGTCTGACTCTGAGTCGTTGTATGTTGATGTCAACATGCTGGTCGGCTTACATCAGCCTTAGCTGTTCCGCCATTGCGTCAGCACAGTGTTTTAGGTAATCAGAAAAAAAGGAGTATCCCACTGCGCACAATTATTCTTTTGTTCTTTTCGTGTTGACGGTTAAGATTTTATCTTTTCGCCTTTCTTAAATCGCTGAAATGTGTGTTTTTATCATGTATTGTCTGTCATTGTCGCGAGCAATATACGTAAATCTTATTACACAGTACACGAGTGAATGAACAACACTTCGTGAAATATAAAAGGATCCCCTGGAGTAGTCTCCCCTGAGTTATTACACCTAGCGATACCGAAAGTTTATTATCCTCACACCTGAAAACATCATTTTGTATATAATCATAATGAGAAGTGAGTTAAATGGAGACGAAGAACAGTCTTCTGTTTCCTCGAATAACGTGTCTACATTCCTCGCGCGTTCTGTATTCCGTATTACTCCGATTGTAGATGGTGATAAATATTGTTCAAAGAATACTGGACTACTTTGTTGTCTGTTATCAATCCGCGTCTTTGTAATAGAAATTCCAGACCGTTCCCTGAAAGTAAAAATAGAAAGAGCAACTTAGTTATCTTTCACCTTTTTTGTTCTTTGTAAATTAATCTTTGTCTTATTAAATCATCTTTTTTTGGTACCTGACGACAAAATTTTTGACAAGTCCATATGGTCTGCTACACGCAAAAAAGGGGCAATTGGACATTTGCGTAAAGTGTCGTCTCGGACCAGCCTGCGCAGTCCGCGCAGGCTGGACCGAGACGACACTTTACGATCGTGTGTGGTTTTCTTTTTCACGCAAGCCTACTGTTGTACAAAATCTAATATTGATGTAAAGTGCCATTCCGGATTAGCCTGCGCGGACTGCGCAGGATGTTCCATGACATCTTACGCAAATGTTCGAAAGTCTCTTTTCGCGTGATATAGACCTTATAGAAGAGTATTTGCACAGGACAAAGTAATCAATAGGCTGATTAACGTGACTTACTGACCTTTTGCGGACAGTGTAGATCAAGATCAGACTGCACTTTCTGTGCAGCCTGATCTTGATCTATACTGTCCGATAGAAATATATCTTTTCTAAAAGAAATTCATGTGAAATATTAAAACTTGGGTTTTCACTAGTTATCGCATTGAATTTTTCCATTTCAAGATAAAGGTTAACCGTCAGGTACCTTGCCTCTCTGCAAAACGACAAAATTTTAGACTAGATCCAAATTGAAAACATTTGCAGACGACAAATTAGTGTTGTTTAAATGGTTATTTCTCTATGTGATATGGTAGAAAAAGAATGTGGGAAAAGGAGAAAATACTGGTTACCAGCATTTTCTCCTTTTCCCAGTATATTTTCAAAAGGCTTCTCTGTCAGGGTCGTAAAAATCAGGGATTGTTTGGTAAAGGGTTAAAGTTAAGATAAAAGAGTAAATTTAGCGGTATTTATCAATATTTTAGAAACCAATTTGATTCGTTGAAAAAAAAAAGATCTGTAGAGCCTCATTGGCTTTCGTAATTGTTTATCCCTTTACCAGACGACAAAATTTAAGCCTTTTCCAAATTGAAAGCATTTGCAGACGAGAATTTCAATGTGGCTCAAACAGTACAATTATTTTCTTTTATTTTTGGTGGAGTAGAAAACATTTTGGGAAAAAGTGGAAAATGCTGGTT
This sequence comes from Tridacna crocea, assembly GCA_943736015.1. NCBI lineage: Eukaryota > Metazoa > Mollusca > Bivalvia > Cardiida > Cardiidae > Tridacna > Tridacna crocea. The sequence goes on from OX031064.1 coordinate 45,789,347, forward strand.
ACCAGCATTTTCTCCTTTTCCCAAAATGATTTTAAAAAGCCTTTTTCCCTAGGTCGTTACAAGTCGTCATTGTGTGGGAAAGGTTTTTAATATTTGAGGCATACTCTGGGAAATGGGTGCTTAATGGTCATCCTTGATGCATGATACCAAGCAAGTTGTCACACAATTCTTGATCCATATAACCCATTATTAATCAACATCCAACTGAAACATGTAGTAAACTGGTCCTTTGACATGCAATTATTCCATCCTACAACCAACTGAATTACTATCTATGGGTAAACTGGTCCTTTGACTTGCGGGAAATTAACCCTTAGGCTAATTAGCTAGACCGTCACTAACCTTTTGTGGACAATGTAGATCAAGATCAGACTGCACAGAACGTGCAGTCTGATCTTGGATCTACACTGTCCGATAAGGAGATATTATTCCCCCAAACACAACCTTGAAAAAGCAATATTTAGGTTTGACTATCGGAATGAAAATTTCATTTTAGTTACCGTATTTCGCAGGATATGGGTTAAACTGACCAATAGCTAAAAGTACCGACCTACATCAGCCTGCGCTGTCTGTCCTAGGTCGATACTTTTTGCAGACATATTAAACCCCCTTTTCACAGAGCTTGGCTCAATTATTCAACAACACAATGCAAATTTTCAGCTTTTTCCACTCTTCGATCATAAATGTCAGCCATGTTGTCTCACCCTCATGACGTCAGACGATTTTTGCCGGTTCTCAGGTGCCCGCCCGGGTGGGTCATGGATGAGCGTGTCGGACTCATGGTCTGGTGGTTATGAGTTCGATACCTGGTTGAGGCAAACTTCCTTTCCGTTTCGCCTCTCACCTCTGCTTAAGCATGTGAGAAAAGTAGTCGGTGGCTTTGGAAAGACAGTTGTGTTAGTACTGGTATGAGAAAGCCAGGAAACACATGTGCGTCACCGACCGCCATGACATGACCTAAGCTGTTAAAGTGGCGTTAAGCTCCAATACAACCAACAACGGAAGTCCGGTAAAAATCTATCGATTTTTGGACTGGTCAAAATGCCACTTTTAAACCACCTTTTCTCGTAAATGAAACATCACAAAAAATTAGAGCCTGTTTTATTTATTTACTTTGCACAGCTCTGACAGATTTTCGAGAAAATTATTTTTGCCTGAAGTTACCCTTTAAGGTTCCTTTTTTCCATATACCGGTTCATTACGAAAACCATAGACCGTGACATAATATATAGCTACCGGATATTGGATCCTTAAATAATTCATTCGAAAATGGAGACCGCTGCCTGAATAATAGCAGTTTTATAGCAGAGTAACTAGAGATTATATTGATGTGCTATAAAACCTGCCAAAGTCTAATGACCTGGGCAGTGTAAAAAATACAACAGAATGCTAAAAACGCCATAGATATTCAAGAGCAGATTTATGGTATGGTGGCACAAACGGGTCTTTCGTTTATAAATGAGCGTTGCACTTTGAAAAGGGGTCTGATTGAATCTTTGTGAGCCCTTATACGAAGTAAATAATCGTACTAAACGAGTCATGACATGATTAACCCATTTTCCACACGATCCCTACTTTTGACGACCCTGAGAAAGAAGCCTTTAGAAAACATTGTGGAAAAAGGAGAAAATGCTGGTAACCAGCATTTTCTCCTTTTCCCACAATGTTTTCTACCCTTTATAAAATAAATTTCAAATTTTCAGTCACTTTTATTTTGTCGTGTCCAAATTCTTTTCATTTGGACAAATCTAAAGTATTGTCGTTTAGTAATGAGTTAACGATCCTTAAATTCTATTTTGGCGATCAACATATCAAATCGTGAGGTAGATTGGTCCATGGACTTGCAGAAAATTCAGCAATAGTAAAAAGTTTCGACTCATGTCAACCTGCGCGGACTGTGCAGGCTAAAATGATTCGTTACTTTTTGCAGATGGATCAAAAGACCTTTTCAGAGAATATGTTTCACATCGTATTTGCAGTAAATCGTTACTTGGCAACAATTTTTATTCTCATTCAATTAAAAATCAATTGCAGACGACAAATTAAATGTTGCTCAAACCATGGAGTTATCTATCAAAGAATAGAAAACATATTTGGAAAAGAATAAAATGCTGGCCACCAGCATTTTCTTCCTCTCCCACAATGTTTCAAAAGCTTTCTCGCTAGGATTGCAGAGGCATAGGATTGTTTGTAACAGTTAAAAATTGAACCTTCGGTGTGAATATAAAGTTCAACAAGTCTTCAAAGTCATCGTTCAACAGCTTTTCAAGCATAAATAATTTTCACACTCTTTTTTCAGAATCACGAGAAAAAAAAAAATGATAAAAAATATATTATTTTGGAAGATTAATTTGGAATACAAGTGATTCTAAATAACAGAAAATAAAGTCAATTTTAGGGCTGATCAATTCAGATCGTCTACAGACACACACACTTGTACTCAACCCTTGATGATGATGATGATGATGATGGTGATGATGGTGGTGATGATGATAATAATAATGACAACATTTTACGAACAAAGTCCGTAACAAAGAAACAAAAGAACAAATGCATAGCAGAAATGTAGTTACCGGGAAGGATTCGAACCCAGAGCGCCCGGATGAAAGGCCAACACCATAACAACTGAGCCAAAGAGAATTCTCCCTTACGCATTTGTTAGGTATTGTATTTGAAACTGCGATGAAGCCATGCTTGAACTCGAATTTATTTCATCAGCTTGTGGTTAATATGACGAAATATTTTCCGAAAAGGGGGAAAGGTATGCGAAAATAACAACCCATAACATTTCTAAAAGTAGACACATGAAATATAATATGGAGTGGTCTCCGATCACACACATTATCTTAAAGTTAGCATTTCTTGATGACTCAATGCCTTATTTCAGGCAGAAAATTCCCATCTTACGAACAAAGTCCTTGACAAAGAAACATATGAACAAATGCATAACAGAAATACAGGCACCGGGCAGGATTCGAACTTTGAACGCCCGGACGAAAGGCTAACACCATCACCACGGACCTAAAGAGAATTCTCCCTAACGCAGTTGTTAGATATAGTCTTTACACCGAGATGAAGCCATGCAGGGAGGAGTGGTCTCCCTTAACTCTTTACCACACGACAAAATTCTAGACGGGTTCAAATTGAAAGCATTTGCAGACGACGAAATAAAGGTGACTGAAAAATTGAAATTTGATCTGGGAAGGGTAGAAAACACTGTGGGAAAAGGAGAAAATGCTGGTTACCAGCATTTTCTCCTTTTCCCATAGTGTTTTCAAAAGGCTTCTTTCTCAGGGGCGCCAAAAGTAGGGATTGTGTGGAAATGGGTTAACCAATTATACGATCACAATGATGAAAGTTTAAGTGCACTTCCATGTTACCAGCAAAGTCAGAGAGGATTGAATCCAGATGTTTAATTAGCTCTTAAATTATTGTAAAACTTCATCGTTCAATCGCAAATGCGCTTGATGACGCTTTTAGGCCACCGTAGAGCCCAGAAGATGAAAAGTATAGTATTTCCAAGTCAATAGTGGCTATGCATGATTCATGAGACGGTCGTTTTAACCATTAACCACACAATTCCAGATTTTAACCACATTGAATAGGAGCGATTTTTGAAAACATTGTGGGAAAAGGAGAAAATGCTGGTAACCAGCATTTTCTCCTTTTCCCACAATGTTTTCTACCCTTTTAAAGACAAATTCCATCATTTGAGCACCTTTCAGTTGTTTGCTGTAAATGCTTTAACACTTTCCCAAACGGCAAATTTTGGACCAGACCAAACTGAAAGCATTTAGCAGATTTCTGATAAGTTGCTAAAAAGATGATTTTCTATATGATAGGGTAGAAAACATTGTGGGAAAAGGAGAAAATGCTGGTTACCAGCATTTTCTCCTTTTTCCACAATGTTTTCAGAAGGCTTCTATTCCTGACCCGTAAAAACCAGAGATTGTTTGGGAAAGGGTTAAAGATAGACCAGTCTATTATAATTTTGTCGTAATTATGGTAAAGACTTAAGTGGAATACTCTCAAGTGCATTAAATTATCCGCGTTTCTTGCCGTATTTAACCTTCCTGATAAGTAGCTCAAGCAGTAATGCAAAGAAACTTAGAAAGTAAAAAAATCACTTTCATCTTTTAATTCACTTTATCCGACAACTCTTTTTTTTGTCATGAAACAACCTTCATGTTCTTTTGTGAAAACTTTTGCGTTAACCCATTACCACCCGCATTTTCTCCTTTTCCCACAGTGTTTTCTACCCTTCCCAGAACAAATTTCAATTTTTCAGTCACCTTTATTTTGTCGTCTGCAAATGCTTTCAATTTGGACCAGTCTAAAATTTTGTCGTTTGGTAAAGAGTTAAAAGGGGAAACTACTCGTTACGAGTAATTTCCCCAATCAAAGTACTACCCTTGTTACGAGTAATTTCCCCAATCAAAGTACTACCCTCTCTACGAGTAATTTCCCCAACCAAAGAACTACCCTCGTTACGAGTAGTTTCCCTAATCAAAGTACTACCCTCGTTACGAGTAGTTTCCCCAACCGAAGTACTACCCTCATTACGAGTAATTTCCACAATCAAAGTACTACCTTCGTTACGAGTAATTTCCTCAACCAAAGTATTACCCTCGTTACGAGTAATTTCCACAATCAAAGTACTACCCTCGCTACGAGTAATTTCCCTAACCAAAGTATTACCCTCGTTACGAGTAATTTCCCCAATCAAAGTACTACCACGAAAATAGTAAAAAATAAGCAACTGTCAAACTTTTACACAGAAACTAGGAAAAAGGAAAATAAGAAATATGGACTTCTGAAGCAGACACGGCCGTTTAATGCAGATACAGATAAACCTTTAGGTACGCACAGTCCTGACTTTTACCGATCCTGAGTAAGAAAGCTTTTGAAAAGAATGGGGAAAAAGGGAGGAAATACTGGCAACCAGCATGTTCTCCTTTTCCCACAGTGCTTCCTTTCCTCTTAACCTATTATCACACAATCCCTTCTGTTGACGACCTTGAGACAGAAGCCATTGGAAAACATTGTGGGAAAAGGAGAAAATGCTGATAACCAGCATTTTCTCCATTTCCCACAATGATTTCTAGCCTTCACAGAATAAATTTCAAATTTTCAATCTCTATGCAATGTCGTCTGCAATTGCTTTCAATTTGGATATCCCAAAAATTTTGTCGGTTGGTAAAGAGTTAAAGACTAACACTATTATTTTACCAACAGTTCTACTGTGGTAAGCAAATGCATTTGATTTAATTCACTCTAAAGTTTTGTCGGTTGGCAAAGAGAATGAGAGGGAAAACGGCGCTCTCTTAAACGGTCTCTGCAAACGGTCGTTTTGCATAGGTGGTCACACATACAGATTTAACTTTATCTTTGGGAATATTTCTTCAGTGGTCGTTGTTTAGAGAGAGAGAGAGAGAGAGAGAGAGAGAGGGGGGGGGGGGCGGGAATAAAAAGTGTAGAACTAGGTTAGATAACTGACTTTTTATAGGTATGTTATTGCAGGAAAAACGGAAAAATAAAAAGAAAAAAGTTCATTGAAAAGCGCGGTTAATGCACCTGCAAATACCATCGATTCATTTCAGCCTCGTAGGCTATACTAAGTCGAAAACTCTGTGATATATGTCAATTTTCTGCTGCTCGAAGTAGCTGTTTACCATGTGATTCTTTTGTTTATTAGACAAAATAGATTCTATGGATAAAGAATCATGTGATGCCTTGCTTGTTACAAAGCATTAAACCCCTTTTTTGCCAGAGCAAGGGTCATTTTCAATTGATGCAGACATCCTCAGAAAAAAAAGAAGCCACAAAAAAGGAAATGAGTACCCATCTTTTAAGGCTTCTATCCATGCTAATCCAAGAAATGACATTATTATTTACTCTTTCAGTAGCAAATCTTTTGACCCTTAGGCTGGTAAGAGCGACTCCCTGACCATTTGCGGACAGTGTAGATCCAAGATCAGACTGCACAGAACGTGCAGTCTGATCTTGGATCTACACTGTTCCATAAGAGCACAATTAAACACAATTATCTTCCCCCGAAAAGTACCTTTGAAATACTCTTTGCTTTAGGCACAATTTTTTTTTATTTCACGTATTTAACAGATAAAGGGTTAACTCATTACCAAACGGCAAAATTTTAGACTGGTCCAAATCGCAAGCTCTTGCAGACGATAAAATAAAAGTGACTGAAAATTTGATTTTTTTTCGAGTATGGAGGGGTAGAAAGCATTGCGGGAAAAGGAGAAAATGCTGGTTACCAGCATTTTCTCCTTTTCCCACAATGTTTTCAAAAGGCTTCTTTCTCAGGGTCGTCAAAAGCAGGGATTGTGTGGTAATGGGTTAATCAGACCTTTCTCGATGGCTCTGATGCATTTTACAAAGCAAGTTTTCACATAATCGTAGATCTATAAAAATAATTATTTATCCGACTGAATCATGAGTGCAATTGTTCTTATGCATGCAAAAAATTACCATCAGATTCGCAAAGCGGTGCTGATACGCCTAAAGGGGCTTGTCAGTGAAATGGGTGAAAATCTTGAACGCCTGCAGACATCCAAATTTCAAAAGTCACATGTATAACTGCACATCATAGCGATTCATTGTGGTAAGTTTGAACTTATTCCAATGTTCAATGCACAAGAAACTGCTAACGGACGGAGGGAGGGACGGAGTCATAACATAATACAATCTATCAGGCGTATAAAAAGGCAAAAGGTTTCGACTCAGGACGGCCTGCGCATTCCGCGGACGGACATATGGATGGACATAAGGTCGGACTACCGGGATCTTAGCATAATACGACCCTTTGGGCGTATAAAAAGGCAAACAGTTTCAACTCAGGTCAGCCTGCGCGGATTGCGCAAGATAACCTGTGTCAATACTTTTTTGCATTTGTATATAGCCCCTTTTTATGGAAATATGTCTCGTATAAATTGCATTCCACGAGAGCGGTGTCCCGTTTTATCTACACAAAACAAGAAAATAACGGTGTACCGTTTTATCTACACAAAACAACAAAATTACAACAGTTTTGTAAATGTACACAGGTGCTTCTTCTTTGTTATCTCCTACCAACAATAACCTATCAGATATATTTGGCAGGTAAATATGACAAAAACCTGGCAAACGCTCATCTTCCTTGCATTTTATACCACGCTCGTGTTGATTTTCTCTATTCTCACATAGATATTTTCAAATTTATCTGTTTTGTATGTTTGTATAAAAAAGCAAGTCAACAGATACCACTTTCCCCAATTTATTGGTTTTAATATTCCAATGCCAATAGGCAAAAACCTGAGCGTGTCTGGACGATAAAGATCAAGATCAGACTGCACAGAATATGCAGTCTGACTTTTGATCTATGCCGTGTTGATTTTCTCTATTTCTACACGTGTATTTTCAAATTTGTTCCATTTACGTAATGGAACACCAAGTCCAACGTTCTCTCCGCCTTCTTCACAGAACCATGTTAGACACTGAATAAAATTCCATCGCTTTTTGCTAAACTAAGCTAGACCCTGTGTAAAATTCCAGCGCTGGCTTCATAGAACCACGCTAGACTCTGGGTAAATTTCTACCCTGCTGGAAACAAATTTCAATTTTTGTGTCACGTTTATTTTGTAGTATGCAAGTGTTTCCAATTTGGACCGGTCTAAAATTTTCTCGTGTGGTAAAGAGTTAAGGACAGAAGCACGGTGCATTACGACTGCAAGCTCCGTGTTTTAACCAAAACGAACATGGAGGAGAAGTGATGTAAACAATAAAGCAATAATCAAAATAGACCAGGTCTACGGATGATTGAAAGTAAAGAGAACAAACTCTGGTCCATTATTTTCTAGTCAGCACCGTAAAGCAAAAACATTTTTAATGGGATTCTCTCACGAACGTGAGTTTTGTATATCCAAGCTACCGCCATATAGCCGTTCAAAACAAAATATCAGGTCCGTATTTACTATTCATTCTTTATAATATGCTTAGTTTAATTCTCAAGATTTTTTTAAATTTCTAAAGTAACGTAAGTTCTGATTGGCTGAACTAAGTTTAACGAATCAGAAGTTGCCTTATTTTCTACATTGTGATTAAAGCTAAGAATATACATTCCAAAAATAGTTGGCGAATTAGGACCCAAGGCATTTACTGTCGTACATGCAATTATTCACACGCATATTGATTCACAGTAAAGATAGATGGATGAATGAATGAATGAATGAATGAATGAATGAATGAATGAATAAAAGAATTTATTGACTTACACATCTTGTACATAGTTACAACCGAAATAATTTCAACTTGTCAAACGTTATACATCTCTCTCTCTCTCTCTCTCTCTCTCTCTCTCTCTCTCTCTCTCTCTCTGTAATTCTTTCTCTTTCACTGTCCGTCTGTTTGTCTCTCTTTAAAGCATTATAACAAGGCCCAACCGAGTGCCACAGAGGAAATCAGTGTCCAGCCAGTGATCCATAAGGTAGAGTCGAACTTTACCGTTCTAAATCATCACATTATTTAAATGAATTTGTTTCGAGAAAGTAATTGCTCTCTTGATACTGAAACAGAATTTTTTACATGATACCAGGAAATTCGTGGTTTATGATTCAGGGAAGAGCCAGAGACAAAAGGGAGTTAGGTCAAAAAGACGAAACTTTTTTTTTCAGTAATCATAAAGGGTTTTCAGCCAAGCTCAATGTGCTAGCTTTTGACCTACTTTTTGATACTGATAACAGATGAATAAATAAAGCTTTGTGATTGGTAGAAAATGTAGACATGTTTATATTAAGGGCCCCTATCTATTTGCGGGCAAATTTATGCTTCCTATCTCCTTTGTTTTAAGACATTCAGTGCTAACCCTTATCGTGCTAGAGGAATTAAATGAAACTTTTGAAGAAGAACGTAAAAACTCGGATGTAACTATTTCATAATTATATTTTTGGAAAAAATATCTCCTTATCGGACAGTGTAGATCCAAGATCAGACTGCACGTTCTGTGCAGTCTGATCTTGATCTACACTGACCGCAAAAGGTCAGCGAGTCGCACTCAGCAGCCAAAAGAGTTAAAGAAAAACTTAGATTAATATCGCGCCAAAAAAATAGACTTCAAGACCATAAAGAATAATCTTTTTGACATTCAAATTCGAAGAAATTTATCTGACAGAGATGCTCTTTAGGTCGTAAAAATCACCCATTACGATAACAGTTTATCTTTTTAGCCAACATTTTGACTTTGAACTATGCGAAAAAAAGTCTTTATAAATCTTCATTTTACATTCATGAATACTGTTAACAAAAATGAACTGGGCACGGTTTCAAGAAAAAAAATCTTCGGTTTCATATTTGCCGAAATCTGTAAACAGAGTCATTTCTCGACTTTTGTTTAGTTGGTTAGGGTGATTGTATTGTATATAATACTTGGGTAAAATAAAGAGATATAGAGGATATTTATTTTTTTTTCGGTTAAAGATCGAAATTTATGTTATCGAGTGAACATCATCGGTAATATTTTCACGAGTGGCCAAGCCACTCGTGAAAATATTACCGATCGTGTTCACGACAGAGAGAGAGAGGGAGAGAGACAGAGACAGAGAGAGACAGGTAGAGACAGAGACAGAGAGACAGAGACAGAAACAGGAACAGAGACAGAGACAGAGAAACAGAGAGAGACAGAGAGAGAGAGAGAGAGAGAGAGAGAGAGAGAGAGAGAGAGAGAGACAGAGAGAGAGAGAGAGAAAGAGAGAGAGAGACACACAGAGACAGATAGAGACAGAGACAGAGACAGACAGAGACAGAGACAGAGACAGAGGGAGGAACATGAGATCAATTTCAAATGTAAGTGTATATGGAAAACATCCAGACACTTTGATAATCTTTATTAACTCCAGTCCGGCCTCATTTTGCATTTTCAGGCAGTTTAATTACAGGAAATGATGGAATACCCTATATATTCTGTCATATTAATATCATTTATCATTTTAATAGGACACTAATTGAAAATGATTGGAGTTAAGTCATATACAACGTATTTCTATCTTATTTGTCAATCTAAATTAGTCTTATTCTAGTTGTCTTATTTATCTAATCTCTCCTTAACTGTCCGTGTTTTATGTGGTTTTCTAAATCTATAATTTTCGTTGTGTCACGGTAGCCAATGCACCAATATATAGAGGATATTTGTTTCTTTCGGTGAAAGATCGAAATTTATTTCATCGAGAAAACACCATCGGTACTATTTTCACGAGTGGCGCAGCCACCCACTGGTAAAAACATTAACCGATGGTGTTCACTCGACGAAATAAATTTCGATCTTTCACCGAAAAAAAAACAACAAATATTCTAATTATTTTCTTTCACCGAAAAAAAAACAACAAATATTCTATTTATTTCATGTTTTTAACCTTTCTGGGAGTAGCTTTATCAAAATCCGGTACAGTTCTTTTCCGTTGTTCCCCGTGGTGCAACCCTCCTGCATAGCAACGCATTACAATATAACGTCAAGCGCGAGAAATGTAAGATAATGACGTCATATTTCCATCTGTTTGTGAAGCACGCACAATTTACCTCGAGGCAGCAAGAACATGAAAATCGGTATTTTCACTGATCGTACCCGTGTAATAACGAAAAATATTTTCACTGCTATTTCTCGATATCCTACCGAAAAGCATGAAATAAATGCTCGTACTTCCATTTTTGACCTTTTTAGTTTCGATGACACTTTTCATTTTTATATTCCGATGTTAAGGTTTTTGCAAAGAGCGTGGATTTTCACAGTACCATTGTTGTATTTGGTAATGACATTAGTTCACTGTTATAATAATATATAAACAAAAATTGTTATATTATTTGCCCTAGTATTGACCGGAAATTTCGATTTCTATCATCGAGTAATTTACTGGCAATGTGCTCATTTTACTCATGTAGGCCTACTTCCTTTCTATATGCTTCCATATGCTTTACTACAATATGAAATACTCTCACATCTATGATCATCTATCATTTGAATTAACGTCTATCGAAATTATACGCATCCTTCTAAAATAGTACAGAAACATGAAAAAAAATATTAAAATTTATTCATCCATTTATTTTGTTTACGAATCAACTCAACAACTTTTATGTCTTTATACCTATTTGCATTCCACGTATGTATTGAATTTATTTGTATTATCTGACAATGAGCTGTATGCTTTAAGTCGAAAATGTTACATTATGTTATGTTATGTGATGCATAGATCGATTGACAGGATTAAAGCCCTAACAGCTGCTAAAAGTAAACAAAGCTGGTACTAAAATGCATTTGAATATCAGTCATACCATTCGAAAAGAAGATGACAATCTGTTATAACTAGGGCGGTCCAAGTGTAAGTCATTGGCAGAAAAATGAATTTCAAAATAAGGTCAAAAGTTTAGTCAATCTTTTTTTTCACTTTTGTCCTGTTTTTATAATTTCTGAAGCTGCAGAAACTTTAACCTTATATTCGATTTACACTAACCGATAATGCGAGTTTTGCGGTGAAAGATTTTTAAAATCGAAAACATAAGGCTTCTTATTGCTGACTGAAAATTTCATTAAAAGGCATTTTAAGAGGTTAATTATGTTCTAACTTAATTTTGAATATGTAGCTATGGCCAGAGAGAGAAATAAAGCGAAAGCTGCGCAAGAATAAAAAGATTACCCGATCGTCAAAACAAATAAATAACAAAAAAAAGATAAAAGAACTTACAAACCTGAAGCCATTATCTTTTATCGTATTGATCATTTTGCTGTACTTTGCAAAGCAATTGAGCCGTGCTCTAACAAAAGGGGGCTTAATGCATTTCCGTGATGCATGATACAAAACAAGCCATCACATTATAAAGGATCTGGAATAGCCATTTTTTAAAATAGCAGCTTAATGATAAGGTAGACCTGTTCTTTGACATGCAGAAAATTGACCAATAGTGAAAAGATTCGGCCAAGGTCAGCCTGCGCGAACTGCGCAGGCTGACCTTGGCCGATACTTTTCGCAGATGCATTAAGCCCCCTTTTCATTGATCGTGGGTCATTTATTGAGAACTGTAGAGTGGTACATGTGAGAGAACTATAGACCGGTACATGTGCGAGAACTATAGACCGGTACATGTGCGAGAACTATAGACCGGTACATGTGCGAGAACTATAGACTGGTACATGTGCGAGAACTACAGACTGGTACATGTGCGAGAACAATAGACTGGTACATGTGCGAGAACAATAAACTGGTACATGTGCAAGAACTACAGACTGGTACATGTGCGAGAACAATAGACTGGTACATATGCGAGAACAATAGACTGGTACATGTGCGAGAACTATAGTCTAGTACATGTGCGAGAACAATAGACTGGTACATGTGCAAGAACTATGGACTGGTACATGTGCGAGAACAAAAGACTGGTACATGTGCGAGAACTACAGGCTGGTTTATGTGCGAGAACTACAGACTCGTTTATGTGCTAGAACTACAGACTGGTACGTGTGTGAGAACTATAGACTGGTACATGTTTTCTCTTGAACATCCCATAATTATTATCTCAGCTACGGCATCCAGTCACAAAGCTGCTTTCCCACAAAGCTATAGACTAATCAAGCAAGGGTACTGTAGACAAGAATCAGATATATGAATCTGATCACCGATATGTATATGTGATTCTCGGTCAAAAATTACAAGAAAATTGGTCAGAGAAATGAAGTATCTTGAAGTGACCGCCATCGGCATGTTTGGTCTTTATACTCTGCTGTGTTAAAAAAATATTACGATATAACAGCCATGGCAAATTGATTGTTTACCTATAGCTGACAATTAGATTTGTGCCATATTCTGCGAAAGGGGGCTTTATATATTTGCGAAAAGTATCGACCCAAGTCAGCCTGCGCAGTCCGCGCAGGCTCACCTGTGCCGATGCTTTTCGCCAACGGTCAATTTTCTGTATGTTCAAGGACCAGTTTACTTCATGATTAAGTTGCTTATTTAATAAACAAAGAACTGGTTATCATGGATCGATCCATAAGCACGTGATCACTTGCTTGGTGTCATGGATCACAGAGATGCATCACGCCGCCTTTTCGGCGGAGCATTGCTCATTTTTATCCACACAAAAGGATCAAAACTGGTTGCCAGACCAACTTCTCATGCTGTATTTAAAGCCATTATTCCAAACTTGCCAAGATGCATCCAGACGTCAGTACATTCACTGACATACTACACTGTAACATACAAGTACGTGTACTTTAAAAGTCTGATCTTTGTACTCAGCTAAGAGCTCCAGATAGAGGGAGTGATTTTAATATCAAAATAGAGAATATTACTTATTCTCCATCAAACCCTATGTTGTGGGTACTCATTAGAATCGTCTCATCGAGACGATTCTAATGAGTACCCACAACATAGGGTTTTGAAGAGAAATAACGGATTTAGAATGCCATTATTTTCCTCTGAAAGATAAAGAGGCAGTTTTATAATAATCTAGAATCTAGCAGTGGATAGTGACAATCAGAGATCAGACTGCACGTTCTGTATAGTCTGATCTTGATCTACACAGTCAATAAAACTTTCTGGTGTTTCTATGAAATGGAAAGACTTAACTCTTCCAGCGCAAAAAGTACGAGTTTGACCCCTTTTTGCGGGCTAAAAGTGGATGCAAACGATTGAAACTAAGAATGATTTTATTTTTATTTTCGGCGTGAAGGTATGGATTAAAAAAATACAGACTACACTTTATGTGCCGTCTGATCTTGATCTGTGCTATCCACTAGGTAAAATGCGCATGACTTCACAACCAGATGGAAATATGACGTCATTTACCATGCATTTCTCGCGTTTGACATAATTTTGTAATGCGTTGCAATGAGGGGATACGCCACTTGGAATAACTGAAAAGAACTATACTGGATTTTGATAAAGTTCCTCCCAGAAAGGGTTAAAAGCATCAAATAAATAGATTTTTTTTCCGGTGAAGATCGAAATTTATTTCGTCGAGTGAACATCATCGATAACATTTTAACGAGTGGTGCAGCTACTCGATGAAATAAATTTCGATATTTCACCGAAAAAAAAAAATCCTCTATGTCTTTGAAAATGAAAGGGTTAAACATACCCATAACGTTCCCATAAATAAGTGAATATTGTTTCAGAGAGAGGATGCCAAGCGTTTTGCCGAGATAACTGACAGATTTATTGATACTTTTTCTGAAAAGTTTCACCCTTAAACCTCGCCCTCACCGCATGGCATACATTCCTCAAACAATCATATATCTTTGCGAAAAAGTTCTGCATATTCTACATGGTGTCAAAAAAGTCGTGCGCCATCTTTGAAACACATTCTTTGTTACAGATGCTCAACTTGAGCACCATTTTCAGTAATACAACGCTGTACTCTCCGCTAAAAGCCGTCTTGAACATTCCGTAGGGTATCCTGTGGTATGTTGTTACACTCCATTGTGATTGCATGTCTCAATTCGTCAAGAAACAGATTTTTAGGATGGTGCAAGACATTTTGGACACCCTGTATATTCCTTGAAAAATAGGTAGTCCTAATACAAAAACAACATACCATAACATATAACTTTATTTTGTCGCGTGCATTTACTCCATTCACTTAAATGTAATTACACGCTAAACAAAGATATTAAGGAAAACGATACATGTAGATGAAAGGAACTGTTTTAACTTTTAACCCTTTACCACGAAGTTTCGACTTTTAACACCCCTGTGAAAGAAGCCTTTTGAAAACATCGTGGGAAAAGGAGAAAATACTGTAGGTAACCAACATTTTCTCCTTTTCTCTCACAATGCTTTCTTTCATTCCTAAAACAAATTTTAATTATTTAGTCACATTCATTTCGTTGTCTGCAAACGCTTTCAATTTGGACTAATCTAAAATTTTGCCGTTTGGTAACAATGGAATATGCTTATTTTTTCCCCATAGGCATATTTTGAAGACTGCTCCGAATAGCTGAAATGGCAGACCATAACGCCTGTAAACGGCAAGCCTCGAGCTTTATTAGCCTGTGAGTTCAATATCAACGACTGGCAGTTTAGAATTACTTAGTCTTTCGGACGAAACATCAAACCTAGCTGTACACCGCGAGAGCGTCAGAGAATCTGGCACAACATTGGATGAGTTTCGTCCTGTATCTTTCTGTATCCAGTGTAACACTACTGAAAGCGTTCTGAGAACTTAACACATTTGGACAACCGGTGGCGATAATTAAAAAACGAAAATCTATAAATAAATCGCTATTTAAAGTCTGTGACTTATGTTACTGTCTGATGACTCGTCTATAAGTCGCACGTCCACAGCTATTTTCAAGCCATCGGTACAACTATTTATCTATGACAAAAACCGCGTAGGTTCTAGTCGGAACGTCTTCCAATCCTATCATTCTCAGCCCATTACCAAAGATCCATAAATTAATGACCCTATCGAAGAGAACTTTTGAAAACATGGTGCGGAAAGGAGACAATGCTGCTTACAAGCATTTTCTTCTTTCCCCTTAACGGTTTCTATCCGTTACAAATTTCATCAAGTTGGTCATATCACGTTTGACTACTTGCCTCAACCTACGTGGGGTCTTGCGTAGCTCAATGGTAATGTGTAGGACTCACGACCTAGAGACTCAGAGTTCGAAACACCATAACTTGTTTTTTTTTTCCTGTAAGTGTCCTTAAGCAAGACACTTCAGAGACCTAGTCAATTACTGGAGAAACCCAGGAAGTACATTAACCCTTTACCCCATAAGGCATTCCTATGGCATCTCTAATTGACCCTAAATAACAGCAAAGATGAAGCCGTTTCTTATATGTGAATGATACCTTTTGATAGCATAGAAAACATTGTGACAAAAGGTGAAATTGCTCGTCATGAGCAATTTCACCTTTTGCCACAATGTTTTCCTAAGGCTCCTACAAGCAATGTGTAGAAATGAGTATCTATGGAGTAAAGGGTTAATATTTCTGCTGTAGCCTGCGTTTCATATTTTCAACCGTTGAAAAAGATCCAGTTTATATATTACAGCGTATTCAGAATATGTATGCCAAATTTATCTTAACCCTTTCCCAAACAGCAAATTTTGGACCAGACCAAATTGAAAGCATTTTACAGATGACAAATTGACAGTTGCTAAAAAGATGATTTTTCTATATGATTTGGTAGAAAACATTGTGGGAAAAGGAGAAGATGCTGGTTATCAGCATTTTCTACTTTTCCCACAATGTTTTCAAAAGGCTTCTATTCCTGAGCCGTAAAAACCAGGGATTGTTTGGGAAAGGGTTAAATCGTAAAAAGTTTGATAGTTCAAAACAAGCTTTGTTCGATCTGCATTGGTTACCAATAAGATCCAGAATTTCATTCAGAATACTTACATTTATGTATAATTGCTTTGTTGGACATATCCCGGCATATTTGACTGAACTACTGTCCCCCCCAAAAAACTACCAAATCTACCTTGAGGTCGTCAGTTTCTTCAGACAAAAGCTACATGGTTCCTTTCAATAAGAGAAAAAAACTTTCAGTGATAGAAGTTTCTGTACTGTAGGACCAAAACTTTGGAATGATCATGCCCTCAGTATGAGAATGTGTGAATCTGTTGACAGTTTTAAACATCAGTTAAAAACTCATTATTTCAAAGACTTCTATTGACTGTTTTAATTATGATATTGTAGACTAGTTCTTTGACTGTATATAAATTCGCATTGTCTATAGCTATCTAATATTTTTTCTTTACCAAATGTTTGAATATTCAAGACTGTACAACGCCATTGAATATGTAACTACGCAAAAATAGGCGTTTAATCAAATAAACCAGTTCCTCCCCAGTTTCCAGTATATTTGGCCCTGAAAGAGATTTTAAAAAGAATGCACTGAGCGATCAAAGCCATCAGATGTTCCAGGACACCCATGGCAAAAATGCAAAAAAAAAAGAGAATACAGAAACTGTATGTATACATTACAAAAACACTCTTGTAACATACCTTGGCACATAGTGAAGCGATGCAGCTGTGGGTTTGTGAAACAATGAAGTTTGCCAGGAAAGAGATTTACCATTTAGTGGAGTCGCTGACGCTTCATTAGAAACAAAAGGTTTCCAACTCAAGTTAACTGTCAGGCTGCTAAGCGCGACTGACTGACCTTTTGCGGACAGTGTAGATCAAGATCAAACTGCACAGAACGTGCAGTCTGATCTTGGATCTACGCTGTCCAATAAGGAGATATTATTCCCCAAAACATAACTTCGAAACAGCAATTTTTTTTTTATTTTACTATCGAATTCAGAATTGCATTTTAGTTATTCAGTAGCAGGATAGGGGCTAAATATGTTGGCTATTCTCTGAAGCTTACAAAACGACAAAATTTTAAAGACTAGCCCAAATTGAAAGCACTTAAAGGTTACAAAATAAATTTGACTTTAAAATTGAAATTCGTTTTGAGAAAACGTTGTGGGGAAAGGAGATAATGCTGGTTACCAGCATTTTTATCCCATTTCCCAAAATGTTTTCAAAAGACTTCTTTCTCAAGGTCTTTTGACGTCGATATTGTATGGCAATGGGGTGGTGATAAATATGTCCAAGATTTTTTTCCAGCTGTTATAAAACACTAACAAGTTTCTGTTCTGTTCTGTTCTGTTGAAGACACAGGACCGTTTCGGCTCAGTAGTCTGCGTACCTGATTAGTGACTTAGTGGCTGCGTGTTTGATACCCGGTTGAGGCTAACTTTCTTTACGACGACTTTTTTAAATCTCATTTCTGACGCATGTAAGAAAAAAAGGTCAGTAGCTTGAAAGGAACGTTGTGTCAATACTGGTGTGAGAAAGCCAAGAAACACAAGCCTATGTGCACTGACCGTCATGATATGGCTTTAGCTATTAAAACGGCGTTAAAGCTCAATGCAAACAACCAAATAAACAAAATTTAATACAGATCGTTTTTATTAAAAGACTAAACTCTGGCGTCGTCATTGGCGCTGTTTACTTGTTACTATTGGAAGTTTAACGCCATTTAAGAAGCTTTGGTCATATCACGACGATCAGTGCACCCACCCATGTGTTTCTGGCTGTCTTACACCCGTACTGACGCAACTTCCCTCCCAAGCCACTGTCTACGTTTCTGAAATCCATCAGAGATGAGAGACGAAAAACTCGTCGTGGAGAAAGTTCGTCTCATCTAGGTATCGAGCCCGAAATCACCAGGTCACAGGCGAACCACTGAGCCACCCAGTCCGGTACGAAACGACAAGCCTTTGCAGACAGCACAAAATTAGTTCAGTCTGCATATCGTCAGTTTACTTCAAACACTTCGTAACTACAGATTGTTACAAGCTGTAGTTACGAGTTTTTAGAAGTAAACTGACGACACAGTATACTATGCAGTCTGATCTTCAATCTACATCGCTGGTTTGTTTATAAGCGAAGACTACAAGAGAGAAAAAAATCTGACTCAACTGGGTTGTACGTGAATTTTCAAACGTATTATCTATTGGCATCGAAATAGTTAAAGCTCAAAGTTCAGAATTACGTACCGGGCGGTGGGTGCATAAAGAATCAAACGGTGTGTTCTGCCACGAGAGCCTAATTTTTTTCTTCGCATCCGAAAAAAAAAACGATTTTACTTACGTCATTCATGGCAGTGTCAGTGTTTAAAACTTCCAAATTTGGAAACCTTTTTATTAGGACAATTTAACCCAATTTTCTCATTTGTGATTTCTTTCTCTAGATTTGAAATTCTGAGAATAGCTGTTTGATTGCGTGAGACAGAAAAACACTTTCGCCAATCAATTGGCTATCCATGGTATTTGAAATTAGAACTCTATTAATCAACACCCTTAGGCCGCTAAGCACGACTCTAGTGCAGTCTGATCTTGGATCTACAATGTACGTAAACTCTTTACCACAGGGCAAAATAATTTTAGACTGGTTCAATTTGAAAGCTTATCCAGGAGACAAATTGAATCACTTAAATAATGAAATTTGTCTGTGACAGGGTAGAAAACATTGTGGGAAAAGGAGAAAATGCTGGTTACCAGCATTTTCTCCTTTTCCCACAATGTTTTCAACAGCCCTCTACTCTAGGGTCGTCAAAAATCGGAATTGTGTGGGAAAGAGTTAAGGGATAATTCCCCCCCCCCCCCTCGATAAAATAACTCTGAACTTGTAAAACTTAGGTTTTTACTATATCAGCTCGAAGGTTCAGTTTCACATTTTTACCAGGTTAACCCATTACCACACAATCTCTACTTTTGACGCCCCTGAGAAAGAAGCCTATAGATAACATGGTTGGAAAAGGAGAAAATGCTGGTAACCAGCATTTTCTCCTTTTCTCACCATGTTTTCTATCCTTCACAAAACAAATTTCAAATTTTCAGTCACTTTTATTTTGTTGTCTGCAAATGCTTTAGATTTGGACAAACCTAAAATTTTGTCGTTTGGTAATGAGTTAAGAGTTTAGATGTCGGAGTACGACGCTCCAACCCTACACAACTATCTCCCACAATTACTGCTTTTCTTAGCTGTTTTTTTTTTCGGATTAATTTTAAACCTTAAAGTGCAGAATAACGCAAAGCAAACAGACATTTCCCTTGTAGACAAGAAATACTAGTGTCTTTATAAAAAAAAAATAGACATATGACGTAAATTTGTCAGCAAATAGAGACGAGGAGTCCTTAGAATAAACATATCTACAATTTTGACCAATCAAAAATTTCTGTTTATTCATTTGTTATCAGAACTAGTTAACATGTCAAAAGCAAACAAATAAAAAGACCCTCTAAACAGCAAATGTAAAGATTGTAACTGTCGTGGATGCCTCAGCAAAGCGTACAGTGCAGATCAAAGATCAGACTGCACGTTTCGTACAGTCTGATCTTGATCTACACTGGACGCAAATGGAACTATGGTAGAGAAAAGCGCCCAAGGAGTTAAGCGTCACATTCCTTTTCGAGAAAATTAGAATGAAAGGCTGAAAAGAAAAAAAAAAGTAGTTCGTACTTAGACTGGAGTTAAGAATGAGATTAAAGTGCGCGGATTAATTAGGCGCCCTACCATTTGCGGAGTAATACGTTCCTGGGGGAAATTCAGCGATCAGTAATTGTTTAGCATTGTTTGTGGAAATCGGGAGAATTCGTTTATAAGGTATTAATAGCAAAAGCCTTCGAGATGATACCACCCTTTGCTTATGGGGGTCATTCCATCGTAGCGGTTAATGGACAAAGCAAACCTGGCTTACTTATCAGTTATTGTTTTTAACTCTTTACCACACGAGAAAATTTTAGACCGGTCCAATTTGAAAGCATTTGCAGACGACAAAATAAAGGTGACTGAAAAATTGAAATTTGTTCTGGGAAGGGTAGAAAACACCGTGGGAAAAGGAGAAAATGCTGGTTACCAGCATTTTCTCCTTTTCCCACAGTGTTTTCAAAAGGCGTCAAAAGTAGAGATTGTGTGGTAATGGGTTAAACAAGAATTGGCCACTTATTTCAAACGATCGTCATAACATTTGGTGTTTACGTGGATAAACTTACGAGACGGATTTCTGCATTGAAAATTAGTCTTGTCGAAGCTTGACTGTTTAGGAAATCAACATTGCCTATGACCGGACAGCACAGATAATGCACTGTGGTCTAAGATTGATTTTGCATCTTTTAAGAGTTTCTAGTCAAATGAGATTTAATATAGCAATCATTGCGCCTCGGTACTGGCTTAAAGAAAAAAAAATCTCTTCATTTCGTTCAACCCTTATCCTACGACAAAACTGAAGTGAAACTTTTGTGTCGATGGTAAAAAACAAATTTTGCTATTTCAAAGGTATATGCGGGTGAGGGGCGTGGGGGTGGAATAAGTCCTTATCGGACAGTGTAGATCCAAGATCAGACTGCACGTTCTGTGCAGTCTGATCTTGATCTACATTGTCCGCAAAAGATCAGTCTAGGGATTAAGAGTGAAAGGGTTATTGGTTTTCGCGAATCGACAGTTTTTTCAGAAACGTTTAAAGTGCGGAGCCTTTGGCAAAATCATGAGAAGAAACCTGTCTATTTTTATCAGTCCATGTTTTCCCTTTCTCTAATTACTCGGTATATGGTTCCTCTTTTACCTAGCGGTAAATGCAGTGATCTTAACGTAGTTTTTTTTTTTCGGAGACGTGTACCGTAGACGGCGTGTTTATTTATTTACTGCCGTACGTCGTTTTCAGCGATATAAACTTACGCGGCAGTTATTCTACGGCCCAGAGTGTATTAGCCACGAATTCTTACTGCTTCTTTGAAAAGTTCAAAACAAAAGAAATCACCCTCTCTCACATTATGTGTTCTATCTATATGAAAAAAAAAAAATCTGACGTTTTACCAACTTGTGACAATCCCGTGTTTTAACAATCCCGAGGAAGAAGACGTTAGAAAACATTATTGAAAAAAGGAAAATGGTAATACAAATGTTTTAAAGGTGGGTATTTAGAATTTTCACATAACACCAAATAGAAAAAAATATATATCCCTGAAATTTATGAAAAAAAAAAAAAAATACAAATCATCAATAATTAAGAATCATAAAATTACAAAAAAAGGTTTTTTTTTGGTGGTATTCTTTTAAAAGGCTACGTAGCCTCTTAAGCTATTTTTGGATTTTGCGCAAAAAAAAAGGCATTGTGGGAATGTTAAGTGACTGACACGTGACTAATGACGCTTAAATTCCATTACATAACAAACATATAATTATTTTTCATAATATCTTCTTCGGACGCTATGTTTGAAGCTTCGTCTATGTATTTCCGGTATGTAAATGAGCGAAATGTTCATGTAAAAATAGAATGTGTTTCACGTCGATGTCGACCCGGGCCATACTAAATCTCTAATTCCTTTTGTTGTCGGATGGTTTTCGACTACTGGGATTTTATAAATGACAATTATAAGGCTTTTGGGGTATAAGGATGATTATTTTTGTGTTTTTGTAAAATTTTTGTCCCAAATTCTGAAGGGCCACCTTTAAAAATTGAATATCAAGATACCTTAATTTTTGTTTTTTGCGTAAGAGTTAAAGTGCAGAGGTTTTTTTCCTGCCCAACAATGATCAAGGTCTTCATGCAAATTGAAAAAAAAAAACCAACACTTTTTCTGCTGATTCTGCAATTCCTATCATTACTGATCATAAAGCAACCCTGGTCTTGTGCTACACTGTCCGCAAAAAGGCCATTAACTCTTTACCAGACGACAAATTTTTAGACTTGTCCAAATTGAAAGCATTTGTAGACGACAACTTAAAAGTGACTGAAAATTTGGAATTTGTTTTGTGAAGGGTAGAAAACATTGTGGGAAAAGGAGAAAATGCTGGTTACCAGCATTTTCTCCTTTACCCACAATGTTTTCTAAAGGCTTCTTTGGCAGGGGCGTCAAAAGTAGGGATTGTGTGGTAATGGGCTAAGTCGCGCTTAGCAATTACAAACAATCCGTCACTATTCGAGGGTAGCTCCGCATCCAGTATACCACAAAATTATGTTTATAGAAGCATTTTCTACGAATCAGTCAATCAAACGTCTACAAAATCAAACCCAGCGGGACTAAAAGTGCAGTTCATAACCGAAACGGTCAAAAAGCCACTTAGACAAAAATAAATGCTAAAAATAACGTTCACGCTGTTATAAATAACATGAAAACATTTCACGTCATTCCTTTTATCAAGTGATTGAAATCAGTAAGCGAGACACGAATCTTTTTTTCTGTCAGAGAATAATATGGCAACGTTCGTAAAGATAAACTTAGACATTCTGTGAGTCAATTCAGTTCAAACAAGAAATACTTAAAAAAAAACACACACACACAGATAGACGGCGAAAAAGATCCTAGATGTGAATATAAATCAAAGTACTGATAGTACTGAAGGCCAGGAAATTGAGGATATGAAACAATACAAGAGGTCAATTTTAATTAATACAAACAGGTAGACGGACAGGGATACAAGCGGATTCCACTAAGCCCCTGGAATTCTTGTTTTAACAGAAAATTTTGATCCGATACAAGAAAGCACCAGCCAGAAACTAATTAAGCCAGAGCTAGGCATGTGCTCACAGTTATGGGGTGCTTGGTAATGGCTTAGAATACTTAGTAATTTGTTGTGCTTGTAAACAATCTCAAGTCAAAATTGAACTATTCAATCGATGCAATACCAACTTTGGTTATCTAAATTTTCTTAAACATGTGAAGTCCTGAATGACGTTATTTTTCACATTTATGAGTCGTCTATTAACAGTAGCATATTTTTCCCAAAAATTTATCCTAATCAAATGACAAGTTTCTTTATTGTCAATTACGTCGCACAGTAGATTGTATACATGCATTAAAAATGTTTTATCACTATTTTAATTGCCAAATCAACAACCTCTATTCAATTTCCATTGATGACCCACATGAAATTAGTAATCACTTCATGAGAGATTATAGGACCAACATATAATTACCATTAAAAACTGAGATTTATAAGCAACTTTTACAGATGATAAATTAAGGTGCTTCATCAGAAGCAAAATTTAACATGGTGTTAGCCGAAAGAGCCTTGAAAAACATTGTGGTTTTGTCTCAAAATCAGGATGCTCTGTAGACAACACGCTTTTTAAATCAGCCTGGCTGGTGTAACGTAATTTTGAGAGAGAGAGAGAAAATAGGCTGTTTGAAAGATATTTATAGCTTGCACTAGTCAGTATGCCTCCAATCCCCAGATTTTCAGAATTATCAACATTGAAAGTATCTTGCAGACAACTGAAGTGTTGCTTTAAAAATTTATATAACCATATACAATTCCGACTTTTAACCACCTTGAGAAGGAAGCCTTTTTGAAAACATTGTTAGAAAAGGAGAAAATGCTGGTAACCAGCATTTTCTCCTTTTCTCACAATGCTTTCTTACCCATCCAAATCAAAAATCATTATTTCGGTTACATTTGATTTGTCGTCGGCAAATCCTTTCAATTTGGGCCGGTCTATTTTTTTTCTTAAAGTTTTGTTCTAGAGTAGACCCCAGAAAAAAGTAGGGATCTCTATAAAAAGTCGCCTTTCATAAGAACATCACAAGCAGAGTATGCATTGAAGCTTTGCAGACCTTTAGCCGACAGTGTAGATCAAGATCAGACTGCACGTAACGTGCAGTCTGATCTTGGATCTACACTCTCCGATAGGAAGATAATTATCGCCCTCCCCCCACTCCCCACAAAAAAAGCTTGAAAAAGTAAAGCTTGGATTTTTACTGTCGGCTTAAAAGTTCATTTCACTTATCTAGGACGTTAAAGCTGACCAATGGTCACGTGCTCAAAAATGTATTGAGCCTTTAACTCTTTACAAAACGACAAAATTTTGGACAGGTTCAAACTGAAAGCAATTGCAATTTTGTTTTTGGAAGGGAAGAAAACATTGTGGAATAAGGAGAAAATGCTGGTTACCAGCATTTTCTCCTTTTCCCACAATGTTTTCAAAAGGCTTCTTTCTCAGGGGTGTTAAAAGTCGGGATTGTACAAGCGCGGATCCAGACATCTTTCTCGGGGGGGGGGGGGTCCCACCGAAAACGCACTCGTCTAATTATGTGATACTTTGGTTTCCGGATTTCAGTGGATGTAAGCCGTTTACAAGAAAAGTCAGCGTTTCCAGTTCTAACCACTAGGAAGTCTCCACATTGAGTGCCTTTTTTTTAAAGTTATGACTGTATTTTACATAAATTCTGTGCAATATCAAACCAGTACCATTTCACGAATCCGGCAACCGCATTTTTGCCAAAATTCCAGGGGGGGTCCGGACCCCCGGTCCTCCCCTCTGGATCCGCCCATGTTGTATGGTAAAGGGTTAATAACAGAAGAAGCAGAATTAGGAATGTAAAAATTTACAATCTTACAGAATCGAAGTACACAAAAAAGAGTACATTAAGAAACGCGATCCGATCCAAGAATTCCATATTATTTGAACTAACGAAGAGAGACTCAAAAATGCTGCCAAAAAGTTTATTCTTGGAAGAACAGCAACACTAAAGTCACTAGTGATTCCAGCGCTGAATACTGCTGATCTATCTTCGAAAATATACGGTTCACTGCATCTGCCACATGGAATCCATTCCGCCATTTCCATGTGACATGACAGTTATGCGGAAATGTAAATTTCACCGGAAGTAATGCCAACTTCATCAAAACAGCCCTGTTCGCAGGAAGCCGTGATATTAGTTTTGAGTTTTCGTATATCCAGTATTATCCGGTACACTCGAGCGAGTGTTTTGATGGATACGTCCACGCTTTGTAAGCTGAAACTAATTTTGATTACTACAAGCTACAGTAGTTACTTTCAGATACAAAATATCCTATTTTTTCCGTCCTGGCGCTAACCTGCGACGGCGTCATGACAAAGAACAAGATTCCGTATCCACCATTCGTTCAACATAGCATTCTTAAATATCTAGATCTGAAAGTAACGCATTCTATGATTAGCTAAACCATTTTGTTTAGCCAATAGGGTAATGTGTTGCTTGACTTTTTGTACTTTATCTGTCAATATGGCCAAAGGCTGACAAGCTGGCACATCTTTGTACTGTGATACTTGACTAACAGGCTGAAACCGTTTTCGAAAACTGACACCTTGGTAAAGGACTGAAATATGGACACATGCTTGCATTGCAGCATAAAAGTGATAATGGTTAAGAAAACTTGCCACATGCTTGCACTATGGCATTATGGTGACACTACGAGTATATAAAGTCACAGCGGCTGGCACCACGGTCTACGGCTTTACAAAATGGCCACAAGCTGATAGAAACATTTCTGTTGGTTGTATTGGATGGTTGTATTGGTGTTTAACGCCACTTTAACAGCTAAGGTCATATCATGGCGGTCGGTGACGCACATGTGTTTCCTGGCTCTCTCATACCAGTACTAACACAACCGTCTTTCCAAAGCCACCGACTACTTTTGTCACACGCTTCAGCAGAGGTGAGAGGCGAAAATACGCCGGAAAGAAAGTTCGCCTATACCGGGTATCAAACTCACAAACACCAGGTCATGAGTCCGACACGCTCACCACTGAGCCACCCGGGCGGGCAGAAACATTTCTGTGAAGGCCGTCCAAATTAGTTCCGTAGTCGTGGAGATGTTTAAAAGGAAATTTATCACATTGACGGACAGGTTGATGGACGGACAAACGGGGGTAAGAACGCACAATCGACACAAAAGTTTTGGCATACGTCTTTGTCCAGTTTAAACACCAATAACTGAATACTGGGGCTCTAAATACATGAATAAATCGTCGGTTTACTTCAAAAACCTCGTAACTACAGCTAGTTTCAAGCTGTAGTTACGAGGTTTTTGAAGTAAAGGAACGAAATGTTTTTCATCGTACTTCATTTCATTATTTACCAGAGGACAAACTTGTCGAGTCTATATTGAAAGCATTTGCAAAGAAGAAAGAAACTGTTACTCAAACTAAGAGATTTCTCCAAAGGACCCCCCCCCCCCCCACAAAAAAAAAAAATGCACGAATAGCTAAAATGCTGAGAAGTATTATTTTCTCTTTTTTCCAACTTACTCTCAAAAGCCTTCTTCATCAGGGTCGTTAAAATTTGTGATTGCTTGGTAAAAGCTTAAATCGGATAATTCCGTTGTCTGCGCATGTCATATTCTTCGAAGATTCGACTGTCTTATATAACACATCACTAGCCCCAAAAGCGGGCTGAGTGTAATATTACGCTCTATAGAGTAGTTATATAGAAAATAGCTTTTATCAGTACGTTTGAGGAGAAATGAGACCTGCTTGAGCTCCAGATTTCTCTAAGCTGCTGATCATAGCTGAGCGAATTGCACGAGGTAGCGTTTCATTGAGTAAACGTTTAGTTTAGTTTGAAATTCAAAGTAACGGTTGTCGCGTAGGAAAGTGGTTCGGCTTTGTACCCAGGATGCTCAAATTAGATAGATGAGTATTTATAGAATGCCATCTAGCGGGAGATAATGCGGATAATTCATTAGGTTGCTAAATATTTTAGGACGTAGAAAAAGCTACAATGCTTTATCATTTCAAAGTCAGAATTTTCTCTATTTTCGAAGAAGTTTTCTATACTTTCAAAAACAAATCTCAAAGTCTGAGCCTAATTTGTCTTCTGCAAGAGAATCAATTATGGATTTGCCAAAAAAATCTGCTGTCTGGTAAAGATTTTTAAAACGGAACTACCTTTGATTATTCAATAATCGCTTCAGAAACACATCCCATTTTTTGATGCACGAAGCATTCCTCTTTCAATTATAAATACCAGCCAATTTAAAAGAATCAATATAATTTAATCAAACAGTTGTTCGCTGAACCATAAATTAATATTTCTATCTGTATCTTTTTTCACCTTTAGACGGATATCTTGGGAGGGAAAAAAAAAATCTCTGATCATTTTCTGTAACGCTAGCGATTTTGTAACAGAACAGAATTTACACAACAAAAGTAGATCTATTATCTGCTGGTCAATGTGTTAGTCTTACCTCAGGCCTCTGAAATTCCATTGGTCTATTACGGGATAAAGAATTTTTCATTGTTCTATCAAGGGATTAAAGAAGAATCTTTTTTATCGGACACCGTTACTATAAATAGCACATTGGTGATTCCCTCTTTATTCTATATAATAAGACAAGTTGTCTTTATTATATACAGCAAAGAAGCAGTTGCCACTGTGCTGTATATAGTAACGGTGTTGAAAATTTCCCTATTCCGTAATACATACAGGCGATGCACCAATATATGCTTTCATAAGTGTACAAAGATCGACCAAGGAAAATTTCATTATTCTTGGATGGATGAATGGAAATTCAAAGGCCTGTGGTCTTACAGAAAAATCATAACGAATACGACTTATTTTTGCCATTGCCAGAACACGATATGATAAATGCTCTATACAAAATGTGGCTTACTGCATTTGCAAAAAATTTCGACCCAGGCTAGCCTGCGCGAACTGCAGGCTAGCCTGGGTCGAAACTTTTTGTTCTAGGTCAATTTTCTGCGTGTCAAAGGACCATCCTAGTTCAGGATTCAGCCGATAGTTAGACAAAAACAGATTGTCTAAATCCGTAATTATACAGATGGTTGGTAAAATGCCCATCGGAGATGCATTGAGCCCCCTTTGTCAGAGCATAGCTCAGTTAAAACATGTATTTCATATTAACCAAACAACTCTATGTTTAATCGAAATAAAAAAAAAACTATTACGATCTCAAGGCTGTTTTCTAACAGCGTCCAACAATAAAGTAGATAGTAAGGATTACGATCAGACTATTAGTTTAGTGCAGTCTGATCTTGATCTGCACTGTCCGCATAGGCGACTAGAATTATGCACGATACTCTAAAGTTCATGGACGAAAATCTGTCTTCCTATCGGAGAAGAATAAAATAATTCAGAGAAGATGATAATTATTATGTTAATAGACAACTAGTGAGTTTTCTCTGGCACTTTTAGTCCTTTATCACACAAAGAAATTTAGGACTGGATCAAACTGAAAGTGTTTGAAGGCAACAATTTCATTGTAGCACAAATGATTATTTCTGTTTTTGATAGGGTAGAAAACATTATGGGAAAAGGAGAAAATGCTGGTTACATATTTTCAAAAACCTTCTTTCCCAGGGTCGTGAAAATCAGGGATTGTTTGATGAAGGGTTAACCACTGATAAATGGAATGGAAAAAAATAGTCGAAAAGTTATACCCAAAATATTGCAGTTTCCAAGACAATATCTTATTAACTGAAGGACAGTATTGATCTAAGATCAGATTGCTCGTTCTGCGTCTCCTGATCTTGATCCACACAGTCCGAAAATGCACCCACACGTGTCTCCAAAGGGTTCAAAGTTTTATGAAGAAAGCAAGGAATCTAGG
This sequence comes from Tridacna crocea, assembly GCA_943736015.1. Lineage (NCBI taxonomy): Eukaryota > Metazoa > Mollusca > Bivalvia > Cardiida > Cardiidae > Tridacna > Tridacna crocea. The sequence goes on from OX031064.1 coordinate 45,818,224, forward strand.
ACTCAGCACTTTAATGGTTTCCTTCGTGCCACATTATACCACTATAATGTCGTTTTTTTTCCCACTATTTTTATGATTTACTGTGGTTTGTGGTAGGTTCTGAAATAAGCACATATGCAGCAAATTTTTGTTCTTGTGACCGCGAGAGGTAATTCTGTCTCATCCTACAACGCGATTTTTAATCGGTCGTTAGACCGATTAGAGACGGCGTTTTGGACAATCCAAACTGACCCAATTCCCAACTATTAGTACCGGTGTGAGAAAGTCAGGAAACACATGTGCGTCATCGATCGCCATGATATGACCTTAGCTGTTAAAGTGGCGTTAAACTCCAATACAACCAACCAACTAACCAGTAATCATTTAGTGACGACCGGTTACAGTGATTACAGCACTTTGATTAGATTATGAATCAAACAACTCGACCGGAAGTGATAACATGGTCTCATTCTGAAACTGTGTTTTCTACGGAATCAAACAATTCCCTACCACACGTAAAACATGCTTTACTTTGAGCACATAGAAAGAAGAAAATAATTATTGATAATTTAATGAGAACTATTCAAATATTTCCTAAAATCTTAAAACGTTAACAACATTTCTGATTTTTAACACTTATCTTCCGCAGTATTTTCTGTAACAATTCTACACATTGAAAACTTTAAATGATTTTTTAAATTGCATTGAAAGGATTGTGTATTCTATTTTTCTAAAGATAGTTCTATATCCAGCAAAAGAGGGAAGGGGGACGGTGGATGGGTAAACAACTGTAGAATTGGAATGAAGGGAAGCAAAAAATCTAACATATAATTAGAGAGGTTTTCAGGCAGAAAAGATATTCCGTGGCTGAGAAGCCGGCTAACAAGATGTGACACAACCCTTGAAATGCTAAATAAATGTAATGAAGTGTTCAAGTAAACATCAAAATATGGCGATTTTAAAGCCGATGACCTCAAAGCGAAACATGCCGTATCGGACAGTGCAGATCAAAAATCAGACTGCACGTTTTGTGCAGTCTGATCTTTGATCTACACTGTCCGCTAAAGGTGAAAAAAAGCGCACAGCAACCCTAAGTGTTAATGATTTCGACGGGGAGGAGAGGGATCATTATGTTGAGAGATGGTTTGCTTATTTGTGTCTGATTAACCCAACAAATAACCTGTCCTGAGACGCTCTCTACTGTAGGAACGCGTATTCAAAAAACGATACGGACCTCATTCCACATTTTTGTCTGCTTACTTTCCATATTTATGAACTTAATACCGAGCCTCGTTAACCCGATCTCGCCAATTATGAAGTACAGAGGCTTTGTACATCAAGCTTCGTTCACCAGACCTCGCCAATTACACACCATATAGAAGCTATGTATGCCGAATCTTGTTAACAGGACCAATTACATACCGCAGAGGCTATGTACATCAAGCGTCGATAACCGGATCTCGCAAATTACATACCAAAGAGGCTACATATACCTAGTCTTGTTAACCGGACCTCGCCAATTGGCCATCATAGAGGCTTTGTACACCGTGCCTCGTTAACCGGAAGTCACAAATTTCGTAAAATAGAGGCTATGTACACCGAGTCTCGTTAACTGGATTTCACCAATTACCTACCACGGAGACTACGTACACCGAGCCTAGCCGAAGTTCATCGCACCTCGCCATTTACTTACCATAGAAGCTTTGTAAACCAAGCCTTGTTAACCGGACCTTACAAAGTACGTACCGCGCGGGCTACGTACATCCAGTTAAAATGGAGGTTAGGTTCACCGAAATCGTAAACCGGACCTCGCTAATTACATACGATAAAAGCCATGTACATAGAGACTCGTTAACCGGTCCACGCCATTACGTACCATAGAGGCTCAGAAAACCGACCCTCGCTAACTGGAGTGTCACTTACCAAAGACGATATGTTAACTCCTTCTCAGGCGATAAAACTCGGTCTCGTTAAACAGCTGAAAATGCAATTCAAAGAACTTGGGTCGTGTGCGATTTGAATGTCTTTTTAACAGCTAAGGTCATATCACGACGATCAGTGCACCTAAGCGTGTGTTTCCTGACTTTCTCACACAAGGAGTGACACAAGTATCTTTCAAAGCCACTGACTGGTTTTCTCACAAGCACCAGAGATATGAGGAATGAATCTCAGAAAGATGCTCAATTTATAGGCTTTACTAAACAAGTGCAATCTACAATATGAATATTCTGTGCTGTCTGATCTTGATCTATGCTGTCCATGAAAGAATTCCCCATCATTCTTCGGGCTGATAAATTTAAACATGATGTCTCGATAACATAAGAAAAAATATGTCAAGAAAATACCAAGAAATTCTTTTAACTCATTACCAAACGACAATATTTTAGGCTTGTCCAAATTGAAAGCATTTGCAGACAATAAAATAAAAGTGACTAAAAATTTTAAATTTGATTTGTGAAGGGTAGAAAACACTGTGGGGAAAAGGAGAAAATGCTGGTTACCAGCATTTTCTCCTTTTCCCATAATGTTTTCTAAAGGTTTCTTTCTCAGGGGCGTCAAAAGTAGGGATTGTGTGGTAATGGGTTAATTGTCTATGTATGTTCCACACTCAGAAATAGTATTTTCGAGTTTTAAGATCACTAAATAACACTGATTCGATCTATCTCGTTGTTTCACCTGCAGCAAGTTATTTTATCTTATTGATATGAAATAAATTGCTTTTGTAGATATAAAATCCACGTATCAGCCCCGAAAAAAGGTCTGTATTTCAACAGAGAGTTAAAAGCATTTGAGTGATGTTCCTAGCATGACAGCAACACTGTGATATCAACGAGACGAGAAAAATAAAAGGAATAAATGTAATATATTAACCCTTTCCCAAACATGCCCTTGTTTTTACGTGTCTGCTGTAAACGTCTCTTGAAAACACTGCGGGAAAAGGAGAAATTGCTCGTAACGAGCAATTTCTCCATTTCCCACAGTGTTTTCTACCCATTTGGAGAATTTTCTGACATTTTTATCATTTATTGTCGTTTGGAAAAGGGTTAAGCAGTTGAGTTGTGATCTTTGAAAAAGGGTTTTAATCCATTACCACACAAGCCCTACTTTTGACGCCCCTGAGAAAGAAGGCTTTAGAAAACATTGAGCGAAAAGTAGAAAATGCTAGTAACCAGCATTTTTCTCCTTTTCCCACAATGTTTTCTACCCATCGCAAAACAAATTTCAAATTTTGAGTCACTTTTACTTTGTCGTCTGCAAATGCTGTCTATTTGGACAAGCCTAAAATTTTGTCGTTTGGTAATGAGTTAATGCATCTGCAAAAAGTATCCATTCATGTGACCAGATTGCGCAGGCTGACATGAGTCGAAACTTTTTGCAATTTGTTTATTTTCTGCATGTCAAAGGACTATTTTACCGCTAGATTCAAGCGTGTTTACGACAAAATGGATCCAAATTATGTAAAGAATTGTTTGATTGGCATACAGTGTATAATACAGTTGCTTTCTAGCCGTTTTCCAAAAGCAATTATCATTAATATGTCTCTCATTATACGTACATACTATTGAAACCTTCCTTTTCGTGGTCTCTCTATCTGTCTGTGTGTGTGTGTGTGTCTCTCTCTCTCTGTCTATCTATCTCTCTCCCTCCCTCTCTCTCGCGCACGCACGTCGCAAGGATGCTCTGGTCATAACAGTAGGTATTTAAAATGATTAAATTCGAGGAGTGTGTTCTTGGAGACGTTGTGTATACATTTTTCAAACAGGATTTTTGGAAGATATTGGCGAATACACAGAAAAAAGGGATCTTATCTTATCAGTATATCTCTTTTGTTTACAGAATATGTATAAGTAACTTGGTATGGGAAAACATGCACCCGGATTTTCGTGAATTACATCGTAGAGATTCTTCAAATAAATTTATTTTTCGTTTCATTTATTTATCTATATATTTTTAAACTGGAATAAGATTCAGAGGGAGAGAGAGAGAAAGAGAGAGAGGGAGAAAAACAGAAAATGAGAGACAGAGAATGAGAGAGAGACAGAGAAAGGAAAAGAGAGAAAGAGAGAGAGTGTGGGGGAAAAGTGAGAGAGAGGAAAAGAGAGAAAGAGAGTGAGGTGGGAAGTAAGAGAGAGAGAGAGAGAGAGAGAGGGGGAGAGAGAAAGAGAGAGAGGGAGAAAGACAGAGAATGAGAGACAGAGAATGAGAGAGAGACAGAGAAAGGAAAAGAGAGAAAGAGAGAGAGTGTGGGGGAAAAGTGAGAGAGAGGAAAAGAGAGAGAGAGAGAGAGAGAGGTGGGAAGTGAGAGAGCGAGAGAGAGAGAGAGAGAGAGAGAGAGAGAGAGCAACTAGATGGATTAACATCTATCCATCAACTTGCTAGATCCATATCTCTGCAAAATGAGCAGTCTCAAGTTTCCCAAACACAAGATCAGCTGTATACATTCCACAAACAATCTGTAGATATCACAGAACAGATCAAGCTCTCTCGACAACACAACAACAAGGGTTACGATACTGATTCTATTTCGAATGTTGCTATTGGCCATGTCCGTCGACAAAGGGGGCCTTTACCTGCTAAATAAGTGACATTAAATTATCAGTTCGATATTGATAACTTAAATATTGGTGTTTCAAAGTTATGGTTTGGGAAATAATATCTCCTTATCGGACAGTGTAGATCCAAGATCAGACTGCACGTTCTGTGCAGTCTGATCTTGTTCTACACTGTCCGCAAAAGGTCAACTATACTCGCTTAGCAGTCAAAGAGTTAATAAACCCCGTTGATACACGATACAAAGCAAGTCCTCATAGTATCAGGGGTCCGTAACATCCATTTTGTTTGATAAATGAATTATTAGGTAGACTGTTCCATTGACATGCAGAAAATTAACCAACAGCAAAAAGTTTCCGGCCAGTCCGAGCAGGCTGACCTGGGTCGATACTTTTTGCAGTTGCATTCAGTCCCCTTTTCATAGAGCATGGCTCATATTTTCCTAATAAACTTTTGAATTTATTCTTCGTAAAAAGTTAGAGAATAGGACTGGGACAGAAAATATTTTCGAAATACCACGGTTTTCAAATAACCGAAAAGTCGTTTGAAACTTCACTAATACCTCTCTGTGCCTCAAAGCTGATAAGTACACAATACTCATGAGATAATCTATTCTGCGAACGTGGAATTATTTTTTTTTTTTTTGTCAGGATTTACTTTAGTTGTATGTGCAATGAGATCTGCTGCTACATTGTATTCTAACGTTATGTCCTTTCCCACCATTCTTTTTTCTAAATACATGATAATAGTAATAATAATAAAAAATAATTAAAAAATAAATCTTTAATATATTCTCCTTGCTTTTTCTTGCATAGAATCGGCATTGACGTTGCATGATTAACCTTAAAAATATCTCGAACTTAATAAAATTGTTGCCAAAAAAAAGACCAATTTAGATTAGTCCGAAGTGGAAGCATTTACATACAATTGGCTGAAATTTACTCAAAAACTGAAATTTCATTTTGATATTAAAGAAAACATTGTGAAAATTTTATAACATGTTGGTTCCGAGCATTTTTTTTTCACCTTTTCCGGCATGTTTTGAAGAGCCTTCTTCCTGTGGGGTCTGTAAAAACTCTGGATTGCGTCGTGAATTTAACAATATACAGGTAAAAATATGTTTCTGACATTCTTTATTCGCCCTATGAATCCACGTTCTGTCAGCTTCCTCACAGTGTCACCTCGACCCCATGTTTCACAGGCTCATATGGTTTATTTCAGAACACTGAAATTTTCCTTGATCTATCAACGAACACTTACTAACTGCCAATCTTTACATAGCCTGTATATCGCGGAATACTGAAATTTTCAACACCGTTACTATAAATAGCACAGTGGTGACTAACTCGATATAGAGACAGTCGTCAATGTGCTTTTTATAGTAACGGTGTCCAAAAATGAATATGCCGGTTTCCCATGATAGACCAACGGAGTATCAGGGGCCTATGCTATGTTTTGACTCCCGTCCTTGGACGCTAGAAAGTCTTGAAAAGTATGGTTAGAAAAGGAGCTTTTCCATGGATTACTGATGACACAGTTTCCGTACATAGCTGACTCTGAACAGTAATAACAGAATTAACCCTTAGGATGCCAAGCGCGACTCACTGACCTTATGCGGACAGTGTAGATCAAGATCAGACTGCACATAACGTGCAGTCTGATCTTGAATCTACGCTGTCCGATAAGCAGATATCTATCCCCTAACACGTGACTTTGAAATAGCAATGCTTGGGTTTTTACTATTGAATCAAAAATTTCATTTTAGTTATTTGGCAGGATAAGGATTAAATGGCAGATCGATGGCGGTAATTTTCGTTTCAATAATGACGGAAGAGAGCGAGAAAATTACACAATAATTTTTCCTGTATTCGAGACAGTTGTTATAATCAATCCTGTTTCAAGAGACTTGGTTTTTCTCTCATACCTTTGAAAGTAGCCTACCCATTTTGATCAAAGGACTGTAGGAATTCAATAATTAACTTAAAGCCTTAATACTTTAAGCACCATTGGCGAAAACAGGGAGTTTTGCGTACGGTATAGATCAAGATCAGACTGCACAGAACGTGCAGTCTGATCTTTGATCAATACCGTCCGCTGGTTTATTAAGGTTTATTTTACTAGAACCTTTTTGAGCTTCACTGAATTATATTTTTAGTCGTCGACGACTTCGAGATTGTACGTTCAGTAATGAAAGATTGTTTTTGAGCACTGAAGAAGAAACAAAAACATATGCTTCTTGTCTCTCAAAAGCTTTAGTCCATCAAACTGTAGAGGCGTTAGGAAACATTTTGGCTGTATAAGTCGTCAGTGTGAGGTAAAGGGTTAAGGAATTTCTGAATTTGATAGTAATACAAATTCTGATTGGGTAATCCATGTGGTTTGGCATCAACATTGTTTTGAACCTTAACACTCTCTCTCTCTCTCTCTCTAGCCGACGAATCCGTAATAGAGAGGACATTAGCCAAAAAACCGGGATCTGAGGACAACCATTTCTGAGTGTTTTTCGCATAACTCTCTTTCAGTTTTCACTTCTACCATCCAAAAGGAACCTTGTTGTGGCTTTGGCTTGAAATCATCATAAAAAAAGAGAGTCGCTAGAGTCACTGTGTGGACAATATTGTCCTCACGTTACATTAATCTCTTTTTTCTCTCATACTGTGTGAGGACAGTGTCCTCACATTACAGCATCTCTTTTTACTCTCTTTTTTGTAGGGACAGTGTCCTCACGTTACAGCATCTCTTTTCTCTCTCTTTTTTGTAGGGACAAGTGTCCTCACGTAACAGCATCTCTTTTCTCTCTCTTTTTTGTAGGGACAAGTGTCCTCACCTAACGGTATCTCCTTTTACTCTCTTTTTTGTAGGGACAAGTGTCCTTACGTAAGAGTATCTCTTTTTTCTCTCTTTGTTTGCAGGGACAATTGTCTTCACCAAACAGCATCTCTCTCTCTATCTATGATTTGAACTAGTGATCTTTTTTACCATACCAAATGCAATCTTAAAATGGCCTGAGATATCATCAAGATAAACATACTTAGCAAGTTTTGCTATGATTGCTTGAAAATTGTGTCTGCTAAGATTTTAACGAGATCTGTCTAAGATTAAATGAAATGAGCTACTTTTTAGGCCTGGCTAATCCCAAATTCAAAGTTGACCTAGACATCATTGATCTAAACAATACAATACATTTTATTTGCTCCAATGTAGATTTTATTTGCTCCAGTGTACATTTCGCAAAATAACAATGATTAAACAATGTAGTAGTCAACGTGACTTTTGATATACATGTACTTGAAACTATTAAAAGGGAAAGAGAGTTATATAGTTAATCAAAGAGTGAAAACGCTATTCTGTAAGTAAAAAATATACGTGACCTGTTTTGAATGAAAATCATTGTCCATTTTATTTTGCGAAATTGGGATGATTCTATTGCTGAGAGAATAGTTTGAATTATTTTTGTAGTATTTATATCGTATTCAACATTACTCCAATTATATCACACTAACAAGTGCACTTATTCATGCTCTCTTGATTTCCTTTACACTTACGCTTCACCGTGAATAATCTTTCTAAGAAACTGGCTGCTTTTCAAGTATGTACATACATATTGTCGAAAAACAATGTTCATTTTATATTAAGAAAATACATATACTTTTTTTTCTTTCTTTTAACGAAGGATAGAAAATGCATATAAAGAGACTTTCTATAAAAAGACTGATATGAGACTTTATACCACCTAGTGACCTGATATGCACGCAGTATAGAACATTACTGTTAAATATAGACCTTTCTTTTTGTACTATATTTATATTTGATATCAGCATAAAATTTTAATACAACTTCATCTATATACTAAACATTATAAGGGAGATTTGAAATTCTTTTGTCTAACATGAGACTTTGTAAAGCCTGCATAACAGTATATACAAACGATCTTTTATACTTTTTAGAGTAATGCTTTTGAAAACATTGTGATTTCTACGCTCGTTTAGAGAAAAGCTATTGAAAACATTGTGGTAAAAGGTGACGAAGCATTTTATCCTTCTTTAGAACAGTGCTTTTGAAAACATCGCTATGCGTGCATTTTTAAAGGACAAGCTATCAGAAATATTGTGGTAAAAGGTGACATAAAGGTTAATATATTTTGTGCTACTTTCGTGTCAAGCTTTTGAAAACATTGTAGCAAAAGGAGACAAATCATCCAGATGTCAATATCTTATAATTCTTCGAATGAAAGCCTTTGAAAACATGCACTTTTGGTGCTTCTTTAGTAAAAAGTTTATAAAACAATTTGGCAAAGGTGATATATCATGCTAATGAAAACGGGAAAGTAGAAAGCTGCATAAATCAGCAAAGTTAACATACATACATTATACAATATACATCTATCCAAATATCTTTTGAAAAGCAATAACGTTATTTACCTGCTTGCTTATAAGCACACAAATATTTGAATCAGTGACCTATCTTTTTACCCAGCTGAACCCATATTCAAACTTGGCCTAGATATCACCAATATAGATATTCTGAGCAAGTTTCACAGCATATAAGCCAAAATTGTGGACTTTAAAGTATTAATAAGTCTGAGCAAGATTCACGATGATAAAATTGTAAAAAGATTATTCCTACTTTTTTATCAAGCTAAAACTAGTTGGCCTTGAAAACACTTAGCAAGATTCACGATTGAGCATAAATTGTGGTCCCTTGAGTGTTAACAATGTTTTTTCTTAGATTTGACCTAGCGACCTACTTTTTATTAACATTCTGAGCAAGTTGCACCGTGAATAAGAATGAGACAAAATTGTGACCTCAAGAGTGCTAACAATCTTTTTTCTTAGATTTGACCTAGTGACCTACTTTTTGACCAGGCCAGACCAATATTCAATCTTGACCAAGATATCTTTGACATCAACATTCTTAGCAAGTTGCACAGTGAATAAGAATGAGACAATATTGTCTGGAACGTTAACAAGATTTTTTTTAGATTTTACGTTGTGAAATATTTTTTGATCCAGCCAAAACCATGTTCAAACTTGATCTAGATGTTAACAAGATAAACTTTCTGAGCAAGTTTGACAATGAACGAGCCTAGATTGTGACCACTGTATTGTTTACACCAGAACTGTCTAAGACAACTGGAGGATGCACAACAGACATCAACAATCGCAAGAGCATTGTGTGCTCAGGTGAGGTAACAAGAGCACTGCAAGTAGGTGCTACGCTCGGCTATAGGTCCTGGATAGTGAAAAATTCTAAGTCAAAATAGGGGAATAATTCTGGCAAAAATGCATTTAAAGTTATCTCCCTTGTTAGTATAGATTGCTCTTTAGATAGTAAACATATCTTCCAAGTTTCAAGTAAATATCTTCAGATATAAGTGAGGTATAGCCAAGGTTAAAGTTTGTCACGTCAACAACCATGCCGCCAATGCCTACAAATCCAATGACACAAGTGTGATGACACTACCTCGACTTTTTGTTCCAAAACAGTCGAGCTAAAAAGCTGCATACCTGTAACATAATTACACTACTTTGAGTTACTTCCCTTAAAATGCATTGTCCTTTGATAGAGAACACATTCTGAGTTTAAAGTAAATATTTTCAAACTTCAGATTTTTTTGCAAAACTTGAAAGATTTTGCACAATAACAATGCCAATGCAATAGCAATACCTTGGGTTTTCCCTGCAAACAGCTGGTCTAATCTAATGAAAGATTCAAAAGTGAAAGCAAGTTTATTCCATTTCAGTAATATACAGTCACGAAAAGCTAAATAGGGATTTAATTCTTATTCATATTCAAATGTGCACAGCAATTGGATGTCAATAGTGTGCAACATGAAAGTTAAACCAATGCATCACTTGAAAGAAAACTTTCCAAACAGATGAAACTACAACTGTCACGAGCTGACATATACCCCCACTGACACCTTGTGAATGGAACATCACTAAAAATCAAGTCAGACCTTTCCTAGGTTTGTTCTAATGGAGTATGGATTATGGAGTTTCGATTTCTAAAACTATCTATACCTTAAAAGTAATACCCTGGACATAATCCTTTAAAGTATAACTAAGAAAACAAGATGTGTTTGTGAAACACTAATACCCCCGTAATAGCTAATTTTAAGAAGTGTGACCTTCATAAATGACATTGACAGATGACCTTGAACTTGTCACCAGCAGATGCATAACAATGAGATACACCTACATACCAAATATGAACCTTGCATCTTGCAAAGCCTTGAAGTAATGGGGAATATTAAGTTCTTTAGTTAAGTTTTGATAGGATTTTTTTTAAGATAATGGGGTTTAAAATTTTGACCTTGACCTTGGACATATAACCCTCATTAGATGCATATTGATGAGGTATACCTAAATACCAAATATCATCTTTGTTTCTTGAATAGCCTTGAAGTAAGTGGACTCCCCGTGGGGTCCCGGGGGTTTTTTAGTTTATAGAATAGGACCTCGGCCTTTCTCTATGGCATGTCGTAGAAGGCGACTAAAATTAGAGACAAACGGCTGCTTTCCTCGTAATTCGTAGGATTGCAGCAGGCTGGGTAGTTCTTATTCCAAATCCTATATATATTTTTTTTTCTTGATGTAAATAGGGTTTGGAATGGGAATCAATTGGCCTGTGGGACCCCGTGTGGTTTAATCGGGGGTATAAGAATAAACCACTGCAGTCCCACGATCGTCACATCTGCCATTTCATCTGGTGGAACAAAAGTGACAGCATGCATGTCGTAAAAGGCGACAAAAGGGGCATCATTTTGTGTTTCATCCATTCCTCATTTATCATGTTTGTCTTATGTTGTTGTACATGTATGTTATTTTCACCTCGCATTATTGTTTACTAAGTAAGTGCGCCCAATATGACCTAAGTTGTCGACGGGCCATAAAACACTATTCATTCATTGAAGTAAGTGGAAATGTTAAGTTTTTCTGCCAAGTTTTGCCGACAGAGGGAAAGACAGACAGACAATGGTAAAACAATATGCCCCAATCGCTTGATGCAGGGGCATAAAAAATGTTAAAAATATATAATCATCATGTATAAGACATCCACAAAGGTGTTTTCCATCAAGGTATATAGATTACAATCCGACAGAAGGCAGTGCTTAACAAAGCTTTATCCCACTGCCATCATGATGTACACAAAAAAATGAAAAATGTTGGATTACTGTCACTCTCTATATATCCAAAGCAGGGATTTTTACTTCAAAACTAGTTCTGGGCCGGTTAACTAAATATTGACAGTTGACTGTTTGAATGATTAGGTGGATTACTGTCACTGTCTATATTTGATGGATGGATTTCTGCCCTAAAACTGGTTGTAGGCTGGTTGACTGTTGACTGTTGGGACGTTTGATTGAATTACTGTCACTGTCTATATCCAACGCAGGGATGTCTGCTTCAAGACTAGTTGTTGACTGGTTGACTGTTAACAGCTGAATATTGGAATGTTTGGCTACTGCTGAAATTGGATGAATGGATCTCTACATGAAGACTAGTTGTTGGTTGGGTGACTGTTGACAGCTGTCTGTTGGAACTTTCTGAAGCTGCTGTTGACATACTTCTTTCAACAGGTGACAGAACATCTTGGACCTCTGGAAAAAGTCAGGTTTTTTATTAACCCATTACCACACAATCCCTACTTTTGACGTCCCTGAGAAAGAAGCCTTTAGAAAACATTGTGAGAAAAGGAGAAAATGCCAGTAACCAGCATTTTCTCCTTTTCCCACAATGTTTTCTACTCTTCACAAAACAAATTTCAAATTTTCAGTCACTTTTATTTTTCCATCTGCAAATGCTTGAAATATCAACTAAAATATGCTCTAAAATATTGTTGTTTGGTAACAGGTTAATAATACTCTCGATGCATGCTGAATCTCTTCCAAATTTGGTTTGAAAGCTTTGATTATTACTTGGTCAGGGTTCAATCTAGAATATAAAATTTGGTGGGACATTTGGGCCCTTCAGTGATCTCTGTAAAATCTGTTATCCCACAGCATAGGGCTAATTTTGATCATAGAGTGATAACTTGAATGAAGTATTTTGGTAGAGGACTATAAGGCAATGCTACATTCATAATTTGAAAGCTCTAGGCCTAATGGTTTGAGAGGAGAAGATTTTTAAAGATTTCCTTCTTTACCTACCAATGCAGGATCCCACAGCATAGTGCTAATTTTGATTGTAGAGTAATTATTTTAAGCATTTTGATAGAGGACCATGAGTATAAATTATGCTATATTGCAAAACTTGGAAGATCTAGGCCTTCTGATTTTTAAAAGATTTCCTTCTTTATCTCTACATAAAATACAGGATCCCGCAACATTTGGCTAAATTTCATTATAGAGTCATTATACTCTATATATATAGATATATTTTGGTAAAGGACCATAAGGCAACGCTACATGCCATATACCTGTGCCTAAAGGCAACGGAAAAGAAGAGCTGTCATTGACTGTTAATGTTCCCCGAACCAGTACTTGTCACAAAATGTATGACATAATTTGAAATCCTCAGCTGTTTTCCTACATAAGATCTATTTGTGCACAGAAAATTAAGTGAAAAGTCAAACGTAAGATAAAACATAAAAAAATGTCATTAAATCCCCTTATCCCATAACACTGTTTTCATTAATGAAATATAAAGAGTATATGGTCAGGAGGTTTTGATGAATAAGTTTAAAGTGAAATTTCATGAAAATATGACCAAAAATTTAGAAGATATTAGAGAAAAACAAATTTAAACATGGAGCCCCCTTTTCCCACAACACATTCTTAATTCTTTACCACACAATCCCGACTTTTAACAACCCTGAGAAAGAAGCATTTTGAAAACATTGTGGGAAAAGGAGAAAATGCTGCTAACCAGCATTTTCTCCTTTTCCCAGAATGTTTTCTACCCAGCTGGAAACAAATTTCGCTTTTTGAGTTTCATTTATTTTGTCATCTGCAAATGCTTTCAATTTGGACAGGTCTAAAATTTTGTTGTTTGGTAAAGAGTTTAATTGAGAATCAAGTGTAAACTACTCTTTCTCTCAAAGCAATCTATCTGTCTATAAAATTTCAAGTAAATGGCTTCAGCTTTTCCAGAGATATTTTCCTTATAGGAATAAATTCTTCAAAAAATCAAAGGGGATAATTTCCCTAAAAATTTTGATAGAGTTTTGGTTCTTGTTGAATAGCTATCTGTGTATCAAATTTGAGACTAATGGCTGTAATGCTTTTGAAGTAATTGCCATCACAAACTTTCATCAACCCCCCCCCCCCCCCCCAAAAAAAAGAAGCATAAAGCTATAATACATTAAGTCCCCTTTTCCCGTAATACACTTTTGTGTAAATGAACTACAAATAGTGCATGGTCTGGGGCTTTTGATGAGCAACTTAAATATGAAATTTCATAAAATTCTGACCAGTAATTTAGGAGATACTAGAGAAAAACTAATTTTTACATTAAGTCCCTTTTTTCCAAAACACAGCCTCAAATTGAGAAACAAGGAAAATGGTATCTGGGAAATGTTCCAAGAATTTGATATATGAAGTTACATCCAATTTAGTCAAGGGGTTGTGGAGAAATGGCTTCGGACAGACAGACGTATGGATGGATGGACAAACAGACGCACAGCATGGCAACTATACTCACCGAAATTTTTTCAGCCAGCATAACAAAAAGTACCATATAAGTTGGACAACATTGTGAGAAAAGGAGGAATCGGTTACCAGCAATTTCTCTATTTCACATGTTTTCCTAAATATCATCATTAAATGGCATCAAAAAGGCCACTCTGTTCTCAAAGAATACCAAAGTAGTCCCCTACTCCTTTTTTCAACAAGAACTGTGGGCAAAGCGTACAAATACATAACCCCTCCCCCATACACACACACTTTAAGAAAGTGCTATGAGAGAAGGGAACAGTTTCTAAAACAAAGTTCATTTATTACCTTGACCGGTGCAAGTTGGATGTATATGACCCAAAAACAATGAGGCACTTCCTTGGGTCATAGGCAACATTAATATAAAGTTCAATGGCCATAGGTCAAATGGCTTTTGAGTAAGAGCCCAAAAATAGTTTTCAAGCCAAGTTCACCTGTTACCTTGACCTTTGACAAATGAGACCGATATTTATAGGGCACCTCACGGGCAACAATTTGTAAAGTTTCATGATCCTAGGTCAAAATTTAATGGATTTTGAGTTAGAGCATGGAAAGGAAAAGTCTACAGAAGGACAGATGGATGGACAAACAGACATGGTGAAATCAGTATACCTCCTGCACTTTGTATTTGGGTTGAATAGTAACTATTTACTATTAGTAAGGATCAATCATGTCAATGTTAAAATACTTGCCCTTTTCGCACCACCAAAGGTTGTTTTCATCTCCATAATCAAAAGAATGTGATGCAAACTCAAGAAGTCTTGGTTTGTACTTGAATGTAAAGTTTCATTTTAGAATTACATGATGGTTGTCCTTCTTTGGCATCATTTACGTACTGTGCTAGCCATCCTTTTGAGTAAGTGGCATCAATGCTGAAAAATAAGAAATTAAGAAAGAATTATGTCTTACAATCATTGAAGCATTTTTTTTTAAGTCCTCCTGATAAAGGAAAAGCACTTGGCGACAGAATATGCTTCCTGAACAAGTGCTTGTCACAAAAAGTTTCACATAAATCCAGTTGTGGGAAAAGGGGGCTCCATGTTTAAATTTGTTTTTGTGTGCTATACATGTTCAAAGCATGTTCCATCAGTGTGTGTGTGTTTCAAATTGGTGGCTTGCATGCTTAAGAAGATAAGGCCTGGAAAACAATTATCATAACCAAGAGCCGTCAGAGAGAGATTATGCTCCTGAACAAGTTCTTGTCACATATAGTATGACATACATTGACTGAGGTACTGACAGCCAGAGATATCATTCTAAAATATTATTTTTATTCCAACATATTTAAAACTAGAATGATTATCCAAGGACAACTGGTGTCAAGCCCACAAATAGTTGAACTTCATGTGTGACTTGACTTTTGACCTACCTGAACAAATGTTTCAAATGGCAATCTACTCATGATGGAGAACAATTGAGTAAATTTCTACTGAAATCTATCCATAAATGTAGGAGTTATGGTCCCTACAAAACTTTAACCTTTAGCTGTGACCTTGATCTTCAACCTATGGAACAAATGGTTCCAATGGTACATCTACTCATGATGGAGATCAATTGTGCCCATTTTTTTTAAAATCCATCCATAAATGTAGTAGTTATGGTCAGGACAAATTCGGACAAACAGGCATACACATAAACTAACACACATACACTAAACTGTCATTGTGTCAACTTGTCTTGCTCAATGCAAGTGGGCTCTACAAAAACCGGGTAAAAGTCATCTGCACAATATCATAGGGAGTTTGTATGTGAAGTTTCATCCAATTGGGTCAAAGGGTTGTGGAGAAATTCCTTCGGACAGACGGATGGAAAGAAGGATGGACGGACAGACCAAGCAGTGGCTATATGCTTGCCCTTCAGAGAGCATAATAACAGATACTAAGTGTAACGTTACCATAAAAGAATGTTGGCTGAGCCGCGTTTGAACTTACGACCCTAGGATTGAGGGCACCATATTTTACCAAGTGATCTAAGTGGGCTTGGCTCATCAATGATCTAGTAATGAATATTGTTATGAAACTTAATGACTGGGCTGGTGCCACTCCTTATTCCATGCAAATTTGGAGAAGATTGAGCCCAAGCAGTGACTCCTAAAGTGTAAAAAGAAATTGTCATTTTTCCCTTTTCTATCATGTTTTCATATTTAATGATCCATTTTCAATAAGGTCCATCCTCATGACCATGCAAACATTTTGGGCAAGTTATAAAAAAGACAGCCAAAATTGTGATCTCTACAGTGTAGACAATGGCATTGTCTTCACGGCCCTTTTCCTCATGATTTCATATGGAATGACCCCCATTTTTAAGAGACTTCAACCTGATGATCTGACAAGTATTAAGTCAATAGTGTGATCTCTAGAATGAAACAAAGAAACTGTCAATAATATCACACCTTTTTGTGTGATTTCAAATGAATGCCATCACTATCAATTAGCGTTCATCCTCATAACTTGACAAACATTTTGACCAAGTTTCAAAAGGATTGGGCCAATAATGTTGCTGCAAACATTCAAGAATCACAAAAGCTCACCATTACCATGTTTTGCTCAGGTGATCAGGTGAGCTAAAAAGTGCATTTAGTCACCAGACTGCAAAGTGTCAAATATAATTATTGGTGACAACACTGTAGCAGCCTATGCAAAGGCTCTAGCAACATGTAAGGTGTGTTCTTTACATCGAGATTTCCTCAGAATTTTTAAAATCTTGCGCATGATCATTATAGAATTTCTTCTAAATCACACAAGCCAACATTCTTTCTGACATTTGACAAAAGTCATTGTGAAATGTGTAATTTGTCTCTCACAAATAGGCGAACAATAAGTATTGCGTCTTAGTGGGGTGAGCAGCTGGTGGCTCAGATTGAATGTTGTGATTGTACTGGTGTGAGAAACGACAGAAAGCCATCGTTAGGTACACCAGCACCAGCACTGAAATACTGTTGAAAGTGCCGATAAACCCCATACAATCAATCTGAATCACACAAAATATGGCAAATGAATCTTTAGAAATCTTAAACATCTTGATCCAAGGAACACATCTGACTTTTTCTCAGAAAAAAGCTAAATAGGTTGATTGAGGTTGACTTTATAATATGACATACCTCATCTATGCAATATGGTTTGACAAAAGATTTCTGAAATTTTAACTATAATTATACAAGCCTTCAACCATTTTATCCCCTTTTGTTAAAAACAGAAAGAACTATAACTGTCAATTTGCTGTTTAATGATAGTTGCTGCTAACAAATTTGAACAATAATATATGTGTGTTGCATAAAAACAGCAAAATTTGTTTCTGTAATAATTTTACTTAATATCCTTAATCTGCAAAATTGACACATACCAAGGGTATGATAAGTCAATCAAACTTTCAAAAGTATAATCTACAAACACTGGCTTTTTGTTTTGTGCACAATATTTAGGTTTCTTAGGATGAACATTTAATTTCAATTAGAATGGTTGTCCAAGGACAAAAGGTGTTCAGCCTACAAAGATTTTTTTTTATTTATATTGGACACTTTGAACTTCAAGTTTGACCTTGACCTTTGACCTATCTGATCAAATGTTTCAAAGGGCTCTTCTACTCATGATGGAGAATAATTGTACAAATTCATATTGAAATCTACCCATAAATGTAGAAGTTATGGTCCTGACAAAACTTTGACCTTCAGCTGTGACCCTGACCCTACCTAAACAAATGTTTCAGATGGCACATCTACTCATGATGGGGAACAATTGTGCAAAACAATTGTGCCAAGTTATCTCGAAATCCGTCTACACTTGTAGAAGTTATGGACTGCACAAATTCGGAAGGACACACATACTAACTTAACACTAATGCACATACACTGAACTGTCGAGCCCGTGTGTTCTTGAGTAAACAGATAAAGAGTTGTGTTCATTTAACAACTTTTGAGTTGGGGATTTGAATGTAATAGGTCTGCCATTTTTACCAGTATTTTGTATGGCAATCAGCGGTATTCAAATCGCAAAACAGTATTTTTCATAATGTGACCAGGTCAGATGTTGGATTTACATCAACAGCTAGCTAGAAGTTACATTTTTCCTGCTGAATAGCCATGCAGTAAGTTCTTTGATGAATCTTGGCTGTCTAGGCCTCTATCAAAGCACTGTATCCAACATTTCGCAAAGTTGCTTGATTCAAGACATATGGACTGAAAATATGGACCATAACATTATGGTTACCTTAATCACAGGAATCTGACATTCTATAACCAAAATAAATGATAAAATATGGAAAAAAAAATCCCTCCCTATATCATATAAGCACAAGGAGTGCAACGTCTCGATTGCTGGCGCGAGCACCCGACAGCCTTTCCCAACCAAAATCACCCACGAAACAAACATTGATCATAATCTCCTTCAGCCTAGCGATAGACAAGACATTAATGTACCTGCGTCATCCGACGATACCTCAGTAGACACCTTTCAACCGGAGATATCTGTCATGTTTTACAGCTCTATCAGGACATTTTGATTTATCCGAGTGGCCATTCGCTGACGTCACAAGAAATGCAAGGAAGCATATTTTTGTATTACTTATTGCTATTATTTTTTTTTATTTTAAGACATTTATGGACATCAAATGATTCTAAAGATTCTAGAAAAATCTGTAGTATCATGTGATAAAATTATAGGAGGGGCCTGCCCCCCCCCCACACACACACACCCCTGTACATATCAAATATCTATCCTCTAAGCCTTCTGATTTCTAGAGCAAAGGAATTATTTTCAAACAAACTAAATCTGGGACCTAGAACCTTTTACCTATTTGACCCAAAACTTTGATGGCACCTACTAGAATCATGGTCAACGGTTGTATGAAGTTTCATGTTCCTACTGCCTTAGAGCAATAATTAGGCCAAAATTACAAATTTCCAGAGGAGATAATTCTTGAACCGATTGCAGTGAGTCACAAAAGTTTGATATATGTACATCTTCTACATGTATTTACTATGTAGACTGTGTCCTCAGAAAACAAAAATGAGAGTTACAGTTGCATGCACTCTATGGACAATGTCCTCACAAAACAGAATAGAGAGATAAATGTATTTACTTTGTAGACTGTGTCCTCACAAAACAAAAATGAGAGTTACAGTTGCATGCACTCTCTGGACAATGTCCTCACAAAACAAGATAGAGAGATAATGACAATTTCAATGTGGACTGTGTCCTCACAAAACAAAAATGAGAGTTACAGTTGCATGCACTCTCTGGACAATGTCCTCACAAAACAGAATAGAGAGATAAATGTATTTACTTTGTAGACTGTGTCCTCACAAAACAAAACTGAGAGTTACAGTTGCATGCACTCTCTGGACAATGTCCTCACAAAACAAGATAGAGAGATAATGACAATTTCAATGTAGACTGTCCTCACAATACAGAAAAGTGAGTTACAATTGCATGACATACATATATATCCACATTTTTATAAAACAGAATAGAAAGACAAAATTTACATTTACTAAATTGTAGATTGTGTCCTTACTAAAAAGAAAAGAATATAATGATACATTTTCCATTTAACCCATTACCACACAATCCCTACTTTTGACACCCCTGAAAAAGAAGCCTTTAGAAAACATTGTGGGAAAAGGAGAAAATGCTGGTAACCAGCATTTTCTCCTTTTCACACAATGTTTTCTAACCTTCCCAACACAAATTTCAAATTTTCAGTCACTTACATTTTGTTGTCTGCAAATGCTTTCGATTTAGGCAAGTCTAACATTTTGTCGTTTGGTAACGAGTTAAGACTTTATCGTTTCTGTCAAGTTAAAAAGATATAAACTTTATCTGTTTTATATTAAAATTATAATAAATAATATGCTTAATCAATCCTATCATTGCTTCATTGAAAAAGACATTGTATTTTCTTTAATTAGAATGAAATGGTCTCATGGTCTTTTTCTCAATAGAATGTTCATATTTAACAAGAAATAATCTCTCAAAATGATGTTCTTTTGACAGAAAAAAATCTTGGGATCACCATGTTTTAGACTTGATAAAAATAAGATCAAGAATACCATTCTTACCATATTTGAAAAGATTTTGTAGCTGACTAGCTGTTCCTCAAAATTAAATTTGATTGCCTTACATGGTGCATTGAATATCTTTACCCACGTCAGTTTATAATCAGAGCTGAATTATGTGGGCTGCCAATTTTCTCAGTTTGGCCTCCAGTGACCCTTTTGAACACTACATGTTTGTGTAAAAATTGAGTATTCCTGGGTCAAGGTAAGATATAGAAAAAAATGAAAAAGTCACACAGATACAATTAAAAAACTTAAATTTATTGCCAACCAGTTTCGCTTTGCTCGTCAGGGCAATAGATACAATTGTATGTACATGTATAATATATGTTATATAGAACAAAAAATCCAAATATATGCCCAAACAAGAATTATATGAATAAAGTCAAATGACACTAGAAATTATTATTGTTTGATGTCTGGACCTGTTTTGTGAAACCAGTCATACCACAAAAAATAACAACAATTCAAGCCTTGTTTCTTTGTTTTAATATATAAAGTGGTTTTAAAGAAAAATCTTTGAACAAAGGCATTTCCTGACTGCATATTTTAAATAACACCCACCCATAATAAAGGTTGGTTGGTTGTGTTGGGGTTTAATGCCACTTTAACAGCTAAGGTCATATCATGGCAGTCGGTGATGCACATGTGTCTTCTGGCTTTCTCATACCAGTACTAACACTACTCTCTTTCCTAAGTCACTACTTTTCTCGCATGCTTCAGCATAGGTGAGATGCGAAAATACGCCAGAAGGAGGTTCGCCTCAACTGGGTATCGAGCTCACAACCACCAGGTCATGAGTCCGACATGCTCACCAGTGTCACCACTCAGCCACATAATAAAGGCTATTTTTTAATTGGATCTAATTTTCTCAAGAAACTAACTTCAAACTTGTAATTGAAAGCTCTTGTAAAAGAGACAACATGCTGCTGGCCTTATTTATCTTTGTTGAAATATATTTTTACTAAATTTAAGATCCCTTCAAACAAAACTCTTCTGTTTCCTAAGCTCTTTATCATTAATGAAATTTAGTTTTTTAGGTTTTTAGGTTTGTAATATATGACTTGACATTTGTCAACATTGAATTTAAGATCCCAATCGTTGTGCATGTAAAAAATTAATCTTGATTTTTTGTAGGATTTGAGAGTATACTTACTTAGTATATAATGTTTGATACTTCACCAAAACCCCTGAATTTGAGGTTATTCTATTAGTCTGATCATTAATATCTCAAATAAAAAGAGGACTGTTATTGTCCATAATCACCCATCTTAGTTGGCTGAGGTCGTAGTGCAGTTGGCAGGGCAGTGGACTGCGAATCATGGGGTCACGGGTTTGATCCCCTAGCCAGGCCAACATTCTTTCCAACATTCTTTCCAACATTTGACATAGTCATTTGTCTCTCACCAATGGGTGAATAATTGCCCAACTGGGATGAGCAGGAGGCTCGGATAGGATGTTGTGGTAGTACTGGTTTGAGAAATACCAGGAATCCATGGGTAGGTGCTGTAGCCCATATGACTTAAATCATGTTGAAAGCTGCATTTAACCCCATACAATCAATCAAACCAACCTGAATCTCCTTGTGCATAAAAGCACCAAATAGGACCCAAAAGGCATTATTCTAACAACAGTACTGTTATAAGCGGTCATCAGGTGATGCAACATGCAACATTCAAATATGAAACTGGGTGGTGCAATCATCTTCGCAAACCAAGGCCGATAATTCACTAAGTTACTCTACTCTTGGTGGCTCGAGCTTGATTTTTACGTTCACCCGATACACTTTTTCATTGGATGCAGCCAGCTCTAGCTGCAACGAATGAAACCGCTCGTAGCATTTAATCTTTGACAAAAATAGAACAAGGTATCTACCTTTCGAATAAAAGGTAAAACATGGAAACCCATGTGGATGTCTACTTATTGCTTCATGTGTATTCGTAAGCGGTTTGTAAAACGATTTTGTTTTTAGAAACATGATGTAGCTCTTAGGGGAGTCATAACCAGCATGCAATAGAGGGCGCATGATCGCAGTCTTACGAACAAAGTCCGTAACAAAGAAACAAATGAATAAATGCATGGCAGAAATAAGGTACCGAGCGGGATTCAAACCCCGAACTCCCGGACGCAAGGCCAATACCTTAACCACTGAGCCAAAGAGATATCTCCCTGACGCAGTAGCCAGGTATTGTATTTAAATCGGGAGAATGCCATGCAGGAAGGAGTGGTCTCCCGTAACACACCCCCTCTTAAAGTCATCATTTATTGATGACTCAAAGCCTTATTAGGCAGGAAGTCCGATTTTGGACAACAAATGGGATTAATGGCTCAATGGCCAATCCCGGACGAGCCCCCATCTTACGAACAAAGTCCGTAACAAAGAAACAAATGAATAAATGCATGGCAGAAATAAGGTACCGAGCGGGATTCGAACCCCGAACTCCCGGACGCAAGGCCAATACCTTAACCACTGAGCCAAAGAGATATCTCCCTGACGCAGTAGCCAGGTATTGTATTTAAATCGGGAGAATGCCATGCAGGAAGGAGTGGTCTCCCGTAACAGCAGGAATCTTGAAATCGGGCTCAATCAGCCAAGGTAGTGATCGTAAACTTGGCTCGCGAAGATGTGGTGCAATATGCAAAAGTGTAAATCTCTAGGCCTTTATTTGTCATAGGTTGTTTGAAGATATTACCTTTATTTCAGCCTTTCTGTTACCGTGACAACCAGAGATTTTGACAGAATTTAGAATTTTTTATTTTCATTACATGTATTGTTTTTTTATAACTTTGCTGAAGCTTCACCAAACGAACATCCCTGTCAAATTTCAGCTTGATTTGCTCACTGGTTAAGGAGGAGAAAATTTTGAAAGAAAACATAGACAGACAGATGGACAGACAACAGACGATGACTGATCACAATAGCTCACCTTGCACATAACTCTGCACTTCATGCTCAAGTGAGTTAAAATGGAATGGTCCATTTACACTTCCCTGCAGGCACAAATTTTAACATAAATCATACTCAGTAGAGTACTTAATTGACAAGGAGGCATTCAAATTATTAATAATTCCTCAAAATCCTTTTAAAAAGCTAACAATCATAAATGGCATGCAAAAGGCACCCGACAGAACCTCTTCTACACTTTTAAAAGCTGGACATCATACCATGGCCTTACAAGTTCATATGTCTGTGTCGTTTTTAAAACTATTTTTGTTTCTGTTGTTTGAAGTATTTATATGTCTTCAGTGCATTAAACATTTTGTTTAACAATCTGGTCCACCCGATTTCCATGCACGTAAGCATTTTAACGGTTACCTTATCTACTAGGAAAATCGAGTAATTTATGTGTAAATGCTCTCAAATATTATCTAAGTATCTCACATAATAATAATAACACCAGTATTTGTAGATTCTATCTGAACTTGGTTAATTTCTATGTTCTTTTCATCCATTGGGCGCTTGCACACTGAGTTTTAACCATTTACAACACATTTGATTGGCTGAAAGCATTCATAGACTGGGAACATCATATCAGACGGGGAACATTTGTTTCATGAAAAAGCCTCTCATAATTATTAGATATAAGATCAAACGAAAAAAGTGTCAAAGGGTCGATACAAGGGTGCGTAGATCTTGTTCAATACGTTCTACTTTGATGAGATAATTTATAAATTCAACTAAAATGAATCCAGTTTTTATGAATTTTGTCTTTAATCAAGTATCATTGAGTGTTCAAATTCTGTGAGTATCCTTGAACTGGTCACACGGTATTTCAGGTTGTGATGCTTGCCAAATATTTAAATGTGTTTTTGCAAATGAATATCACCACAATTCAAGCTTAAAAAAATAACAAGTTGCCAGGGTTACTGGAAACGGAGGCCGTTTTTCTTATTTCCAAATAGCGTCCTAAATCCAAAAATATTGTGGCCAATTACCATATATGCACGACAATAAGACACATTTTTTCCCTAGAATTTTCAGCTTGAAACACCTAGGGGAGCTTCTTATAAGTGCATAATCAAAGGACTTTGTGAAATGTGAAATTCCATCTGAAGAATGTACTAACCAGCCAATCAGTAGGAATGAAAAATAAAACCTCAAGAATGAGTAACACTGATGTAAAGCCATAAGTGACTAAGTAAAAGTTGTTATTATCACCTATTGTGAAGAAATAAAAGTTTAGAACACTCAGTTTTTGTTCTTTACTTGTAAGTTTAGATTGAAAGGACAGGTATTTGACTCTAATTCATTACTCTTACTGTTTCAGTTTTAGTCAATCTAAATACGGCCCACTAGTTCACTGTAATATAGATAACCGTATGGTCTACTGATTGACCCTTTTTACAATTCTAAAATTCAAAGATGAATCAGTACACTTTTCAAAATCAAATGCATTCAGAAAATTGATCAGTTTTGGCATTGTGACGACTTAGAATGATGTAAAAAGACAAGTAACCAAACTGGGGTAAAGATTTCCAAAGCGCAATCAGGGCTGAAAAATAGTGATAGAAATAGCTGGGCCCTTACAACAGGAGGGTACGAAGTATACTTGGGCATGTCCAAATTGACCACTGTCCCACCCCACACACACCCCCAAAAAATCCCTTACCGAGTACCATTTCAATTTACTTTTGCTCTTAGTGCCTTCAGTTGAAGACAAATATACGTCAGGCACATAGGAAGCATTTACAATTAGCACTGTTATGATGACCAAAACAAAATTTGCAATTTCACATATTTCTTTTGTGTGTGTTAGTCAGAGTTGAACAGTTGCATTGTGGGACGAAACCCACGACCAACTTTCAATTTGATGTTCAACGAACCAACCCTATCTTTGTTCTTATACTTTCTATCTACCTCTAATTATGTAGCTCTGTTCTATTTTCTCCCAGTGTTTTCTGTTTCAAATTTGATGACGACCAAGGTTTAAATATGCATTTTATCGTAAGCTTTTAGCAAAAAGTGCAGACGTTATATTCATAGATTTTAACTGGCTTCACCACTGGCAATTATTACTGATGTCAGGTAAACTGGGAACCAGGGAAAACTGTTGATATTACAATGACTTAAATAAGTCAATGTCATAGCGTTCTCACACGACCGGTGTACCGAAAAATCTCGAAATAGTTCACTTTCACACAAAGATAATCCTAAACAGACTCAAATTTTCATTAGAATTATTACTCTTAATTCAACCCAATTAGTCATTCTGAATTTATTTCTGGGCATCAGACTTTTTACCATGAAGACTGGGCAGGTCTGACCTCCATTTTGACAGGTCCATCGGACCCTCGCCTTGTTTTTTTCCCCCGGTCCGATCTCCATTTCAGTAGGTTAGGGCTCTGTATCGGTCAGTTTGATCGATACAATATTTGTATCGATACAAAATGATGGATATTTGATATATCATATGATATTTCAATTTTCAATAAAAGAAAGAAAAAAATGCAAAAATTGTGTTTGTTCTTTTTTCAGCATACGTAAAAAAAAAAAATACCGCAAACTTAACACTTCTAGATTGCATTGAAATTTCATAATTATTTAGGCCTAAATTAATATGAATTCTAACTAGATCTACATTTACTACTCATTAAAAAGCTGAAAAGACAGTCTAAGAGGACTCTGATCGGACAATGTCAAGGAGACATTTTGTTGTGTCATGGGTTTCCGTGTTTTTTTTTTTTCACCGAACAATTTTTCATGCGTGTTAATTTCTGGATAGGTATGTTCGCATGATTCGACATAGATTTCTCAATAAGGATTAGAACTACATGTAGCATCAAAACCTGTTATTTTACTCACGATAAACAGATAATGGCCTTTTTTGTCCATGTTTTTTCTTACGTGAGGTCTCGCGTGTGATTAACATTTGTAATGCAAATTTCAAGTATATAAAATGATTTACACAATAATTTACGCGAGTCGGAACACTGATTTCAGATAAACAAACGGAAAAAGAGATTTGATTTTCGAACCACATTTTTCGGCAATATTTAAAGATCGACCAAATAAAATCTTAGGAAGGTTGAAAGGTCACGGCTTCAATTATTTCCATCGCTACCTCTCGATCACATCACGAGATGTTCATTACCTTTCTTTAATCAACTATATTGACCAATTATCAGCATAAATCTGTCTGCAATCTGCTGATTGATGCATAATTTGCAGATTTCAAACAACATGACGGGGGAACGAGAATAGGGGTATTAGCTAATTGTCATCCATTGTGTAATGGGTACAGGGCGAGTAATAAAGAATGACGCATTTCGATTGGTTTTAAGTTTCCCAGGTAGCCACACCTACCTCTACTACTCGACTTTAGAGATTACCTAAAGTAAACTTGTAATGAATTTCGCCGTTAAAAACAACTAAATTGGGTATTTATATGCTTTACTTTTATTTTCTTTTGATGATCGATATTTTGTTCGATACAGAAACGTTCGATCCGATATATCTATTGAATGTAAAATACCGGTTTTAGATATATATCAAGTACCGGTACAGAGCCCTACAGTAGGTCCCGGACCTCGGACCAGCGCTTTTTCTTCAGCACTGGCAATTCAGATCTAAAAAGAAATTATAAAGCATTTATTAGTTGATAGTCGAGGTAAGGGTTGTGACTGCAGTGTGTATTTTCCAACACTAGTACACACCCACTTTTAAATGATTTACAGCAAGATGTTAAACTTTTACAGATTAAACTTGTTGTCTGCGCATGTCATATTTTTTGAAGATTCGACTGTCTTATATGACGCATCACTAGCCCAGAAAGCGGGCTGACTGTAATATTACGCTTAAAGTAGCAATGTTGAAAATAATTTTTATCAATACATTTGAGGAGAAATGAGACCTGCTTTAGCTTCAGATTTCTCTAAACTGCTGATAATTGCTGAGTAAATTGCATGAGGTAGGGTTTTATTGATTAACCTTTATTCAAATTTTAAATTCAAAGTAACGGTTGTCTCATAGGAAAGTGATTCGGTTCAGTACCCAGGATGCCCATATTAGATAAATGAATATTTATAGAATGCCATCTTGTGGGAGATAATGAGGTTAAACTATCAAGGACAGCAATCGATAAATTAGTGCAGGTTACAGCAGACTTTATTTAACACTTTTCCAAACAACATAATTATCTTAGACTAGTCCAAACTGAAGGATTTGCAGACAAAAAAATTAACTTGGTTCTAAGATTAAAGCTTGCTATTGGAGGGCAGAACACATTGTAGGAAAAGGGAAAATGATGGTTACCATCATTTCAGCTTTTCCCACAGTGTTTTCAGTGGCTTTTTTCTCACCGTCAAGAAAACTCAAAATTGTCTGGTAAAGAGTAACACAGCCTAGAGTTACCGAAAGATGATTGCTTATTATATAATTTAGATTTGATTGCTTATTATATAATTTAGATTTGATTAGCAAGCATTACAATCTAATTCTCTTTTGTGATGACTCATCATTTATGGCCAGAAAGTATCCTTGCAATATGATTAGACTATTTAACCTTTTACCAAATAATTCATCAGCGACGTAGGAAGGATTTCAAGATTGGGGGGGCTAACTTCGAAATACTGAGGTTTTTTGCGTGGTAGTTTCATTGCACTAAGAACTCATACAGGGATCTCCCTAGCATCTGAAACTCAAGAGTCATTGACTCTTGGGCCACAAAATCCAAGAGTCAAATTGAAATTTTCAAGAGTCAAAATTTTCAATTCAAGAGCTAGGTTGGTGCCAGGCAAAGAGTTTTAGAAGCCAAAAGGTTGATCCATCAAAACCCAGGATCAGTCACTGTCACTTGGTCTTAGTGTCATTTTCTAAGTATTTCATGACTGTGAGTCCTGTATGATCAATATAAATCTAGATCTACAGCTTTGCATCACTGATATAATTTGTAAGTCGTTCAGTTCATTTAACTATTTTTGATGGTTTCATTACATCCATTAGAGAGCCAAGTATAGAAAGTCAGCTTCAAATTCCTGTGCTTCAGGCTAGTGAATGATCTAAAGGTTCAATAAAAAAAAAATCAGGCTTAACCTTTCACAACATTAGGGATCTTATGTAAGATCCCAGACCACACTATCCCCAGTTTGAACAATCCTGAGAAAGAAGGCCATTATTAATGGCGAAAGAGGTGAAAATAGTGGAAACCAGCATTTTTTTTTCTTTTTCCAACAGTGTTTTCTACCTTTCAAAAGGCTAAACACAATTAAATTGTCTGCAAATTCTTTTAATCTATTCAAATCCGAAAAGGTGCCGTCTGCTCAACAGCTATTTCAATTTCTGTATACCAGTCATTAATTCATGCATTGCAGGAAATATTTGTGACACGATTTTAATTAAATCCATCGCAAAATATCTGTTTTGTCTTTCAAATGATCTAAGAAATATCGTTTCACACTTAACCTTTCTTGCAGATGCCGATTACCGAAAATTATCAGGCAACAACTTTGTCTAGCTCCAATAAAAAAATTGGCGAAATATAGACCTTAGTATTCTTCATAAGAAAAAGAAATTTATGAGAAAAAAAATCTGTAAGGCCACTTAAATTTAAAAGGTCAAGTAGAGCTATTGCAAAAAAAAAAAATCGCGTTTGACGCTGTCAAATTTACTTGATAAACGAAAGTAAAACTTCGCTTACATGTAATTCGTTCTGCACCACAGTGTCCAAAAAATTGCGATTGTTCATGAATGTATTCTATTAATAGAACAGGCGTACCCGGTAACTGGCCAATGCGCCACCGTTATCGGATCTTCGTCTATCGGATAGTTAAGGGAGATGCAAGGGTTAACAGCTTAGGATACCTGATATATCACAATCAAGTTGGTGTTGGCCGATTTCACAGTTTCGGAAGTGTTCAGTATGCAACACTGATAAGAATTTGACGGTCGGCCATATTATCTGATTACGGTTAATCACGCCTACGGCTTATATGATTGACGCTTTGGCCAGAATTCGTGTGCGTCAATTTGACGTTTATGGTATTTTTTTCGAGCGTCAAATCGGGGTCACTAACGATTTTCAAGCGTCAAAACCCGAGGTCCCGGGTCAAAGGAGATCCCTGTCATATTTTAGTTACTATGATTTTCAAAATTATTGGGGGGGGCTGAGCCCCCCCCCTAGCCCCCCCTGTTCCTACGGGCCTGTTCATGGTAATTACAACTTGAAACAAAATTCTGTTTTTGAGTCTGGTACTTCTTGTAATTTTCAAATCCTTTCAATTTGGACTGGTCCAAATTTCTTTCATTTGGAAAAGACTTAACCCTTTACCAAACAATCCCTGGTTTTTACGACCCATAGGAAGAAACCTTCTGAAAACATTTTGGGAAAAGGAGAAAATGCTGGTAATCAGAATTTTCTCCTTTTCCCACAATGTTTTCTACTCTTCTGAAGTCAACTTTCAATTTTTGAGTAACTTTTATCTTCTCATCTACAAATGCTTTCAGTTTGGACAAGTCTAAAATTTTGTCATTTGAATTGTACTGAGCGTAATACAGTTTAGTACTTCAGTCCGTTGATTTAACTCTTCCTGTCCGCACGTAGATTCTGTAGGGTAATAGGGTATACCCATTGATAAATTAACAGTATGAGCTAACAAGTGGTCAAAGGAATCATTTTAACGAAAAATGTGTGTTGTTTTGTCTATGCCTTAAATTTTTATCATGCCATTTCAAAAAGAAATTAAAGTATTACTGCCGAGCTGCCAGATATTAGGTCACGCCATTTTGGCTCAAGGAGGCCAACGGCATGTTCGTTTTTAAGCGGCTGACTGTTGAAATTAACATCAATTTTTTTTACATGAAAACGATCAGAAAGGATTATTTTATGCAGAGAAGCACTTTCTTCTTACTATTCCTCTCGAAACTCTTTGTTCTATTTTGATGTTTCCTTATCATCACGGAATTCGAACACTCAAGGCTATCATGAGAGCATCGATTGAATTTTGGAACACTACGTACGATGACACAACGAAGCAAGAAACATTCTTCACATTTTCAACTCATACTGAATTAATCTGGCTTGTACTCGTCGAAACTGGTAGAAATTCAATAAAAAATCAACTATTCATGGATAAAATCGATATCCTGTACAAATATAAAAGTAAATTATGGAAATAATTACCTTTATTTCAGTATTTCGCTTCAATTTCATCCCGCCATCAAAGCATATATGCACATCCGGTTCCGTCTGGTACCCATCCTTTGATCCACGGAGTAAGTGACTGGTATCCGTCCAATTCTACTCAACATTAGAATTGAAAATTCACGTCACGGTCAAGAGAGTGAGAGAAATGACTATGAGGACTTGTGTCCTCACAGCAAAAAAAAGTTTTAAAAATCCGTTTTGAACTATGCAGAATGTAAATCGACATAGTAATAGTGAGGACAAAAATTGTGTCCTCACTTTCCCATAGTGTCCTCACGACGAGGGTCTGAGAGCGTTGATTTGTCCTCACGACGCGGTAAGTGTCGGCCCTCTCTCTCTCTCTCTCTCTCTCTCTCTCTCTCTCTTCCTTTACTCACTGTCGAATTAGTCCATTCAACTCTTAACTACACAATCCCGACTTTTAACACCCCTGAGAAAGAAGCCTGTAGAAAACATTTTGGGAAAAGGAGAAAATGCTGGTAACCAGCATTTTCTCCTTTTCGCACAATGTTTTCTACCCTGCTGGAAACAAATTTCAATTTTTGACTTACATTTATTTTGTCGTCTGCAATTGCTTTAAATTTAAGCTAGCCTAACATTTTGTCATTTTGTCGTTTGGTAAAGACTGAAAGTAGTTATCCCGCAACAGAAGACAGCTATTTCTTC
Source organism: Tridacna crocea (assembly GCA_943736015.1). Taxonomy (NCBI): domain Eukaryota; kingdom Metazoa; phylum Mollusca; class Bivalvia; order Cardiida; family Cardiidae; genus Tridacna; species Tridacna crocea. The sequence goes on from OX031064.1 coordinate 45,849,269, forward strand.
TATAATATTATCCTACGAAATTTTTTTGATTAAAGATGAGTTTTATTGTACTACTTTAACCAAGCCACTTTTTCCTTTTTTCCCCTTCTTATAATTATCATTTATAAATATAAAATCAATCTATTCTCAATATGAAGGAAGATAGTAATTACCATTCCTTTCTAGAAACTAACAAAAATATCAACAAATATTTTCAAGATATATAGACATCAAAGGAATTTCTGGTCGGTTAGAAATAAGCAAAATTATTATAATGATATACGCGAATCTTTATGAATAAACTATCAAGATTTTTTATCCCATAATGCACAAGATTCATTATGGGTCTACTGCCTTAATCAAGATTTACTCGCCCGCCCGGGTGGCTTAGTGGTGAGCGTGTCGGACTCATGACCTGGTGGTTGTGAGTTAGATACCCGGTTGAGGCAAATTTTCTTTTCGGCGTATTTTCACCTCTTACCTCTGCTGAAGCAAGTGAGAAATGTAGTCGCTGGCTTTGAAAAGAAAGTAGTGTAAGTACCGGTGTGAGAAAGCCGGGTAACACATGTGCGTCACCGACCGCTATGATATGACCTTAGCTGTTAAAGTGACATTAAACCCCAATACAACCAACCAACCAATCAAGATTTACTCATTCCCTGACAAAAAAAAAATGAATTAGGATCTTAAGCCATTACCAAACAACAATATTTTAGACTGGTCCAAATTGAAAGCATTTTCAGACGACAAAATATAAGTGACTGAAAATTTGAAATTTATTTTGCGAAGGGTAGAAAACATTGTGGGAAAAGGAGAAAATGCTGGTTACCAGCATTTTCTCCTTTTCCCACAATGTTTTTTAAAGACTTCTTTCTCAGTGGCGTCAAAAGTAGGGATTGTGTGGTAATGGGTTAAACTAGTGTGACGTCAGCAGCTGATTATTTGTTGAAAGGTAACATAATGCTTTGATTAGCATTTTAAAACAGGCATGGTATTGCAAGCAGGTTATTTGGGTAACAAATATACCCTTCGAGCAATCAGTTGATGAAATGAAAGTTTACAACTGGGAAAATTTGATAAAATATCCTCATATCAATGTTGCTTTGGGCAAGCATATTACAAAGTAGCGGACATCGTGGATCGAAGACCAGATTGTAGGTTTCCTGCAGTCTGATCCAAATCTACTCTTTCAGCAAAAGCAACTTAGTTTATGCGTGGCGTTTTTAATCTTAGGCTGCTAAGAGCGACTCGCTAACCTTTTGCGGGCAGTGTAGATCAAGATCAGACTGCACGTTCTGTGCAGTCTGATCTTGACCTACACTGTCCGATAAGGTGATACTATTCCCCTAATCATAAGAGCGACTCACTAACTTTTGGTGGGCAGTGTAGATCAGGATCAGACTGCACAAAACGTGCAGTATGATCTTGACCTACACTGTCCGATAAGGTGATACTATTCCCCTAATCATAAGCGCGACTCACTAACCTTTGGCGGGCAGTGTAGATCAAGATCAGACAGCACAGAACGTGCAGTCTGATCTTGACCTACACTGTCCAATAAGATGATACTAGTCTGATCTTGATCCACACTGTCCGTTAAGTTGGTTTTTCTACTCCAAAAAAAGCAAGTTTGGAGTAGCATTTTATTGCTGTGTACCTTGGCCTTGAAAGTTGAAGTATACTTTTTTAGCGGGATCAGGGGTGAAAATTAAGCCGGTCAGCGAATGTATGATCAATATTTACAGGACTTTAATAGAGCTCTGTCAACACCCCAAACTGTACAGGAATGAGGTTGTAAACATGCGATGCTAAAATAGTTGCAAAGCTTGTATTCAGGTGCATGTTTTCCCTCCAGTAAACTAATTTGCAATTTAAGAACGATTCTAAGGCTAAATGGTGGGTGAAATACAAGAACAATAACGAACTGTGCCAAACAGGTAAAACATTTATCATTGAACAGGATGCAAAGGGAAATTCCATCTGCTTCGCGGATGACGTACAAGTATACGATCTGCCCGCAGTGTGAACTTGGGTCTTCACTGTATGGCATCTTTCTTCGAAAAATGTGGTCAAAAGAAGTAGTTGAATGTCAGTATGAAATAGAGGATATTTGTTTTTTTCGGTGAAAGATCGAAATTTATTTCATCGAGTGGACACCATCGGTAATATTTTCACGAGTGGCGCAGACACTCGTGAAAATATTACCGATGGTGTTCACGAGATGAAATAAATTTCGATCTTTCACCGTAAAAAACAAATATTCTATTTATTTTATGCTTTAAACCTTTCTGGGAGGAGCTTTATCAAAATTCAGTACAGTTCTTTTCCCTTATTCCCCGTGGCGTACCCCTCCCGCATAGCAACGTTACGTCAAGCGCGAGAAATGTAAGGTATATGACGTCATATTTCCCATCTGGTTGTTAGGCACGCGCAATTTACCTAGGCAACAAGAACGTGAAAATCCGTATTTTCACTGGTGGTACCAGTGTAAGATCGAAAAATATTTTCACTGCTATTTCTCGATATCCTACCGGAAAGCATGAAATAAACCATAGAAATGCCTTGTGGGGTAAAGGGTTAAAGGCGTACTCCTGTTACTTGCGCGTCTTCCTTATTTCTAATGATTTACAAAATTAATTTAACGTCATACAAATAGATCTACAGATTTTATTTAAGGCTCTCAGTGTAATAAAGCTAAATTTATATTTAATACTTGTTATTTCTACATAAAATTAATGTAGTAAACAAAAATAAGTTACTTAGGCCTGAGATTTCGACGTAAAAAAAAAGAAAACAAAGATAATTAAGCCTAAGTTTCGACTGAACTTTCATTAAAAAATGTACTTAGTTCTGAGTTTCGAGGTTGGTAATAAGCAAAACGGAGTGCTTAGGCCTGAGATTTAAACGTAAGTCTAGACCAACATTAGTACTTTGGACTGAGATTTCCACGTAAGTCTGGAAAAAACTGGGTACTTTGGCCTGAGATTTCGACGTAAACATTACAGACAAGAATGAGTACTTTGGACTGAGATTTCGACGTATACATAGACAAGAATGAGTACTTTGGACTGAGATTTCGACGTAAACATAGACAAGAATGAATACTTTCGACTGAGATTTCGACGTAAACATAGACAAAAATGAGTACTCTGGACTTCCACGTAAGTCTGGAAAAAAATGGGTACTTATGCCTGAGATTTCGACGTAAATATTTTAGACAATAATGGGTACTTTGGCCTGATATTTCGATATAAATATGGACAAGAATGAGTACTCTGGCCCGAGATTTCGACCTAAAAATAGACAAGAATGAGTACTTTGTACAGAGATTTCGACGTAAACATAGACAAGAATGAGAACCTTGATTTGAGATTTCAACGAAATATAGACAAAAATGGGTACTTTGACTTGAAATTTCGACGTAAATATTCTAGACAAAAATGAGTACTTCGGCATGAAATTTCGACATAAATGTAGACAAAAATGAGTACTTTGGACTGAGATTCCCACGTTAATATAGACAAAAATGAGAACTTAAGTCTATGTCTCGACGAATACATAAACATGAAACAGGACCTAGACTCCTTAACCCTCTCCCACACGACAAATTTTGGGCCACACCAAACTGAAAGCATTCTGCAGATGTACAATTTAACAGTAGCTAAAAAGAAGATTTTTCTATATGATAGGGTAGAAAACATTGTGGGAAAAAGAGAAAATGCTGGTTACCAGCATTTTCTCCTTTTCCTACAATGTTTTCAAAAGGCTTCTGTTCCTGACCCGTAAAAACCAGGGATTGTTTGGGAAAGGGTTAAGTTAAGTCAAAATGTGTCCTTAAGCCCAAAATTTCGATATAAATTCACCATAAACAAAAAGCTACAGGGTTTCGCGCTAATCAAGGACTGGTGTATTACGGGTTTTGTTTAATGATCTCCCACTTTTCCATATGAGAATGTCGGTCTACAAAGACCTCTTTCGCCAAGAGAGACTAGATACTTAGTTATTAAATTATTGCTCTTTTTGATCCGCGCATAAAGATGATTTTCTTTCGAGGCAATAAAATATGAAAGTGAGACCTTGTTATAAGAGCAGAATTTATTGGTTTTTCCTAACTCACCAACTCTTTTCATACCATGAGGATATCGGAACCTTTATGTGAGCAGTGTAGATCAAGATCAGACTGCACAGAACGTGCAGTCTGATCTTGATCTACACTGTCCACTGCTTTATTCTAGATAATAATTGATTTGTTTTTCTTAATCTTGCAACGGTAATGTAAACGTTACCGTGAGAAGTCGCAATTTAGTTATTCATTTGTGAAAGAGTTAAAGTACAGACCAATACGAAAGTTTTCATATTGTGATTTCTTAAGGCTCCTAGCAGAAAGACTCCTATTTGATTGGATAGTGTGGGTCAGTTTTCAATTGTTTTTTGATATAAGATTTGTCACTTTAAATCTTTTCTAAAGGCTTCTAATGCAGAATCGTCAAAAGTAGGGATTGTGTGGTTATGGGTTAAATGATCTTACAGTTCGAAACGCCAAAGAACAACAAAGTTAAATTTCTTTACATAAAACTTGTCACTTTCAATAGTCAAAGGTCAATGCCACTTTACAGAGTTACTTAACTCTTTACCAGATGTCTTAATTTTATCTAAATCGAGAAGCATTTGCAGACGACAAGTTAAATACGGGGTAATTGATGGCCTTTGCAGTTGAAAGGACAGGTAACATTATGGGGAAAAGTAGAAAATGTTGGTAACCAGCATTTTTCTCACAATGTTTTCAAATCCTCAAAATCATTATTCTTATTATTCTTTTAATTTGAGGTCGTTAAACCATCGGTTGTTTGGTAAAGGCTAAAAAACACTCGATAACAACTTACCTACAAGGCAACATCACTTTAAAGGTGGGTATCTAGAATTTTCACACCCCACCAAATTAGTAAATATATATACCACAGAAATTTATATGAAAAAACAATAGAAATCATCAATAATTAAGAATCATTAAATAATAAAAAGAAAATGTCTTGATGGTATTCCCTGTAAAGGCTACGTAGCCTCTTAAGCTATTTTTAGATTTCCCGCAAAAAAAAAAAAGGGATTTGTGGGAATTTCAAGCAACTGGCACGTGACTAATGACACTGAAATTCCATAACATAACAAACATGTAATTATGTTCCATATTGAAGTCTTCTTCAAACGCTATATTTGAAGTTTCGTCTGCATATTTCCGGTGTGTAAATGAGGGAGGTACTAATTTAAAAATAGACCGTGTTTCCCGTCGGTGTCGACCTGGGCTGTAGTAAATATCTAGTTTCTCTTGTTGTCGGATGGTTTTCGACCACTGGGGTTTTATGAATGAAAATTATAAGGCTTGTGGAGTATAAGGATGATTTTTTTTTTTGTATTCTTGTAAAATTTTCGTCCCAAAATCTGAAGGGCCACCTTTAAAGACAACGTTCACGAATTAATGATTATAACCGGAGGACAATACTTGTATCTATCAAAGTTTGATCACTATGGCTACCCTTCACCAGACGACAACTGTTTAGAATCGTCAAAATCAAAGCACTCGCAGACCACAGATCAACTTTGAATCAAGAGGAAAAAAAACTTGTCGTTAAAAGTACAGAACATTTCTCCTTTTTTCCACAAATGTTTTCAAGGAGATTTTCTCTTTAGATCAACTCAACCACGTGACTGTTTTATTAACCCTTTACCACACAATGGCGACTTTTAACGCCCCTGAGTAGGGAGCCTTTTGAAAAAATTATGAGAAAAGGAGAAAATGCTGGTTATCAGCGTTTTTTCCTTTTCTCGCGATGTTTTTTTTATTATATGAAAGAAAAGTTGCATCTTTTGAGCCACAGTGAAAATGTCGTCTGCAAATGCTTTCATCTTAGACAAGGCTGAACTTTTTCGTCTGGTAAAGGATTAAGTGAAGGAATTATCTTGACGCTGTCTTCGTGACCAATATTTTTCACAACTATATCGTTTAAGTAATAGTGAGTCAGAATTCCTTTTTGTTTTTTCTACAAAAAACCGTCAATACGATCCCAACTGATACTGGGAGATGAAAGAAGCCCTACAACATTGCTAATGTAGGAAACAATTTTCTGAAGCGTTATATATCGACCCTTCCCTACAGAATCTCGAATTGTAACGACTCTAAGAAAGACAGCTTTTGAAAACATTGTGGGGAAAAGGAGAAAATGCTGGTAATCAGCATTTTCTCCTTTTTCTCACAATGTTTTTCTACAGTTTCAAAATAGACAGTAATCACATTTTTGAGCAACATCAAATATAATTTTGTTGTTTCCAAACCCCTTCACTCAGGATACTCGTAAGTTTAAAATTCTGACATGTGCCATAGAGTTAACGGGTAATGACGTCATATACACTGTACTTTGTCGAATTGCACTTTTCGTCATTTAATAATAAGCCTGTCGTTGATTCATTGTGAAGACATACGCATTGTACTTAAGGTCTATATAAACAAATCATTCTTTAGAACACTCATATAATGTTTTACCCAATCAAAACTTGCGTTACTTTCTAAACCTAGAATAAAACAAGGAATACAATACAATTTCTAAAGTGGATGGTGAATACAGGCCCAAGGTCCATGTTTACCAATCGATATTAATTTTATTCTTAGTCTGCACCGTTTGTTTTAGCCAATCAGCTGCGGTGTCATTTTCAAATTTAGAAAATTCTTGAAAACAACACTAAGAATATTCCTAAGAATTGTTGGTGACTACCGACCGAGGTTCGGCCCTTGCTTGAAGCGCTGATCACGTGACGATGTCCTCGGCAAAGGCACTTCAGAGCAAGATTTTGTTTCCGGTTTTACAAAGGAGAGACATGAATAAGTGAGGAGCTGTCATCGGCATTTAAAACAAAGCTAGAAATCTTTTTGCATTGATTGCTTAAACCCTAGCGACAATAAGGCATTTAAGTTATTTTGCTAACAATCTATACGGTGATCAGACTATACAAAACAGGCCCTCTGATTTAGAGCTACATCAGTCGTTGTTCTGTAGGATGTATGAGAGCGTTTATAAGGGAAAAATTGTATCTTTCTGTTTCATGGCTTAAAAAAACACTGATCATTTCAATAAAAAATGGATATTATCAAGTTACATTTTTTCCTGAATTATTTTCAAAATCTTCCGAAAACTCTCGCTTTATTCTCCTCTACAAGTACGAGCTTCATACTAATCATGTTTTATATTTGGACCACTTTGCTGAATAAAAAAAACCTAATTATGTTTCCAGAAACAAAGATATGCAGTCTGATCTTGATCTATACCCTTTGCAAAAGATACCAGGGAGGTCGTCGTACGCAGTGCATGAATGAAAATCCTGGCTGGTCGATTCTGTGAATTACTCTTTGTAGCAATGAGCAACAAAGACAAGACCCTGGCGAAATGTTCACGTCATATCAAACGAGTCATACAGGGTGACCCAAAATTAAGTTGGTATCAGCGCTCTCAGGATACAGGGTGACCCAAAATGAGTGCAACCCATATCAAAGCAAATAAAATCGTGAAAAGTAATCCAATTCGTGTTATGTTGCAGATTCCACTAGAGGAGAGGATAACAACAAGAGAAAATAACAGCCGGTGCTAAATATGCCTTGAACAAACAAACAAAAAACATTTGGTGTTGAGACCCATTTTGAGACAAAATCGTTCAAATCAGTGCAGGCAAGATTCCGAAGGGAGTTTAACTTTGACGATTATCTTGATAAAAGTCAGATTTACCGATGGGCTCAGTTTTTGCACCGTTCCCGATCTCCTGAACTTATTTACCCATCGCTAAATCTGCCTTTTATCAGGATAGTCGTTAAAGTTAAACCCCCTTCAACTGATTTGAACGATTTTGCCTCAAATTGGGTCTCAACACAAAATGCTTTTTGTTCAGTTGTCCAAAGTATTTCTATCACTGGCTGTTATTTTCTCTTGTTGTTATCCTCTCCTCTAGTGGAATCTGAAAAAAAAAAAACCGAATTTCTTATGAACGAAGTCCGTAACAAAGAAACAAATGAATAAATGCATGGCAGAAATAAGGATCGGAGCGGGATTCGAACTCCGAACTCCCGGACGCAAAGCCAATACCCTAACCACTGAGCCAAAGAGGTATCTCCCTGACGCAGTAGCCAGGTATTGTATTTAAATCGGGAGTATGCCATGCAGGAAGGAGTGGTCTCCCGTAACAAATTGGATTACTTTTCACGATTTCATTCGCTAAGATATGGGTTGCACTCATTTTGGGTCACCCTGTATCCTGAGAGCGCTGATACCAACTTAACTCATTAACCCTTTACTCCATAGATACTCATTTTGGCGTATCAACAACAGACTACTTTTGAAAACATTGTGGGAAAAGGAGAAATTGCTCGTAACGAGCAATTTCTCCTTTTCCCACAATGTTTTCCACTCAACCAGATATTTGTATCCTCATTTGTCCATATTTTTGACATCATATCTTTATTTGCTGCTGAAATGGAAGAGCCTCAAAGGGGGTTAACAAACGAAAAATTTTTTGGTTTGTCCAAATCGAAAGCATTTACAGCACATAAAATAAAAGTGACTGAAAATTTGAAATTTGTTGTGGGGAGGGTAGAAAAATTGTGGGAAGAGGAGAAAATGCTGTTTACCAGCATTTTCTCCTTTTCCCACAATGTTTTCTAAAGGCTTCTTTCTCGGGTTCGTCAAAAGTAGGAATTGTGTGGTAACGGGTTAAGTCGATCTTTCGGACGGTGGAGGTCAAGATCAGACTGAAACAAAATGTACGGTCTGATCTTAGTTCACACTGCCCACTAACTTTGTCTCGTATTCTGGCGGAGACCCCTCTGAAGTATCGATTTGAGCTGTTTCTCCCACAATAAAAAGACCCCGTTCAGATACTCAGGGCTTCCCCAGTTTTAGAGAAGGCTTCAGAAAACATTGTGGAAAAAAATGAATGTTGGTAGCCAGAATTTTCCACAATATTTTCTACGCTTTCTCAGACATTTTCCCCATTTGAGCTACATTTAATTTGTCGCCTGCAAATGCTGTCAATTTGGACAAGTCCAAAATTTTGTCGTTTGGTAAAGGGTGTAATTGTTAACAGATGAAAGAATTATTCGAAACGACAGGATGACTTCTGTAATTTACATTCTGTGGGTAAATAAGTGGGGGTCGATATACAGTGGGTCCGGAAAATACAGTATGTTACTACGGTGATGGACAAGAATGGACTCACAGCTAATGAATAAATAAACTGGGAATTCATTTAGATCTATCTGGTCGTTTTGAGGCCAACTTTCAGTTCTTACGAACAAAGTCAGTAATAAAGCAACAAATGAACAAATGCACGACAGAAATAAGGGATCGGGCAGGATTGGAACCCTAGAACGCCCGGACGAAATGGCCAATACGTTAACCTCTGAGCTAAAGAAGACATCTCCCCATCTTGGTAAAGAGTTAACCATAGCGACATAAGACGTTTGAATTAATATAAAGCGAGTTCTCTACAAACACCATATGGAGTAGGTTATGTGCAATCTGGTAGTTTTTTTTACTCAAAAGCGAAACAGAAAATTTTCTGCTCAGACATCATTTTTCTGAAAAAAAAAAAGGTAATTCAGGTCAATTGATATGAACTGCACTCTGGTAAAAAGGGGGTTTAATGTATCTCAGAGATGCTTTATATCAAGCAAATCATTTTAAATTAATTTTTAATATATTGTATTTATGGATCAAGAAATTCCACTATGTCTCCGAACCGTCTGAATCATGAAGTTGAACGGTCTTTGGACATACAGAAAATTGACCAATAGAAAAAAATGCATACATGTCAACAAGCGAACGCTGCGCGATATGACATGAATCGATACATTTTGCAGATGTATTAGTGGCATGTCTCACTTAATCTTAAACATGTGTTCCACTTCTTTAAAGGCGCATTTGCAGTCCCTTTATTACTCGAATTATGCAGCTTTTCCAATGTTTTACATAACAACCAGTTTAATACCTAGAAGTATATAGATGACTTCTTCGCCATATTGTTTTCTTGCTTTGTAGAAAGACATTTTCCCGCCATATTGTTTTCTTGCATTGTAGAGAAACAACTACTCCGCCATGTTGCTTTCTTGGCTTTGGGTTCATGTTGTCTCTCATGTCATATTCTTCGAAGATGCTACCTGTCTGATATGACACATCACTCTCCCAAAAGTTTGGGGGATTTTAGTAATACGCGCTATTATAGTAGCAATGGAGAAAATGGCTTTTATCAACACGTTTGAGGAAAAATTAGGCCTGTTTTAGAACCAAATTTCTCTAAACTCCGATCACATCTGAACGAATCGCACCAGGTAGCGTTTTATAGAGTAAACAGTTATTTCAGCTTGAAATTCATAGTAATGGTTGTCGCTTAGAAAAGTAGTCCGGTTCTGCACCCAGAATGCCAAAATTAGATAGATGTGTATTTGTAGAATGCCATCTAGCGGGAGATAATGTTTGGGTTCAAGGTTGGACCAGCCAAACTGGAGTCAAAGATCGGTTTTACGGAAATGTTGACGCGTCTACTGTATCATGTTTCAACTGTTCGCGCTGTTTTCCGGTAAACAGAGAGCTCGTGTGAATATATTTCCATTACATTACTTGTCAACACTTCAGAGCATAAAATACTCGTTTATTTTCAGACCAGAATACCAAATGAACAGTAGAGACAAAGGAAAATAATACAAGTATGTAGAACAGAATGTGCAACATTCTTATTCCAAAGGACGAGTTCTTGGTAAACACTTGGGCTGCAAAGCGCGATTCATTGACCTTTAGCGTACAGTGTAGATCAAGATCAGACTGCACATAACGTGCAGTCTGATCTTGGATCTACACTGTCCGATAAGAAGATAACTTTTCCAAAAAAATACCTGTGAATCGGCAGTTGTTTTCCTATTGGTTTCAACCCATTACCACACAATCCCTACTTTTGACGACCCTGAGAAAGAAGCCTTTAGAAAACATTGTGGGAAAAGAAGAAAATGCTGATAAAATTATAGCATAGTGAGTTATTTCCGAAGGGATTCAGGCTATTTTGGCCAAAAGTATGAACTATAACCAGGCGAATAGCCAAGTGGAAGCCCGGGGTCCGGGTTTAAACACTAACTTCTAGACTTCTATAAAAATGAAGTGAAAAATTTCACTTATGGTAATAACCCAAATTATTTCAATTTCAACGTTGATTTCCCCGGAACGAAATATCTAAACAGTCAGTGTAGATCAAAGATCAGACTGTACGTTCTGTGCAGTCTGATCTTGATCTACACTGGGCGCGCAATGCGCTTTCTCACTCAGGAACAGAGACCGATTCATCTCAATTTCACTTTTGTTTTTGCATAATATAGATCAAAGATCAGACTGCACATTCTGTGCAGTCTGATTTTGATCCACATTAGTTGAAAAATGAAGTCTTGTCTTTATTTTCATTTTCTGAAAAATTGAATAAGTTGTGCTTGGCTCTTTTAACCCTTTCCCAAACGACAAATTTTGGACTCTTCCAAACCAAAAGAGTTTGCAGACAACAATTTTAGATTTGGAGAAAATGACAGAAAGTTCTTAAATAGGGCAGAAAACACTGTGGGAAAAGGAGAAATTGCTTGTTACGAGCAATTTCTCCTTTTCCTACAGTGTTTTCAAAAGACTTTTACTGCAGACACGTAAAAACCAGGGCTTGTTTGGGAAAGGGTTAAGAGCTAACATCTATTTCGTTACAGGAAAAACAACGAGAGAGAGGGAATGAGGGAGCCACAGACAGATAGACAATAAAAAGAGAAGAAAAAAAAAATAGTAAAGATTCGGGTTCATCTTTACAACATTCCTATAGCTATGCATCCATGTTTTTTTCCAGTTCTTTTTATTCTCACGCTCATTCCTGTAGTAGATCATTGTAGTATAATATATACGTGTTCAGGTATTCGTGCATTTAGAGGTTTATTGTCTTCCTGCAAAAATCTGTGCAAAAAACTTGTATCTACTGATTTAACCCTTCACAACACAATCACGACTTCACACAGCCATGAAAAAGAAAACTTTTGAAAACACTGTGGGTGAAAGGAGAATATGCTGGTAACCAGCATTTTCTCCTTTTCCCACAATGTTTTCTACTCTCTCCGAACCAAATACATGTATCAGGTTTTGAGTCACATTTCTGAAATCGTCTGCCAGTGCTTTCAATTTTTGATAGATCTAAGACTTTGACGATTTGTGAAGATCTGAATTGCAATTTTACAGTGATTTAAACAGATCGAATTACCAAAAAACAGGAAATTTACTATCTTTTGACAAAGGAAAAAAAAACACATCTCTCGCGTCAAACTTATGTACATGTAAATAGGAAGACTAAGTCTAGGTAGAGAGAATGCCAAGATTTTAATGTGGGCCCTGCCAGTCATGGAAATTTTCCACAAGATAGTTCCCTCAGCCAAGCATTTGCTGGTGTCCTTCCGCGCTGACTTCATTGCTCTACTTTCTTTTTGTATGAGTAAAAGTACATTTGGTTTTTATATGGTCCTTTACCAAACAATCCCTGGTTTTTTACGATCATGAGATAGAAGCATTTTGAAAACATTGTGGAAAAAGGAGAAAATGCTGGAAACCAGCATTTTCTCCTTTTCCCACAATGCTTTATACCCTGCTGGAAACAAATTTTATTTTTTCAGTTACGTTTATTTTGTCGTCTGCAAGTGCTTTCAATTTGTACTAGTCTAAAATTCTGTCGTTTGGTAACAGGTTAAAACATTCCATATTGCTATCGTACTTTCTGCATACCTCTTAACCCTTTACCAAACATCCCTGATTTTTACGACTCTGAGGTAGAAGCGTGTTGAAAAAATTGTGGGAAAGAGAAAATGCTGGTTACCAGCATCTTCTCCTTTTCCCACAATGTTTTCTACTCTACTGGAAGTAAAATTTAATTTTTGAGTTGCGTTTATTTTGTCGTCTGCAAGTGCTATCATTTTGGACCTGTCAAAATTTTGTCATCTGGTAAAGGGTTAAGTAAAAGAAAACATTACTATCAATTCTTCGGCTGCTGCGCGCGATTTAATGGCCTGTAGAGGACAGTGTAAAATCCAAGATCAGACTGCACAGCACGTGAAGTCTGATCTCAGATCTACACTTTTCAATATGCAGATATTTTTTGCCTAAAAATACATATGGCTTTTAACTATCGGCTTGGAACTTTTGTCCTTTTTTTTTTAACTTATTCAGCATATAAGGGTCAACTTTTTACCAAACGACAAGATTTTTGATTGATCCAAATTGGAAGCACTTGCAGACGACAAAGCACGACTGAAAATTTGAAATTTGACTTACGTGGAGTACAAAACATTGTGGAAAAAGCAGAAGATGCTGGTTCTCCTTTCCCCACAATGTTTTCAGAAGGCCTCTTTCTTTTGGTCGTAAAAACAAAGAATTGTTTAGTAAAGGGTTTAAGGACTATTTTCCCTTTGTCTCTTTTTTCCCTCTTGGCTTGTATTTAACCCTTAACCGCAATATTTTGAGTTTAAACAATCCTTAAGAACAAGATATTTGGAAAGATTGTTACAAAAGGCGAAATCATTCATTCCCACGATGTTTTCTATCCTTTAAAAGACCTTGATATGAGCATCACGTGATCTGTCGTCTGCAAATGCTTTCAATTTCGATTCCGGCAAATCCAACATTTTGTCGTATGGTAAAGAGTTAACTCTTTACCATACAATTCTAGCTTTTAACGACCCCAAGGTAGAAGCCTTTTGAAAACATTGTGGGAAAAGAAGAAAATGCTGGTAACCAGCATTTTCTCCTTTCCCACAATGTTTTCTACCCGATTATAGACAGTAACCATATTTTAGCTACACCGAGTATGTCGTCTGCAAATGCTTTGAATTTGGTCTAGTCCAGAATTTTGTCGTCTGGTCAAGACTTAAGGGGCTAATTAGTATTATTTCCATGGTAACAACTTCCTAAACGCAGAACTGCGAAATGTGAAGAAAAAAGGTCTCAACAAATATGCATAGGTTTATCTGTACTTATAACGTGTTCATGTTGCTACAGGCGAATAAAAAGAGGATACACGTTTTTTTTTTCGGTGAAAGATCGAAATTTATCGCATGGCGTGAACATCATCGGTGATATCTTCACCATTCGGCATATCTCGGGTGATGGCAGCCACCAAATCCCTCGTCTGTATCTAATGGATTGATATGCAGTAGATCGGTATTTTCATCGCCCGGAAATACGCCGGTTTACCGTTCTGAAAATTGTCAGGCTCCTCTTACAAAAGAAAACTTGAGTTTCATTTTTCTATCGAAATCTTTCTACTATATTTCAGTTGACAGACAGTTTGTACATTTATTTTTTGACATGGTTTATCAATTCCGATTAAAGTTTTTTACCGCAGATAGACAGATGTGAATAACACTGTCGAGGTTGTTTATGTCGTTGCTAAACGACTGACCTTGGCTCGCCATTGTATAAGATCACGTGATTCGCAGTTCAAATGGAAACGACCGTTATACGGACGAGGTAAGATGTACGTACGGAAACGGCCGAGTTGTGACGAGTGCTGTCGGCTATGACGCATCGCCGACCCCATATACTAGGGAAAAGTAAGGCTTACACCGAAGGTATTACTCAAGCATGTAGGAACTGTTTGACCCATTACCACACAATCCCTACTTTTGACGACCCTGAGAAAGAAGCCTTTAGAAAACATTGTGGGAAAAGGAGAAAATGCTGGTAATCAGCATTTTCTCCCTTTTCCCACAATGTTTTCTACCCTTCACAAAACAAATTTCAAATTTTTCAGTCACTTTTATTTTGTCGTCTGCAAATGCTTTCAAGTTGGACAAATCTAAAATTTTGTCGTTTGGTAATGAGTTAAATAAATGGCCGGTGCATAGGTTACATGGTAGCTGATCATAGCTGAATGAATCGCATCAGGTATCGTTTTGTTGAGTAAACCTTTGTTTTAGTTTGATATTCAAAGTAACGGTTGTCGCGTAGAAAAATAGTCCAGTTCTGTATACCAGGATGCCCAAACTAGATAGAATTGATGAGTATTTGTAGAATGCCATCTAGCGGAAGATAGTGCAATACTATGCAAGTTGAATGGTACACTGTAAAAGCGGGTGTTTTAAATCCAAACACGATAGAAAACACTTTTCTGTTACACTTTTTTAACACCCGTTCGTGTTTTGAGAAAACACCAGTGTTTTAAAATTAAACATGATGAAAACATTAGTGTTTTGTGAAAACACCTATTTCAGTGTTTTGTTTGAAAATGGGAAACAGGTGTTTTCGAGCCTGTTACACTTCTTAAACACGATTACGTGTTTTCAGGACTAAGGTGTTTTATTTCGAAACAGGTGTTTTACAGTTCAACGTCAAATGTACTACACTAAACAGGCTTGATATAGTATAATAGTTTTGTCTCACTCTCCATAGAGGGAAACAGGTTTAAAAATGGTTATGATGATGACGTCAGTAACATCATAATTATATCCATTTTCAACAAATGCAGCTAGCATATGTACTTGTGTAGCCTAATTCGAATATCGCCAGGTGACAAAACCAGAATACACATTTTCTCATGTTGCGACTATTAACACGAACTGTCACAGTAAATTGAGAACAGGTAGATAAGTATTTGTATTTAATTTTATTTTTTTCTCAGGAAACATAAAGCACTGTTGATCTTTTAGTCAGTAAGATTTTCCTCATCTTAGTGGTCTGGGACCAAACGTGCAGTCTTATGATTAAAGCCTTTTAATACTAATAAAATAAGCCTCGTCATGAGAAAACCTGTTTTTGCATATGTAAAAACAAAATCACAGATAACCACACAGTTAATATGCGACTTTGTTTTTTGCTACATTGATATCACAACCCCTCTTAACCCTCAATTTTAGATTTCAAGCTTCTAACCATTTTCTGTGGTTGGACAGCCTGGTTTGTGTCACACCTGTTCAAAATCCAGGACAGGTTTTCATGACATGATTCAAATAAGATCTGCTATCCTTCAAACTAACAGTCAACAATTTGAAAATCTAACTTTATATAACTGCACAAGCAGCAGATTAGTAATCCAGCAATTTATATAAATAAAATCTAAATCACTTTAGTGTTGCCAGGGATACCATGGAAATGGACAACATGACCAATCATTTTTGTTGTGCTGTTCTTCCATATCATATAGCAAGAGTGGCAAATTGTCGCAAGATACGCCCATCCCACCGCCAGTTGTCGAGGGGGAATAATAATTGTAAAGGGTAGATAGACGAAAATAGCAGTACAGCAGATATCATGTAAGTGATTGAAATAGGCATGAATGTCTCCTCTAATGTTAAGAAAACATGCATATAAAGTTTCAGGTCATTCCAACATGAAAAGACAAAGTTATATTGTAGAGAAGCATGAAAACCTGTGAAAAAATTAATGAATAGGGAATAATTCCAAAAGGATATTAGGTAAGGTTACGGCTCTAGTGGATTGCATTTTTCATAAGTGCAACAAACATGTTTACCAAGTCTCAAGTGAATTTGACTTGAGGTGACAAAATTGCCTTCTGGACAAGTAAGAAATACTGTAAAAATGAATGTCAAAGTGGAATTACTCAAAATCCACGTTAGGCAGAGTTACTGTTCTTGCGCACTGTACTCTGTAATATTGCAACAAACATGCATACCGAGTTTGAAGTTGTTCCAAGTTGAAATGACAAAGTTATATTCCAGACAGCCACTAAATGCTTTTAAAATGACAATCAAAGGGAAATAATCCAAAGACAGCATGAGGTAGAGTTACAATTCTTGTGCACTGCACTTCCAAATATTGCAACAAATAAGCAAACCGTATTTCAAGTCATTCCCACTTAAGATAACAAAATTATGCTAAGGACAAGCAAGAAAAATTATAAAAGTGAAGATCTAAGGGGGAACAAGTCAAAATTCATGCTAGAAAGAGTTATGCTTCTTGTGCACTGCACTCAGTAATTTTTCAACAATCAAGCATGCCAAATTTGAAGATGTTCACACTAAAAAAGACAGTTATGTTCCGGACAAGCAGAAAATGCAGTAAAAAGAACGATCAAAGGGAAAAAATTTAAAGACAGCATAAGGTATAATTATGGTTCTATCACACTGCACTCTGTATTATTGCAACAAACACAAATGCAAAGTTTCAAGTCAATCGGACTGAAGATAACAAAGTTATGCTTTGGACTAAGACATGGACACCACCCGCCCACCCGGCTGCCTGTACGCCATGTGAGATCCCATAATACGTCCCGTCTTTGACGGCCGTACAAAAAAGACATTGCTGTCTCTGTTGCTGGTATTCCCCTATGTTTCAGTAATAAAAGTCACATTGGTGGTGATTACAACAAATGACTAAAAAAAATAGAACAACTTATACATATAACAATTCAATGATTAGCATTTTCATGCTAAAAATAGTACATTTTACAAATTAACTCTTTACCAAACGACAAAATTTTGGACTTGTCCAAATCGAAAGCATGTGCAGACAACAAAATAAATTTGAATAAACTAAAACGTCCTGAAGGGCCTGAATATGCTCTACTGGTAGAGAGTTTGCTTTTAAATAAAGCATACATAGGAATTCATTAAAAAGCAAAAAGACAAAAAATTGACATTTTCAACTCAAAATGGCTACTTTTCCATTACTATTTGTTGAATTTTTTCAAACTCAACAGGGTTAAAAAGCAATTGATGGGATAAACAAGCTGAAAAAAAATTCATAAAAATCTGATCACAAATAAATACTTTATCGTGTAAACAGGTAATGAAATTGTTCAATTTGAAATGGCTACTTTTCCCATACTGTTTGTCGGATTTTTTTCAAAATCAAAAGGGTTCAAGCTATTGATGAGATAAACAAACTGTGCACATTTCAGGGAAATCTGACCAAAAATGAAGACTTAATCACGTAAACAAGAAATGAAAGTTTTCAACTTGAAATGGCTACTTTTCCCATACTGTTTGCTGGAACTTTTTCAAAATCAATAGGGTTGAAGCTATTGATAAGATAAACAAACTCTGCAAGTTTCAAGAAAATTTGACCAAAAATGAAGACTTTATCGCATAAACAAGAAATGGAAATTTTAAACTTGAAATGGCTACTTTTCCCATACTGTTTGTCGGATTTTTTTCAAAATCAATACGGTTCAAGCTATTGATGAGATAAACAAACTGTGTAAGTTACACGGAAATCTGACCAAAAATGAAGACTTTATTGTGTAAACAAGAAATGACATTTTTCAACTTGAAATGGCTACTTTTCCCATACTGTTTGTAGGAATTTTTTCAAAATCTAGGGTTGAAGCTATTGACAAGATAAACAAACTCTGCAAATTTCATGGAAATCTGACCAAAAATACAGACTTTATTGCATAAACAAGAAATGGAAACTCTAAACTTGAAATGGAAGAATGTAGAATGTAGAAAACTTTGTGGGAAAAGGAGAAAATGCTGGTAACCAGCATTTTCTCCTTTTTCCACAATGTTTTCAAAGGCTTTCTTTTTCAGGGTCGTTAAAGGTTGGGATTGTGTGGTAAAGAGTTAACTTATTTTATGTTTGTCCAAATCCAAAGCATTTGCAGACGACAAAATACAAATGGCTGAAAGTTTGAAATTTGTTTTGTGAAGGGTTGAAAACATTGTGGGAAAAGGAGAAAATGCTGTTTACCACCATTTCCTCCTTTTCCCACAATGTTTTCAGAAGGCGTTTTTCTTAGGGTCGTCCAAAGTAGGGATTGTGTGATAAAGAGTTCAAGAACATTTATTCAACGAAACAATGGCAAAAGCTTAAGAACTGTCATTTAGCCCATTACCACACAATCCCTACTTTTGACGCCCCTGAGAAAGAAGCCTTTAGAAAACATTGTAGGAAAAGGAGAAAATGCTGGTAATCAGCATTTTCTCCTTTTCTCACGTTTTCTACCCTTCACAAAAAAAATTCAAATTTTCAGTCACTTTTATGTTATAGTCTGCAAATGCTTTCCATTTGGACAAGCCTAAAATATCGTTGTTTGGTAATGAGTTAAAAATTCTTTTACAGGATTTGAGAAATGAACGCACAAATGACCATGATGGTAATATACACTGTTATTTTTCTTGGTTGTAGAAATAAGTATAAAAACGAAATGGATCAAGTGAAAAAAAGTTTAACTGTGTTCAACAGAATTAGTAAAATGATTTTGAGAACCACAACCATGCGTTCTAAATCTGTAGCAATGAGGAATGTTACATGTATTAACTCGTTACCAAACCACAATATTTTAGTTTTGTCCAAATCAAAAGCATTTGCAGTGGACATAATAAAAGTGATTGAAAATCTGAAATTTGTTTTGTGAAGGGTAGAAAACATTGTGGGAAAAGGAGAAATTGCTGGTTACTAGCATTTTCTCAGTTTCCCACAATGTTTTCTAAAGGCTCCTTCTCAGGGTCGTCAAAATTAGGGATTGTGTGGTAATGGAGACAGTAGGACTAAATTTACAATGGTTTATCATACAATTTTTTTGTTCTTCAAAACAAGGCACTGTGAGTACAGGAAAGACAATATTCTAGAAACAATTTCCGCTTTTCCCCTTATAAGTCTATAGTAATTATAAGTTGCAATAGCAACCAGGGCCCAGTTGTTCAAAGCCTTGTTAGCTAAACAAGCTCGTTTCGGGTCATTTCTTCAAGTGTTCTAATGAAGATATTATTGCATATACTGGTATTTTTTGCTGAAAAAATTTGAGCAGCCTTTGCATTGAAAAATCTACACACATTTTTTCATTAAAAAAATCACCTTTTCTTGTATTACATGATACAAATGCTAACGTCTCTTCAATTAACGATGTGTTCAGCTTTGAGCAACTGGGCCCACAGTTTTTATCTGCCTAACAAGAAACCATGACTATTTGTTTCCCCACTACATGTGAAATATGAAAAGAATTGACTTCCCCAATTCATCAGAGAAATCACTTGAAACCCTAAAACTAACAAACTACTAAAAATCTGTAACATATTTCAGCCAGAGTTTTAAAAATTCACAAAAATATGAGGATGTTACTTTCTGATGTAAAGGAACTTACTTTATTTCATGCTTTCCAGTGGGATATCGAGAAATAGCAGAGAAATAATTTTCGATACTACATGGGTACGACCAGTAAAAATACCGATTTTCATATTCTTGTTGCTTAGGTAAATTGCACGTGCCTCACAACGTAATGGAAATATTACATCATTTGCCTTACATTTCTCGCGCCTTGAAGTAATACTGTAATGCGTTGCTATGCTGGAGGGGTATGCCACAAGGAATAACTGGATTTTGATAAAGTTCCTCCCGAGAAAGGGTTAAAAGCATGAAATAAATAGAATATCTGTTGTTGGTGAAAGATTGAAATTTATTTCATCAAGTGAATGCCACTGGTAATATTTTCATGAGTGGCACAGCTACTTGTGAAAATGTTACCAATGGTGTTTACTCTATGAAATAAATTTCAACCTTTCACCAAAAGAAACCAAATGTCCTCTATTCAATTAACTTAGAAATATCTTGCTAGTGACTTTTAAAACTGCAGGCTCCTGCATAGAACTGCCATATTTTCCAACATGTAAGCCTCATGAGGGGCGGTAGTAAGTGTCTGAGCAATCCTAATGAATTTGGTTTGATTTTAGCTTTAACTTTTACAGAGGAGAAATACCATACATTATATATTTCTCTGCATCAACTGTTCGCACTGACAAAAATTTGTTGAGTAATTTCTAATTTTTCTTGCACAAAATGTGCGAAATGCATAAGTTGGTAAATCACAAAGTTATAATGTCTTTGACTAGGATTAAAGAACAATAGACTATAGTCTCTAACTGTAGTCACAGCTTTTTCCACTTTATTCAGAAATTGAATAAGGGCTGTAGATATCTGGCATTGAAATGGTTGTTTAGCACCAGTTGCTGGCAAAAACCTAGCAGTTGTGAGTTGCATCTTGTGTACTCCAAATCTGTAATATAATACCAAGCTAAAAAAAGAAATAGTGCCTCATTCAGTGACTTAGTCGTTAAGGAGATTCTGGTATCATCACCAACGATGAACACACGGTCAACTTCTTCATTCAACATTCCAACAGCAACAAGATTAGGTGGAGCCATAGGTTTAGAGGACAAGAACTTTTCAATTTCTGACTCCTGAACATCCTGAAAATATACATGTCAATTCATGGGTCCTGACTGAAAGGTTGAAACCATTTAATTTTATGCCATGGATTCCTCCATGACAATAAACTCAAGGAGTCCATTTTCCATCAAGGGATGTCTGGTCTAATTTTAATCTAATTTTGATCTTTATTAGAAAGTTCTTGTTAGGATACAGTGCAGACTCCCATTAGAAGCTGCAATACATGTATATGCAAAGTCTGATCTGGACGTGCACTGTTTGACTTCATCCCATTTAACCCATTACCACACAATCCCTACTTCTGACGCCCCTGAGAAAGAAGCCTTTTGAAAACACTGTAGGAAAAGGAGAAAATGCTGGTAACCAGCATTTTCTCCTTTTCCCACAGTGTTTTCTATCCTTCCCAGAAAAAATTTCAATTTTTCATTCACCTTTATTTTGTCATCTGCAAATCCTTTCAATTTGAACCAGTCTAAAATTTTGTCGTGTGGTAAAGAGTTAACTCTTTACCAAACAACAAAATTTTAGACCAGTCCAAATTGGAAGCACTTGCAACAAAATAAAAGTATATCACAAATTGAAATTTGTTTTTTTGCAGGATAGAAAACATTGCGGGAAAAGGAGAAAATGTTAGTTACCATTTCCCACATTGTTTTGAGAAGGCTTCTTCCTCAGGGTCGTTAAAACCAGGGATTGTTTGGTAAAGGGTTAAGAGATGCAAGGCAATACTGTATTAAAATACAAGGCAGTAAAAGGATGTCTGGTCTAATTTTTTCTTTACTTTTATTTTAACAGAAATTCCTGTTTGCAAAGAGTGTAAACCCTGATCAGAAGCTGGGATATATGGGGCATCTGATCTGGGTCTGCACTGTTCACCTATTTCCTATTTTTTGAATAAGCAGTAAACTGTAATGAGTTAAAATAAAACCAAATAAGACTATTTACCCATTGTGTACCTGAGGACTCTTCTATTATTACAAGCTCGATAAGTCATTACGTCGTTTTAGGATTGTCAAGTGCACTTTTTCATTTCTCTTCGATTTGTGATGGAAAATTCTGTAAGCAAAAAGACTAAAGAGTAGACCATGAACATACAGTGTCTGATCTGGGTCTGCACAATTTGTCTGATCCTTTTATGGGGTTCCAGTTTGCATTTGGTTGAGTTTTGATGCATCTGATTTTTTATCAAACATGGCTCATTCACTAGAAATTTGATGCTCTTAATTAACCCATTACCAAACAACAATATTTTAGACTGATTCAAATTGAAAGCATTTGCAGACAACAAAATAAAAGTGACTGAAAATTTGAAATTTGTTTTGTGAAGGGTAGAAAACATTGTGGGAAAGGGAGAAAATGCTGGTTACCAGCATTTTCTCCTTTCCCGCAATGTTTTCTAAAGGCTTCTTTCTCATGGGCGTCAAAAGTAGGGATTGTGTGGTAATGGGTTACAGAACTATTATGAATGAATATGTTTTGTTTGTTTTGAGGCATAACATCCCTGTCAGCAACTTAATTTAGACACCATGTGTCCATATTTTTAGGATCATGTTACCCTCTTGAAACAACAATATCCATTATCATTACTATTATCAATATTAGTGCAAACATTGTATGGAAGATTGTTGAAAGTGTGGAATATTACTTATTCAGAAACTTTTACATACTGTGTATTTCAGAAACATACATGTAACTTCTTTGTTATTTACAATGTATGGATGTGAGCTTCATTGGGAGAAAATCTGTCTTCAGGGTTTCAAGGCAGGCCAAACACAAACAAGGCTGTACAGCCACAAAAGATGGGTAGATCTGGGATGTTTAAAATTTTGGGTGAAGAAAGTACATGGACTGTACTATCATTGTGGCAAAAACAAAGGCACTGATTGGCTGCACAGTTACTACACAGCTGATCTGCACCTTCGTTTTCACATACATGTGCAAATAGCAGGTTTTCTCATGACAAACTATGCAGTAAAATCTTCATGAACTTACCTCCTTGCCACCAGGCTTCAACAAGGTCACTGCTTCAAACAATTGTGTCCATCTGTCAGCACAAGTATTTAAATGATCCACACGAAGGATGTACTTATTTCAATCATCATCTGAAATCAGATGCAGTCAGCCAAGTCATATAAGCAGCACAGCACAGAATATATTTTAATCATACCTGCCTATTGCTTTAATCTCTCTCTCTCTCTCTATGAAGAAGTTGGGATCATTATTATGAAGACGCACAATATGTCTTGTGTACTTCCGCAAAGAAACACTATAGAATGAACACATAAGCAAAAATGCATTTTGGTATTATTTCTAATAGGACTGAGACAATATATATCAGTACAATGACATATGGAATAAATGTCTTCCCTTCCTTAAACTTTCATTTTAAAGAGTATTCATTCGATAAAACATATTGTATGAGATGACAGCAGGGCTTTTTTTCCAAAAATTGGAAAGGGGCCTTAGCCTTTCATTTTGGGAAATTCAAGCATGATTTTGGCCCAATTGGGAAATTAGACAGACTTCAATGTACATCAATAAAACAATGGCAGTGTACGTATATACAGTATATAGAAGGGGCAGCAATTTAATTAACAAGTGAAACAGATTCAACATTCAAACTTTAACTGTTTAAATTTTGGCCAAATATCTCACAGAATTTGCACATATAGGCTTAGAGCCCTTTTAAACACTACTGTTAAAAACCGAGCTTGAATGTGTTAAGAAAACCTTTTTTTGTCACCTGCAAGTTTTTACCAAAGACAATTATATAACATGTCAATGGATTCAATATTGAATGATGCTTACAAAAAATTAATTCCTTCGATTAACCCATTACCACACAATCCCTACTTTTGACACCCCTGAGAAAGAAACCTTTAGAAAACATTGTGGGAAAAGGAGAAAATGCTGGTTACCAGCATTTTCTCCTTTTCCAACAATGTTTTCTACCCTTCACAAAACAAATTTTAAATTTCTAGTCAGTTTCTACTCAAAATACAAGGAAAAAAAAGCCCTGGACAGCCATAGCATCGCTAACCTAATTCTTAAAAAGACTATGTGTTAGATATACAAAAAAGGCACACACACGACAACTCAGTGTTGCAGTTACAATTTCAGGGCCAAAGGGGTGAAGAGATTACTCATCTATACACTTCTGTTTTTACAGATGTCATACAGGTCACATTGATGTTTAGAAAGCTTAGAAAATACCCAAAATTGGCAATCAAAACTTCCCAAAAGTATCACCCCGCCTCGGTGGTTCAAAGCATGTCAGACTCGTGACTTGGTGAACTCGTGACATGTTCGATACCCGGTTGAGCCAAACTTCTTTCTGGCATATTTTCGCCTCTCACCTCTACTGACACATGTGAGAAAAGTAGTCGTTGGCTTTGGTGTGTTAGCACTGGTGTGAGAAAGCCAGGAAACATATGCGAGTCACCAACTGCCATATGACCTTAGCTGTTAAAGTGGCGTTAAACCCCAATACAACGAACCAACCAATCCCAAAAGTATACTATTGGGTATGATATGCTTTATACTACTCTAATCAATTCACCACTAACTAAACATGTAACAAACTTGTATGCAGGATGTGCAGGATGTGCAGTACCATGAAACATCATTATCAGCCTAGTTTTGTTGGTTTTTATTGTGTGTGAAAAAACACTTTATCCCACCCACAATCATCTCCAGTAGACAACCGGAAATAGGGAAACATCATCACGAATAAACTGGCAGTAAAATATAAAATACCCTGATACACATTCAGATTACGGGGATAAGTTTGAAATTTATGCTGAATTGCATAGGAATGCAAATTTACCGTGGAAATACAAGTATTTTTGAAATTTATTGTCCGAAATTTTCAATATGCCGTCCAGGAAGAAGCGTCTGCAAAAGGCCCGCTTTTTCTTAGGCGCTTGTCATCGTGAATTTTACAGTCGTCAATAAGCGTCTCAGTAAGAATGATTTGATAAATATATCTTTAAAATCTATTATTTTACAGTTTTCATTTAAAATAGGTTCCGAAATGACCATTTCTTTCATGAAAATGGCTGTTTTGAAAATAATATTGAAAAAAAGAGAGAAAAAAAGCCGTAGTGTGCTAATAAAGAATTACGGACGTTTCGTGCCATAATCCTTTCGCACCAGGCACTTCGTACCACAACTTAAACCATTTCCTACTACAATACTATTTCGTACAATAATCTTACCACTTCTTACCATAGTCTCAGTATTCCATACCATTTTTTGGTACCTATTATAAAATATTGACAAAGGAAAACTTTCGACATGACATTATTAAAGAAGAAAAAGAAGTGACTGCATACCTCTAATAAAACGCCCTCGTGTTTTACAAGTGCAACACGTTAAAAACAGTGACCCGTTTTATAAACTTAGATGCCAAATGTGCCCATTGATTCTGAGGCATTTATAGCGTTTTTAACGCCTAGCTCGATGTATATGAGGAGGTATCTATATGTATTTTAACAGAGAGAGGGCAACCCTTTAAACAGTCACTGTAATCGAGACAACAATCATTTGAAGCTCAGCTCACTTATGCCATTTTATATGTTATAACTTTATTCTACATCATTCTTTTAAATAATTAACCAGATAACATTTAACATAATATACTTACACAAATCAGTGCCTCGAATAGAAATAAGCATCTGAAGCCATCTTCTGTAAGACCGTCAACAAACAAAACGACGGGTGTTATGGTATAAAACACGCTCACTAAGACACCAAAACACGTACAAAACACCAGTATTTATTCTAAAAATACCGGTGTTTTAGTATGTAATACCCTAAAAACACGTGTCGTGTTTCTCAAAATTTACAGTGTACGCACTGTTTACCTCATTATCTCCCGCTAGATGGCATTCTACAAATACAAATCTATCTAACTTGGGCATTCTGGGAACAGAAGCGGGAAAAAATACAAAACGACAACCGTTTCGTTGAATTTCAAATTAACTCATTACCAAACGACAAAATTTTAGGCTTATCAAAATCGAAAGCATTTGCAGACGACAAAATAAAAGTGAATGAAAATTTGAAACTTGTTTGTATAGGGTAGAAAGCATTGTGGGAAAAGGAGAAAATGCTGGTAACCAGCATTTTCTCCTTTTCCCACAATGCTTCCTTATGGCTTCTTTCTCAGGGTCGTCAAAAGTAAGGATTGTGTGGTAATGGGTTAAATAAACGTTAATTCAATACAAAGCTACCTGGTACGATTCATTCAGCTATGATCGGTTAGTATGTAACCTATGCACCAGCCATTTATTAAAACGGACCCTACATGCTTGGGTAACAGGTTAATAACTTCGGTATAAGCCCTACTTTTCCCAGATATATGGGGATAGGTGATGCGTCATGTATATAGCAGACAGGTCGAATCTTTGAAGAATATGACATGCGCAGACAGCGTTGTTTACCTCGGTAACTAGCCAGCGGGAACCTCTGTTTCCGCCTTTAATT
The DNA here is from genome assembly GCA_943736015.1 of Tridacna crocea. Taxonomy (NCBI): domain Eukaryota; kingdom Metazoa; phylum Mollusca; class Bivalvia; order Cardiida; family Cardiidae; genus Tridacna; species Tridacna crocea. Next base: position 45,875,950 of record OX031064.1, read on the forward strand.
GAAGTTAGAAAATATTAAAACGGTATTTTTCACTGGTCGTAATCATGAAATATCAAACCATAATCCATCATCTTTTCTCGATCACCTGAGGAAGAGCGCGAAAGAAAACGCGATATTGCCGATGTTCATTGCTGCACCGCTTCATCTGTATTATAAAGTTAACCCTTATCCTATTAAATAACTAAAATGAAATTTTCATTTCGAACATTAGAACCTAAATATTACTCTTTCAAAGATATATTAAAGGGAATAATATATCCATATCGGACAGTGTAGATTCTGATCAGACTGCACGTTCTGTGCAGTCTGATCAGAATCTACACTGACCGCAAAAGGTCAGTAAGTCGCGCTTAGCATCCTAAGGGTTAATACTGATTGACAAGTTAAACTCCTATAACCTCACCGTCTATCACACAAAGTTTGGGGAGGAAAATAAGAAGCTAGACGTCATACTGCGATTTTTGATCTGGATTTGTTGAACGTTATAATTTCCTTCTTGCAAACAACAAGAGGGACAAAACAGCCCTATGTCGCTGGAATGACTTTAACATAATAAAAATGTCATTGTTACAAATTTTCGTTCATTCACTTTGCGTGTTTGAAATGTTCTGTGCAGTCTGATCTTGATCTACACTGTCTGCAAAAGGTCAGAAAGTTCCGCTTAGCTGACTGAGGGTTGAATTAGCAATTCCCTTTCGGTCTGATTTATCAATTCCTTTCTTGTTTATTTCCCTAACAATATCATTCATACAGTAAAATGAAGGGGTATTTTCCGTACTAAAGCAAAGTTCTTACAACGCCTTTACTGTCTATCTGACAAAGCCAAACCCTGGTTGCTCAGTCGGTAAAGTACAGGATGTGAGAACAGGGGGTCGTGAGCTCGACCCCCGGCTCGGCCAATTTCTTTCCGAGGAATGATGACAGTCATTGCGACAGGCTTCATTCTTCTCTAACCGCTGACCATTGTTTCAATGATGGTTATGTGGGAAAGCAGCCGAGTACTGCTTAAAGAGACTCCAGGGTAACATGGATAGTTGCACTGGCCGTCGCGATGTGACTGAAATAATGTTGAAAACGGCGTTATACACCTTACAATCAATCAACCATCTGGCCAAAATATTTGATGAAATATCATACTGCTTTCATCTCAAGGCAAGGTATAAAGTTCTAATCTGGATTCTCTATTCTGGAACTATACTATTTTTCTATAAAAAAAAATCATACTTGTTGGGTTACAATCTTTTAAATTTTGCTCCTCCTTAACCCTTTACCCCATAAGGCATTTCTATGCTATCTGTAATTGACCCTAAATAACAGCAAGGATGAAGCTGTTTCTTATGTGTATGTGACACCTTTTGATACCATAGAAAACATTGTGGCAAAAGGTGAAATTGCTCGTCACGAGCAATTTCAACTTTTGCCACAATGTTTTCCAAAGGCTCCTAAAAGCAATGCGTAGAAATGAGTATCTATGGAGTAAAGGGTTAAATCTAGTTTTTTTTTTCTTGAGAGAGAGAGAGAGAGAGAGAGAGAGTCACAGTTTATCCTGCATAATTCATGAAATGGTTCGACTCTCTCAAATGCTACTACAAGAGTACACGAATGAATCTGTCATGTCTTAATGGAATGAGGGAAAAGGTTAGCGCTAATCGTATTTATGCAAATAAGTTGACTTTCATTTTTTATAGGTCAAGAACAGACACATCTGGACACCGACCTTGTCAAACAGTTTGTAAATTAATAATATATGATGTACAATTATATATTCTTATGCAAATAAGGTCGTTCATACGGTTCATATCTCGACCGACAATTAACCCATTACCACACAATCTCTACTTTTGGCGCCCCTGAAAAGGAAGCCTTTTGAAAACACTGGGAAAAAGAGAAAATACTGGTAACCAGCATTTTCTCTTTTTCCCACAGTGTTTTCTACCCTTCCCAGAGCAACTTTCAATTTTTTAGTCACATTTATTTTGTCATCTGCATCATAAATGTCATAAATGCAAATGCTTTTAATTTGGACCAGTCTAAAATTTTCTTGTGTGGTAAAGAGTTAAAGGTTGGCGTTCGTCTGTCAGAAAATGTGGACCAGCCCTCATAGCTCAGATGATAGGGCGTAGGATTCGTGAACGTGATGTTTCAGGTCACGTGAGGGCGTGGGTTTGATTCCCGTAGCTGGTCATCTAAAATTACTAACAGTATTTTTGGATGAGAAGTTAAATCAAGGTCCCGTCCTATACACAGAGCAGGCTAAAGATTGTTTTGTTGGTTGGTTGTATTGGGGTTTAACGCCATTTTAACAGCTAAGGTCATATCATGACGGTCGACATGTGTTTCCTGGCTTTCTCACACCGGTACTTACACTACTTTCTTTCCAAAGCCGCCGACTACTTTTCTCACATGCTTCAGCAGAGGTGAGAGGCGAAAATACGCCGGAAAGAAAGTTCGCCTAAACCGGGTATCGAACTCACAACCACCAGGTCATGAGTCCGACTCGCTCATCACTGAGCGCACGCTAAAGAACCAGGGTCCGTATTCACCAACCATTCTTAAGAACTTTCTTAGTCTTATTCTTCAAACTATGTCAATGTGAAAATAACAAAACTTCTGATTGGCTAAACAATTCGGTTTAGCCTGAATGGTTTAGCCATTCAGAAGTTCTGTTATATCGGTTAGAAAATCTTGAAGAGTAAGAAAAAGAATGTTCTTAAGAATGGTTGGTTAATATGGACCCAGGAGTATGGGTTCCACCCTGTATCTGCGCTATCCCCCATAACAATACTAACAATCTTCAGGGAGCGTCGCGTATAAATTTGTCAGTGTCCAAAAAAAGAATGTAATGTACTTTTTGCTTCCGCCGTAAAAGAAAATCAAAGCACTGAAAGGACTGATAGCTAGGGGCAAGTGGAAAGTGCATATATGCAAAAATGACAGAGACACATTCGCAGAGCAAAAATAGTGCATGTATTGCAATAGCAGGCTGCTAAGCGCAGTTCAAGCACCCATTGCAGACAGTGTAGGTTAAGATCAGAATGCAAAGAAGGTGCAGTCTGATCTCGGATCTCCACTGTCTGCTCAGAGGACCCCCCCCCCATTTAAATAGCAATACCTTGGTTTTTAATTGTCGATTTGAAAAGTATAATTTGATTTTTTTCCAGGTAAACCATTAACGAAAAATGCCGATTTGTAACGACCCTGGGAAAGAAGCCTTTTAAAAACATTGGCAAGCAGCATTTTCTCCTTTTTCCCACAATGTTTTCTACTCTTTCAAAACAATTTTTACCATCTGAGTCCCATTGAAATTGTCGTCTGCAGATGCTTTCAATTTGGACAGGGCTAACATGTTGTCGTCTGGTAAAGGCTTAAGGATTAATCACAGTATCGTGCCGAATTTCGTACCCTACACATATACGAAATTGAAATCATAACGCATTCTTTTCGGTCCGACCTTAGTCTAAAGCTCTGGCCAAAATTAAAGCAACATTAGCCGAACCTGTCGCTCAAGGGGTTGAATATCTTCCTATCATTGTTTTTCACGCAAAACTGATTTCATAACGGTACATTTTTAACATCACGTCTTTTTTTTGTATATTCTGACATCTGGGTTATTTATTATGCGATCCGCATACATGTAACAGTGTGTTAAATCTTTACCCTTAAGCGCGACCCACTGACCTTTTGCGGACAGTATAGATTCAGATCAGACTGCACAGAACGTGCAGTCTGATCTTGATCTACACTGTCCGATAAGGAGATATTCCCCAACACACAACTTTGAAACAGAAAATTTTAGGTTTTCACTATTGAACTGAAAATTTCAATTTAGTTTCAAGTATTTAGCAGGATAAAGGTATATGCATCGGGAAAATAAAGACCAAAATGATTGCCATTTCAATATTTCTCGTGTCTAGAATATCTGTAACACGACTCAAAAGTACAAGCCAGTGGCTCAACTGCACGTTTTGTGCAATCTGATCATGATCTTTATTACTTGCAAAAGCAATTAAAATTGTGAAAAGCCGTTTAACTCTTTACCTAACGACAAAAAAAATCTAGGCTGGTCAAAATTGAACGGATAGATAGATAGATAGATAGATAGATAGATAGATCCTTTAATTAGGACTTCTTCTTTACAGATTTTAATCGCCATATTTTCACAAACAAGTATTTGTAATTTGTAATAGTTGTATTGGTGCGGGTGAAGAAGGGTAAGACAAGTTGTCTTCTTTACAACAGAATTCAGGAGAGGTCAACATCAACGTTTTTTGAATAGTTTATTGGCTTTTAATTTCAATATATTTTGCTAAATGTAAACAAACAAGTAAAAAAGCCTCCGCGTATAAACCTTTCATGCTTTACATGATGGTCATTTGACCTTCTTCCCGCGTTTTCGAGTCGCATGATCTTATCCAGCGATTTTGTTCTTATTTTTTCTTCTGCTTAGATTTATTTGCTTTCATGATGAAAAAATACAATTATTTGAAAGGTCATTTGCAACCACGGTAAATCAATACAATTAATCTTTTCTTAAAAATTTGTCATATGAAAATAAACCACGTCTATTTACAGTTTCGTTTTTTTTTTTAATTTTGCTTTATTTACAAAACCATGACGAAACAGACTGGGTATCAGAACAATTTCGCTAGAAAAATGGGTTTAGACAGCAAATTCTGTATACAGGTATAGCCTAAATTGTTTTTGATTATTAGTTTCGTAAAATTTTCTTCCCAAAATTTAAAGGGCCACCTATAATGTGACCGTGGCTTAACCCTTTGCCAAACGACAAACTTTTGGAACAGACCAAATTGAAAGCATTCGCAGAAAACAATTCAACTCTTGCTGTTAAAATGATTACTGTCTATGATAGGGCAGAAAACATTGTGGAAAAAGGAGAAAATGCTGGTTACCAGCATTTTCTCCTTTTCCCACAATGTTTTCAAAAGGCTACTATTCCAGACCCGTAAAAACCAGGGATTGTTTTGGAAAGGGTTAAAGGGTATTAGATGGAAGCATAACAAACCCCTTTACCCGTCATGTAGAGAATTGCTTTAAATAAATCATGTAGGGTCCACAGATATTGAAACAGAGCCATAATACAGTCATAAACAACGATCTCAAAAGAACTGTTCATTCATGCTTTACTTGAGTTTGATCGATTGCTCTCCATTCAACCTGTATATTGATTATTATGTTAATTGATGGAGATATTAAAACTTAATCATAAACCAAATACTTTATCAAGGTGCGACAGGAAGTTTGTGTGGGAAGCAGTGGATTTAGAAATAAATGACTTTGAGACAAGAAAACAGAGGCATAAACATACTACATATACTGTGCGCTGGCAAAAAATGGGTTTCAAATTTCAAATGAATTTTATGCATGATGCATTTTATATAACAAACGACTGAATCATGAGGCAGAATAGTCCTTTGACCTGATACAATATGTTTTGCAGATGCTCTGAGCCACGTTTCAAAGAGCAAGAACATGGGTTATATTAATTGTTCTACATAATCCAAATACTGCCTGTGGTCGACAGTAGTGCTTGTAATATTTGATAATTATCAGAACAGTTTTTAATCGAATAACCTAACTCTAATTATCAATACCAAGTCTGAACGAGGATGAGGAAGAAAGTGTCTGAAATTGCAGGACAATGACAAAATTCTGGAAATAAAAATTTTCTCCTTTACACCGTGTTTTCCAACTTTTTGCCTAGTTAACTCTTTACCAAACAACATAAATTTAGACTAGTCAATGTTTTCAGAAGGCTTCTTTCTCTGGGGCATAAAAACCTGGATTGTTTCTTAAAGGGATAGCCCATTAAATGGATCATAATTCTTTCAATTTCGACAAGTCTAAAATTCTATAGCATGTTTAGAAATTAATAAAGTTGCTTGTAATACTGTATCAAAGTGCTGAAAATACTGTATCCAGGCGGCTGGAGGCATTGCTTAAAATAAGTATTTCACCGTTGAGCTCGATTTCTTTTTATTTATTTCAAATGAAATAAATTATTAAATCTGAAACCGTGACGATTTTGATGAAGTGTAAATAGACCCATCGAGTATTTTTTTTAATGATTCTTAGAATGCTAAATGAACTTCACAATCTTCCGTATGGATGTTCAGTGGATACGAAATTCAAAAACATAGAACTTAATCGACGAACATGTACTTACACTGTTAAGCATAATATCCACTAAATTATCATTGAATCATCTGAAAACAACTTTTCAATAAAGGACTTTACGAATTACAAATTCTGGTACCCCACCATAGAAAACAAAATGTTTATCACGTGCACATTTGTTTATTTACCCAATCTAATCAATGAAACTACGTCACTGTGTGTAAAACGAACTGACCAATCAAGTAAAAAAGACCCTTTTACAATATTTTTTCAAGTCCTATATCCTATTTCTCATTTGACCAAACTTTTCTAGCGTAATTTTCCCTGTCATTTTCTGTAATTCTTTTTGTATGAAAGTTATACTCGTGTATCATCTATATATGATTCGAACAATAAACTTGACTGATTGATTGACTGATTTATTAAAAGCGGTATGTTACTTGGCAACCAGTATTTACATGTCATAATTTCTCGACGGAATTTCAATTCTTTCAAAAATCTAACCTGCATTTAACTGTCACTTTTAAATGCTTTGAATCTGTAAGAAAGAGTTTAAAATTTTGTTGTCAAATAAAGAGTTAACACAAAGCCAAAATAATTGTTTAACCCATTACCACACAATCCCTACTTTTGACGCCCCTGAGAAAGAAGGCTTTTTAAAACACTGTAGGAAAAGGAGAAAATGCTGGTAACCAGCATTTTCTCCTTTTCCCACAGTGTTTTCTACCCTTCCCAGAACAAATTTCTATTCAGTTTCAGTCACCTTTATTTTGTCATCTGCAAATGCTTTCAATTTGGACCAGTCCAAAATTTTCTCGTGTAGTAATGGGTTAATGAAAAATGAAGAAAAGGTGAAAAAAATAGACTGAAGAAATAAGTGAAAATGAAAAGCCTTCGGCGAAATCAAGAATAACGCATGTCTTGAAAGAGAGACGGAAATGTGAAGGAAAACAAAATTCTGCACACAATGGGTTCCTAATCGAAAACAAATTTCAACGTTGTTATTCGTTCAAAGCTTTTAAAAGAACCATATTGCCTTGTTTAATCGTTTACATTTAATGAATGATAATCCCGCAAATATCACGAAAATATTTTTTATTACTTTATATAAAAACAATCTTTGCTGTTATGGTACAAAATGGAGCTATTTATAGGTATCTATAGACATTTTCAACAACATACTGAGATATTAAACAGCAAGTGGGAAAACCCATCACAGTGGCTTAATCCTTTACCAAACAATTCCCGTTTTAGTGACCCGTATAAGTAAGCTTTTGAAAACATCGTGGGAAAAGGAGAAAATACTGGTTACCAGTATTTTCTCCTTTTCCAACGATGTTTTCTACTCTTCCTTACACAACTGCCCCTGTTGAACAACAGTTATTTTGTTGTCTGTAAAATGATGTCAGTATGCATGAGCCGAAAGTTTTATCGTCGGGTAAAGGGATCACCGATAGAACGCAATAGGAACCTTAGATCGACCCTTCGCGAACGTCGTCGATTAAGATCGGCCTACACAGAGTGTACAATCTATTCTTCGACCTACGCTGTCCGGTATTATGCGTGACACATTCTGATCAAAACAGTTTTGTCCGGTACTATTTGACTTGTCTATGTTGCCTTAAATCCAATTATTTAATTCACCTGGCACTTGAGGGGTATATATAGCGGTTCTTTCTTTCTTTCTTTCTTTCTTTCTTTTCTTTCTTTCTTTCTTTTTTTCTTTTTTTCTTTCTTATTTTCTTTCTTTCTTTCTCTGTCTCTCTCTGTCTAACGCTCTGTATCTCTCTCTGTCTTTCTATGTCTCTGTCTTTCTGTGTCTCTGTCTCTGTCTCTCTGTGTCTCTGTGTCTGCCTGTCTCTCTCTCTCTCACTGTCGTTCTGTGTCTCTGTCTCTCTGTGTCACTGTCTCTGTCTTTCTGTGTCTCTGTCTCTCTGTGTTTCTGTCTTTCTGTGTCTCTGTCTCTGTGTTTCTGTCTTTCTGTGTCTCTGTCTCTGTCTCTCTGTGTCTCTGTGTCTGCCTGTCTCTCTCTCTCTCTCTCTCTCTCTCTGTGTCTCTGTGTCTCTGTCTCTCTGTGTCACTGTCTCTGTCTTTCTGTGTCTCTGTCTCTGTCTCTCTGTGTTTCTGTCTTTCTGTGTCTCTGTCTCTCTATCTCTGTCTCTGTGTTTCTGTCTTTCTGTGTCGCTGTCTCTGTCTCTCTGTGTCTCTGTGTCTGCCTGTCTCTCTCTCTCACTGTCTTTCTGTGTCTCTGTCTCTCTGTGTCACTGTCTCTGTCTTTTTGTGTCTGTGTCTCTGTCTCTCTGTGTTTCTGTCTTTCTGTGTCTCTATCTCTTTCTCTCTGTCTCTGTCTCTGTGTTTCTGTCTTTCTGTGTCGCTGTCTCTGTCTCTCTGTGTGTCTGTCTCTGTGTTTCTGTCTTTCTGTGTCTCTGTCTCTGTATCTCTGTGTCTGTGTCTCTGTCTCTCTGTGTCTCTGTGTCTGCCTGTCTCTCTCTCTCACTGTCTCTCTGTCTCTGTCTCTCTTTGTCTCTGTCTCTGTCTCTCTGTCTCTGTCTCTCTCTCCTCTCTCTCTTTCGATTGCAATTTCATTTTGCGTCCAATCCCAGATTTCTTTGTAAACGTCCTAATTTCCCACATTGTACTTTCTCCTGATAATGCACCTGTGAAACGCTAATACTTCGTAATTGAGAGAAGAGACTGACTTAATAAGTGTTTTCGCTTCCCTGTTGCATCTACAATGTTGATCACATTAGATACGTCTTTCGCGAGTCAAGGGGTGATAACCATCACAAGCTAAAATCCACACAGTGGTGGTCGCCCTTAGCTTGCCAAGACGCACCTTCTGTTAAACTCTTTACCAAACGACAAAATTTAAAGCTGGTCCAAATTCAAAGCATTTGCAGACGACAAAATAAACATTGTTAAAAAAAAAAGAAATCTATTCTAGGTAGGGTGGAAACATTGCGGGAAAAGGAGAAAATGCTGGTTACCAGCATTTTCTCCTTTTCCCACAATGTTTTCAAAAAGGCTTTTTTCTTCAGGGGCGTCAAAACTCTGCACTGTGTGGTAAAAAGTTAACCTCTAACCTGATAAATCAGTGAAATGATTCGTGTAAGCAAAAAGTTCTAATTTCTTATTGGCTAAACCATTTGGTTTAGTCAATTAGAATTTTTTCTTACTTAGAATTCAGAAAATTCTTGCTTGAATATTAACACTTTCCCAAACGACAAAATTTTGTACCAGTCCAAATTGACGGCACTTGCAGACGACAAAATATACGTAACCCAAAAATTAAAATTTGTTTCCAGCACGGTAGAAAACATTGAGGGAAAAGGAGAAAATGCTGGTTACCAGCATTTTCTCCTTTTCCCACAATGTTTTCAAAAGGCTTCTATCTGAGGGCCGTAAAAACCAGGGATTGTTTGGTAAACGGTTAAAAGAAAAATGCAATTAAGAGTAGCCGACTAAAGTTGACATTTTATAAAGAGTTAATTACTGTTGTGCATTTTTTTTTTGCGATCATTTAATCAATGAATCGATCAATAGTTTATTTCTCTGACTATTAATAGTGAAGAGAAAGAACTCACAGTATGATAGTTAATGGACACTGTGGTGTATTTGATGAGATATTTAAGGTAGTAGACCTAGGACTAAGTAGCTCGGTTAATGTAGTACAATGATACTCATTTTAATCATTAATCATAGCAATTTTTTAGGATAATATGATAGTGAAAATAGCCCCCTTTTTTTTCATTACGAGTCCACTACCTTAACTCTTTACCCATTTTAGAATAAATTTAACTTGAAAGCATTTGAAAGACGATTAATTAAACGTGGATTAACTACTCAAATTATCTGTAAATGGTTAGAAAATTTTACTGAAATAGGAGAAAACGCTGTCTAAAAGTTATAAGTGTTTTCTGTTTTTTATTCGCAATATCTTTAAACCATTAACCCATTAAATTCTTTAATTCTTTGCCCTTACTGCCAAGTTCGTGAAGGCATGCTAGTGCGCCTTATTGCTTACGTAAATTCATTCCCGTGTAAATGACTTCTAAATAAATTCATTTTGATTGTATTAATATTGGGACTATTATGTCTTAACTCTTTACCAAATGACATTTTAGGGCTTGTCCAAACTGAAAGCATTTGAAGACGACAAAATAAATATGATTCAAAAATTGAATGTTGTCTTTACAAGAGTAGAAAATATTGTGGGTAAAGGAGAAAATGCTGGTTACCAGCATTTTCTCCTTTTCTCATAATGTTTTCAGAAGGCTTCTTCCCCTGGGTCGTAAAAACCCAGGGATTGTTTGGTGAAGGGTTCATTCCTGTTCTTCTATACTATAATACCTATGTATAAATGTTTTTTGTAACATTGACGATGTACTTTGTACAAGTCGAATAATAAAATGTTCTAAACAACTTAAATGAAGCTATGAAGGCAACAGTAATATCTTGAATTTGGCTATTTCAAAGTTATATAGGGAGAAAATAACTTCTTTTCGGACAGTGTAGATCCAAGATTAGTCCACACGTTCTGTAGGGTCGGATCTTAATCTACACTGTCCGCTAAAGGGTCACTGAGTCGCAGAGGTTTAAAAGTAGTCTAAAGTGGAGTCGTAAAAAAAATGCAACAGTTTTTTTGTTAATGACTTTCTTCCGAAATTAAGCTTGCAGTAGGAAACTTCGAAAGCATCATCTTGAAAGAACCTACAATCAGAAAGAATTATAGTCCAAATACACAATTTCATTTAAAAACATAGTGGCAAAAGGAGAAATTGCTCGTAACGAGCAATTTCTCTTTATGCCGCTATGTTTTCAAAAAGGTAATCACAATCTACAACATTTGTTTTTTAAAAAGGTGTTCCAGTAAACAACGAATAAACAAGACTATTGCAGGAAGTTTAAGTTGTAACAAAAAAAAAACCCACTAGTTTTAGATGAATATCGCATACCTTTATATGGGCACTGCTACAAACTGTTTAGCTGTAACACCAAGACAAAGTAAAATCCGCTTTACGACATTATTATATTCCTTGCCGACAAGAAACGAAGATTTTTACGTCTGTTCACGTAACCCAACACTCAAACAGTATGTTTCGCTGCGCTGCGTGTCACCGTTACTGCGCGTAAACGTGAACAGAGAGAGAGATGGGTTGGTTTATCGATACTCTCTGTTACTGTAGTAAAGGGAGCGAAAAAAGCTTGTACACCTTTTTACTGTGCTGGCATTGAATAACGATACAATATGTACAATTGGTGTGAGAACCGTCTTGATGGCAGTGCTGTTGGGCTGTCGTTGTCTGCGCATGTCATATTCTTCGAAGATTCGACCTGTCTCCTAGGGTGCTTCATTTTCGTCCCTTTTGGGGAGATTTGTAGCGATACGCACTGTAAAGTAGCAATGGAGACAATGGCGTTTATCAATACGTTTGAGGAGAAATCAGGCCTGTTTTAGCTCCAGATTTCTCTAAACTGCTGATTATAGCTGAATGAATCGCAGCAGGCAGCGTTTTATTGAGTAAACGTTTATTTTACTTTGAAATGTAAAGTAACGGTTGCCACGTAGAAAAGTAGTCCGGTTCTGTACCCAGAATGCCCAAATTAGATAGATGTGTATTTGCAGAATGCCATCTCGCGGGAGATAATGGGCCTCGGTGAAAACTTTTGCGACATGTACGGCCCTAGCCCGGGAATAAGTATTTTTTTCCCAAAGATTCGTGACTTTTTTAGCAGATAACTTTGAAGAAAGCCTTTATTTAAAAAAAAGGTGAAGTAATGTTTATCAATATGTGAACATTATCATATTGTAGCAAAACAGTCAATTACTTGGTATAAATAAGGTCTCCAGTAGGGGCATTGTTTTCAAAAGACGTTTTCTAAGAGCATAAAAATGCCAGGCAACATGTTTTATATATATATCACATAAATCACTTGTTTTCAATGTAATACAACCATTTCGAACTTTCTTGTCTCACACAAGTGTGACATAAGAAAATAGTGTTGTTTTGGTCAACATTCTGTAATTTTTACACCTCATTTCTAAATCTTCGCTGACCTAGGTTCCTGAATGAAATTAACGGTAAAAATTCGTAATCATGATGAAGTTGTTTATTTGATCTCTTTTTGATGCAGAACAAAATCAACATATGCAAGTTTATTTGGAACTATTTTTTGTTCGTAATGTACCTGTCAAGGAAGCAAATAGGCTTCATGTAAATTTCATTACACATTATATATGTATGTATATGTTTTAACACATTATAGACGATGCATACAGTTATGTGATAAAAAAAACCTGGATACTCGTTGGCTTTTAAGGTAAAAAAATGTTTAAACTCGTCCACAAAAAAAAAAGTTTTATTTAACGCGCCAAAGGCTCGCTCGATTGGTAACAGTTCTTTTTAGACTCGTTTAATACAATTTAACCTCAAACATCATCTCACGTTAGATCTTATACACCATTTGAATATGTGGTCCTGTGATCTGCTTCCTTTCATCAAAAATCGGTCCCATTAGGCATCTTGCTCTAATCTATTCGTTATATTTTACAAATTGGATTTATTTTCTCGCGTCACCGCCTGTCCGCCCTCATTTCTACACTAACCCGAAGCTATATTGAATCAACAGTAATTTTACAGTTGGTGTATGTTCCATAAAACTCTCACAGCGTTATTCAAAGATAACATAAAAGAAATGGGTTATCATACCCCATGTGAAAGAAGCTGGGACGGAATATTATATTGTTGCTGTAGTAGTATCATTATGTCTGTAGATAAATGGTTTTAAATTAATCTTTGTACTTTAGAAAACTATCGGCGTGGGATGTTAACTCTTAGGCTGCTAAGCGCGACTCACTGACCTTTTGCGGACAGTGTAGATCAAGATCAGACTGCACGGAACGTGCAGTCTGATCTTGGATCTACACTGTCCTATAAGGAGACATTATTTCACAAAATCATAACTTTGAAATATCAGTATTTTGGGTTTTACTATTGGAACGAAATTTCACTTTAGTTATTTAGCAGGATGAGGGTTAAAATCTTTTATTATATGCCTAGTAGTGAAATCCTGGAATTTCCCAGTGTAATAAATTTTGATATCATCACTAGTGACGATATCAACTTTCACTTCCTGCCGTAAATTTGGAATTTTTCTTTTTTTTTCCATTAAGCACTTATAGATAGTTTTTGTTCTTTTTAAAACGAAAAATTAAAAATAATAATGTTAATAAGGTATATAACAAATAGAATAATCAACTGGTTATTTATGATATGAAAAATATCCCACTCGGATGTGTCGTAAGGCGTTAAAAAACTCGTGCTACGCACTCCTTTTTTCAACGCCTATATAACAACGCATCCTAGACAGATATTTTTCATCTCAAAAATAACCAGTTGATTATCCTCTATATACGTGCAACAGCCATCAGCTATGACCTTTCTGGATGACCTAGGTATGATACCTATCAAATTTGGTTCTTTTTTGGCAATATGTCAAGGTCAAGGACGAAAGTACGGATTATTTATATAAAACTTTCATTTTTTTTTTCTTTCATCCATCTTCGCAAACCAAGGATACTAACTCCACTTTGTTCGTTATGTACCTTGGCCGCTCGCCTCTTTAAAAATCGAAACACCCGCTGCGCCACCTGTCGAATATCACGAGTTGCGTAACCTTTGCTGATGTTATTTCTGACAAATCAAAATGCTCGTAATAAAATTGGATGGTTATGCATCAAATATGGCTGCGCTTTCGGATTCATCACACCAAAACAAGACGAACAGACGCAATCATTTAGCTATGGAACCCGTCCTAATACTTCACATAATTGATCGTAAACAAAAAAAAAACTCACTAAATATCGATCGTCTACTCTTTTTTGGCAAATTTCGTCACAAACACGACAACTTTCGTTTTTGATGGGCGCCGCCATTATTGTTTTCTGTTTTGCGAAAGATTTCTTGTTACGGATGGTTTGATTGGACGCGATGGGTTTTGATCGCATCCAATGAAAAGGCGCAGCGGGAGCTTCGATTTTTAAAGAGGCGAGCGGCCAAGGGTACTACCCTAGTATCCTTGGCTTGCGAAGATGTATGTCAAGGTCAAGGACGAAAGTACGGATTATTTATATAAAACTTTCATTTTTTTTTCTTTCATCCTGAGATGTATTCATAAAGAACGGATAAAAAAAAGTATCGATAGAACAGGGCGGTCTTGTGGCAAAAATGGGTTTTATGAATCCTCGTGGTGCATCGTTGTAGGTCCACAAAGACAATTTTGCTTAGTTTAAGGTAGTGGACCCGAATAGAAAACAGCCTTTTCCTCTATAACATTATCCTACAAAATTTATTATGATTAAAATTGAGTATTATTGTACTACTTCAACCGAGCCATTTCTTCCCTTTTTTCTTCCTTCTTAGAATTAACATTTATGAATCTAAAACCTCTATATTCTCATTACAAAGGGAGATAATAGTTGCCTCCCTTTTCTGGAAACTAACAAAAGTATCAAAAAATAATTCCAAGATAGAAATCAAAGGAATTTCTAGTCGGTTAAAAATGTGAAAAAGTATTATATCTGTATAAATATGTATCTATCAACTATCAGGAAACATTATTCCATGTTGCACTAGAAGCGTTACGGGTCTAACCCCGTAAACACGATTGAGAAACATGTTTTTACAACTTTTACTAATCTCTCTCGGTTCTGCTAATTTTGCTAACAACCGAATGAATAATGAAGTAGACTGGTACTTTGCCAAGCAGAAAATTGACCACTGACAATAAGTTTTAACACAGGTTAGCCTGAATGCATTTGCATAGCCGGCTGTCTTGGGTATATACTTATAGCAGATGCATTAGAATCGCCTTTGCACAAAGCATGTCGCAATTAATGTATGGTTATTCCAAAAGGTCAAGAGCATTTAATTTGCACTTGTAACAGAAGTAACAGCTTTCATCGAGGCAACAAATCTAGTTTAATAGCGGAATTAATCCTTAGACTGCCAAGCGGGGATCACTGACCTTTTGCGGACAGCGTAGATCAAGATCAGACTGCACAGACCGTGCAGTCTGATCTTAGATCTACGCTGTCCGATACGGGAGATATTTTTCTCAATATAGAAAAAAGTTTGAAATAGTATTATTCGAGTATTTTTAACTATCGGTTTAAGAGTTTTATATAACTTAATTTGCAGGTTAAGGATAAATGAATGTCAAGGTAAACCTTTCTATAAGTGGACTGCAACAAAAGGGACATTCCGCCATTTGCGTAAAGTATCGTCTCGGCTGAACATGCGCAGTCTGCGCAGACTTATCCGAAACAACATTGTACGTTTTTATGCCGCTTTCTGTTTCAAACAAGTTTACTGTAACACAGAATTTAATGTAATCGTAAAGTGCAGTCTCGGATCAGCCTGCGCGGACTGCACAGGCTGATCCGAGACGCCACTTTACGCAAATTTCCTAATCCCCCTTTTTGTGTTTTGTAAGCCATACTGTATATTGTATATAAGCCATATTGTATATAATAAAAGATAAATCTTATTACAACTGGCAATTAGTGGTGCAAAACTTACAGCTGCGTTCTAGAAAATGGAGTTTAAAACATTTTCGTTATCCACTGTACCAAGCAAGTCGTCAATTATTTTTAATCATTTTTTCTAGAAAAAAAAAAACAACATCTCAGCCATCTGGCAGAGTTGTTTTTTTGACTGTAGTTACGAGGATTTTGAAGTAAACCGACGCATTGTGACATTAAACCTTGCTGAATATGGATATTGTAAGATGTTAACGTACACTTTTATAAAGACAACTGTCCAGAATCAAAGTAAATTGTTCTCAATATAGTTATTTTAGTATGAAATATAGATATATAGGTAGCCCCTAGCTGAAGGAGTATGAATGAGTGAATGAATGAATGAATGAATAGCGTTTTAAGGCCCGTCGACAACTTAGGTCATATTGGGCGCACTTACTTAGTAAACAATAATGAGAGATGAAAATAACATACAAATCATGTGCAACAACATAAGACAAACATGATAAATGAGGAATGGACAAAACACAAAATGATGCCCCTTTTGTCACCTTTTACGACATGCATGCTGTCACATTTGTTCCGCCAGGTGAAATGGCAGATGTGACGATCGCAGGACTGCAGTGGTTTATTCTTATACCCCCGATTAAACCACACGGGGTCCCACAGGCCAATTGATTCCCATTCCAAACCCTATTTACATCGAAAAAAAAATATAGGATTTGGAACAAGAACTACCCAGCCTGCTGCAATCCTACGAATTACGAGGAAAGCAGCCGTTCGTCTCTAATTTTAGTTTCTATACAGTAAAAAAAAAAAACACCGGGACCCCACGGGGACTGAAGGAATAACATTACTATGACCAAAGTAAATTTCACTATACAAGGTAATTCCTCTAAGTTGTCAGGATATATCTGCCAAATAGTGTCAAGGAACGATGCCAATCTACAAAAAGATGGAAAGGGTAACATGCCCATTTATAGAAGTAGGTGAGCCACACCATTATGAAAGTGTTTTTCTTTTGCAAAGGCCTTAAATGCTGTGAATGGTCCGATATTACATGTACATATCATAACTGGTTTTCGAAGCCTACCATCTCTTTCTTCTTTTCAGAGTCTTCGTTAACTAAACATGATCCAATATGGCGTGCAACACGCGAAGAGGGGCATTCGGACATTTGCGTAAAGTGTCGTCTCGGATCAGCCTGCGCAGTCCGCGCAGGCTGATCCGAGACGGCACTTTACGAGTACATTAGATTTTGTGCAACAGTAGACTTGCGCAAAATAGAAAATTACATAAAAACGGAAAGTAACGTCTCGGATTAGCCTGCGTGGACTGCGCAGGCTGATCCGAGACGGCACTTCACGCAAATGCCCGAATGTACCTTTTCGCGTGTTGCTGCCCATATAGTATGGGATAAAGTTACATTAAAATTTGGTAATCACTTACCTCCGGCTTATTTCCTTCAGGTACACAAAGTTGTCGGACTATGTTTTGATGAGTAAAGCTCGAGTCCCGGTTTAGAGAAGTAAAGTCTGTAAAAGAAAATCAAATTTATAGACTTCTACGGGTGCTGGAAACGTTTCTATGTGACGCTGTGTATGTCCAATATAGAATCCATAGGTCCCGAAACACACAGTTGGCTGTCCGTGACTTTTGAGATGCACAATAACGCCAAAACGAACAAAATATCACTATTCCAGATTAAGTTTCTAGATTGGTCACCTTAATCGCAACTCCTTCAAATATACACGAGCCATGTTTTGTGAAAGAAATACGATTTAATGCGTTTGCATGAAGTCTTGATCAATGTCAGCCTGCGCAATCCGTGCAGACTAATCGATATAGAAAGTTTTTGTTGTTAACAAATTTCTGCATCTGAATGGACGATTCTAACTCACCATTTGGTCGGTTTTTAGACAAAATGCGCTTATGTTATGCCACGACGTGCTTGTATAATGCATTGAACCTCTCTATTCAGACCACGACTCAGATATATGCGTATAACTAATAATTGCATTTAGAATAATGCACAGAACCTCTCTATCCAGACCACGATTCGTATAATTATTTAACTGCATAATGCAGTTAGATGCATTGAACCTCTCTATTCAGACCACGACTTGTATAGCATTGAACTTTTCTATTCAGACCACCACTCAGATATATGCGTGTAACTAATAATTGCATTTAGAATAATGCACTGAACCTCTCTATTCAGACCACGATTGGTATAATTATGTTTAACTATTATATAATGCAGTTAGAATTATGCGTTGAACCTCTCTATTCAGACCACGACTTGTATAATGCATTGAACCTCTCTATTCAGACCACCACTCAGATATTTGCGTGTAACTAATAATTGCATTTAGAATAATGCACTGAACCTCTCTATCCTATCCAGACCACGATTCGTATAATCATGTGTTTAACTAGTATAATGCAATTAGAATTATGCATTGAACCTCTCTATTCAGACCACGATTCATACATTTATGTGTGTAACTAGTATAATGCATTTGAACCTCTCTATTCAGACCACGACTCCTATATTAAATTCTATGTATAACTAGTATAATGCATTTAGAATAATGCATTGAACCTCCCTATCCAGATCTCGACCCATATATTTTTGTGTGTATCTAAAATAAATCGCTTTTTCCAGATTTCTGTTTTCCATATCTGTTTACATGCTTCTCTATTATCGTCATCGACAAATGTTCTTCCTATTCTTTATAATAATTATAATAATTGGCTTGCATCACGCGAAAAGTGGCATTTGGACTTTTGCGTAAAGTGTCGTCTCGGATCAGCATGCGCAGTCAGCGCATGCTGATCCGTACCGACACTTTACGACTAGTATAGATTTTGTTCTTCAGTAGATTTGCAGAAAACGGAAAATTACATGAAAAAGGCATCTTTTGTTTCACATTAGGCTGCACGAACTCCGCAGGCTGATGCGAGACGACACTTTACGCAAATGTCCGAATGGCTCTTTTCGCGTGTTGCAGGCCAATTATGACATTCAATCAAAGCACCGCACTTATCTTAATCCTCTCGCAAAACAACCAGGTCTCTCTCTATACTCCAAGACTGTCAATATTTATGTCATTCAGGATCCTCGTCATACCTGTATGACGCAAATGCAAATAAACAAACACAGTATCAGTTTTATCGTTTTTTTTTTTCTCCGATCAATCGTCATTTAAAGCCTTATTAGTTCGCTTTTCCAGTCCAGAATAAACAAAACAAATACGGTGCACACGTGACTATGGTTGATTGATCGATTGTACTGTGTTTAATGGCGTCTTCAACATTATTTCGGTTATTTCGCGGCGGCCATTGCGTTCCTGGAGTTTCTTGTACCAGTACTTCGCACAATTTTCTTTCCAAGCCACTGGCTGCTTTCCCATGTGGGTATGGACAACTGTCCTACATGGCTCAGTGACTTACACGGTTGCACTGAGTCTGAAGAAATCTTGGTTCAGTGGTAGCCCTTGGCGCTGGTTAGTTTAGGGTACCCCTGAGCAAGGCACTGCAGAAAATTGGCCTAATACTAGAAAAACAGGGATACAGTGAACTTGCTGAAATTAGAACTAACATCATTTGTGCTCCAGCAGGTCTGCTTGACTTTTATTAAGCAAGCACTCAAGATGGGCGCTTTGTGAATAGGGGTACACTTCAAAACTTTCAAAATATTTGCTTCTTTCGGGAGCTGAATATATGGACCATGCTGTGTGTCTAAGTTTCGAGGTAGACTGGTTCTTGTACATGAAATAATTTCAACGCGGAGGGTGTGTCAGGGTAGCTACATTTTGTTTACGTATGCAGTCGTGCAACTATATAATTATAAAGATTGTGGTGTTTGCCCCAGATATGCAGATTATTAACCATATCGTGTTATACACCCCAAAAATACCCCGCAGATTAAGATTGGATATAACGGATTAACCTTTTTAAAGAGTGTCTACGTTATAACTGACCAAAGCGTTGTTATATCTTAGATCTTTACCGAACGACAAAATTATAGACTTGTCCAAACTGAAAGCATATACAGATTACAATAACAAAATATGACACAAGAACAAACATTTCTACTGAAAAATGTAGAAAACATTGTGGGAAAAGGAGAAAATGCTGGTTACCAGCATTTTCTCCTTTTCCCACAATGTTTTCAAAAGCCTTCTTTCACATGGTCATTAAAACTCGGGATTGTGTGGTAAAGGGTTAACTCTTTGTGGCACAGTCTCAACTTTTCA
This sequence comes from Tridacna crocea, assembly GCA_943736015.1. Classification (NCBI taxonomy): domain Eukaryota; kingdom Metazoa; phylum Mollusca; class Bivalvia; order Cardiida; family Cardiidae; genus Tridacna; species Tridacna crocea. The sequence goes on from OX031064.1 coordinate 45,895,888, forward strand.
GGACCTGTACATGGTGCCAAGGCCCAGTAGCTCAGTCGGTAGCATATAGGACTTGAGAACAGGGGGTCGTGAGTTCGATCCCGGGCTCGGCCAATTTTTTTCCGACGACTGATGATAGTCATTGCGACAGGACTCATTCCTCTCTCATAGCTGATCGTTGTTTCGAAAAATGGTTACGTAGAAAAGCAGCCAGTCGCTTGGAAAGAATATCGTGCAGAGTACTGGTAAAAGAAACTCCAGGAAAGCACGGATAGGTGCACTGGCCGCCGCGATTTCATGGAAATAATGTTGAAAGCGGCGTTGAACACCATACAATCAATCGACCTTGTGGCAAAAATGCTTTTGAAAAAAAAAATGTTGTATAGAAAATGATAATAACCATCATTTTTCCCTTTTCGCACAATGTTTTTTCTTCCCTTCCAAAATACGAATTTCAATTCAAAAACCTTCAATTTCGGACAACTCGATATAAAAAGTGTTACAGTGTCCCATTTAGGGGCTTACATATCTTGCTGTTAGGTCAGTTTGAATTCCATTGACCAAAGTTCTTTTGACCAGTTCGAGAGATCATTGATTAAAGTTAGATAGCTTTGAGCTAATTTATCATATGTTGACATTCCACATTCGACAATGTTTGTTGACGGATTTGCGTCCAACCGTTTAATCCTTAGACTGAAAGATTCGGCTCACTGAACTGTTGCGGACAGAGTAGATCAAAGATCAGACTGCACAGAACGTGCAGTCTGATCTTTGATCTACACTGTCCGATACGGAGATATTTTCCTCAATAAAGAAAAAGTTTAGAATAGCATTATTTGGGTATTTTACTATCGAATTGAAAGTTTTATATAACTTATTGCGTAAGCTAAGTTTCGAAGGTTAGATTATATGTGAACCATCACGCAAAAAGGGAACTTCTGGAAACTGCGAAACGTGTCAACTCTGGTCAGACTGCGCGAATTGCGCAGGCTGACCAGGGTTGACACTTTTCGCTTTAATGACATTTTCTGTATGAAAAGTGGTCATTGTACCTTGTTATACAATCATTTTTGAATTATCAACTTACACTGACCTATCGTTGATCTTTTTTTCATCTTATTGATGTGCAGAATTCCCAGATGGCGCCTTTTTGCGTGACGGGTCACATAATGAAATTGGCTTGGCTACTGAGTTCCTCATATCACTTTCTAAATGCGCCTCGTTGAAAAATAACTTAATATCTTCCCCCAAAAATTATGATAAGGCAGTATAAGAGACATTTTTATAGCATTACACTTTGAAAATATCTTGTAAAATAGAGAAACAGTGAAAGAAGACTAAGATTACAGGTCTGATCTTGGTCTACATTTACAACCAAATACATCAGTATTTACTCTTATCATACGAAATAAGTTAAATGAACTTTCCAATTCGATATTAAAACAAACCAACAGATATTATTATTTCAAAGTTATGTTATTGGGAATAATATCTCCATATCGAACAGTGTAGATCAAAGATCAGACTGCACGTTCTGTGCAGTCTGATCTTGATCTACACTGTTCGCAAAAGGTCAGCGACTCGCGCCTAACAGCGTAAGGATTGAAGGTAAAAGTAAACGTGAGGAACTTTATATAACTATCTTAATGAACTCAGTATATAAGTAGGTGACAGTTTGACGTCCATACAAGATACCAGCTCTGAAAGTAACTGACTGACACATTGACTAATACGCAATTTAGGCTTTTGAATGAATGTTTAGGACCTACGTTAATTCGGTATTGCATTTCACTCACGACACGTGATGCAGGGCATCCATCCTCGTCATCCTGTCATTCGTAGCCCAGCTTAGGACGAGATACTTTTTCAATAAAATTTTCTGCTGTTTGACCTAATCTTTTAATTATGGAATACCGTCAGGGCCAACGCCGATGAAGTCGTTCATTTTAAACGCGATAGTGCGATGATTATAACGCGATGGTACGATGGTGATAACGCGATGGTACGATGATGATGGAATACCATTAGGGCCATCGCCTATGCATTTGTTGACTTAAGACGCAATGCTCGATAGTACAGTAGTGATAATTGCGATACTACAATGACGATAGCGCGATAGTACGATGATGGTAACACGATATTACGATGATGATAACGCGATAGTACGACGCGGTGATAATACCGTTAGGGCTATCGCCTATAAAGTCGTTGATTTCAAACGCGATGTTTGATGGTACGATGCTGATAAGACGAAAGTGCAATGACGATAGTGCGATGATAACGCGATAGTACGATGATGATAACGCGATAGTACGATTATGATTACGCAATAATACGATGGCGATGAAGTGAAAGTTCGATGATGAAAACGCAATATTACATCGCCTAACATCATCTTATTGTCGCTGTATCACCATCGTAGTATCCTCGTGTCAAATTACCACCATCGTTGTGTCCTGATTTCGCGTTATCACCATCGTAGTGTCCTGATTTCGCATTACCACCATCGTTGTGTCCTGATTTCGCGTTACCACCATCGTAGTGTCCTGATTTCGCGTTATCACCATCGTAGTATCCTGATTTCGCTTTATCAACATCGTACTATCGAGCATTGCATTAAAAATCAACAAGTTAATAAGCGATGGCCCTAACGGTATTCCATAATTATATATATTATGAAGTTCACCCGCAATAATCGAATATCAAATAGATTGTATCTAACCTGAAAAAGCAGATTTTATCTGAAGGATAATTTAACTTTTCAACAATAAACAAAACAATGCGGAAAAAAGCCAATCGCCAGCGAGATAACTTTTCATTACTTCTCTGCATTACCCTGTGTTTTTTTATGTAGTCTATCTTTTGTTGAAATACCTTTTTCAGTAACTTATCAGAAGATTCAAAGACTGGCGGAGACTTATCTCTAGGATTCCTACATGTATTTGTGTAGGCATAAATAATTTGAAACTGGAAGGAAGCAGAAGTGTTGGCATTCCAGGAGAACGCTACGGAATGAAGCAAACGACATTTACTTGGCAGAAGATCTTGGCAAGAGCGCGTGCAGGGCTTGTTACCCGCCATTTTGGATTTTTGGAGTTGTCCATATTCATCAACTGTTTAAACTACAGCTGTAGTACGTAATTATAAAACAAGCTTTGTGTTTGGCTGAGACGATTCGTGTTGGCCAATTAAAATGCTCGTCTCTAAAATGAGATATATGATTCAATCCTTCACCTAAACATCCCTTCATTTCCAACTGCCATGAGGCTGACGGTCTCTGAAAACATTGTGGGAAAAGTAGAAAATGCTGGTTACCAGCATTTTCTCCTTTTCCCATAATGTTTTGTCTATTCAATTACAATCTTGTCACTTGAATCCCATTTCATTTGTCTTCTACGAGTGCTCTCAATTTTTGACTAGGCTAGAATTTTGTCAAATGGTAAAGAGTTAACACTTACTTCGATAGATAAGTAAAATGAAATTTTAAACCTAATGTTAACAACCTAAATGTTGCTTTTTTAAATGCGTTTTTTGTGGGGAAAATATCTTCTTATCGGACAGTGTAGATCCAAGATCAGACTGTACGTTCTGTGCAGTCTGATCTTGATCTACACTGTCCGCAAAAGGTCAGGGAGTCGCACTTAGCAGCCGAAAGGTTTAAAAAGAAAATACAATAACGTGGGCCCCCACAACTCGTCTTCAAGAATGCTTTTAGAACCGCCATATTACACGGGCTGTGATTACTCTTTGGAACAACTATTATAATTACATACCCAGTTGATGAGAAAACAGTGTGCCAGCGAATGACTTCCACATTCTGTTGTGTAATAATCCGAGCATTGCTCTGGCAAAAGGGGGCTTAATGCATCTCAGTGATACATTTTTTTTTACAAAACAGCTCAACATATTATATTGATAGACCAATGAAATTTATTTTTATTTTTTGTTTATCATAGATTAAAAAAAAGACTGAATCTTTGGGGTGGTATCGTCCTTGGAAAAGCTGATAATCGAACAGATATCAAATATTTGTTGATTCATGTCAGCCTATGCGGACTGCGCATGCGCAGGCTGATCCGGAACGACAGTTTACGAAAATGTCCGAATGGTCCTTTTATACGCTGCCGGTGTAATGCGGAGAAATGACCCTCCCCTAAAAAATGACCCGGGTCATTATTCTGCGTAGAGAAATGACCCCAGAAGTCATTTCTCTACGTAGAGGAATGAACCATGGGTCACTTTCTCTTCGTAGAGGGATGACCCAGGTCATTATTCTACGTAGAGAAATGACCAAGAGGGTCATTTCTCTACGTAGAATTATGACCCGGGTCAGTCCTCTACGTAGTGAAATGACTTCTGGGATCATTTCTCTACTTAGCGAAATGACCCATGGGTCAGTTTATAGGGGAGGGCCATTTTTCTGCATTACACCGGCAAACTACCGAGCACTCGACCTAAATCGACGGCTGAAACTATAATCCGCCGAAACTCAGAGATATTTTTATCTTATAAACGCTTGACTAAACACGGTGACGTGTGCATTCAAGATCAGACTCCATGGTATGTGTAGTCTGATCTGGGTTCTATGCCATCCGCAAAAAAAAACCACTGTTTTTTTCACCAGAGGTGCTGTAGCATAAGTCTTCAAGGGGAAGAGAAATAAATCACATAGGGAAGAATTCGTCAATTGTTCTTAGCTGATGTTAAAAAAAAAATCTTTGTAAACTGTATTTTCAAGATCTCACGGTTAATTGTTATTTACTACTATTTCGAACCATATGTTGATCTAAGCATTGCGTATAATAACAAAACCAAAGTATTAATTTGCAATATTCGAGAAAACGTGCACAGACAGACAGACAGACAGGTAGACAGGGAACCAGACAGACAGACAAACAGACAGACAGACAGAGAATTACATAGCAAAAGATTAATAATCATAATTTATATCAATACTCATGTAAATGGGGTCTTGAAATAAATATTGAGAAAACTAAGGTCTGTGTATTTGAAAAAAGAAAATCTTTTAAACAGCAAAATATTTTTATTAATGGAAAAGCAGTTGATTTTGTTGACAATTTTACGTACTTGGGACTCGTTTTTAATTATACATGTTCCTTCAATTTGGCTGTTAAAACTTTGAATGACCAAGCTCTAAGGGCGTATAATAATCTTTTGAGAATCTTTGATAAAAATCCCTTTGATATTAAGACAAAAATTTCATTGTTCGATTTGATGGTAAAACCAATTTTATTGTATGGTGCAGAGGTGTGGGGTGTGTACAATTTTAAAAGCATAGATAATTTACATTTAAGATTTCTAAGAAATTTATTGGGGGTTAAAAAACAAACTCCAATTTGTGCAATTTTTGGCGAATTTGGTAGACTACCGTTCTCTGTGATATGTAAGCAACGTGCTTTAAAGTTTTGGTGTAAAGTTATGTCCGAAAACCATTCAAATTTATACGATGCTTATATCGATCAATGTAATTATGTGCCTAGTGCTTGTTGGGCCAAGAGGGTCAATTCAATGATTGACCATCTTGGTCTAACGAACATTAGACTAAATTTTGATGTAAATGTCAACAATGCTGTAATTTTGAAAACCAGATTATATGACCAATATGTGCAGAGCTGGAATACGTCAATTAATAATTGCAGTAAGCTTACTTACTATTGTAGATTTAAAAATGAATTTATATATGAAAACTACCTTGACACTATAACAAACAAAAAGTGGTTAAAATTATTTGCAAGTTTTAGGCTTAGTTCTCATAAACTAGAAATTGAAATCGGACGATTTAATGGTACACATAGAGATAACAGACATTGTAAAATTTGCTCTACACCAGTTGTCGAGGATGAATTTCATTTTTTGCTTTGCTGTCCACAATACGAGCATGTGAGACGAAAGCATATTGGATATACATTAAGGCCGAATACTAATTATTTTGTTAAATTAATGTCATCGTCAAAAAAAACAACTTTGTTTTCTATTTGCAAATATCTTGCAGAAAGTTATTTCATTCGGGATGAAGTCATTCAAACTGTTGCTGTTCCTTAAATCAATTCCTATAGTAGTCTTTAAGAACTTTGTACTTTTCTTTTGTATGTGTTAATTATGATGCTTTTGCATTGATACATGTATATATTTGTCTTTGCCATATTCTATCATTTTGTAAATGGCCATAGACAATTTTTGTCGATTTTGTCAATAAAGAATATATATATATATACATAATATGCGGTGTTTAAGTTAACAAAACAAATTCGATTTAATCATTATGATTCAATGGTATACGACACTAATAGTTAAAGGCTATCAGGTTTTCTATCGCGTAAATATACACAATACCTAATTAGCTCAGTTAATTAAATACCACAAATAGAATAATTAACCTTATGTACAACTTTGCGGTTAAACAAGTAGATCTGAATGTATTTAGGTCTGAATATAAGAATATAAAGCTATGAACATATTGACGCACACTGCGATCTTCATAGTACAACAAAACACGCTGGGGGTTCGTCCTACAGGTTAAAGATTACAGTTGTTTTCGAGTGCTGCACACCTATTGATTTAAAGTGCCACATTCTAATAGAACAGAACTGAACAGTCATTTATTGGAGCCACTTAAGCTATAACTGTACATTGTCACATTTAACCCTTAACCCCATTAGGTATTTCTATGGTATTTCTAATTGACCCTAAATAACACCATGGATGAAGCTGTTTCTTATGTGTATATGACACCTTTTGATAGCATAGAAAACAGTGTGGCAAAAGGTGAAATTGCTCGTCACGAGCAATTTCACATTTTGCCACAATGTTTTCCAAAGGCTCATACTAACAATGCGTAAAAATGAGTATCTATGGAGTAAGGGGTTAATAGAAAACGGCTATTTCGTTTATAATGTTATCCTGTAAAATTTGCTCTGATTAAGAATGTGTATTATTGCACTACTTTAACCAAGCCACATTTTTTCCATTTTTTCCTTCTTAGAGTTATCATTTATAAATCTAAAACCACCATATTCTCATAACAAAGGGAGATAATAGTTACCTCCCTTTTCTAGGAACTAACAAAAGAATCAACAAATAATGTCAAGATGGACATTAAAGGAATTTTTAGTCGGTTAAAAATGGGCAAAAGTATTAAACCAGTATAAATCCTTATTTATCAACATACAATAAATTTTATTCCACGGTATACTAAAAGTGTTATGGGTCTACTACCTTAACCCTTTACGCCATAAGGCATTTCTATGGTATCTCTAATTGACCGTAAATAACAGCAAGGATGAAGCCCTATCTTATGTGTATATGACACCTTTTGATAGTGTAGAAAACATTGTGTCAAAAGGTGAAATTGCTTGTCACAAGCAATTTCACCTTTTGCCACAATGTTTTCCAAAGTCTCCTTCAAGCAATGTGTAGAAATGAGTATCTATGGAGTAAAGGGTTAAGTTTGACATAGAAATAACTGTCATACTCTCTGAAAAGAGAGCTAACAGCATTTTCAAAATGTATCGACCCAGGTCAGCCTGCGTAATCCGCGCAGGCTGACCTCTTTGGAAATTTTTTGCTTTTGGTATTTTTTTTTTTTGGCATGTCTAAAGACTTTTCTACCTCAGGACTCAGCCGGTTGGTGGACAAAATGAATGGTATGGAACCATGTTTATGTGATGACTAGATTGGAGATACGTTGACCCTTTACCCCATAAGGCATTTCTATGGTATCTCTAATTGACCTTAAATAACAGCAAGGATGAAGCCGTTTCTTATGTGTATATGACTCCTTTTGATAGCATAGAAAACATTGTGACAAAAGGTGAAATTGCTCGTCACGAGCAATTTCACCTTTTGCCACAATGTTTTCAATGTGCTCTACAAGCAATGCGTAGGAATGAGTATCTATGGAGTAAAGGGTTAAGTTTGACATAGAAATAACTGTCATACTCTCTGAAAAGAGAGCTAACAGCATTTTCAAAATGTATCGACCCAGGTCAGCCTGCGCAGTCCGCGCAGGCTGACCTGTTTCGAAACTTTTTGCTTTTGGTTTTTTTTTTTTTTTTTGCATGTCTAAGGACTTTCCTACCTCAGGACTCAGCCGGTTGTAGGACAAAATGAATGTTATGGTATCATATTTATAAGGCATTTCTATGGTATCTCTAATTGACCCTAAATAACAGCAAAGATGAAGCCGTCTCTTATGTGTATATGACAACTTTTGATAGCATAGAAAACATTGTGACAAAAGGTGAAATTGCTCGTCACGAGCAATTTCACCTTTTACCACAATGTTTTCTAAATGCTCCTACAAGCAATGCGTAGAAATGAGTATCTATGGAGTAAAGGTTAAAACTCCTTCCCAGAGCATGGCTCCATGCAATGTTACCTTTGTTATTATTCAATTATTTGTAACATTGGCTTGTACATTATTTTCACTGGTATTAAGGTGAAAATGAACTTGTTTATACGTTTTCTGCGTATTAACAGATGACCGGTGCCTTATAAATACACGTTACATCGCGACATGCGCTAGGAATAGATATCTAACTTGTAACCTACGGGTTCTATTGCCTGAACGTTGATCGAAGCGTTTCTGAAAGACATTAAATCGCAACACGTGCTATTACAAGGGATCAAACATTGTCCACATAATGCCCCTTTTCTCACATAATTACGGCGACAACAAAATTGTAAATATCATGCTCAAAAAACATTTTTTCGACCCAATTTGGCTAAAAAGCTTAGACTACTAAGTGCGATTCACTGACCTCTTGTTGCAGACAGAGTAGATCAAAATCAGACTGTACAGAACGTACTGTCTGATGTTTGATCTACACTGTCACATAAAGACATTCTTTTCATCAAAAAAATATCTTTGAAATAGAAAAAAATGGGTTGGTATAATTCAGTTTAAATATTTCATTCCAGGTAATTAGCGGGATAAAGGATAAAAATGTCGTCTCCTAATGCTCTGAAATCACTGTAAAATCATTGAGAGAGAGAGAGAGACAGAGAGAGAGAGAGAGAGAGAGACCGACAGACAGACAGACACAGACAGACAGAGAGAGACAGACAGAGACAAATACAGAGACAGAGACAGAGACAGAGAGACAGAGACAGAGACAGAGACAAAGAGTGAGACAGATAGAGACAAAGGAGTCAGAGAGACAGCGAGAGTTCTCGTCGCAATGACCATTCAAGCATTCCGATTGGCTGACGAGGTTTGTATCGGGCAATCAGAATACTAGTCTGGAACACGTTAAGCAGGAGAGACTGTTTCAAGTGGATTTTGCTTTTTCGAGATACGATGGTAAATTATACGCTTGTACTTTAAAAGAAATCAATGAAAAGTTGAAAAACAAAAATCTTGAAAGTTTATATATCATTCCCAAGTCACGATATTAAATGTAGGAAGATCCACCTGTTATCTAGCTGGGCTTTTTATCGTACATTGCGTGTAAATATCTGATATGAAATGTCAAAATAATACCCACAAATGTCAAAAGTTGTATAAGAAAAGAAAGAAGAAATGCTGATGTAAGTTGTCTGGTGGTCTATAGATGTGTTTATTATTATCAAACCGTGTTCTTTGAAAAGTGGGCGTGATGAAATTGCAAAAAATATAGACCCATGTCAGCGCAGGCTGACATGGGTCTATATTTTTTGCTGTTTGTAAACTTTTATGCTTGTTCATGATCCATTCTACCTCCAGATTAAGTTGATTGTTGGGTTAAACAGTTTTTCGGATTCATTATAATAATGCATTGCAACACGCGAAAAGGGGCATTCAGACATTTGCGTAAAGTGTCGTCTTGGTTTAGCCTGCGCAGTCCGCGCAGGCTAATCCGAGATGGCATTTTCCGTTATCAGTAATTTTCTGTTTTGCGCAAGTCTATTGTGGCACAAAATCTAATGTAGTCGTAACGTAACCACTGAACTTAAAAGATATCTCACTAACACAGTCGTCAGGTATTGTATTTCAATCGGGATGAAGTCATGCATGAAGGAGTGATCTTCCTTAACAATAATAACTGCATTATCTCCCGCTAGATGGCATTCTACAAATACAAATCTATCTAATATGGGCATTCTGGGTACATAAGCGGATTGATTTTTTCAAAACGACAACCGTTTCTTTGAATTTTAGAATATAATAAACCTTTACTCAGTAAAACGCCACGTGGTCCGATTTATTCAGTTATGATCAGCTAGCAGGTAACCTATGCACCGGCCATTTATTAGAACAGTCCCTACAGGCTTGGGTTTAGCCTCGGTATAAGCCCTACTTTTCCCAGGTATCGGGGAATGGGTGATGCGTCATATAAGACAGGTCGAATCTTCGAAGAATATGACACGCACAGACGATAATAACTGAGAAAAAGAGAATTCACTCCAACGTAATTGTTCGGTATTGACTTTAAACTGAACGAAGATATTCAGAGAGGAAGGCATTGTCTCCCGTAACACATAACACAGTGCTTCAAGGAGTTCGAAATCTTTCTCAGGACACCCCATAGAAATGCATGTGTTTCAAGGAAAAAACTAAATAGCTTGCAAGTTATGTGGTTTTACACGGTATAACTGGCATGTTTATTGAACAAATCGAGCAATAGGCTCTATGAAAAAGCAGGTTATGCATCTGAAAAAAGTATCGACACATGTCAGCCTGCGCAGTCCGCGCCGGTCAATTCTCTGCTTATCAAAGAATCAGCAGTCTATCTCGCTATTCAGGCGGCTCTTGAACTAAATGGATCCATAATTATGTGATGAATTGCTTGCTGGATAAAATCCATCAAGGAGGATATATCACAGTGCCCCCTTTTGCCAAAGCATGGTTTATTTAACTCATTACCAGACGACAAAATTTTAGACTTCTCCAAATTGCAAGCATTTGTAGACGAAAAAATAAAAGTGACTGAAATATGAAATTTGTTTTGTGAAAGGTAGAAAACATTGTGGGAAAAGGAGAAAATGCTGGTTACCAGCATTTTCTCCTTTTCTCACCATGTTTTCTAAAGGCTTCTTCCTCAGAGGCGTCAAAAGTAGGGATTGTGTGGTAATGGGTTAAGATTGCATTTTTGCAAGTTCTTGCATTATTAAGAGCATTCTTTCTCTATCATTAAGTTGTACCAGGAGAGTACACCTGTAGTTTTATAGTTGGTATGGCCGTTGTCTGCGCATGTCATATTCTTCGAAGATTCGACTGTCTTATATGACGCATCACTACTAGCCCCAAAAGCGGGCTGACTGTAATATTACGCTCTATAAAGTAGCAATGTTGAAAATAATTTTTACGTATCAATACGTTTGAGGTGAAATGAGACCTTCTTTAGCAACAGATTTCTCTAAACTGGTGATCATAGTTGAGTGAATTGCACGAGGTAGCGTTTTATTGGGTAAACCTTTATTTCAGTTTGAAATTCAAAAGTAACGGTTGTCGCGTAGGAAAGTGGTTCGGCTCTGTACCCAGGATGCCCATATCAGATAGATGAGTATTTATAGAATGCCATCTAGCGGGAGATAATGTTGGTATGGCAAACCTACATTTCAGAATTTGTTCAATAACATGCCAATTTTACGGTACATATATTAGCCCGCCAGATTTTTCCTGCCATTTTTGTACATTTTCTCCTTTTCCCACAATGTTTTCTACCCTATCATAGACAGAAATTATCTTATCAGCAAGAGTTGAATTGTCGTCTGCAAATGCTTTCAATTTATTCTAGTCCAAAAGTTCGTCGTTTGGGAAAGGGTTAATTTGATTTTTTGCTCCATAATTACCTGTATTTTTTTTACTTTTTTCGTTACTACACGTCAATTCAATCAAAATGTATTCAGTTTCTTCTCTCTATATATAACAGTTCTTACGATCATAGTCCGTAACGAAGAAACAAACGAAAAAATGCATTGCAAAAATACGGGGACCGGGCAGGATTCGAACCCCACAACGCCTGGACGAAATGCTATAACTCATACCCTAACCACTGAACCAAAGAGATATTTCTCCCCAACGCAGTAGTTAGGTATTGTACTTAAAGGGGAACAAAGCCATGCATGAAGGAGTGATCTCCCGTAACACACTGCCTCTTAAAGTCTTCATTTATTGATGACTTGAAGCCTTATTAGGCAGAAAGTCAGTTTTTGGACAACAAATGGGATTAATGGCCCAATTGTCATTCCCGGACGGGCCCCAATCTACAGAACATGGTCCATAACAAAGTGGTGCAGCAGCCATTTCGAGCTTTAACCGACAAAAAAATAGTCTATTTATTTCATGCGTTTAACCCTTTCTGGGAAGAGCATTGTCAAAATGCAGTACAGTTCTTTTCAGTTATTCCCCGTGGCGAACCCCCTCCGCATAGCAACGCATTACAATATTACGTCAAGCACGAGAAATGTACGGTAAAAATGACGACATATTTCCATCTGGTTGTGAGTCACGTGCAATTTTCCTAGGTAAGTAGAATATAACAATCGGTATTTTCACTGGTGGTATCCCCTCCGCATAGCAACGCATTATAATGTTACGACGAGCGCGAAAATTGTAAGGTAAAAATGACGTCATATTTCCATCTGGTTGTGAGTCACTCGCAATATTCCTAGGTAAGTAGATTACAACAATCGGTATTTTCACTAGTGGTACCCGTGGAATATCGAAAAATATTTTCACCGCTGTTTCTCGATATTCTCCCGGAAAGCATGAAATAAGAACTTTTTTTTTTTTATCTTACGACCCTCATATTCATACTCAAAATTGGGGGAAAAAAACGAGTATTAGATAGATAGATTTTGTAAGGTGCACTTAAGCGACCAACAAGGTTAACAAGTTCAACCTTGCCTGGTTATGAAAAGAAAAAAAGCAACTAATATTTTCGATAGAAACAAACTTGTATAGAACCCAGTTCTGGGTTTATCTCGTTAACGTTAACTTTCACTCTACTGGATAAAAGAAAAGAAACGTTAAAGGCAATTGTAAAAGCCTATTTTTTTCTGTTTCAAAGGCATTTTGGAGGAAAGATGTCTTCTTATCGGACAGTGTAGATGCAAGATCAGACTGCACGTTCTGTGCAGTCTGATCTTGGATCTACACTGTCCGCAAAAGGTCAGTCAGTCGCGCTTAGAAGTCTCAGGGTTTAAGAAGTGAAAAAGAGAACGTAATTAGGAAGCCATTAACACGTTTTTACCACTTAGTCCATGAAATTTGTTCCTTTGTAATTTATACTATGAGAATGTGTTTTGTTCTTCGAGATGGTTTTACCGCAAAGCTCTCCAGTCAGCCCGATTATTTATATGGTGTCGCACTACTACAACATTACTCTCCGGTAGTAGCGGATGCGAAATTGCTTCCAGGTCGTTGTATATAGAAAGTAGTTCCATGTGAAGTTTTGCAGTAGTATTTTTACTGCACTGTTTCATAGAGCTGAGAGTATTTGGTAATGTATGATTTAGATTTGATTCAAATTAATGCAGTAGGTGACTACCCAGATGCTTATTATTGTATATTTCCTGGACTATATTGTGTCACAAAAGAAACAAAAAATTGGGGTCATAGCCAAGAATCGGTGTTTTTGAGAGGTCAAATTCTAGGGTCCCTGTGTTGGTTTGGATTAAGCGAAAATGCAGTCGGTTGACATGTTTTTGTACGTTTTCTAAGGACTATGGGCGTTCTTTTACAGGTAAGAGACGGAGAAGGTAAAGATCTGCTACTAAATAATCTGTAGACAGCTCCAAAAATGGTCAGTTTCACTCTATTTTCAATATGGCAAAAAAAAAACTAGTGGTGTAACATTTAACAGAAAATTTTCGGGGGAAAAAGAAGGTTGACATAATTAAACTAAATTTTTTTTTTCAAGCTCGTCAAGATGAAAAGTGCACTTATGCCCACCAGTAATCCGGCGTATGTTTTCTTCTCCAATATCATTTAACCCATTACCATACGACAAAATTTTAGACTTGTCCAAATTGAAAGCATTTGCAGACAACAAAATAAAAGTGACTGAAAATTTGAAATCTCTTTTATGAAGGGTAGAAAACATTGTGGGAAAAGGAAAAATGCTGGTTACCAGCATTTTCTCCTTTTCCCACAATGTTTTCTAGAGGCTTCTTTCTGAGGGGCGTCAAACGTGGGGGATGTGTGGTAATGGGTTAAGGTCTACGGCCCCTAACTCACTGGTAAACATCGACCTTGTCGTAAAGGCCATTCGGCAAAAATCGGCAGCTTCCGTCTTTTAATATTAAAGTTAAGGGCCTTGGACTCACTAATTTATCAGTAAATATCATTAACATCCCCGTTTTCGTACAGGCTATTTGGCCAAAATCGGCGGCTTCCGTCTTATAATACGAGAGTTAGGAGCCGTAGACCTTAAAAAAAAACTTCTTTCCGCGGATTGTGTAAAGCACAGACATAGTATAGAAAAGATTTGACAACGTCACAGAAACTGGATAAATGACTGGATAAAAACAATGCAAAATAACCTTTCCGGACTGAAACAAACCGCGAAGATCAATTTCTCGCTATCTAGTCCGTTAACCCTTTAACCTCTAAATAAGTTACATGCAACTTTTAAGGCAGATTGCAAAGAGCCCAAACATTGATATTTCAACCTTGTAATTATTATCATCAATATTTGAAGAAAAAAGTTTCCTTATCGGACAGTGTAGATCCAAGATCAGACTGCACGTTTCTACACTGTCCGCAAAAGGTCAGCAAAGCGCGCTAAGCAGCGTTAGGATTTAATAGACACGATTTCACGGGTCAGCATCTTTTATTGTAATCAAATAACGCGAAATGATATCTCGTGGCCCTAATTACACTCTGGATATCCGCTGATGCTGAACAACTTGTAAACGGAAGACAGTGATTGAATTCGGCCATTATGACTTATTGAATTGTTATCCGCCATTGCATAACATACAATATCAGAGAGGGTAATTTGGTGACAAATCTATTTAAATCTTTACCAAACGACATAATTTTAGACTAATCTATATTGGAAGCATTTGCAGACGACAAAATTGATGGGACTAAAATAATATAAGTTTGTTTTGGAAAGGGAAGAAAACATTGGGGGAAAAGGAGAAAATGCTGGCTTCCAGCATTTTCTCCTTTTTCCACCATGTTTTCAGACAAGTTCTTTCTCAGGGTCGTGAAAACCAGGGATTGTTTGGAAAAGGGTTCATATGGGATAGGACAATGGTGCCAAACGCCCGTCAGGCAAGAAAAATACGTTTGAGGCCTGATCTGGTAAAACGGGGGCTGAACAATTTCCAAAATAATCCCTGGTTTTTACGACCCTGAGAAGGAAGTTTTTTGAAAACACTGTGGGAAAAGGAAAAAATGCTGGTAGCCTGCTAGAGTCTTCGGCTCGGGGCGATACGATTCACAAGAGCCGTGAACAAGTTTCCAAGTCCACTGCCACCTGACCGTACACAAACGACCCTTCGGACGTATAATGAACAATTAAACAGTCTTTAGCTTGCAACCACTGTTTACAATGTCTGTATTTTAGACATAGACATAGACATACTTTATTACGTATACATATACATGTATCTTGTAACAATATATATGATTTTACCATACCTGTGGTCATGTGATGTGTACAGTAACAACCCCATAGAATATAACAAAAGCCAAGTTCTACCGTTTAACAAAAATACTGAGAAAAAAAGGAGATCGTACTTATACGATAATTAATGAGTAACCCAAACTTGTATAGCACATAGAGATCACACCTTGAAGGGGTGGTCGCTGAGCGTGAAATGGACACTATAATTTGTCATTTTGAGCTTTACCTTAGAAAATATCTGAATAGCCCTTTACTCCATAGATACTCATTTCTACGCATTGCTTATGGGAGCCCTTGGAAAACATGGTGGCAAAATGCGAAATTGCTCGTGACGAGCAATCTCACCTTCTGTCACAATGTTTTCTATTCTGTCAAAAGGTGTCACACACACACAAGAAACGGCCCCCTCCCTGCTATTATTGTAGGTCATGTAGAGACACCATAGAAATGCCTTATGTGGTAAAGGGATAATGTAACAGAATAAGGATATGATGGAGAACGAGACATAAAATTGTTCGAAAATAGTGCTGAGCAAGACAAATACAATGCATAATATAAAACGACTTACAACATTCCGTTACTAGTCAAATTACTCAATTTGGAACAATGCATAAAGTTATATATATGTATTAAAGTATGTCTATGTATTTTCATAATATATCGCATCCCATTATCTCCCGCTAGATGGCATTCTATAAATACTCATCTATCTGATATGGACATCCTGGGTACAGAACCGAACCACTTTCCTACGCGACAACCGTTACTTTGAATTTCAAACAAAAAAAAAAAGGTTTACCCTAACGCTACCTCGTGCAATTCACTCACCAGTTTAGAGAAGTCTAAACTAAAGCAGGTCTCATTTCTCCTCAAACGTATTGATACGTAAAATCTATTTTCAACATTGCTACTTTATAGAGCGTAATATTACAGTCAGCCCGCTATCGGGGCTAGTAGTGATGCGTCATATAAGACAGTCGAATCTTCGAAGAATATGACATGCGCAGACAACGTATCGCATCCCAGTGAATTTCATCATCATTACCATTAGAATCCTGGTAGGATAAACATTTTAAAAAAGAAAAAAAAATCTATACAAAAATAGGTTGAAATATCGCGTCCTTGTTATAGCAGCACCAATTATAGTTTACTTCGTTGTAGAGAGGATGAAAACCACTTAATATTGATTTGCTTTTATACAAATAAGCCTACTTTTGAAGCTTACAGCGTCTGACGATAATTTATCGTTTACCCTTCACTGCCCTTGCAATACTTCTAACAAAAAGCATTTTCAAAATCATCACAAAAAAATAAATCGAACATGTGGAACATGTGGCAAAGAAAACCAGGGTACGTATTCACAAAACCATTCTTAAGACAGTTCTTAGTTTTATTCTTCAAGATTTTCTGACTGTGAAAGTAACAGAAGCTCTGATTGGCTTTATTTAGTTTAGCCAATCAGAACCTCTGTTACTTTCACATTGGCAAAATTCTGAAGAATAAGACTAAGACCGTTCTTAACAATTTAATGGTTGATAAATACGGACCCTGAACAGTTAAAGTGACAGCAAAGAAAACATTGTATTATATTGTGAACCTGATGAAGGTCAGGGGCTTTTTTTTACACATTCTTTTTTCAAAAGCTCAATGGATAGAGAGTCATAAAGACTTTATCTATCGAGGAAGGAGGAGGAAGAGTCTTAACTCATTACCAAATGACAATATTTTAAGCTTGTCCAAATCGAAAGCATTTGCAGACGACAAAATAAAAGTAACTGAAAATTTGGAATTTGCTTTGTGAAGGGTAGAAAACATTGTGGGAAGAGGAGAAAATGCTGGTTACCAGCATTTTCTCCTTTTCCCGCAAAGTTTTCAAAAGGCTTCTTTCTCAGGGTCGTCAAAAGTAGGGATTGTGTGGTAATGGGTTAACCTTTATCCAGCTCAATAGCTAAGTTGAAATTTCCAATTCGATAGCAACAACCTAAATATTGCCATTTCAACTTTATGTTTGTCCTTATCGGACAGTGCAGATCCAAGATCAGACTGCACGTTCTGTGCAGTCTTATCTTGAACCACACTGTTCGCAAAAGGTCAGAGAATTGCGCTCAGCAGCCAAGGGTTTAAGCACTTTCGTCTTAAACACGATCAGTCAATTTACATCTTTTTTTCCAACGATTTTGCGATTGGAAACTATTTATAGCTGTCACTAGCTATTTCTTGTGTAGTAAATATTACGGCGATATTGTTGGAAGTGGTTTGGCTTCAGTTCAACCTTGACAGTGATTTTCTAGTACCATGTTGATTAAATTCCTTCAAATACCAACTTCTAACCTCCTATATTATATTTCATGTGTCTATTTTAAGAAATTTTATAGGTAAAGAAATGTCTTAATTTAAGCTGGGGGGAATTATTTCTCCGTCACAGTGAATATTTTCCTCATGCCGAAAATCTGGAACTACTTTTTTTTTTGGAAATATCGGTTATCCGGTTAATTGACTCGAGATCATTAGTTTTAAAAGTGGCAGTCGTTGACAAAATAATCGCAGGAAATATAATAAATTATCATTTATTTCATCAGATTGTGGTTAATATGGGGAAATATTTGCCTCAAAAGGGAAAGGTCCGCTAAAATAACGAGTGCATAACGGCACTCGTTATTTTCGCATACCTTTCCCTTTTTCGACAAATATTTCCCCATATTAACCACAAGTTGATGAAATAAACTCTATATGTTACCTCTGAGACAGCAGACAAGGATTAGGCTGCACCTCTGGTTTCTTCGATGCCTATATATCTGTTAATTATCCTGCTAAATAAATGCAATCAAACTTTTACGTCGATAGCTCATGCCCAAATTTTGCTATTTCAAAGGTACCTCTTTGGAGAAATATATGTCTCCATCGGACAGTGTATTTTAAGGATCAGACTACACGTAAGACTTCTAGTGCAGCATGGAATAAAATTTTTTGGTAGTTGATAAATACGGATTTGTACAGATACTTTTGCACTTTTTCCACCGACTAGAAATTTCTTTGATGTCTATCGTGAAATGGATTTGTTGGTACTTTTGTTAGTTTTCAGAAAAGGGTGGTAATTATTATCTCCTTTTGTAACGATGATAATCATATTGGTTTTAGATTTATAAATGATGATTCTAAGAAAGAAAAAAATCAAAGCGTTGAGAACGCTGAAGTGGTATTTGTCAAGGAAACCCATTGCGTGGAATCAATACTTTGAAAGAAAAAGAGACATAATTATTGTTCAAATATCGGCTTAAAAGCAAATGAATACCTTTTCGGTAGAAGGGAGAGTACTCATGTACATTAAAACTATAATTTTGAAATATCTTTAGCCTTTTACGTTTAATTTCCAACATTACAATCAATTACATGTACTTTGATCTATAAATATTCATGAGCAATCAAATGGAGTAGCGTGCAATCATAATACGAACAAGCCATGGAACGAATTGGTTTTGAAACGAAAAAGCCTAGTAGGCAAATTTGTATTATTGCGCCAATAAAAGGCTATGAGCGAGAGAAGCTATTTTCAATAAAAAATAACTATCTCAACGATCGATGGCCTCGCCCAATGTATTTCAAATTGCCATTTCAAATTACATATCTTTGTGCCACCAAAAAACTCATTTGCCTGAGAAAGACTGAGTTTAACTGGGTTTACTTCCTTTGGTTTTGCACAAAATAAGATACATGGTTATCAAAATTCAGTCTTGAACTCATAGTGGTATTGTCTTCAACAAATACCACAAAAAGTAAAACAATAATACTCATTTTTAATCATAGCAACTTTTGTAGGATTATATTATATTGGAAATAGCTCTTTTCTATTACGGTTACAATACCTTAAGGTTTGAAGTTTCAAAGTCCTCGTTTAAAATCGATTAATTGATAGAGCAAGATGATTGTTTCCCTTGATTTACTTTTACAAACACCGTAAGATAAAGTCTGAGAGGTACATAGAACGACAAACAAACAGATCAAAGCACTGACAGAGCTGAACGATACCCCCTGTTCTTTAAGAACAAGCAATTACTTATTGTTTTATTCAATAAAATGATCATTATAAGGAAATCTGTGAACATCAAGCAGTTACTTTATTGTCATGTTCCTATAAGCCAAGTCTCACTAGCTTTTGAACTTTACCAACCGTTCTCATGGTTCGTGAATTAGGAGGCTGGAGATTTACAATCTCTTAACGTTTATTTCAAGTATAGATAGTGACTTTTTTTGGCGATTTTGAAAACATAGTGGGAACATGAAAATTTGCTTGCGTCCTATAATGTTTTCAAAATCTACCAGCAAAAGTCGCAATACACAGGCACTTGTTTTGAGAATGGTACAAACTCCCCAACATTATCTCAATAGTCGATAAACATCTACAATTTCCATTTTTTATACTGGTTCATTTTTTAACGTGATTTTATGATAACAGGGAAGTATAGATCTATAGCCGCTAATAAATCAGCCTTTGAGAAGTTTGCCTCTCACATATATCGTGATCAAACCAATATTTAACCCTTTGGCTTTAAAGTGCTACTCGCTGACCTTTTGCGGACAGTGTAGATCAAGATCAGACTGCACAAAACGTGCAGTCTGACCTTTGATCTACACTGTCCGATGAGGAGATATTATTCCCCAAATCTTAATTTTGAAACAGCAATATTTGGGTTAGTGATATCGATTTGAAAATTTGATTTTAGTTATTTGGCTACTGAGCACTAATCGCTGACCTTTTGGGGACAGTGTAGATCAAGATCAGACTGCACAAAACGTACAGTCTGATCTTAGATCTACACTGTCCCATAAGGAGATACTATTCCCCGAAAGATAACTTTGAAAGAGCAATATTTGGGTAATTGATATCGATTTGAACATTTGATTTTAGTCACTTAGCAGCTAAGGGTTAATTCCAGCAGACACACACCTCCAGTCACGTACACAGGATATAAGAACGTGCCTTTTTGTTTATAATTTTACATGCACTTTTTATGTACTCTCTGACCTTGACCGACCTTGTGACATGTCTTTGTATACTGCATGTAGCATGTTGTTGAACTTGTTTTAAGGTGGTAGACCCGTATAACTTCTAGTACAGCCTGGCATAATTTTTTTTTTGATAATTGATCAATAGATATTTATACAGATATAAAGATTTGCACATTTTTAACCGACCAGAAATTCCTTTGGTGTCTATCTTGAAATTATTTGTCGATACTTCTGTTAATTTCCAGAAAAGGGAGGTAATTATTATCTCCCTTTGTAATGAGAATACAGTGGTTCTAGATTTATAAATGATAATTCTAAGAAGGACAAAAAGGAAAAAGTGGCTAGGTGAAAGTAGTACAATAATACTCATTTTTAATAATAGCAAATTTTGTAGGATAATATGGTGTGCAACACGCGAAAAGGGACATTCGGACATCTGCGTAAAGTGTCGTCTCGGATCAGCCTGCGCAGTCCGCGCAGGCTAATCCGAGACGGCACTTTACGACTACATTAGATTTTGTGCTACAGTAGACATGCGCAAAACAGAAAATGGCATTAAAACGGAAAGTGTCGTCTCGGATTAGCCTGCGCGGACTGCGCAGGCTGATCCGAGACGACACTTTACGCAGATGTCCGAATGTCCCTTTTCGTGTGTTGCAAGCCATATTATAGTGGAATTAGCAGTTTTCTATTACGGGTCCAGTACCTTAACCAACTTATTTGAACACGTTTATGGATTTCAATAACCTGTACAGTGCCATATCCGAAAAGTATTAACAGTATTTTATCCTTTTTGCAACGTTTTGACCTTGAAGGACCTTTGTGAAATATCTATCTTTTTTTTTTCTTTCTCCAAACCTCGGGATCGCTTGGCTAATCGTTAAAACAGTCAGTCCCGCCCCAGACAAGAAATTCAAACTTCTCTACGGCTCTAAGAGAAGGGAAGCAATTACTACCATGGTACTAATATAATGAGGTTGTTTAACATACTTTGGTACAATAGTGAATTCTATTGGATGAGTATACTGCAGAACCAGTCTATATTTTGGACGAGGCGACATCCCAGTCCAAAATATAGACTGGTTCTGCAGTGTACGAAACCAATTGAACTCGGTATTGTACCCTAGCACGTTAAATGACCCCCTTTTTTCCCCACTTCCGCATTGACTTTAAAATAAACGACAAGTATTAGTCATTCCAATTTGAAAAATTAAAAAGAAAAAAGAAATCAAAACATATAAAAAGAGGGTTTTGAAGTTGCTTTTTTACAACGGACTTCGGCAGACTACCCTTGCGGTCCCATATCGATATTCGAGACTCTAGCTTCGTTTGGAAAAATCCGTATTGGACTCTTACCTCGTTCTGAAAAATCCGTAGTGGACTCTTGCCTCGTTCTGAAAAATCCGTATTAGACTCTACAGGGTCTAATATAGGCTAAGATATTCTGTACCCACGTGGTAGTATTAAAGCGATTTAATTGGACGTTAAAATGTAGGTGTGAAATAATATGATCTTTTCTTTATGTAAGTAAAAAAAAGATAAATTGGAGTAAAAAGACTAATTTGCTGTAACAAGTAATTGGTCCTGTTTTCATAGTAATTTCTAAACTGGTTCCCAAGCCTGTTTTCGCGTTTTGACCTGAAATTGTAAAAGTTCAATTGCATTTAACTAATAATGCGATTTGTAAACTGTACAATATTTCGTACAAGCTTCTATATTTCGTATAAACTCGTCGAATTAACCTTAGCAACACCTATCACCATTTGAATGTCTTTGATATCCTGCCCTCAGCAATTCTGGAATTTACCCTTGGCCAATTAAGCGAAAACCACTACTTGCGGACAGTATAGATCAAGATCAGACTGCACAGAGCGTGCAGTCTGATCTTGGATCTACACTGTCCGATAAATAGATATCTTATCCCCAACATGAACTTTAAAATAGTACGTTTTAGGTTTTTTACATTTTACATTTCAATAGCTCAATAAGATTCAACCTGCCAGGTTAAGAAATTGAAATTTTCAAGTCGACCCTATTATAAGTATTTTGAGATTGTAACTTCAAAGTTGAACTGCTTTAGGAAAACAAATATCACCTTATCGGACAGTGTAGATCCAAGATCAGACTGCACGTTCTGTGCAGTCTGATCTTGATGTACACTGTCCGCAAAAGGTCAGTGAGTCGTCCTTAGCAACCTAAGTGTTAATTGAAGATAAAAATAATAAATGTTGATTGATCTCTTACATTCTTTAGTGACATTTGTCAATTGATCAGGCTTAACCCATCGACCTAATCACAAACGCTATAGCTGTTGCGAAAAGAAAAGCTCACGATCAGACCGTACAGAACACGCAATCTGATCCTAAATCAGCACTTTTCTCTTTGTTGTCATATCTTTTTTCCCTAAAAATTTGCATTTGATAAAGTTTTGTTCTTTTTAAATTTAAACCTTTACCACACAATCCCGACTTTTAACACCCTTGTCAAAGACGCCTTTTGAAAACATTGTGGGAAAATGCTGGTAATCTGCATTTTCTCATTTTCCCACAATGTTTTCCTACCTTTCAAAAAAACACATCTTTATTTCTTAATCAAATTCATTTTGTCGTCTGCGAACGCCTTAAGTTTGGACAAGTCTAAAATTTCGACGTTTTGTAAAAGGTTAAGATGCAAAAGAAAGTTCGCAATTGGGAGTATATTGTCAAATATGGCGCGAAAAAAAAAAAATGCTGACATTTGTCATGTAGTTAGAAAAATGTTGACATATGTCATGTAGTAAAGAATCAATTATCATCAAAAAATTAACAGCTCTAGTTTGAAAGTGTTTGTAGTGGAAAAAGAAAACTTCGAAAAGACGTCAGTGGCCACCGTGCTAGATTCAAAAAGAGGTTAACGAGCCTCTATACAATCCCTGGACATAGGGTGCTATTGTGAATGTAGCTTTAATAAAAAGCTTGACCTTTATGGACTATAACGGAAATGGAAACACGTGACTGAGATTCTTTTCTACATGTATTTACTACGTAAAATCAATCAAAACACATAAAAATAGTGTTACTTATTCTTACATGGGGTTAACTCAGAAAAAAAAGAGGCGAATGAAAGCAATGTCGAAGGTTAATTAAAGCTATTCTTTTGTTAATACCACCATTCCACTAAGCAGCCATTCCGTTACGGTTCGCGGTCCAAACGCCCGTTGTCTGCACATGTCATGTCATGCAGGAGATAATGCCAAACGTCAAGAATCGTAGGAGAAACGGCAACATCGCAGTAGAAAGTTCTTGATTGTAGTAGAACCGTATCGGAAGCTTCATGGTCGCCACCTCACGGTGCTTGTTTTGACCTTCCTTGCGCCACAAAGCGTAGTAAAAGCGTGGCAAGAAATCCATTCCACTGAACACAGATTCTGCAACGGTTGGACATTTCAATAAAAACGCCGCCAAGTATAGCAGGAATGGCAACAGCGCAGTGGAAACGTTTTTTTTTTTTATTATTTTTCGTAGTAGAAGCGTGTCGAGAGGTCCATGATCGCCTCTTTAAGGCTTTTGTTTTGACCTTGCTAGCACCACATGGTGAAAGCGCAGCAAGAAATACATGAATGCAGCAGCACCGTAGTCGTAACGCGAGTAACATAGTAAAAGTGCAATGCAACGAAACAAAAGCGGCGCCGAATCTTCCAATCTAATGGAGGAGTTAGTCATTGTAATGAATTAAATAAATCCCTCAAATAATGAAATGACTTGCCTGGAGATGCATTAAACCCCCTTTTGTCAGAGTGTGACTCACATTTATCACATGGGATGACCGTTATTCATCCGTTATGATATAGCATGCAACGTGCGAAAAGGGACATTCAGACATTTGCGTAAAATGTCGTCTCGGGTCAGCCAGCGAAGTCCGCGCATGCTAATCCAAAACCACACTTTTCCGTTTTTATATAGTTTTCTTTTTTGCACAAGTCTACCTGCCACAAAATCTAATGTAGTCGTAAAGTGCCGTGTCGGATTAGCCTGCGCAGAATGCGCAGGCTGATCCGAGACGGCACTTTGGCCAAATGTCCGAATGCCCTCTTTCGCCATCCTCGTTGACACAGTTTCGATTCCTTCCGTTATGCATGGAGAGTAACGTAATGCTTAAACCTGGGTTCCGAGGGTGCTTTTTGCGTGTTGCCATCCACATTATTCATCTGACCTGGTCCTAGAAACGCTCTCTCAGCCGTAATTGGAAAACAATTTACTACCAAACAATGACATCAAATAGAAACTTTGATGCAAGAGCGAGTCGGTAATTCAATGATAGATGCCGTCATAATTCAGCAAACGTGCCAGGCTCTGTAAAAAGGGGGCTTAATGCATATCCATGATACCATGCAAGTCAAGAAAGTATCATACATTATAGATCTATATATAATGATAAAATTTGTTTTGTAGATCTACCATCTAAATCAGGAGGTACACGAAGCACTTGTCCATGGGTATACAGAAATTTTACTAGAAGCAAAAAGCTTCGGCCCAGGTCAGCCTGCGCGGACTGCGCAGGCTGACCTGGGCCGAAACTTTTTGCAAATACATTAAGCCCCATTTTCAGAGAAGTTGACCCAAATATTCCTTTATCATTGTTCCACATTAATGAATATCCGTTCAGTAATTACGACAGTGGCGGGCAATTTCTAATCATTTCCTAAAGCTGAATTGGGTTGTCATTACTTACGTATTATTACGAAGTGATAACTTGGGGGTCGAGGTTTGGATGAGACGATGCCTTATGAAATTAAAGACAAATAAAATCATTCGGTAATTTCCCCTGGTCTATGTATAATCCGGCCTGGGATTGGTTAATTCTTTCACGTGACTAGACGCATTATCTCCTGCTAGATGGCATTCTACAAATACTCATCTATCTAATTTGGGCATCTTGGGTACAGAACCGAACTACTTTTCTACGCGACAAGTGTTACTTTGAATTTCAAACTAAAATTAAAGTTTACTCAATAAACGCTATCTGGTACCATTCATACAGCTATTATCAGCACTTTAGAGAAATCTGGAGCTAAAATTATAGGCCTGTTTTTTTCTCAAACGTATTGATAAAAGCCATTTTCTCCATTGCTACTTTGTTACACGAATTACTACAATTTCCCCAATATCGGGGAGAGTGATGCGTCATATAAGACAGGTCGAATCTTCGAAGAATATGACATGCACAGACAATGGACCAGACGAGAAGATTTTACACTGTTGCCTGCTCCTAAGACCTAAACAATCTTTAGAATCCAACTAAAAACTTAAGAAAAAATAAATAGGCAATAATGGTACGACACAATGATAGCCATTCTTCGGCGAAACTTAACGTAAGTTCAATTGGACCAATGCACAAAAGCAGTAGTCAATCGGCAAACATCACAAGAAAATACATGCAGTATTGAAACTAGGTTCTACATCACCAAATTGATTTTAAAAGCAGGGTACGAGATGACCAAAATCAAAGTATAGGTTGTAACAAAATGACCAAAATTGTACAAAATGGCCTCAGCACGAAATGATCTTATTACGAAATGATCTTATTACGAAATGACTGAAAGCCGAGTAAACAATATGGCTGCCTCCATGGGTACTTTTCAAAACCAAATAAGGATGTAGTGCAACCGTTCATGCGGCGCCACAACAAATATCTCTGTAGCGAGCAGAAAATGGCTTTTAATAACAAAGTGGCTTATACGGAGGCTGTTTCTCAAGCTTATAGGAGCTTGGTGCCTATGTTACATGCTACGTAACCATGGCTGGATGAGTCGTACCAGGAAACGTTTTATTGAGTATGCGATTTCCTCTTAATTTTAAATTTCAAGAGAACGGTTGGAATTTTGAAAAGTAGTGCAGTTCTGTACTCAGATTGTCCAATTCAAATAGGCATGCATTTGAAAAAAAAAAAGCCACCTGGTGGAAAATTATGGATTTTTCACGTGTCCGAATTGAAAACGATGGTCGACTATAACACACACCTGGCCAAAACAATGACCTTTGTCTGTAAAGGGGAAAGAACGTGAACTGAGAAGGATAGAAATGCTGGTTTCCAATCAATTAACCCATTACCACACAATTCCTACTTTTGACGACTCTGAGAGAGTAGCTTTTAGAAAACATAGTGGGAAAAGGAGAAAATGCTGATATCCAGCATTTTCTCCTTTTCTCACAATGTTTTCTCCCCTTCACAGAACAAATTTCAAATTTTCAGTCACTTTTATTTTGTCGTCTGCAAATGCTTTGGATTTGGACAAGCTCAAAATATTGTCGTTTGGTAATGAGTTAAGACTCTGCCCCTTCCTTCCTCGATAGATAACCAGCATTTTCTCCTTTTCTCACAATTTTTTCTCCCCTTTACAGAACAAATTTCAAATTTTCAGACACTTTATTTTGTCGTCTGCAAATGCTTCCAATTTGGACCAGTTGTCGTTTGGTATAAAGAGTTAATCAGTCGACATCTCTTCGCTAGCGATGCAGTTGTTCGTCACTTGAAATTTGAGAAATTCGATCTTACGACATGATTAATACTATGTTATTATGTTCTATAGATTGATCAATTGTTTCGTAATTTTTGAAACCGGGCATGATGATTTATGGGAATCGTTACAATGTTTTATTATTGACCAATTCATATCTAGGGCATAGTATTGACCCAATACCTCATTTTGCTCTACAAATGTTGCCGCCATAATCAAAGTAGTTTGAGTTTTTATAGTCTCATTTTTCGACAAAAAAAAATCAACGTTAGAATCTATCTTTGATACGATAGATTACATTATGAAAAAATGCTGATAAGCAGCATTTTCCCTTTTTCCCACAATGTTTTCCAAAACCGCTTTCCTTGCAATTCTATTATGGCGGTGTGTTTGTTTATATGGTGATTCGTACCGCTTTCAACATTATTTCAGTTATATTGCTGTAAGTAATATTTATATAAAAGACATTTCTAGCATTTTAGGGATACAGTGAGGCTAAAAGAACGGTTTATATTCACTGACTATTCTTAATAACATTCTTTATTCTCTTCTTTAAGATTTTCTGATGTTGAAAGTAACACAAGTCCTGATTGGCTAAACCATTTTGGAGAATACAGACCCAAATTTCCATTGGTGAACCAAACACAACACAAATAGGATGTTAACACCTTTATAATGGCTTTTAAACCCCAGTTTGTTCAAAATCATCTCTATGGTGGAGCTGCAGTCACTGAAAATATCTTTACTGCAATGACGACCAATTATTCAATAAAAGACTGTGTTATAAACCATAACAACTTCCGGTATTATCATTTTGCATTAGCTTACATCCGGTCAGCCATTTTATCCAAACTGTAATCAGTTTTCGTGCATCATTAATTAATTTTTTACCATACCATTTATGAAGATCAGTTCCTGCAAAAGTCATTAATTGAAAACAACAATGTCAAAAGAACAATTGTTAACTTTTTCTATACATTGTGGGAGACGGACGAAATGCTGGTAGTCAGCATTTTCTCCATAATGTTCCACGAAGTTTCCTGCTTTACCAGACACAAACCCTGTCATTTGATTTACAATCATATCGTCGACTGCAAATGCTTAAACGCTTTACCAAACATTCCCTAGTTTTTACGACCCTGAGAAAGAAGCCTTTTGAAAACATTGTCGGGAAAGGAGAAAATGCTGGTAACCAGCATTTTCTCCTTTTCCCACAATGTTTTCTACCCTGCTAGAAACAGATTTCAGTTTTTGAGTTACGTTTATTTTGTCGTCTGCGAATGCTTTCATTTGGACCAGTTTGAAAGTTTGTCGTTTGGTACAGGGTTAAATATGAACAAGTCTGATTCATTTTGTCTGCCCGCATAACATGACCTTCTCATAAGCAAAATCAATTTCTCAGATCGTGAAATCTTTCATTTCCCAACTCCGTATAAAAAAAAAATCTTTGATCACGAATTCCTAAATGACGCTATTTATTGTAAAAACAAATTGCTCTCTATTTGTTGGCACTTAAATGTGTTGTAATGAACTGAAAATAAGCAAACCACTTCTGCTCCTTCTCTCCTTGTTTATTATTCTAATGCTTGTTGAAGAATTAAAACAGAATTATACGTCAAAACACTGTCTTCATGAGCCCAAAATATCACAGCTTGTTTACTCTGTATCACACGACAAAATTTTGAATTCATTCAAATTCAAAGCATTTGCAGACGACAATTTTAAATGTTGCTCAAAAGCGTGTTTTTTTTTTCTATAAAAGGCTAGAAAACATAGTGGGAAAAGCAGATAATGCTGGTTGCCCACAAAATTTATAAGGTTTCTCAGGGTCGGTAAAATTCGAGTTTATATGTAAAAAGGTTATGGCGCTAAATGCTATAATAATGGCTTGCAACACGCAAACAGAAAAGGGACATTCGGACATTTGCGTAAAGTGTCGTCTCGGATCAGCCTGCGCAGTCCGCGCAGGCTAATCCGAGACGGCACTTTTCGACTTCATTAGTTTTTGTGTTACAGTAGATTTGCGAAAAACAGAAAAATTGATAAAAACGGAAAGTGGCGTCTCGGATAAGCCTGCCCGGACTGCGCAGGCTGATCCGATACGTCACTTTACGCATATGTCCGAATGTCCCTATTCTCACGTTGCAGGCCAAATAATGTGCTTTTGTAGTCAGCGTAGATAAGACTACACGGAAAGTGCATATCTCATCTTGAAGCTGCGCTATCCTATCCGATTCCGATTCTCTATGAACTTGTTGAACAACGTTTGGCTGAAAATGCTAATGGAGTCAATTTTATAACTCTGGTGGACAACTTTTTCTATCTTTAAGCTTACCAGGCCAACTGTAGAGCTTCTAATCACATTGTGTCACATTCATAGATGCTTTAAACCGTAGTTTATGTAACTTTTTCCTACCTTACATGGATATGTTTGGAGGGGGGGTGGGGGTTACAGTAGGACAGAAAACTCTCACACACTGAGATAATTAATTTGATCTAGAAAAGAAAAAGCTTTTCTGAAATGATTATGCTATTTACGTGAAAGTGCGGGACTACAATTTTAACAGATAATTTCTTTTTCTCTAACAACATATTAGAAAATTGTCACTTTTAAGGAATTCATTTGCATTTATTGTTACCAGGTAATTGTAAAACCCTTAGCTCTTTACCAAACGATGAAATTTTAGACTGGTCCACATTGAAAGCCTTTACAGACGACAAATAAAAAGTAAATCACAAACTGAAATTTGTTCCCAGCAGGGTAGAAAACATTGAGGGAAAAGGAGAAAATGCTGGTAACCAGCATTTTCTCCTTTTCCCACAATGTTTTAAAAAGGCTTCTATCTCAGGATCGTGAAAACCAGGGATTGTTTGGGAAAGGGTTAATATACAAGTTGTCGTTGTTATATAAGCCAATTCTATAAGCCCCTCTACGCAAATTTTGTTCCATTAATTTTAACTTTATGGTTTCAAAAATTAGGTTTCTTTTTTAAACCAAAAATAGTGTAATCCAAGATCAGACGCCACGTTTGCGTAGGCTTATCATGGTCAACATTATTTGCCAGAGCCAAGTTTTGAACACGTTTACTATAGAAGCAGTAAGGGTCTCACAGTTTCGGGCCTTGTCAAGGAAATAAGAAATTTTCTCGTTGTGTGACCGGACTACAAGTGAAATCCATTAATACCTGAAGCTTTTGTCATAACAGTTTAACCACGGTTATG
Source organism: Tridacna crocea (assembly GCA_943736015.1). Taxonomy (NCBI): domain Eukaryota; kingdom Metazoa; phylum Mollusca; class Bivalvia; order Cardiida; family Cardiidae; genus Tridacna; species Tridacna crocea. Next base: position 45,926,173 of record OX031064.1, read on the forward strand.
ACGAACCTCTATAACAATCCACTGTCATCTTAAATCTTTTACCAAACACTCCCTGGTTTTTACGAGCTTCAGATAAAAGCCTTTTGAAAACATTGTGGGAAAAGGAGAAAATGCTGGTAACCAGCATTTTCTCCTTTTCCCACAATGTTTTCTACACTGCTGGACACGAATTTCAATTTTTGATTTAAGTTTATTTTGTCGTCTGCAAGTGCTTCCAGTTTGGACCAGTCTAAAATTTTGTCGTTTGGTCAAGAGTTAACCACGGTTATGACGTAGTAACCAGCTATTTCAATTATGATATTACCCTACAAAAATTGCTTTGAGTAAAAATGAGTATTAATGTTCTATTTTAACAAAGCCATTTTTTCCCGTCTTAAAATTATCATTTATTAATCTAAAACCGATATCTTCTCATTACAGAGGGAGATAATAATTACCTCCATTTCAGGAAACTAACAAATGTATCAACAAATAATTTGAGGGTGGACATCAAAGGAATTACTGATCCGGGTTAGAAATGAGTAAAAGTGCTACATGTCAGTATAAATCCTTATTTATCAACTAATAAGAAATTTTATTCCATGTTATACCAGAGACGCTAGAATGGTAAAACCTTGAAATCGCAATTTGTTCGTTGTCGCTATTGGCTGGAAAGGTCTATAAAACTGCTTTGTGAAAGGGGGGCTTAATTTATCAGGAAAAAAGTATGGACTCAGGTCTGCCTGCGCAATTAGTCATTTTCAGCATGTCTAAGGAACCAGTTTAACTGATACTTAAATCGGCTGTGGCACGAAATTAACTTTATGAAATTTAATCATATGATGATTTGTCTGTTATAATACATCTGGGTGGTGCATTAAACCCCCTGATTCCAGAGCGCAAGTTAATGCCTGAAAGGAAACCAGATACCAAATGTCTCTCATCGATCCTTCCGCCAGTCCGTTTGTCCACCTTCTCTCTCATCCATCTGTCCGTCCGTCCGTCCATCCATCCATCCATCCATCCATCCATCCGTCCGTCCGTCCGACCAACCGTCCGTCCGTCCGTCTATCATCCATCCATCCATCCGTACATCCATCCGTCCACCCATTCACCCATCCACTCAAGAACCCACCCATATACCCATCCATCCATCCATCCGTCCAACCGTCCGTCTGTCCAACCGTACGTCTTTCACCCATTAGTAGATCCATCCGTCCACCCATTCACCCATCCATTCAAGAACCTACCCATATACACATGTACCCATCCATCCGTCAAACCGTCCGTCCGTCCAACCGTACGTCTTTCGGCCATTCGTACATCCATTCGTCCACCCATTCACCCATCCATTCTAGAACCCACCCATATATCCATCCATATATCCATCCATCCATCCATCCATCTGATTGACATACATGTAAATATTGCTTACCCAAATTACTCAAAAGATATAATAACATTTATTTATCCGTATTGAAGTGGTATACAATAGTGATATATAGGGCCTTTGGGGCTAAGCATTATTTTTGTTACTAATTATTTGTCATTTTGATTTGTTGCTTACATGCATGTCTCTAATCTACTCTACCCTACTCCATGCCACTCCACTCTAATTATTTACTCATGAACTATCTGCGGTCTGATCTTGACCTACAATGTCCGCAGAAAGTCAGGGAGTTGCGGTTTACAGCGTTAGGAATAAGGGTAAATCTCTCAGATAGAGTGTCTATAGCGTAAGGCGCTATTTACTGACACAGAAATCAAATCGATGAGATCAATGGACTAGAAAACATAAATGCATCAATAATATTGATTCATGCTTTGTAAAAACAGGGCTTATTGCATCTCCGTTGTCTGCGCATGTCATATTCTTCGAAGATTCTACCTGTCTTATATGACGCATCATTAGCCCCAAAAGCGGGCAGACTGTAATATTACGCTCTATAAAGTAGCAATGTAGAAAACAGCTTTTATCAATACGTTTGAGGAGAAATGAGACCTGCTTTAGCTCCAGATTTCTCTAAACTGCTGATCATAGCTGAGTGAATTGCACAAGGTAGCGTTTTATTGAGTAAACGTTTATTTTAGTTTGAAATTCAAAGTAACGGTTGTCGCGTAGGAAAGTGGTTCGGTTCTGTACCCAGGATGCCCAAATTAGATAGATGAGTATTTATAGAATCCATCTAGCGGGAGGTAATGATTGCATCTCCTTGAACCATGGCAACGAACAAGTCACCACATTCATTATCTACCGCTAGATGGCATTCTGCAAATACACATCTATCTAATGTGGGCATTCTGGGTAAATAAGCGGAGTAATTTTTCAACACGCAACCGTTACTTTGAATTTCAAAATGAAATAAACGCTTACTCAGTTAACCCATTACCAAACGACAATATTTCAGACTGGTCCAAATTGAAAGCATTTGCAGACGACAAAATAAAAATGACTGAAAATTTGAAATTTGTTTTGTGAAGGGTAGAAAACTTTGTGGGAAAAGGAGAAAATGCTGGTTACCAGCATTTTCTCCTTTTCCCACAATGTTTTCTACAGGCTTCTTTCTCAGGGGCGTCAAAAGTAAGGATTGTGTGGTAATGGGTTAAACGCTATCTGGGTGCGATTTATTCAATTATAATCACCTAGCAGGTAACCTATGCACCGGCCATTAATTTTATTAAAACAGTCCCTACAGGCTTGGGTTTCGGTAAAAGCCCTACTTTTCCCAAATATCGGGGAATGAGTGATGCGCCATATAAGACAGGTCGAATCTTCGAAGAATATGACATGCGCAGACAACGAATCACGATATTATACATGTACATGTCTAAAATTCTTTTTGTATAACAACTTATTATGTGGTGTCCGTGGTCTTGAGGTAGAGGGTCGGCCTTATAACCCAAGGGTCCTGAGTTCGATACCTGGGAGCGGGTGTCAACTTTGGGATTTTTCATCGGCCCACACGTTCGACGCGAGTACTGGTGTATTTCCCAGGAAGCAAAATCGAGAGAGATTCGTATAAGTTATGTTTAAACTAAACTAACTTATTAAATCATGTGGTAGACTGGTCCTTTGACGTACAGAAAATCATACAAAAGCAAAAAGGTTTCGGCCGAGGTCAGCCAGTGCGGACTACGCAGGCTGACCTGGGTCGGTACCTTTTGCAATTGCATGAAGCTCCCTTTTTACAAAGTATGGTTGATATCTTTTAGAAATATTGACTTGAAGCTACAAGACAGATTTAATTACTGCCTTTGTGACGCTGAAATATAGAGTATCGGGAACACCCTAGGTCATTTAACATACAGTCTCATGTTTTAATTATACAGATAAACAAAACTTTTGAAAAACATCGTGGGTAAAGAAACGCAATGCTGGTAAGTTATTTTCTCCTTTTTTTCCCCCACACTATTATCAACCCACTCTGAAGAAAGTCAGCATTTACCCTTTACCACAAAACAAGAATTTAGAACTGCCTGAATTGAAAACATTTGCTGATGATAGTTTCAATGTGGCTTATATCAAATAATTTGTCTTTGATAGGATAGGAAACATTGTGGATAAAGGAGAAACCATTTTGTCCTTTTCCCATAATGTTTTCAAAAGCCTTTTCTTTCGAAGGAGTCAAAAGGCGTCATTGTGTGGTAAAGGGTTAATTGACCCGCATTCTATATATCGTAAGCAAAAGCCAGTCAAAATCATGATCTGAAAAAAGGAAGTTTAACGCATTTTCGGCTGAAATGCATTTTACGAAGCAAGCCATCAAATCATCTTGGATTCTTCAAAATCTATTTTGTCTAACGAATAACTGAATCGTTAGTAGGATGATCCTAGGACTTGCAGAAAATTGACCGATTGCAAAAGTTTCCACTCTTATCATCCTATTGAGCAGGCCGTCTGCAATAATGTTAAAAACGATGTTAAACACCATTAAAATCAATCATCCAAGACAACTGAGCAGCTCTCTGAGGAAAAGAAGCTAAATGCATCTGCGTGATGCATTCCAACAAGCAAGACATCCATAAAATCTTTTTTGTCAAACAACTGACAATATCCAAAGATAGAATGGTCTTTTTACACGCAGTAAATAAACGAAAAGCAAAAGGTATCGACCCAGGTCAGCCTGCGCAGTATTGCGCAGGCTGACCTGGGTCGAAACATTTTGCCAAAACATAAGACACCCTTTTTCACATAACATAGCTTAATTATTGTACAGGGAGGTAATAGGTTATCGAACAGCACACTGTGGAGCCCTGATTGCTTTAATTTAACTGACAGTGTGATTGATGTGATTGTAATGGCGCTATGCTATCCCTAGAATTGTCCTCCGTAGACTGGTGTTTTTTGTCTCCGTTTGCATTTCGCTAGCTAACCACCGTTGTCTGCGCATGTCTTGTTCTTCGAAAATTTGACCCGTTGCCTGCGCATGTCATATTTTTCGAAAATTCGACCTGTTCAATATGACTCATCACCACACCCCCCTCCCCATTTTGGGGCGAATTGTAGTAATTCGCGCCATAAAGTATCAATGGAAAAATGGCTAATCGTCCATTATTTTGCGATAAACTACTGAAAAACGTAAAGTAAATATATAGTCGGTTTACTTTAAAAACCTCGTTAACTACAGCTTGTTTCAAGCTGTAGTTACGAGGTGAAGTAAATCTATGACATTTGTCTACAGCAAAATAAAAGTTACAAGGACCGAGTAACGGAGCTGGTATATTACATAAGCGGTTGGTAATCGTTCGGGCACCTGATTTATGGGCATAGGCTATAATCAGTCTATGAAATAAGATACGAAAACGAGGTCATCCGAGAAACTGGGCGGTTTAATAGTTATGACGGGTCGTCACGTAAATGTAAGTGAAAATACATCTTATGTCTGTCATTAAGTAGTCATGTGTAGGACTGTTAATTCCATCTGCGTTTTGGAAAATTTTACAACTGAAGTAAAAAACCTTTGATTTCTTTGAAAAGATTTGTTTGATCACATTTTCTAAGATAAATTATGTTTTAATTGCGTAAATGAATTCAACACAACAGATCTAAAAATAATGGTCTAACAGTGTTTTTCAGAGAAATGCCGAGAAGTTTTTTGCCGTCACATGTAAAATTTTCAAAAATGCAGATGGAATACTTTCGCATTCATCCGTCGACATACTTCTTCATAGATTGGAGCACTAATTAATCCTTTACCACACAATCCTGAGTTTTTCACAATTAGTGTCTGTTTCTATGTATGTACAGTCGTCTTGATGCTGACCTTGTTTTACAACCACTCCGGTGAAATGCAGAGAAATGACCCCCATTACAAAATGACCCCCGGGTCATTTTGTAATGGGGGGTCATTTTTCTGCATTACACCGGCAATAAAACATTTTTTCGCCAGATCTTACGAACATGAAAGTTCGCAACAAATACACAGCTGAAATACAAACCTCCTCTGGCGCGGGATTTGAAGCCATGATGGGCAAATATTCTCGTTTTTCGAGGTTTAAAAGACCAATACCATTACCACTGCGTTGTCTGCGCATGTCATATTCTTCGAAGATTTGAATGTCTCATATGACGCATCACTAGCCCCGAAAGCGGACAGACTGTAATATTGCGCTCTATAAAGTAGCAATGTAGAAAATAGCTTTTATCAATACGTTTGAGGAGAAATGAGACCTGCTTGAGCTCCAGATTTCTATAAACTGCTGATCATAGCTGAGTGAATTGCACGAGGTAGCGTTTTTAGTTTGAAATTCAAAGTAACAGTTGTCCCGTAGGAAAGTGGTTCGATTCTGCACCCAGGACGCCCAAACTAGGTAGATGATTATTTATAGAATGCCATCTAGCGGTAGATAATGATTACTACTGAGCACAAGAGATATCTCCCCAACACAGTGGTTGGGTATTGTATACTCAGCGTCAATGAAAAGTCCACAGGTAGTCAATCAAAATTTATACTGTAAGTAGAACTCATACCCGTCGACAAGTAGAAAATACTCTCTTTGAGAAAAAAGGTTTCTTTTCTTGTCACAATGTCTCGCAAAACATGAACATGCTCCTTGTTAATTACTAGTATCTCCCGCTAGATGGTATTCTACAAATACACAATTATCTAATTTGGCCATTCTAGGTACAAAAGCGGAGTACTTTTTCAAAACAACAACCGCTATTTTGAATTTTCAAATGAAATATCAGTAGATACTCTTTGACTTATGGAAAAGATAGTCTGTTAGAAAAATTTCTCCACCTGTTACAATGTCTTTTAAAGTACGCAAACGTTCATTGTGGAGGTGTCAAGCGGATCATTAACCCCTTACCACACAATGACGATTTTTAACGCCCATGGGAGAGAAGCTTTTTGAAAACCTTGTGGGAAAAGGAGAAAATGCTATTTACCAGCATTTTCACCTTTTCCACAATGTCTTCTACCCTATCAAAGAAAAATTACACCATTTGAGCCACATTTAAATTTTCGTCTGCAAATGCTTTCAATTTGGACCAGTCTAAAATTTTCTCGTGTGGTAAGAGTTACCAAACGACAATATTTAAGACTGGTCCAAATTGAAAGCATTTGCAGACGACAAAATAAAAGTGACTGAAAATTTGAAATTTGTTTTGTGAAGGGTAGGAAACATTGTGGGAAAAGGAGAAAATGCTGGTTACCAGCATTTTCTCCTTTTCCCACAAGGTTTTCTAAAGGTTTCTTTCTCAGGGGGCCTCAAAAGTAGGGATTGTGTGGTAATGGGTTAAACTATCAAAATGGGTTACACACAAGCAGTGCGGGAATATCACTCAAAGCGAGAACGGAACAATTTAGCTGTTCAATTACAGGATATAAAATCAGATAATAGTCCCCACTTTATCCCAAGGGAAAGATTTGTTTCTACTGCGATCGAACGTAATAAAAGCAATCCAGATGTTATAGGGAATAGAATATCACTAATAGCTCGTTTATAGTCCGAAATGTTGATGGAAATATCAATAAAAACAGCGTGATTTTTACCCATTTCGACACTGCATGTCTTCACACATACATTTAAAGATTGGAATACAAAACTGAACAAGAAAATTAATATCGATGCCTAACATCAATGGCGCCGCAAATCAGTTGTTTCCAAAAAAAAAGGGCACATTACAGCTGCTTTTAAATTGGCCTAAGTAATTTTTTTCAGAACTCAGTGAGAAATGAACTGAGAAGTCCTCAACAGTCCTTAGAATGCAACTTAAAACTTAAAAAAAGACCCAAATAATGGTAACACACAACAATCACATTCTTCGGCGAAATTTAGCATAATTTCAGTAGGAGCTAAGTACAAAAGCAGTTGTCATTCAAGAAACAACACAAGAAAATAGAATTAGAACTAGGTTCCAAATAACTAAATTGACACTAAAAACTGGATATGAATAGAACAAAGTAGGTACGAAACGACCCCAGAAGTCATTTCACTACATAGAGAAATGACCCGAATCATTTTTTATGCAGAGAAATGACCCAAGAGGGTCATTTCCGTACGTAGAATGACCCTGGTTATTCCTCTACGTAGTGAAATGACTTCTGGGGGCATTTCTCTACACAGAATAATGACCCGGGTCATGTTGTAGGGGAGGGTCATTTCTCTGCATAACACCAACGCTCATGCGGCGCCACAATCAAACTAAGAGAAACAAATGAAGATCTGGAACAGCGCAATGCATGCGGTGCCAACATTCTACTGCGGCTGCTTGATTTTAGAGGAAATTTCCAGTCGATAAAGGGGCGTAACTGAGTCTTTGATGAGTCCCCACCCTTGCTGGACTGATTTCTCTTTTTGACATTGTACAACTTGTACAAGTTTAAAGTAACAAGAGATGTTTGTAAAACATGTATGCCCCCCTAATGGCATGCCATGTGATTATAAACTCTTACGTTCAAAGTGTAAAAATGAACAAAGGGTAATTACTCAAAAATTATTAATGATAAATTAACAATTTTTGGGCACTGCACTTCCCATTTATGTGAACTATCAACTTTTAAAGTTTCATGATTTTACCTCACATACTTTTTGAGTTATGCTCCGGAAAAAAAATAAGTACGAAAATCAACAAAGGGCAGTAATTGCAAAAATATAATGGGCAGAGTTATGGTTCTTGTGCACTGCACTTCTCCTGAATAAGATCTATCCACATATATAATTTCAAGATGATACCTGAAAAACCTTTTGAGTTATGCTTTGGACAAAAATTAAGTATGAAAATCATCAAAGGGCAATAACTCCAAAACTATAATGGGCAGAGTTATGGTTCTTGTGCACTGCACTTCTCCTTAATAAGGTTAATCTACCTATGAGGTTTCAAGGTGATACCTGTAATACTTTTTGAGTTATGCTCCAGACAAATATTAAGTATGAAAATCAACAAAGGGCAATAACTCCAAAAATATGATGGGCAGAGTTATGGTACTTGTGCACTGCACTTCTCCTTAGTGAGATCTATCCACCTATGAGGTTTTAAGATGATACCTGAAATACTTTTAGAGTTATGCTCCGGACAAAAATTAAGTATGAAAATCAATAACTCCACAAATATGATGGGCAGAGTTATTGTTCTTGTGCAATGCACTTCTGCTAAATGAGATCTATCTATCTATGTAGTTTCAAGGTGATACCTGAAATACTTTTTGAGTTATGCTCCGGACAAAAATTAAGTCTGAAAATCAACAAAGGGCAATAACTCCAAAAATATGATAGGCAGAGTTATGGTTCTTGTGCACTGCACTTCTCCTAAATAAGATCTATTCACATATAAAGTTTCAAGGTGAAAACCTGAAATTCTTTTAGAGTTATGCTATGGACAAAAATTAGATATGAAAATCAACAAAGGGCAATAACTCCAAAAATATTATGTGCAGAGTTATGGTTCTTGTGCACTGCACTTTCCCTCAATAAGATCTATCTACCTATGAAGTTTCAAGGTGATACCTGTAAAACTTTTTGAGTTATGCTCCAGACAAAAATTAAGTATGAAAATCAACAAAGGGCAATAACTCCAAAAATATGATGGGCAGAGTTATGGTTCTTGTACACTGCACTTTTCCTCAATTAGATCTATCTACCTATGAAGTTTCAAGGTGATACCTAAAACAGTTTTTGAGTTATGCTCCGGACAAAAATTAAGTATGAAAGTCAACAAAGGGCAATAACTCCAAAACTATGATGGGCAGAGTTATGGTACTTGTGCACTGCACTTCTCCTTAATTTAGATCTATCCACCTGTGTTGTTTCAAGATGATACCTGAAATAATTTTTGTCCGGAGCATAACTCAAAAACTAAGTATGAAAATCAACAAAGGACAATAACTCCAAAAATATGATGGGCAGAGTTATGGTTCTTGTGCACTGCACTTCTCCTTAATGAGATCTATCCACCTATGAAGTTTCAAGATGATACCTGAAATACTTTTAGAGTTATGCTCCGGACAAACATGTGGTCTACGGACCGACCGACCGACGGACCGACCGACCGACCGACAAGTGCAAAGCAATATACCCCCATTTCTTCGAAAGGGGGGCATAAATATCTCCTGTAATGTAAAAGAAATTTGAAATGTTTTTTTTTTTAATTTTGTTTTTTGGGGGAAAGTAGAAAATGGGACCTAACTGTGTTGAAAAATATTTTGATAGTTGCCTGTCCGTTTTGTATGGGTTCCTCTTGTAATAGTTAACAACTTGTCCGAGTTTGAGGAAAAACCTTTGATAATAATAAAGATATTATAAAATGTCAGTTTTTTTCTTTTTGAAAATTGTAAATCAAAAAGGGGCATGACTGTGTCAAAAATACTTCAATGGTTGCCGGCCCCTGTTGTATGGATTCCTCTTTTGATAGTTAAAAAATTCTACTTAGGACGAAAAAATTGCAGAAGTACAAAAACAAAATCATTCTATATACTCCCAAAGCCTTTGAATTTTCATTCATTAAACCCTAGTAGTCGAAAACCACTTGACAACAAGAGAAATTTGAGATTTACTACGGCTCAGGTCGACACCGACCGGAAAGACGTTTAATTTTCACATGAGCAACTCGTTCATTTGCATACCGGAAATACACAGAAAAAACTTCAAACATAGCGTCCGAAGAAGACATTATGGAAAATAAAATTACATTTTTGTTATTTTATGGATTTATGCGACATAAGTCACGTGCCAGTCACTTGACATTCCAGTAATGCTTTTTTGATTTCTGGTGCGAAATCTATAAATACCCTAAGAGGCTACGTAGCCTTTTAAGGGAATACCATCATACAAACTTCTTTTTGTACTTTTATGATTCTTAAATATTGTTTTTTAATATAAATTCAGTGATTCATATTTTTTTTAATTTGGTGTGATGTGAAAAATCTAAATACCACCTTTAAGGACGTGATGGGTTAAATGGAAAGACAGTTTTCCACACACAAAAATACATTGTGAGGTTGTTCCTTAACAGACACAAAATTTCAGACTTGCCCATTTTAAAATCATTTTCAAACAACAAGTTAAATTTAACCAAATGACTGAATTTGTTTAAATAAAACAGAAAACACTGTTGGAGAAGGAGAAAATGCTGGTTACCAGCATTTTCTCCTTTTCCAACCATGTTTTCAAAAGGCTTTTTCTTATGGGTTGTTAAAAAACTTATTTGTGAGGTAGTTCATTTAAAGATATATTTATCAGATTTTAAGGTTTATCTATTACGCTTGGACGCCTTTGTGGGTATATCTGCACAATGACTATAATATTCATTGATTAACTATTGAGCTATGATCTGTGAAAAGGGGGGTTTAAATGCATCTTTCCGGCGTATTTTCGCCTCTCACCTCCGCTGAAGTATATGAGAAAAGTAGTCGGTGGCTTTGAAAAGAAGGTTGCGTTAGTACTGGTGTGAGAAAGCCAGGAAACACATGTGCGTCACCGACCGCCATGATATGACCTTAGCTGTTAAAGTGGTATTAAACACTTATACAACTAACCAACAAAAACTAACTTTTTTTGTGTATGTGTGTGTGTGTGGGTGTGTGTGTGTGTGTGTTTTTTTTTTTTTTTTTTTTCATGTTTAAGGGCCATCTTACCTCATGATTTATCATTTCTTAGAGGAAAAGTAACCTTATGATGAATAGAATACATTACAAAGATGCTTTAGACCCCATGTTCCTAAAGCTCCGCTGAATTATCATCATCATTAGCGTTTCAATAGTTTCCAAGCAAACGAAAACGTTTGAAACAACCCTAATACATAATCATAAATATAACAAACGAAGTTATATGTCTCTTAGAATTTGACTCCTGTATTTGTCAATTACTGGTTAACATTATCCTATAGTGTCCATTTTGACGACCCTAAATGTGTTTTGAAAACACTGTGGGAAATGGAGAAAATGCTGGTTACCAGCATTTTCTCCTTTCCCCACACCATTTTCTATATTTTCAGCTGCAAATTTCATCATGTCATCAGTATTCGTTTTGACCCCTGCGAGTACCTTTTATTTGGAAAAGTCTAAAATTTGGTCACGTGGTGATGAGGCAATTAACTCAAATACGTATCTGGTGTACGTGCGGGGTTCCTGTATGTATGCTCTGTACAAGTTGTTTACTGTTTATACCTAATTACTTTTGGATTGAGTCCAGTTTAGCTTAATGTGTACAAAAGTATACCTCTGGCAAAATTTGAAAATACAAATGAGGCATGCTCTGGCAAAAGGGGTGTTAATGCACCTCCGTGATCCATGGTACCAAGCAAGCCTTCACATACTTATGGATCCGCAATATGGACTCAATTATGAGGTATAACGGTCCTTAGACATACAAAAAATTGACCATGAAAGAAAAGTTTCAATCCAGGTCAGCCTATGCGGACTACGCAGGCTGACCTGGGTCAATACTTTTCCCAGATACATTTCACATACTATGGCTCAAATAAATTACTCTGTTTAGATTCTTATCCGAAACTAAAACAAGGTTTTCCGAAACTTGTACCGAGTGAGGTGCATTGTTGTATTGAGTGAGGTGTATTGTTGTATCTAGTGAGGTATAATGTATTGAGTGAGGAACTAAGTTGTATTGAGTGAGGTATGATGATGTATTGATTGAGGTAGAATATTGTATAAAATGAGATGTAATGTTGTACGGAGTGAGGTAAAATAATGTATTGAGTGAGGTGTAATGTTGTATCCAGTGTAGTATAAGGATACATTGAGTGAAGTGTAGTGATGTAACGAGTGGGGAATGACGAACTGAGTGAGGTATGTTTATTGAGTGTGGGATGATGATGTTTTGAGTGAGGTATAATTTTTGTATAGAGGCACGACATTGTATTGGGTGAGGTATGGTGCTGTATTGAGTGACGTATAATAATGTATTGAGTGAGGTATAATAATGTATTGAGTGAGGTACGATGTTGTAATGAATGAGGTAAAATGATGTATTGAGTGATGTGATTTTTTAAATTCCATTTAAAACATACATGAAGCCCATGCTCTACGAAAGGGGTGTTTAATTCGTCTGCAAAAAATCTATTCAGGTCAGCCTGCTTACTGACGACAATATAATGTCTGGGCTGTTACTACTGGTCTAAACAGAACAAAATTATGAAACAATTGCTAATTGATGTGATCAGGGCACAAAAGTTCATTATTGAGAGAGACAGAGAGAAAGAGACAGACAGACACATAGACAGACAGAGACACAGAAGGTGGCTGAGAGAGAGGGGGGGAGACAGACAGACAGGCGGAAAGAGACAGACAGACAGACAGACAAAGACAGACACAGGCAGACAGACAAACAGACAGACAGGAGAGATGTTGGGGAAACAAACTTAGACACAGACAGAACATAAAAAGAATAACTGTCAAAAATGTATAAATATTAACATATAATACAAGTACAAAGCAATATGAAACAAAAAGATAAATACAGACCTAATTATTCTCCTTTGTTCACGATAACACTGATCCTCGCAAATCCAGCACAGATTAATTAAAGACTTGTCTCGGATTATTTTACCTTACGTAACGTCCAACATCTTTTTTCGTAATGCGGTTATATTTTCCTGAGCTCACGAAACAAACGCGCATAAAAAGATACCAGAAACAAGAAAAGAAGATAACCTCTACCCTTAGACTGTCTTTAAACACAAATGATCTGATATTTTTTGTTATGGTCAGTGTTTATCAAGACCGGACCGAACATTATTTGCAGTCACATTTTGATTTTGCTGGCCTTGTTTTGGCAAGAAAGTACCTCGAAATTACAATGTTTGGGTGGCGGGGGGGGGGGAATACAGGTTCAAAATTTCTGTTTCTTTCAGTAGATTTATATTCTTAGAGGTTGAGAAATAGGTTACGAGACGGATTAAATAAGCGATTCAACTCATGAAAAAATGCACGAAAATCGCATATTCAAATCTTTAGAAATATCGGACAGAATAGATCGAAGATCAGACTGCACGTTCTGTGCAGTCTGATCTTGGATCTACACTGTCCGCAAAATTCTACAAGATTTTTAATCCTTTCAGAGGGGCAAAGCGTAACTTAAGGCTGTGCCTACGCTCCAAGTTAATTGCTATTACTTATCTACGATCGCCGAACCGTTCCTAATGTCATTGCAAATTATAAGAAAAACAATAAATATCATGTGCTTTACTGTTTAACTGACTCGGTTACAGAACTACCGAAGTATATTTCACGTCCCATCCCCTAATACTCTGTGAGCGTGCTTTTGTATGTATTTGTCCATCTATCCATCGCTCTTTCTCTCTTTCCCCCCCCCCCCGCTTTTCGAACAGCATCCTGCACTGCATACCTGCTCTCCCTAACCCCCCCTCCTTTTCTCTCTCTCTCTCTCTCTCTCTCTCTCTCTCTTGTTGATTCATCTCTTTCTCGCTGTATAATCAGTGCCAATTTAATTACCTCTTTATATTCACTCACTCTTGTTTTTCCGTCCGTTTGTCCGCCCAGCAACCCTTCTGCCCGTCTGCCTGTCTGCCGGTGCTCTCTCTCTTTCTCTCTCTCTTGTTGTCGTCGTCCCTCCCTTTTTCCCTTCCCATCTCTCTCTCTCTCTCTTTCTCTCTCTCTCTCTCTCTCTATCTCTATCTCTCTCTCTCTCTCTCTCTCTCCACACACACAAACACACTTTGCTGATTCATCTAATCCCGGTTCTACGATTAGTGCCAATTTAAATTCACCGTAACCTCTGTTAACGATAGCTAAAGATCTGAAATAAAATACCGAATCGGCCAGTGACCCACAATACTTTTATCTCTGGCTTTATGATGTCTTTAGACTTTTCCAACCTCAACATTTTTCTTTTCATTGCAACTACAATTAATAAGGGCATATCGACAGGAGGTTTTGGTGCTCCCCCGAGTTTGGGGATTTCAAACAAAATCTCAGGTGTTCTTTAACCCTTTCCCAAACGACAAACTTTTGGACTAGACCAAATTGAGAGCATTTGCAGACGACAATTCAACTCTTGCTGAAAAGATGATTTCTGTCTATGATAGGGTAGAAAACATTGTGGGAAAAGGAGAAAATGCTGGTAACCAGCATTTTCTCCTTTTCCCACAATGTTTTCGAAAGGCTACTATTCCAGAGCCGTAAAAACCAGGGATTGTTTGGGAAAGGGTTAATTCAACCAATTTTGTTCATCAACATAATTCATTACATTTGAAAGGCTCTTTTGTTAATTACCAATAAAATAGGATTCAGTTTCCTGGCTTTCTCACACACGGTCTGACATTGTACGGTCGGGAGGCAGGGAACTTGGAAACTTGTTCATGTCGCCCCTAGCTGAAAGCGAGGTAGCGACATGATTTGACACAGCCCTGAACAAGTTACCAAGACCCCTGCCGCCTGACTGTACAACGAATTTATTATACTGCAAAGTGTACCCTTTCAAAGCACGTTAAGCTCCTGTATTATAATTTCACGAATCGAGTATGCCGACGAAACAAATTCCCTTCTGAGTGCCCCAATTCAAAACTGACGTCACTTGCAACTGACGTCACTAAAACGTGCAGTTTAGTGCATAAATGTGCAGTCTCGTGATCGATCGACGCCGTCATTTTGGATGTTGTGTTGCACGTGTAGTGATGTTTACGGGGCACTCAATAGGGAAACTAGCTATAAGCCGTTTTTGCCAGGGAACATGATACATATTTGTTCCGGGCATGTTAACCAATCAGATCACGAGAAATTTCTTTGCAATATAATAAAACTTTCTTTCCAAGGCACTGACTGATAGTTATTAGCCACTCTTTAAGGATAGGGCACCGTAATGGGATTCGTGTAACATCGCCTTTTATCCCTAAGATAGTACGGATTCGGCCGAGACTCGGGTAATCCGAAATCGATGCAAAGAGTTTGTCGGCCAATCGTAAGTTTTTTTGCCGGCGATGGAAGGCGAATACTATCGGGGTACCCCGCCCTGAAGTTTACATCTGGACCTGTGTTCACCAACCATTCTTAGTCTTATTCTCCAAGGTTTAGTAAATTTGTAAGTAACACAACTTCTGATTGGCTAAACCATACGGTTTAGCCAATCAAAAGTTGTGTTACTTACAAATGTACAAAATTCTGGAGAATAAGACAAAGAACGTCTGAAAAATAAGACTAAGAATGTACTCAAGAATGGTTGGTGAATACGGGCCCGGTCTGTAACAAAATGTCTCTGTAGCGAATAGGATATCTCTTCTGCTTGACAGGGAATTGAATGAATCATTAGTGGCTTGCCAAACCAACTGGCCAGGTATCTAAACACTTTGATTTAGGATTAAAAAACACTTTGATTTAGGATTTAAAGAAAAAAGGGAGATATCCTATTCGCAACAGAGATAGTTTGTATCAGGGCCCGTATTCACCAACCATTCTTGAGTACATTCTTAGTCTTATTTTTCAGAGTTTTCTACATTTGTAAGTAACACAACTTCTGATTGGCTAAACCGAATGGTGTCAACTTTGGGATTTTTCATTGGCCCACACATTCGGCGCGTGTACTGGTGTAGTTCCCAGGAAGCAGAATCGAGAGAGATTAGTATAAGTTGTAAGAACTTGTTTCTCAATCGATGTAAAATAAATATGTTTAAACCAACCGAATGGTTTAGCCAATCAGAAGTTGTGTTACTTACAAATGTAGAAAATCTGGAGAAAAAGACAAAGGATATCTCCCTTTTGCTTGACAGGGAAATGAATAGGTCATAAAATGGCTTGCCAAACCCACTGGCCAGGTACCTGAAGACTTTGGTTTAGGAGTAAAAAAAATATAATGGGGTAATCGGAAGGCGGATAAAGTATCGCCCGATAAAACAAAGACGGTTAATGAATATAAACAGACACGCTGTACATTATATCTATTGCAGACAATATACTGTTTTAACCCTGTACAAACGTCAAAATTTTAGCCTTGTCCAAACTGAAAGCATTTACAGACGAAAGTTTCAATATGGCTCAAATGAATTCTTGAAAAAGGAGAAAATGCTGGTAAAGGAGAAAATGCTGGCTTCTTTTCCAGGATCGTAAAACGTCATTGAGGATCCAAAACCCACTTCCAGGCCAAAATTTTAGCCTTGTCAAAATTGAAAGCATTAAATTTTGCTGACGAGTATTCAATGGTGCTCAAATGGGAGCAATTATTCTTTGATAGGGTAGAAAACATTGTGGGAAACGGAGAAAATGCTGGTTACCAGCATTTTCTCCTTTTCACACAATTTTTTTCAAAAGGATTTCTTTCCCAGAGACGTTGCCATTCTGCGGTAAAGGATTAAAAGGGGTTTATTTAGTTAGACCAATAGTTTCACAGAACTCAGGCTGATCCCGTATGTGTACTTTCCAATACTATGTTAATCTTTACCAAATGACTGAAAATGGACTGGTCTAAGTTTTAAAAAAAAAAAAACATATGCAGACAACATTTCAAAGATGGCCCAAGTGACAAGTTTTATTTTTCATTGATAGAGCAGAAAACATTGTGGGGAAAAGGAACTTCTGCCTCAGAGTTATTAACCCATTACCACAAAATTCCTACCTTTGGCGACCCTGAGAAAGAAGCCTTTAGAAAACATTGTGGGAAAAGGAGAAAATGCTGGTAACCAGCATTTTCTCCTTTTCCCCATAATGTTTTCAAATAACTTTCTACCTCAGACACATTATCACACGATCCCTACTTTTGACGACCCTGAGAGAGAAGCTTTTAGAAAACATTGGTAACCGGCATTTTCTCCTTTTCTCACAATGTTTTCTACTCTTCACAAAACAAATTTCAAGTTTTCAGTTACTTTTATTGTGTCGTCTGCGAATGCTTTCGATTTGGACAAACCTTAAGTAGATTGTCGTTTGGTAACGATTCAAAAGTCGGGATTGTATGGTAAAGAATCAGATATAAAATGTGTGTCCAACGGATCGGTTTGATCCGTCTAGATATATTTTACACAGAAGATTAAAAAAAGGCCATGTATAGTTTTGAAGTTGTATCATAAAATAAAGAACAAAAGTCTAAAAATCAGTAAAAAAAATTGGGTAAAAAAACCTAGTCTAACAACTGTGAACGATGATCGTAAACTTCTAAAGATTGATATGAATAGCTACCACCTCTGAGAAAAAACAACATAAGCTTATTTATCTGTAGCATATGTCCGACTGATAAGCCCAGTGCTCTGCGTAATCGCCTCAATGATCATGTTTCTATCTGCCATTAACCCTTACCCTATTTAAGATTGATTGATTGATTAATTGATTGATTGATTGATTTGAATGAATGAATGAATGAATGAATGAATGAATAATTTATTGATTGATTGATTGATTGATTATGTTTAACGCCGTTTTCAACATTATTTCTGTCATATCGCGGCGGCCAAATTATCTACCCATGCTTTTTTTGAGTTTCTTTTACCAGCACTCAGCGTAATATTCTTTTGAAGCCACTGGCTGCTTTCCCGTCATAACCATCGTTGAAACAATGGACAGAGGTGAGAGGGGAATGAATCATTTCGAAACGACTATCATCAATCCTCGGAAAGAAATTGGCCAAGCCGGGAATCGAACAAGGGAGCTCCTGTTCTCAAGTCTGTACACCACCCATTGAGCTACCGGGGCTCGTCTTGAAAAAGGCAAGAATTTGCCGTAGTAATGCAGAGAAACCACGCTCCCCTACAAAATGACCCATGGATCATTACTTTACGTAGAGGAATGACCTGGGTCATAATTCTACGTAGAGAAATAACCACAGGGTCATTATTCTAAGTAGAGAAATGACCCAAGAGGATTATTTCTCTACGTAGAATAATGACCCGGGTCATTCCTCTACGTAGAGAAATGACCCATGGGTCATTTTGTAGGGAAGGGTCATTTCTCTGCAATACACCGGTCGAGATAAATACTGATCGCAGTATAAAAAGTGAAAGTTCTGTCTGTCTCGAGTCATACCTCGATAATCCATCATTCTTCACAAGCTGTTACATGGCTCTTAATTAGGGTTCATTTTCTATTCCTAGCTGAAGAATGAGACTTTCTAATGAGACGATCGAATGTGCACCTCGCATCTGTCTGTTTAGTTTGAGTTTACGTTAACCTTTTACTCTTCACCATACGACAAAATTGTAGACTGGTCCAAAGTGAAAGCACTTGCAGACGACAAATTCTATGTAACTCAAAATTTGAAATTTGTTTCCAGCAGGGTCAAAAACTATTGTGGGAACAGGAGAAAATGCTGGTTTCCAGCATTTTCTCCTTTTCCCACAATGTTTTCAAAAGGCTTCTATCTCAGGGTCGTTAAAAGTTGGGAATGTGCGGTAAGGAGTTAAGCTGCTAAGCGCTACTCACTGGCATTTTGCGGACAGCGTAGATCAAGATCAGACTGCACAGAACGTGCAGTCTGATCTTGGATCCACGCTGTCCGATCAGGAGATACCATGCCCAAAAACATTACTATGAAAGAGCAATTATTTAGGTTTTTACTATAGACTTAAAAATTTCATTTTACTTATTTAGCACCGGGATTAAGGTTAACTTTGTACCAAACGACAAAATTTTAGACTTGTCCAAAATTGAAACCATTTGCAGACGACAAAAAATAAACTCGACTCAAAAATTGAAAACTTGACTTCGGATAAGTAGAAAACATTGAGGGAAAAGGAGAAAATGCTGGCTACCAGCATTTTCTCCTTTTCCCACAATGTTTTCAGAAGGCCTATTCCTCAGGGTGTTTAAAACCAGGCATTGTTTGCCCAGCACAGGTAGCTCAGTCGGGGGCGTACAGGACATTAGAGTAGCGGGTCGCCAGTTCGATCCCCAACTCGGCCATTTTTTTCCGAGGACTGATGATAGTCATTGCGACTGCATTACTTTCCATCTTACTGCTTACCACTGACCATTGCTTGCAGCCAGCAGGTTGGAGAAAATACTGTGCAGAGTACGTGTAACAGAAACCCTAGGAAAGCGTAGATAGATGCACAGGCCGCCATGACATAACTGAAAAAATGTTGAAAACGGCGTTAATCACTATACAATCAATCAATAATCTTTTACCGACGGTGTAGATTAGATCAGACTGAATATCTGTTTTGTTAAGATTTCAGCTGACGACAACTACGAGGACGTTGATGATGATGATAATGATAGTGTTATGAAGATGATGATGATGATGATGTTATTGTTGGTGATGACGATGATGATGATTTTGATGATGAAAATGTTATGATGATGATGATGATGATAATAATGATGAGGTTGATGATGGTGATGATATGACGATAATGACACTGGTGATGATGATGATGGTGATGATGACGCACTAGAGGACGATAATTCAAGACTAATTTGTACGTTATCGTGTAAACTTTTTTCCCGAATCCATAGTCGTGAATAAATTACCAGTGATCGTTAAATAGCCGTTTACGAAACTGCACGGGGACGAAACAATAATTTCTCCCATGGGTCAAGTACATGTACTTAATCAGCTTATGAATATACAGAGACATTCATTTCTGATTCTCTTTTTTTTACGTACGGAGTTATTTCAGGGCCACATAAAAATATGTGGCCCATCGTGCAAAAAAGGAACCATCTGGGAAATCGGTGCATCAATTAGATGAAAACAGATCAACGATAGTGCAGGTCAATTTAAGTTAATAGTTGAAAAATATTTGTAAATAGAATGACCACTTTTCATACAGAAAATACCATCAAAGCGAAAAGTGTCAACTCTGGCCAGACTGCACGATTCGCTGTATCATAGAGTATACTGCGTGGGCCTGATGCAGAAAGGAGTCAAGTGACATTTTGACCAAAATTGAGTTAAATGCATTTTCTTGTTTGTTTTAATGGCTACTACAAACCTGCAAAAGACCAGCTCCCTAGGTAGATAAATAAGAAAATTATTGACCAATAACTAAAGGGTACAAGTGATTTTTATCCAAATCTTGCATGCAGTAAGGAGTCAAGTGCTTTACCAGTTATGCAGAAGGGGATCAAGTGGCAGATGACTCCATTCTGCACAAACGTTTACCTGCAGTCTTACCAATGTTTTATGATTCATTAAGGGTACAAGTGAAGCACTACCATACCAGATATGTGAAATATGATCAGGAATATGGAAGGAATTTCTAATCAGTACTTTTGTTATCATTACTTAGACTTTGTTTACACCACCACTTTCAAGTTATGTCACTTTATTTCAGATAAGTATCTCATTTTGATCTGATTTTAGGGTGATCGTATTCCTACTTATCCCTAGCCTCTATAGCAAGAGCAATTAATTACAGATTGAGATGTTTCAGGGAAGAAATGAAAGGATAAAAGATTAAAATTCTTTATCTTATTCAAATGGTTAAGTAAATTGTCATACAGTGGTTTCGCTCTGAATATTTTACTATATAGTCATTCAGATTTTAAACAAATCATATCAGTTATTTAAGAAAGGAATTAAAATTTTGCTTACATTTTGATTTAATGAAGATGGGGGTTCTAATGGAGAAGTATGCACATTTCTTGATAATACTTGCAATCTTAATGTGTTTTTTATTTGCGCCTTTAAATGACAGTAAGTGTTATAATTAGAATACTAATTATAGCCTTGTGTTTCCACCCTGTAAATTACAGGCGATTGATCATGTGTCGTAAATACAGGCTTGACAAGGCACTGAGGAAAAAGTATCTCAAAAATTAAGCTACAATTAGAAGGCAAAATGAACTAAAAGCTCTTGTTAAAAGTTACATTTTGTTAGAACCTAAACAATCAAGTAGTAAGAAGTAGAACAACCTACACTGATGAAAGAGTGTGGTCAATGACAATGATTGACAATTGCCACATACATCTTTCTTACCAGTTATGTGCTAAGTGATGAGAATCATTGTAAATGTAATGCAGCAAAGACTGAATGTGCTTGATTGATTGATGATATGGTGCTTTTTGCCATTTTTAACATTATTTCAGTTATATCATGAAGGCCAGTGCATGTATCCAGGCTTTCCTGGAGTTTTTTTTTTACCAGTACGTGGCACAATATTCTTTTCAAGCCACTGATGCTTTTCCATACAGCCATCGTGGAAGCAAGAGTCAGCAGTGAGAGAAGATAAATTCTGTCTCAATGACTGTCATCAATCCTTTGAAGGAAATTGGCCGAACCCGGAATCAAACCAGCTACCTCCTGTTCCCAAGTCTTGTTCGCTATGGGGACGCTGCTACAAGTTCTTGAATCTCAAAAACAAATAATTTCTCAACAAATAACTCATGTATATGCAGACTAAACCTTCCCAATTACCCAGTCTCATATCGGAGGCGTCATCATAATGTAGAAATAATCAACAGTAAAATACTAGTAATGTTCAACTTGTTACTAAATGACTCTATATGTTCTTTTCAAACATGAAAGATCAGAAGTTATTACTCATCTAATTTGTTCAAATGATTTATAATATTTATCATTCTTATATCAGGTTGTATAAATATAAGGAAAGTACCAGAAATTATATGTCAAAACAATCATTATAGTTTCTCTGTGGCTTGAATATAGAACATTAATCACTAACACCAATATAGACTTACAAATTGAAGGTTATATTAATTGCTCAAAATGTATTTCTTTCTGGGTCTTTTGTCCCATGGGGCAGTTGTCCTAGGGTATTTTGTCTGATGGCACTTTCATCCTGAGGGGCTTTCGTCCTACACCAAAGTGTGTATTATATGTAATCTTGTAATTATAAAGCTATGTTAGCAAGCAAAAATAGTGTTTGTGTTATTTAAGTAGCCTACTTTATCATTTAAATTTTGAATTATTTTTAAATCTAGGAGAGAGACAAAAGTCTTACCAATCTCAATGTTTTAATACATTTGAAATGAATGTTTGCTGAATAACTTGATTTCAAAAGTCAATTTGTCATGTAGCTCATCTACATCCAGAACTGGTAATGAAGGGGTTACAATGCAGATACCAAGCATGGCCAAGGTCTTTTCAAAGATCTGTGATAGTTACTACTTCACGATTAATTTTTCCAGCACTAATGAACATTTTCTGACAATAATGATTTACATGAGATAGCAGCAAGTGGCTTGGAATGAGTACGGTGTTAAGGAAACTGCAGAAACTTGTACATAAGCAGGTACACTGATTGATGCCCTATGACTAAAATTATGTCTGAAATGATTATAACTATTTACCAAACAACAAAATTTATAACTTGTACAAATTGAAAGCATTTGTAGACAACAAAATGAATGGGACACAAATATTTAAACATCACATTGGAGGTCTAGAAAACATTGTGGAAAAAGGTGTAAATGCAGGCCACCAGCATTTTCTTCTTTTCCCGCAATGTTTTCAGAAGGCCTATTCCTAAGGGTTGTTAAAACAAGAGATTAGTAAAGAGTTAGGAAAGAAAACAAAAAGATTATCCTATCAAACAAAATATTAAAAGGCAGCAGTACCAGATGAGACTATGAAAATTCAGGCATTGATTTGATTGATTTTACAGACTAATTTGGAACTCCACCATGTTGCTTAAATCATTACCAAATGACAAAATTTTAGACTGGTCCAAGTGACTGAGAATTTGAAATTTGTTTTGTGAAGAGTAAAAAATATTGTGGGACAAGGAGAAAATGCAAGTTACCGGCATTTTCTCCTTTTCCCACAATGTTTTCTAAAGGCTTCTCTCTCAAGGTTGTCAAAAGTAAGGTTGTGTGATAATGGGTTAACATGAGCATCTGTTTGAGACGAGATTTACACAACTGAATTGTAGTTTTTATTAATTTTTTGACTCATTTTGTACTCTTTTCTGAACACATACTATGCACTTGACACCTTTTGGCAAAACAAAACAGAGCAAAAACGTCCGTGCAGAAAGGTGTCATGTGCAAAAATCATCAAAATACAAAAAATGCAACAACTTATTTTCAAAACACTTATGTATGAATACTCCTCATTAATATGTTTATCTTCAGCACCAAAAAGTTTTGAGGCAGAGGAGCTTTCTGATTTATACTAAAGAGTCAAACCTTTAACCTCGTTTTTCTCAAAATGTTAAAAATGTCACTTGACTCTTTTCTGCATCAAGCCCACGACTGGTCCTTTGATATGCAGAAACTTTACCAATAGCCAAAAAGTTTCGATTCAGGTCAGCCTGCGCGATACTTTTTGCAAATGCATTTAGCCTTCCTTGCTCATAGCTTGGCTCATTATACAAAAAAACTGGGCCAACGACCGAGACTGTATCATCAGAAAGCATCAAGAAATCACGTGTCAATATTTATCCGACTTAGTGAAGTGAGAGATTCCACTTGACGGTTAACAGAAACAGTGTGTCATTCTAGAATCGATGACACAGCCAATTTCCAAACAAATACGTCTTTGTACGCCACAGAACTTGACAATTTTTTAAAAAATGTTTGTTAAAAAAAAAGTGTAATTCGTCGGTTTACTTAAAAATCCTCGTAACTACAGCTTGTTTCAAGCTGTAGTTATGAGGTTTTTGAAGTATACCGACGAATTGCTTGTAGCTAGCCACTGATCTTTTAACCGACAAGGTCTGCAAATTCGGTGGGAAATCAAAATCACGGAGACTTAGACTAAAACCGAATCAGTATTGAATAATGTATATAAAAATTCATTTGGGTTTCACTACAATATACGTATAAATTGTTCAAATTAATTCAGTTATCACACAAATGTTGAAATTTAAATCTTTCACTTTGTTAAACACTTGGCCTTAGTGCTGTAAAAAACCATCAGCTTACACTCTTACAAGACAAAATGGCTTAATAGTTTTCTTGTTTCTTTCATCTTGATGACAATGCTGATAATTCATGATGATAATTCATGTTAAGAAAAAAAATCAAGAAATGTGTTTCTCCTTGTTCTTTTGTTTAACAGCTCATATTTTTTTCCAGTATTTTGTCCACATTCTTGTCAAATCTAATAAAAGAAGAGGACGAGATGAAACAATGACACCTCCGATTCTCTAAAAAGCCTATGTGGCATATCAGAAAGAGGGCATTGGTAGGGATAGCCCATAAATCTTTTGTGCACACCAAATTGCTTTGCCTGATCTGAGATTTTACAGTGTTAGGACTTAAACTTATGAGCAGAAAATTATTTTCATAGTCCTACACTATATCTTGCGACCCAAGTCGAGGATAATTATGTGATCCATTAATTCTTTTGAGCAGTGTACTATGTAAACCCTTTTTAAACAACAAATTTTGGACCCTTCCAAACCAAAAGAGTTTCTAAACGACAATTTTAGATTTTAAGAAAATTGCAGAAAGTTATAAAAAGGATAGAAAACACTGTGGGAAAAAGAGAAATTGCTCGTTACGAGCAATATCTCCTTTTCCCACAGTGTTTTCAAAAGACTTTTATTGCAGACACGTAAAAACCAGGCCTTGTTTAGGAAAGGGTTAACCCAAAGGCTGCTAAGGGCGACTATTGGATGTACACTGTGCGATAAGGAGATACTGTTTCCCAAAACATTATTTTGATACAGCAATATTTGGGTTTTGTGGTGTTTGTCGAAGACAATACCACTATGAGTTCAATATTGAATTTTGAAGACCAAGTTTCGTATTTTGTGCAAAACCGAAGGAAAAAAAACACAATTCAACTCATTTTTTTTTTTTTTTTTTTTTAAGGCAAATGAGTTTTTTCGGTAGCACTCAGATATATAATTTGAAATGGCATATTAAAATACACTGGGTGAGGCCATCCATCGTGGAAATATTACTATTTTGATAGAAAATAGCTTCAATCGCTCATAGCCTTCTTCTATTGGCGCAATGATACGAAATTTGTCTACCGATCGCTTAGTCTTTGGTCTTTCTTTTTACAAAACTAGTTTGTCTCATGGTTTGTTCATCCCACGATTGCGCGATACTACAGTTGATAAGGAATGAATATTTATAGATCGAAATATTTGATTGTAATGTTAGGAATAGGATGTTAACGGTCACAGATATTTCAAAATCGCAGTTTTCATTTAAAAACTGAATTCTTTGAGCTGTATTCACATGGTTTTCTTTCTATCCAGCATGCATCCTTAAGTCAAGGGACGATACTCTTGATGATCCTAATGATCAAAGGTAGACCACAGATACACAAATAATTCTACTTTTGTCATGAGAACTCTTCCTTCATCCAAATAGATATTAATTTGCTTAGTAGGTTGAGTTTCAAGCAAATATTTGAATACTGTTTCTGCTTTTCTTTCAAACAATTAATTCTAAACAATGGCATCCTTGACAATACCACTTCAGCGTTCTCAACACTTTGACTTTAGTTATTTAGCAGGATAAGGTTTAACCGGTGCAACAGAAACAAGGTACCGCGATGTAGCTTTGCTACTGGAAAATTCGCGATGGAATTTAACCCATAGACTGCTAAGCTTGAATCGCTAACCTTCTGCGGACAGTGTAGATCAAGATCGGACTGCACAAAACGTGCAGTCTGATCTTAGATCTACACTGTCCGCTAAGATATCATTTCTCAAATCATAACTTTTAAATAGTAATATCTGTGCGTTTACCACCGAAATGAAAATTTCATTTGGGTTATTTAGCAAGATGAGGGTTAAGACGGTACGGTGCACAGCAAATGTCCACATATATAAAAGAAACTCTGTAAACGTTTCATTAGCGATACTATGGTTTCAATATAAAGAGAGTTATGAGTTAGCTAACTTCAGTTGCATTTCAGGGATTTTATTACCCCAGACAACAATTATATACAGCGTAAGTATTTTGGGTAATTTTATCCTCTCAGAGAATAATAACAGGATAAGTGTGAATGGATTACGCAAGTTAAACCTGGGCTGTTGATAACTCAGGCGAAAAAAGTACTGTTGAACGTTGGGGAGCCAGAAAAATCTAATGCAGAAATCATTCCCAGCGAAATCGCCCTCGTATTCATTTGAGCGAAACCTTCAGATTTGAATTGATCTTAACAAGCGTCATAACTGTCGTGTGATAAGAATAATGATATCATTAGCTGCGGCGCTGCTGTTTGTCCTCAAGGTGTTTCTATTGTGACACTCTCATTCATTTCATCGGCCTAATATCGTTTCGACCCCAAGGCTGCTAAGCGCTCTTCAAGGCTCAGTTGCAGCCAGTGTAGATCAAGATCAGACTGCACAGAACGTGTAGTCTGATCTTAGATCTACACTGTCCGATAACGAGATAATATTACCCATCAAACAATTTTTAAGTTGCAATGTTTTTATTTGTACAATAAGCAGGAACATTTCTGTTGACCTTTTACCACACACTGTGGTCTTTTAACGACCCCAAGAAAGGGCCTTTAGAAAACTTTATGGGAAAAGGAGAAAATGCTGGTAACCAGCATTTTCTCCTTTTCCCACAAAGTTTTCCATCCTATCAAAGAAAAATTGCATCCATTGGAGCCGCTATGAAATTGTTGTCTGTAAATGCCTTCAATTTGGATAGGTCTAAAATTTTGCCGTGTGGCAAAGGGTTAACTTATTTACCTGTTCAAGGGTTAACAAGCATGGAAATAAGTAAGATAGTATCAAGGAAATAAAATGAATTCTTTGGCATGGAAAAAATGTAGTTTCTATTGTCACAAGGATTCTTTGGATGATCGTGTTACATGTTTTGTATAATTTAGAGCACAAAAATGTTATTTCATTTCCTGATGGACGAAGACAGGTAGTAGAAAAATGTCGTGTGTATAGTTTACACTTGCGCCTTATGCCAAAGTTCTTCAACTAACATGGGATGGAAAGCAGAGCCAATAAACTGTATTGGATAAAGGAAATAGAAAGCTGTGCTGCCCTGGTGTTAAAGATAGTCTCAAACTGGAGGGCCAAATCTAAGTGAGTGGTACTTTTCCAAAAAGGGGTTTGATACATTACCTCGATCCACTACACATGTACATGTACAAACCTAGTTGTCAAAAAAATATAATACGGGTATATAGAATGCTCTTTGTCAAACAAATCGACTTAAAACAGAGATAGAATGATCCTATAACATAAAGAAATATGATCAAACTTTTGTGATAACCAGGCTGAAAATGTGGCCTCTAGGAAGCACTCAGGTGTTTTGTCCAAGATATCATGACCACTCCTTCATACATGGCTTTGTCCCGATTTAAATACAATACCCATCACTTGCGTTAGGGAGATCTCTTTAGCTCAGTGGTTATAGTTTTAGTCCTTGAACGTCGAAAAAACGAGGATCTTGTTAGTCTAGATTACCTGTCCATAACACTACGTACTCTTGAAGTACGGAGGGGTACCAGACTAGGATCTTGTCTGCATGGGTTCGAATACCGCCAGATGAGGTTTTTTGTTGTGTGCATGTTTGCATTTGTTGCGAACTTTCAATATCGTATGAATAGGTACATGTATATTTGTTTTTTTGTTCTGATAAGCGATGCAAAACTTAAAACGTCCATTTCATTTCTGGAAGCCTAAATATTGGTTCTGTTGATCGGGACAAAAAAGAAAAATAAATACCGACATTTATTTTGCAATGTAGATATAACTGTCTCCTTACAATACAATGCGAAAGATTGAAAGATAAAATACTCGACCTGAAGCATGCCACCATCACACCAAACTCGATCTTTTTTCCCAAACGGACTTAAAATGTGTTCATACGGAATGGACGTGTTAGCAACCATTTACAATCTGTTTACGATTTCAGTGGACGGACTAGGGCGGGACGGGTACTTCAGAACTTTGAGACTGCTCAAATCTTTTGCCGTCAACCCGTCTGGTAAATAGACGAAGTGACGACGCACTTAACCCATTACCACTCAATCCCTACTTTTGACGCCCCTGAGAAAGAAGCCTTTAGAAAACATTGGTAACCAGCATTTTCTCCTTTTCCCACAATGTTTTCTGCCCTTCACAAGAGAAATTTTATTTTTTTAGTCACTTTTATTTTGTCGTCTACAAATGCTTTCAATTTGGACAATCCTAAAATTTTGTCGTTTGGTAAAGGGTTAAAACGAGATGGACGCACTAGAAACGGAATTGCCGTTTTTGTGGTATTTGTCGAAGACAATACTGCTACGAGTTCAAGATTGAATTCTGATAACCATGTATCGTATTTTGTGCAAAGCCGAAGGAAATAAACCCTGTTAAACTCATTCTTACTAAGGCAAATGAGTGTTTCGGTGGCACACAGATATTTAATTTGAAATGGCATTTTAGAATACATGGGGCGAGGCCATCGAGATTGAGATACCTATTTTTGATTGAAAATAGCTTCTCTCGCTCATAGGCTTTAATTGGCGCAATGATACAAATTCGCCGAATTACCCTGGGCTTTTTCGTTCCAAAACAATTCGTTCCATGGCTTGTTCGTCCTATGATTGCGCGCTACTCCATTCGATTGCTCATGAATTTTAATAGATCAAAGTAATTGATTGTAATGTTGGAAATTAAATGTAAAAGGCTTAAGATATTTTAAAATTACAGTTTTAAGGTACATGAGTACTCTCCCTCAACCGAAAAGGTATTCATTTGCTTTTAAGCCTATATTTGAACAATATGTCTCTTTTTCTTTCAAACTATTGATTCCATGCAATGGGTTTCCTTGACAAATACCACTTCAGCGTTCTCAACGCTTTGATTCCATCTTATCAGCAACGCGGTAGGGCACCAATAGGTAGTGCATGCCCATTTCACCGACCGAAACTTCACGTCCTATTCCGATCGCAGCCCGTTTTACAATTTTATTGACCAGGGTAAGACTCTCTAAGAACGGGTTTGGCGAGACAGGGGCTTCAGGCATTATAAGGCTAAAACTTGCACGTTCTGCCGAGACCCAAACCCGTTTTCGGGTCATGTAAGGACGGGGTAAGACTTTCTAAGATCCGGTTTGGTGTGACAGGGGCTTAACATGTACAAACTAAAAAAAAAAAGGTTGGGGAATTACATTGAGCAAATGGTACATAAAACTACACGAACGGGTATATAATGTTATAATTATACGCTAAACATAACAAACAAAATACAGTTATTTATTTCATGCTTTCCGGTAGGATATCGAGAAATAGCAGTGAGAATATTTTTCGATATTACTCTGGTACCACCAGTGAAAATACCGATTTTCATGTTCTTGTTGCCTAAGTTAATTGCGCGTGCCTCACAACCAGATGGGAAATATGACAACATATACCTTACATTTCTCGCGCTTGACGTAATATTGAAATGCGCTGCTATGCGGGAGGGGTACCCCACTGGGAATAACGGAATAGAAATGTACTGGATTTTGATAAAGCTCCTCTCAGGAAGGGTTAAAAGCATGAAATAAATAGAATATTTGGTTTTTACGGTGAAAGATCGAAATCTATTTCATTGAGTGGACACCATCGGTAATGTTTTCACGAGTGACTGCTGCGCCACTCGTGAAAGATTTACCGATGGTGTCCACTCGATGAAATAAATTTCGATCTTTCACCGAAAAAAAAACAAACCCAAACATCCTCCATATACATAAAACTTACATTAATACGTTAACTTGGCGTTCTGTAAAGTAATCCGTTTGTCTACAGTTATACATACAAATATACTTAGTAAATATTTGATCACGATACAAGCAGGCTGTCTATGTGGTGACAGCAGGCGAAAATATATTGCCTATTTTTAACCCTTTACCACACAAAACCGAGTAATAATGACCCTAGCCTTTGGAAGACATTGTGGGAAAAGGAGAAAATGCTGGTAACCAGCATTTTCTCCTTTTCTTACAATGTTTTCTATCCTATCAAAGACAAGTTCTATTATTTGAGGCACACATATTAAGTTGTTGTCTGCAAAAGCTTTCAATTTCGACACGTCTACCTTTATGTCATTTGGGAACGAGCTAACGGTTTTACCTGGTTTGTTCTAAGGACACAGGTTTTCAGTAAAGGGTCCACAGGTGAAACATTGAGAGGAAAAGAAAAAATGAGGGGCTACGTAGCCTTTTAAGGGAAATACCATCAAAAAAATTTTTTTTCGTAATTTTATGAATCTTAATTATTGATGATTTGTATTATTTTTTCATATGAATTTCCGTGATATATATATTTTTTAATTTGGTGAGATGTAAAAATTCTAAATACCCACCTTTAAAGTTATCATTTATTGATGACTCATTGCCTTATTTAGGTAGAAAGTCTCTTTTTGGACAACGAATGGGATTAATGGCTGAATGGCCAATACCGAAAGAGTCCCATCGTGCGAACGAAGTCTGTGACATAGAAATAAATGATCAAATGCATAGAATAAATACAGGGACCAGTCAGGATTCGAACCTAGAGCGGCCAAACAGAAGGGCAACACCAAAACCACTGAGCTATAGAGAATTCTCCATAATAACGCAGTTGTTAGGTAGTGTATTTAACCCTTTACTCCACAGATACTCATTTCTACGCATTGCTTGTAAGAGCCTTTGGAGAACATTGTGGCAAAAGGTGAAATTGCTCGTGACGAGCAATTTCACCTTTTGTCACAATGTTTTCTATGCTATCAAAAGGTGTTATATACACATAAGAAACCTTTTCATCTTTGCTCTTTTTAAGGGTCAATTAGACATACCATAAAAATGCCTTATGGGCTAAGGGGTTAACTCATTACCACACGAGCAACTTTTAGACCAGTCTAAATTGAAAGAATTTGCATATTACGAAATAAACGTGACTGAAAAATTAAAATTGAGTCTGGGAAAGATGGAAAACACTGTGGGAAAAGGAGAAAATGCTGGTAACCAGCATTTTCTCCTTTTCCCACAGTGTTTTCAAAAGGCTTCTTTCTCAGGGTCGTTAAAAGTAGGGATCGTGTGGTAAAGAGGATGAAGCTATGCATGAAGCAGTGGTCTCCCGTAACATAAATGTTGCGACAAATGGTGAGAAATTTGCACCTTTGGAAATTCCTTCTTAAAGTCATTTCTGATTTCAAAATCAATAACTAGCTGTCTAAATGGTTGACAACTTTCCTGATCAGTCAATCCAAATTATTCTACATAAAAAATCTGACTGAGAATATTTTATTTAACCCTTTTCCAAACGACAAACATTTGGACTAGATCAAATTGAAAGCATTTGCAGACGACAATTCAACTCTTGCTGAAAAGATGATTTCTGGCCATGATAGGGTAGAAAACATCGTGGGAAAAGGAGAAAATGCTGCTTACCAGCATTTTCTCCTTTTCCCACAATGTTTTCAAAAGGCTACTATTCCAGACCCGTAAAAACCAGGGATTGTTTGGGAAAGGGTTAAAAAACACAGCGACAGCTTGTTTAATGTGTAAGAAAAAAAAGCTACTTAACTCTTTAACCCTTTACTACACAATGACGACTTCTGACGACCCTGGGGTAGAAACCTTTTGAAAACATTGTGGGAAAAGGAGAAAATGCTGGTAACCAGCATTTTCTCCTTTTCCCACAACGTTTTCTACTCTTCGTAAATCAAATTTCGATTCTTCAGTCACATTTACTTTGTCGTCTGCAAATGCTTTCAATTCGGACCAGTCTATAAATTTGTCCTTTAGTAAAGAGTTTAAAACTCTTAAATACACAATCCCCTTGTTTTAACGACCCTGGAGAAAAAGACTTTGAAAACCGAGTGAAAAATGGAGAAAATATCCGTAACCAGCATTTTCTCCTGTTACCACAATATTTTTAGTACTTTCAAAGCGAATTTGAACATTTAAGCCAGATTTATTGTCTTCGAATGTTTCCGTAAATGATCGCCGTGATAACTATAGATTATGTAAACATGAGCTGTGTCATGTAAAATGGAGGCTTAATGTATTGCGAAAAAAAAGTATCGACCTCTGTCAGCTTGAGCAGTCCATGCAGGCTCATCGAAGTCGATTTATTTTGCTATTTGTTATTTTTTTTTTTTTGCATGTCAGAGGACCAGTCTACCTCACGATTCAGTCGTAATATATCTTTATGGATCCATGATTATGTGATAATAGGATATCATGCATCACAGAAATGCATTAATTCCCTTTTTGATAAAGCATGACTCACATATCGTCGCTTTACTTCAAAAGTCTCGTAACTACAGATTTCTCTTAATTAAGGGAAGTAATCCAGTCGTAGCTTATGAAATAAAATTCACACAGGGTTACTTCCCTTTCTAGTTGTTTTTTTCCTCTCTCCCTTCCCTTTGTCTGTCTGTCTTTCCCCCCCCCCCCCCTCTCTCTCTCTGTCTATGTGTGTGTGTGTCTCTCTCTCTCTCGCTGTTATCCCCTGCTTAGCGCAACCCATGGAGCTTTTGTAGACAAGTTAGATCAAGATCAGACTGCACAGAAGGTGGAAATACCGTAAACAACTGTACTGGATTTTGATGAAAAGCCTCATGAAAAAAAAAAAGGTTAAAAAGCATGCAAAAAATAAAGAATTGGCCTTTTTTTTGTTGGGTGAAAGATCGAAATTTTTTTTCATCTCGGGTCACATATATCTGGACTTAGAACACAGTATTGCAGTGAAAAGATTTTCAATTTTTGCCAACGGAAGGCATCTCTTGGTATGTGCATGTGTGATGTTTATCGGTTTAACCAGGTAATAAAAAGATTAGCATAAATTACTGAAATTTTGTCAACAATATAAATTAACAAGAAAAAATGTTTTCTGCTCAGAAATATAATCCAAGAGAAGGAGCATAGAATTAAAATGATAACAACAATAATAACAATATAAATAACACTAATAGTGATAATACTAATACTACTACTACTAATAATAATAATAATAACAATAATAATTTTCACTGTTCAGTGAACGAACAATTACAGTCAAAATTCCTTTCAAGTCATCCAGTAAAGCTAAGGTATAGATTTACATTGGTCAATTACTTTCCAAATCAAAGCTTTAGAAACGCTGAAGTGGTATTTGTCAAGGAAGCCATTGTGTGGACTTGATAATTTGAAAGAAAAATAGAAATAGTACTCAGATATTGGCTTGAAAGTCAACCTACGAAGCAAATGGATATCTTTTTAGGTTGAAGGGATAGTAATCATGACAAAGGTCGGGTTATTTGTGTATTGATGGTCTCCCTTTGATCATTAGGAGTCAGGAGTAACTTCCTTTGACAGTAGTATGCATGATGGATAGAGAGAGAAACCATGTGAATATATCGAATGAAATTAAGTTTGTACCTGAAAACTAAAATTTTGAAATATCCTCAGCCGTTAACATTAAATGCCCAGCATTACAATTATTTCAATCTATAAATATTCATGCTCAACCGAATGGAATTGCGTGCAATCCTGGGATGAACAAGCCATGGGACCAACTGGTTTTGGAACGAAAAAGCCCAGGTCCAAACGATCAGTAGACAAATTTTGTATCATTACGCAAATAGAAATCTATGAGCCAGTGAACCTATTTCTAATAAAAAAAAAAAATAGTATTTTCAGGGTTAATGGCCTCACCAAGTGTATTTTAACATGCCATTTCTAATTACATATCTGAGTGCGACCGAAAAACTTATTTGTCTGAGACAAAATGAGTTTAATTGGGTTTGTTTCCTTCGGTTTTGCACAAAATACGATACATGGTCTTCAAAATTCAATTTTGAACTCATAGTGGTATTGTCTTCGACAAATACCACAAAAATCAAACCAAATATTAAATTGTCTGTTTTCACTGGACAGCGGATGCGAGAAAGGTCTACGGGGAATTCCATCTTAAAAGATACCGCTTAAAAGTTTTGTTGAGTAACATTATATACTGCCCACAACCCCCCCCCCCCCAAAAAAAAAAACGTTTCCGCCCTTAGTTCTGAAAATGTTGATCTTCAGGCTGCTCAGCGCCACTCAGCCACTTTTTGTGGACAGTGTAGATCAAGATCAGACTGCACAGAACGTGTAGTCTGATCTTGGATCTACACTGTCTATTTAGGAGATATTAATCCCAAAAATATAAATTTGAAAGTGCAACACAAATATTTTTTTCTTTACTGTCGAATTAAAAAATTCAGTTTGGTTATTTAGCAAGATAAAGGTTTAAAGGTGGCCCTTCAGATATTGGGACGAAAATCTTATAAAAATACAAATAAATCATCCTTATACGCCCAAAGCCTTATGATTTCCATTCATTAAACCCCAGCAGTCGAAAACCATGCGACAACTAGACAAATTAGATATTTACCACAGTCCAGGTCAACACTGAAGGGAAACACGGTCTATTTTTACATCAGCAGCTCGCTCATTTACCTACCGGAAATATACAGACGAAGCTTCAAACATAGCATCCGAAGTTCTAGACAACATGGAAAATAATTACATGTTTGTTATGTTATGGAATTTAATAGTCATTAGTCACGTGAAATTCACTTAACATTCCCACAATGGTTTTCTGATTTTGGCGGGAAATCTAAAAATAGCTTAAGAGGCTACGTAGCCTTTTAAGGGAATACCACAAAAAAAATTTTTTTTGGTAATTTTATGATTATTAATTACTGATGATTTGTATTGTTTTTTCATATAAATTTCAGTGACATATATATTTTCTAATTTGGTGAGATGTGAAAATTCTAAATACCCACCTTTAAGGTATTTGTTTGAAGATCCACGAAGAGCCTGCACAGTATAGGTAAAGGATTACGATCCCTAACTCATCGGTAAATATCGTGTATTATCGATGTTTTCTTAAAGGCCATTCGGAATATCTCGGCAGCTTCCCTGTTTCAATATGAGATTAAGCGGCAGTTTACTTAGACTCACTAACTCATCGGTAAATATCGTTTTCGTAAAGGCTATTCGGCATATTTAGATAGCTTTCGTATTTTGATATGAGAGTAAGGGGCACTACTTAGACGCACCACCTCATCGATGAATATCGTGTATTTTCCTGAAGGCTATTCGGCAAATCTCGGCAGTTTCCGCCCCTTTTATGTGAGAGTTAGGAGCTGTAAATCTCAAACTCTTCACCAGCCGACATTTTTAGTTTTCTGACCCATCGAAATTGTCAGCATTTTCAGACGACACTTTAAATCTAGAGCAAAAGATCGGTTGGTATTTGAAAAGGGAAGAAAACATTGTTGGGAAAGAAGAAAATGCCGTCTAAGCTAGTTAATGATAGATATGAATCATAATGCAATGATTATCATCGATTCATCGGAAAGTAATTGGTGGGGGTTGGAATTTGAAACAGCTACCTACTGTTCTCCAGTCCTGACTTTACCGCTTGCGCTACAGATAGCTCGGCTAGAGCGTAATAATGAACAATAATGTCCGTGGTCGCGAGTGTGGTGTCCGTTGTCGCGAGGTAGAGCGTCGGCCTCACAACCAGAGTTCGATACCTCGGAGCGGGTGTCAACTTTGGGATTTTTCATTGGCCCACACATCCGGCGCGAGTACTGGTGTAGTTCCCAGGAAGAAGAATCGAGAGAGATTAGTATAAGTTGTAAGAACTTGTTTCTCAATCGATGTAAAATAAATATGTTTAAACTAAACTAATAATGAAGATCAACGATAGCGGTAAGTAGGTCACAAAAAATAATCCTTAACTCTTTACCAAACAACAAAATTTTAGACTGGTTCAAATTCAAAGCGTTTGCAGATGACAAAATGAACGTGACTAAAGAATTGAAATTTGTTTTAGGAAGGAAAGAAAACACCGTGGGAAAAGGAGAAATTGCTGGTAACCAGCATTTTCTCCATTTCCCACGATGTTTCTTTTTTTTCTTTTTTTTTTTCGAAAGGCTTCCTTTAAACAGGGTTTTAAAAGTCGGGATTGTGTGGTAAAGGTTAATTCTAAAGATTTACACGATTCAGCTCATTTTATATCTAGGAAAAAAAAATGTAAAACTAAAAAATAACTTGTAACTATTTCACCTCTAGATAAATAATCTATATTTTTTAATGGCTCCGAATACAATTCAGCTGTAAGATAGAGATAAAGTCCAGTTAAGATCTAGAAATAAAAGAGTGGAAAGTGTAGATCAAGATCAGACTGCACGTTCAGTGCAGTCTGATCTTGATCTATACTTCCTCAAAAAGCTTCCTAGTGTCGCCAACTTCCGAGTGAAAGAGTTAATAAGTGTCAAAAATACGAAACTAATGTGTAACTGTCACTATAGACTTATATGGAAATCTGCCGTGGGATTTGAACACGTTTATTTCTTGTTTCCAGCCCCTATTTTTTACAATAATTCAGCTGTAATTTCGCTGGGGACTTTCAGGATTTATCTATTCAAGCGGGAAACCTGCCACATGGATAAAAGCTACCAGTGCCATGGTGTAGCACTAAGGGAGATAATTACAGTGAGCAGACGACTTACTGCGCAGTATAGGGTGTGAACAAGGATTTGGGAAGGTGAAAAAAGAACGTTTTTAAACTCTTTAAACACAATCACGTCATTTGGCACCCCTGTATAAGAGGCCTTTTAAAAACATTGTTGGAAAAGGGGTAAGTGCTGGTAATCAGCTTTTTCTCTTTTTCCCACAATGTTTTCTACCCTCCACAAAACAAATTTCGAATTTTCAGTCGATTTTATTTTGTCGTCTGCAAATGCTTTCAGTTTGGATCAGTCTAAAATATTGTCGTTTGGTAATGGGTTAAACCCTTCACCAGACCACAAAGTTTTGGTCTTGTCCAAATTCAAAGCATTTGCATATTACAATTTGAATGTGGCTAAATTGATGCATTGATTTTTCTTTGATATGGTAGAAAACACTGTGGGAAAAGGAGAAAATGCTGGTGACCAGCATTTTCTCCTTTTCCCATAGTGTTTTCTCTCAAAGGGCCATTAAAAGCCCACTATATACAAGGTGTTTGCACTAGCATTGTAGGCTACGTATATCTTACAACTCTTTATTGAGTTCAGTTGTTCATTTAGTTGCATTTTGTGCAGATTTATTCTTGCATCACAACACGAATATCAGATATCTTCAGACTTTGTGAAACCACCTCAAACAACAACAAAAAGAACAACAAGAACTTCGCAGAGTGGCGCATATTCGCCAGAAGGGGCTTATCAGTGAAATGGATTCAAATCGACAACGCCAAAAGAAATAAAAATTTTAAAAGTCACATGCACAACCACACATCATAGACAATCATTGTGGTAAGTTTCAAATCATTCCGATGGAAACTGTATAGGAGGAGTTACGCGCACAAGAAACAGCATTGTTGTTGGATGAAGGATGTAATTTAACAGTAGTTAAAAAAAAACATGTAAAAAAAACCCTGGGTCCGTATTCACCAACAATTCTCAAGAACATTCTTTGTCTTATTCTTCAGGATTTTCCGACTTAGCCAATCTGAAGTTCTGTTACTTTCATATTGACAATTTTTTGAAGAACAAGGCCAAGAATGTTGTTCAGAATGGTTAGTGAATATGGACCGTGAGCACTCTGACGAAAGGGGGTGGATATATCTGCAAAGAAAATCGACCCATATCAGCCGGCGCAATCCGCGCAAGTGGACATGAGTCGAAACCTTTTCCTATTTATATTTTTCTGCATGGTGAAGGACCAATTTTCCTCCAATTCCAGTCGACTGTTTGACCAAATGGATTTTACTATGACTTGCCTCGTATGATTGATTGATTGTATGGTGTTCAACGCTGTTTTCAAAATGATTTCAGCAGCCAGTGCACTTATATATGCTTTCCCGGAGTTTCTTTTACCAGCACTCCGTTCAATTTTCTTTCCAAGCCACTGGTTGCTTTCCTATATAATTATCATCGAAACAATGGTCAGCGGTGGGAGATGAATGAATCCTGTGGCAATGAGTGACTATCACCAATCCTCGGAAAGAAATTGGCCGAGCCTTGGATCGAACTCAAGACCCCGTGTTCTCATGTCCTGTATGCTATGGACTGAGCTACCAGGGCTCGGCCACTTTCTCGACTTTTACCGACCCTGAGAAAGAAAGCATTTGAAAACATTGTGGGAAAAGGAGAAAATGCTGATAACCAGCATTTTCTCCTTTTCCCTCAATGTTTTCTACTCTTCCAAAACTAACTTTCAATTTTTCAGTAACATCTATTTTGCCGTCTGCAAATGCTTTCAATTTGGACCAGTGTGAGATTTTGTCGTTTGGTAAAGTATTGACTATTTACCACACAACCCCGACTTTTCTCCTTTTCCCATAATGCTTTCTATCCTGCCCAAAACACATTTTATTTTCTTAGTAAAAATCTATTTTGTCACCTGCAACATCTTTCAATTTGGATCACTCTATAAATTTGTCGTTTGGTAAAGTAAAAAGCCCGTTTTGCCTAAGCAAAGCTCGTATTTTTCAAAGCACGCGCAGTCCTCTATCTTTTGGGAACGAATAATGTGCAAGCACTACGACAACAACAACCCAAGCTAGACTGCAATGCCCCTGGGTTTACGAAATGTCTAGAAATTAAGAATTGTGAAAGCATCCATCAGCCTGTCTTAGAGAAATATTTTTTTGTTTTTGCATTTGGATCGAAACGGGGTTACATTTATACGAAAAGTTGCGAGGAATTCTTTGGACGAGTTGTTCTTGTTGTTATTATTATTTTTTTTTTTATATATATTTAGAATTAATGAATAAATTATTAAATAAATAAATCCGCGTTCATGTTCGTCATTAACCCTTTACCCCATAAGACATTTCTATGGTATCTCTAATTGACCCTAAATAACAGTAAGGATGAACCCATTTCTTCTGTGTATATGACACCTTTTGATAGCATAGAAAACATTGTGACAAAAGGTGAAATTGCTCGTCACGAGCAATTTCACCTTTTGCCACAATGTTTTCTTAAGGCTCTTACAAGCAATGCGTAGAAATGAGTATCTATGGAGTAAAGGGTTAAGCCTTTAACCATTTACCCCATAAGGCATTTCTATGGTATCTCTGATTGACCCTAAATAACAGCAAGGAAGAAACCGTTGTTTATGGGAATATGACACCTTTTGATAGCATAGAAAACATTGTGACAAAAGGTGAAATTGCTCGTCACGAGCAATTTCACCTTTTGTCACAATGTTTTCCAAAGGCTCCTACAAGCAATGCGTTGAAATAAGTATCTATGGAGTAAAGGGTTAACTCACAATCCTGACTTTAAGGGACCTTGAAAAAGAAAATATTATGGCAAAAAGAGAAAATACTGGTCACCAATATTGTGTTTTCTCTTTTTTTACTCATATTTCCTACCCTACTAAAAGCAACTTCGAACCAATATGTGCTCAATTTATTTGGAATATACTTTTCAGCAATTTCTCTTTTTCCCACACTGTTTTTTACCCTGTCAGATACAAATCCAATCATTTGTCATCTGCAAAATCTTTGCATTTGAACCAGTCCAAATTTTGTCTTTTCGCTTAAACAGTTATTTCTTTCCCAAATGACAAAAAAATAGAATGGTCCATATTGAAAGCACTTGCAGACGACAAAACAAACATAACTCAAAAATTGAGATTTGTTTCCAGCAAAGTAAAAAAACATTTTGGAAAAAAGAGAAAATGCTGATTACCAGCATTTTCTCCTTTTCCCAAAATGTTTTCTAAAGGCTTCTACAGTTGTATCTCAGTGTCGTAAAAACTCGGGCTTGTCTTGTAAAGGGTAAAGAAATCCTTTATTTTTTTCTTTGCTTTAACAGGTTAAAGTCAAGTTGTTTCGTATTTTACGATAAAAAGAATCAGACAAGTGGAACAGTAAAAGATCAACTGTAAGTACTTTGTTCCGAATAACTGGTCATTACGCTTGCTGAAGGTGCTATTTATCTCGATCAATGCCGATGGTGACGTCAACTGAATGTGCGAGCGCCGTAGATCAAGATCAATTTGCTCAAAACGTGCTGTCTGATCTAGGATCTACATCACCTGCTACCTAATGCTAACTTTGGACTTAATTGTCTTCAATTGCAGATGAAGATCAGTGACCATAAAGACATGATACACAGCCTGATCTTTGGTCTTCCGCACACGGAATTGTTGAGAGATCATTATTATTGAAAGTTTGTATGGGTGTCTTCCCAGTTCGCCCAATTCCATTTCGCCCATTTCTTTTCTTCCCATTTCGCCCTTTGCCGTCTTGTCCCCTACGCATTTTGCCCTTTTTCATTTTGCCCCAAACCTCGCCCAATCATCATTTCGCCCAATTACCGTTTCACCCTTTTGCCAATTCACCCTTTGCCGATTCGCCCAATGCCATCTCGCCCCTTGACCACTTCGCCAGTTGCCATTTTGCCCAGTTATCAGCTCGCCCCATTGATGTACTGGACACACTTCAATGTCATATTTGAGACCGCGGATTTCATAAAAAATCCCCCCACTCGTGATCCAAACTGATCCAAAAAGGAATCACTGTGTAACCAATATGTCCTCCTCACCTGTGATTTGTGCAGGCTATAATAACCCTCAAAATAAGGTCCATAACTTGAGGAATTAACTTATTAAAGGACTTTTCACTAGTTTTGGGCCCAGATATCAGATATCAAATGGCGTTTGGACGAAATGGGAAGGGGCCTTGTGGGAAAAGGGCAAAATGGTCTTTGGGCGAAATTAGAAAGTTGGGCTTCTGTGCGAAATGAAAAGTAGGCGAAAATGAATTTTGGCAAAACGGGAAAAGGGCAGGACAGATATTTGGCGAAATGGGAAAAGGGCGAAGTTGGAAAGGGCGAAAAAAGAATGGGCGAAACGGGAAGAATTCTGGCAAAATGGGAATGGCGAAATGGGATTGGGCGAACTGGGAATAAACCGTTTGTATGTATACAATAACGATATTTGGATCTTTCTTCATTACTAGAGATGTTTATTTCAGCAATACCGAGAAACCTAGGGGTTACAGAGTTGCCGCCAGTATCTAAAGTTCGTTTTAGTCATCTGTCTGCTGTTTGAAACGTTTTTGGTACGATTTCCAACGTAGCTATGTTAACTGTGAAATAGGTAAGTGTGATTAAGTGTGCACCGATGGAACCTTTCGCTATAATGGCCGGGCAATACATAAGCTGTCGGATAGTGCGATCGGCTCTCAAATATTTGTCCCATAGTCTCCACAAACATACAAAGAGATTAGCTTTTTGTTCCTGGCTTCTGTTGCTTTTCTTCATTAACCCTTTACCCCATAAAGCATTTCTATGGTGTCTCTAATTGATCCTAAAAAACAGCAAGGTTGAAGCCGTTTCTTATGTGAATATGACACCGTTTGATAGCATAGAAAACATTGCGGCAAAAGGCGAAATTGCTCGTCACGAGCAATTTCACCTTTTGCCACAATGTTTTCCAAGGTCTCAAACAAGCAATGCGTAGAAATGAGTATCTATGGAGTAAAGGGTTAAAAATCCATAATCTTCGTAGAATCTAATTTGGCCAAGTTCTTTTCCTCTATACCTTGATCATTTTCGGTCCTTGCAGGTAAAATTCTGACCTGAAGTACAACTAACACGGCCTCGTGAGTGATGGGGTCGAACCCGAACTGACCGTGTTCAATCTAGAACGCGACATTGCATGCGCCATAGATATCCCCCTTAAGTCCAAGTCGGCGCATTTCCTATTCTTTTACTAGATAGATAGATAGATAGATAGATAGATAGATATTTTATTTAGACTTGTACATGTACTAGACAACAAAATTTAAGCTTGGATTGAAATCATTTGCAGTCGACAATTTCAGTATGGCTCAAACAGTGCAATCATCTTTTGATGGAATAGAAATTACTTTTGGAAAAAGAAAAAAATGCTGGTTACCAGCATTTTCTAATTTTCCCTAAATGTTTTCAAAAGGCGTCTTTTCCAAGGTGGTTAAAAGGCGTCATTGTTTTGTAAAGGGTGAACTAACCCTAGGACCGTCGCGCACACTCCGGCATCGTAATTTTAAATGCTATTCTATGAAGGGTCCTTTTCGCCAGTTTCTAATATCGAGCTTACGAGTGAGAATTTTTTCGATAACCCGACGGATGTTATTGATGTGCTAAAAGTGGTTGCCTGCTCTTGATGTTCGTATCGGACGGATTCGGGAAAAAAACGGGTACCCGAGGTTACGATTCTTTGAGCTTCCTCTAATGATTCAGCATCGTAGTGAAGGGATTTGCTGAGTATTTTGGCAGCTTCAATGGGACGAGAAAAAAAGGAAAAGCTGTAGAAAATATTAGATCTATTTGGGAAAGCAAAATCGAGCAATGCCTCCCCCCTCCCCTCCCCCAGTTCAAGCGATGATAATAAAACCTCGCAAAAAGAGGAGTTTCAACCAAAATGGCTCCCGGACAATCGGTTCAAACTTGGTTAGTTTCTGGCGAGAAAATTAATCTCTTGTTTGAGTGATCGACGGGAAAGTTAAATCCCTCTGTGACGGGATATCAGAATTTTTGAAACTTAACGAATGACAAACATACCGTGTTTCGTCATTTTTCTGTCTTTAGTATTAGATTAATAGTGGAAACAAGGTTGCTTCAATAACAACGATAAGTTCCGCAGTGTTGCAGTTTTATTGGGATAGAATGGAATGAATAGCGTTTTAAGGCCCGTCGACAGCTTAGGTCATATTGGGCGCACTTACTTGGTAGACAATAATGCGGGGTGAAAATAATATACATGCGCAACAACATAAGACAAACATGATAAATGAGGAATGGACGAAACACAAAATGATGCCCCTTTTGTCGCCTTTTACGACATGCATGCTGTCACTTTTGTTCCGCCAGGTGAAATGGCAGATGTGACGATCGCGGGACTGCAGTGGTTTATTCTTATACCCCCGATTAAACCACACGGGGTCCCACAGGCCAATTGGTTCCCATTCCAAACCCTATTTACATCAAGAAAACAATATAGGATTTGGAATTTATTAGGATAGTATTCATCTAGACACATAAATGAGAGTGTATACTTATGAAATAAAAAGGAGGCACTAGCTAAATAAAAAGCTAAACATTTTGCTAATAAAGTATTCTGCTTTTACACGTGGCCCATAGTTTTCAAAAACGCCCCCTATCTCAATGTTTTCGGGCCCGATGGGCGTCCCTATGTACGAGCAAGGCTAAATAAAATACTGCAGACACTAAGAACGTATTCTGATGATCTACCTATATATAGTTCTGATTTTATTGAAAATTTTTATTCAACCGATTGTCACCTAGTGGGACATTTCCAAACCGGACTACTTTTCTACGCGGCAACCGTTATTTTGAATTTAAAACTAAAATAAAAGTTTATTCAATTAAACGCTACATGGTGCGATCATTCAGCCATGATAAGCATTAATGAGAAATTTGATTTCTCCTCAAACGTACTGGTATAAGCCATTTTATCCATTCCCACTTTATAGCGCATATTACTACAATCCCCCTCAATTATGGGGAGAGCGATGTGTAATATCAGACAGGTCGAATCTTCGAAGAATATGACATGCGCAGACAACGCACTGCAACAAACAATGACATAGAGTGCTTGGTAATGTTTGAAGATCGTATGATGCATCAATCACATGGTAAACAGACAGGTTTTGACCTCAGTAAACTAAGACGCTACA
Source organism: Tridacna crocea (assembly GCA_943736015.1). NCBI lineage: Eukaryota > Metazoa > Mollusca > Bivalvia > Cardiida > Cardiidae > Tridacna > Tridacna crocea. Next base: position 45,970,058 of record OX031064.1, read on the forward strand.
AAATGCCACCAAACACGGTAAACAAAAATAAAATAACCATATGAAATCGTCACCAAACACTGCTTGGTGGTGTTTGCTTGTGTTTGTTGACTGGTAAATACTTTTCTTTGCAAATATCAGCAAACTTAGCGTTTGATGGTGTTTGAAAAGAAATGTTTGCTAACGTGGACGGGTCTAACCCTTAAAGTAACCTGATGGCAAAATTTTAGCCTTGTCCAAATTGAAAACAGTTGGAAACGACAATTTCAGCGTGTAGAAGTTTCTTAATGATAGAAAACCTTGTGGTTAAAGGAGAAAATGCTGGTTTCCAGCATTTTCTTCTTTTCCCACAATGTTTTCAAAGACTTATTTTCCAGGAGCGTTAAAAGCCGGAATCGTGTAGTATAGTGTTAATACATAACATTTAAGATTAGAAATAGACAGGTGCAGTTTTGGGAGTTTAAATTGTAGGATGGCCGTTTTGTAATGCATCAGATCAGATGTGACGTCATCATACCGATTTGAAAGCAAATTTTATAGTCGACTCGCGTTATCAAGGTGTACAATCTCTCATACTGCAAGACGGATGCTGCCGAATTTTGCCGAATTCCTTTGAATTTAATAAAAAAAATATCTATTTTACATCGATTGAGAAACAAGTTCTTACAACTTAAACCAATCTCTCTCGATTCTGCTTTCTGGGAACTACACCAGTACTCGCACCGAATGTGTGGGCCAATGAAAAATCCCAAAGTTGACACCCGCTCCCAGGTATCGAGCTCAGGACCTTATGGTTATGAGGCCGAGGCTCTACCTCATAGCCACGGACACCACCAGGGTGGTGTGTTTTTTATATATTTTATTTTGTCTTTTTTGTCTTTATCTCATGGAGGTGACCAATTAAGCGGACATTGCGCAGTATGATTTTTATCTATATATCGTTAGCAGAAGTCTCTGTTTATGCACGTGATGCCGGAACCGTTAATAAAACGCCAATGGATCTAAGCCGACGGTGCGTATTCTTTGAAAAAGACATCTTTTTATCGGACAGTGTAGATTCAAGATCAGACTGCACGTCCTGTACAGTCTGATCTTGATCTACACTATCCGCAAAAGGCCAGTGAGTCGCGCTTAGCAGCCAAAGGGTTAATAAAACGCCCCCGGATGCAAGCCGACGGTACGTTAAACTTGAACGGACGTGAGAATACGTTAAACTATCATTACGCCATTAGCTTTTTGAAAGTGGTACAGGCTTTAATAGCAATGATATGGTTGATAGTATTGTTCATGTAGAATCGAACTGAACGTATGTTAACACATTACCACACAATCCCTACTTTTGACGCCCTTGAGAAAGAAGCCTTTAGAAAACATTGTGGGAAAAGGAGAAAATGCTGGTAACCAGCATTTTCTCCTTTTCTCACAATGTTTTCTACCCCTCACAAAACAAATTTCAAATTTTCAGTCACTTTTATTTTGTCGTCTGCAAATGCTTTCGATTTGGACAAACCTAAAATGTTGTCGTTTGGTAATGAGTTAAACGTTTTAGTGTCATGTGTAAAAACACGGGCTTTTGCGGACGATATAGATCAAGATCAGACTGCACAGAACGTGCAGTCTGATCTCTGATTTATACCGTCTGCTTATTTTGTATGGATAACTTCTTGAATATTTCAGAGGACACTAACCCTAGTAGTCGAGAGAGATCGATGTTATAATCTTACGAACATGGAAGTTCCCAACAAATGTATGGCTGTAGTACAAATCGCATCTCGCTGGATTTGAACCCATGATGGACAAAATAAATATCCTCTTTTTTCGAGGTTTAAAAGACCAATACCATAACCCCTGAGCCAAAGACCAACCTGCATAGCTCAGTTAGTGGAGCGTAAGAAACGGCGTTAAACATTATACGACCAGAATCAATTAAATCAACAGCCGTATGTTGTTTTATTGGGAAAGTGTGTGACTCTTTTGTGACTCGTGTCCTGAATGCCTTCGGTTCGAATCTCTAGAAACTTTTTTTTTTTTTTGTAATGGCTTGACCTTTTGCAAGACACTTAAGAGCCACAGTCAGGCACTTATGAGTCCCAGCACACACGTGAATATATGACTTATTGGCATGTTATACCTGAAATAATCAATTGCGCCATACTCTAGCAAAAGGGGTCTTACTGCAGCTCCGTGATACATAATGCCAGGCAAGTCATCACATAATTATGGAGTTAAGCGCCATTCCGTCAGTCTTTCCGCTGTAAACACATAAAGTCAAAGCTAAAAAAGAGTAATGATGTCGCACCACTGGTTTTTGGCCATGTTGAAATAGGTGTCACACCACTGGTTTTGGGTCATATTGAAAATAAGTGAAAATGGCCATCTTTGAAGCTTCAGAGATCGCTTAATGGCAAAATATTTTGCTTGTTCGTCTCTTACTGTCTAAAGTACGTCCATATTCTTTTAAAGAAATGCATCATAAATAACATGCCGACCGTTTCGCTAAATCCCCCCCCTCCCATGATCCCAAGTTTTTGTTTCTTTAGTGACACAAAATAGTCCACTCAATATACAATATAAATACATCTAAGTGGTCCCCCACTGCCTAAATTTGAAGCAAATCTAAATTATATACCACCAAGCCCACTTAGCTCCATACGACAGTGCAACAAAGGTGCTACTGCAAATTTTCACATGAGACTACTTTTGACAACCACGAACCGGAAGCATTATCTCCCGCTAAATGGCATTATTCAAATACCTACCTAATTTGGGTATGCTGTGTACAGAAGTGGACTAATTTTTTTCAAAGCAACAACCGTTACTTTGAATTTCAACACGACGTAAACTTACCCAGTAAAATACTACTTGGTGCGATTTATTCAGCTATAATCAGCTACCATGTAACCTATGCACCGACCATTTGTTAAAACAGCTTCTACATTATCGGGTAATAGACTAATACCTTCGGTATAAGCCCTATTTTTCCCAGGTATTAAGGGGATGGGTGATGCGTCATAGTAGACAGGTGGAATCTTCGAAGAATGTGACATGCGCAGACAATGAACCGGAAGCAGTTTCGCATTGGTGCGACACCTGCACTAGCACAACAAACAACCATCTTTCTTAACTACTGACTGCTTCCTGATGTACACAGACGCACCTTCATATTCACGTTCGCTGACAAGAGATTTAGATATGCGCAAATGAAGTAACCGGACAGAAAAAAAATAGTGGGCGCTATATAAATTATAGCTTTTCAATTCCGCTGACATATAGAGCACGATCGAGCAATATTTATAACTTAATTTACCAGAGTTCAACCATTTTTATCTGACCCCAAATAAATTCCATCCGATGCTGTATTAAATTATGTACAATTGCTGAACGACATGGAATTGATTCCATATTTTTAATCACAGAAAAAGGTAAAACTCATGTCGATTAAGTGACAGAGGATTGAGTTACTAGTGCTTTTTTAATCATAATGAAGTATGCTATATGTAAAGGGGGCTTAATAAATCTGAGAAAAGTTTCGTTCCAGGTCAGCCTGCGCAATTCGCGCAGGCTGACCTGGAACGAAACTTTCCGTTATCGGTCAATTTTTGTATGTCCAGGGACCAGTCTACCTCATGATTAAACTGATTGTTTAAAAAAGTGAACATTACGGATCAATAATTATCTCATGGCTTGCTTGGCACCACGGGGATGCATTAAGCCCCCTTTTCACTGTGCATGGCGCTTATGTTTTGAACACTCTATTTCAGAGACAGGACAGTTCAGGCAGACTGGAGTATCAAGGCTGGAAAGTATTTAGATCTACCAAGTAAGACCACGCACGAAGCTAATTGACCAATCAGCGATCAGTATTTCATTAAGTATATATCAAAGATACAACTCCGTCAGTTGTACATGTATATCTAAATATACAATGCTAGTATATCTTGCAAGTGAAATCCAACAAGGACATATTTTCAGCATCCCGTCAAAACGGTAAACCAATTTAGAAAATATGATCCAGGGAATTGTATTGGTTGGTTGTATTGGTCTTTTAACGCCATTTTAACAGCAAAGGTCATCATGGCGGTCGGTGACGGCCATGTGTTTCCTGGCTTTCCCATACCGGTACTTACACTACTTTCTTTCCAAAGCCACCGACTACTTTTCTCACATGCTTCAGCAGAGGTGAGAGGCAAAAATACGCCGGAAAGAAAGTTCGCCTCGACCGGGTATCGAACTCACAACCACCAGGTCATGAGTCCGACTCGCTCACCACTGAGCCACCCGGGCGGGCTATGATCCAGAGGAACGGATACAGCATTTCGATGGGTGAGTGCAGTACTATTCAAAGCGCGTACACAATATACAAGCACTTACAATAGTATTGTTCTTACATGTAACCTCTTTACTGGCGTGTGTTTTGTGACGGCAGAAAAAATAAAGACTTCAGTAATGAAAAACTAATGTTCTCATAAGATGATATCACGGCGGTCAGCGAACCTTTGCGTATGTTTCCCGTCTTTCTCATACCAAACCAATATAACTCAGCGACTTTTCTCTTCTACGAAAACATTAAAATCGTAAAAATTTATCGTAACCAAGAAATAAAAAACTCCACTGCGTGCTTGCGTTTTGTTTGTACAGGACTATAACGCTGTTTTAACTCTTTATAAAATACAAAATTTTAAGACTGGTCAAAACTGAAAGCATTTGCAGTCAACAAAGTAAATGCAACTCAAGAATTGAAATTTGATTTGGCAAGAGTGGAAAAAATTGTGAGAAAAGGAGAAAATGCTGGTTACCAGCATTTTCTCCTTTTCCCACAATGTTTACTACATGCTTCTTTCTCAATGTCGTCAAAAGTAGGGATTGTGTGGTAATGGGTAAATAGTTATAAGGCCATATCAGGGCGGTCAGGTGACCTATGTATATGCTCTCCGGCTTTCTCAAACCATTACTAGCAAAACTTTCTTTCCTCTTTACTTTTCTCAAATACATCAGAGGTGATGGGCGAAAAACCGAGGGAAAGATAGCTTGACACAACAGGACATCAAAACTACAACTACCAGCTCATTAACTCATTACCTACCAAACGACAATATTTTAGGTTTGTCCAAATCGAAAGCATTTGCAAACGACAAAATAAAAGTGACTGAAAATTTTAAATTTGTTTTGTGAAGGGTAGAAAACATTGTGGGAAATGGAGAAAATGCTGGTTACCAGCATTTTCTCCTTTTCTCACAATGTTTTCTAAAGGCTTCTTTCTCAGGGTCGTCAAAAGTGGGGATTGTGTAGTAAATAGATACGCTAGCCACTGACCTACAAGGCCAAGCAGAAATTCCCGGACAGAATTTAATTCATAAAAGAGCAAACATTACATCCCTAAAAAACATGCTATGATTTTAATACTAAAATAGACGTTTCAGTCGAAACATAATGTTTTCAAATCATTGCAGACAAATACTAGTTCGATCTTGATCACTCCACGATGAGGTTAACTTTGACTAAATATCCTAATGAATAAATACAAATTTTGATAAAAATCATACCTTTATTTGCCTCTTTTGAATCAGGTGCAGAAGTCAGTATACCTTTCATTTGCCTTTTTTGAATCAGGTGCAGAAGTCAGTATACCTTTCAATTGCCTCTTTTGAATCAGGTGCAGAAGTCAGTATACCTTTCAATTGCCTCTTTTGAATCAGGTGCAGAAGTTATACCTTTTATTTGCTTCTTTTGAATCTGGTGCAATAACTCTCAATTTAACGATCACAGTGACTTCCTTCTCTAACAAGCGTTTTATCTCATACGCTCATGTACATTTGACATGAAATGCACGAAATAATAGTCACGTGGTCTGAGTCAGATTGAAAATCTCGTGCCGCGCTCGTGTATATTTCCCATATTATCTCCCGCTAGATGGCATTCCTACATACGCGTCTATCTAATTTGGGCATCCTGGGTACAGAATCGGGCTAGTTTTCTACGCGTCAACCGTTCATTATCTCCCGCTAGATGGCATTCTAAAAATACTCATGTATCTAATTCAGGCATTCTGGCTACTTTTCTACGCGACAACCGTTGCTTTTCTGTAATTTCCTGTTTTTGATAAGTTCATTGTAGTACAAAATTTAATGTAGTCGTAAAGTGCCGTCTCGGATCAGCCTGCGCGGAATGCGCAGGCTGATCCGAGACGACACTGTACGCATTTGTCCGACTGTCCCCCTTCAGGTCATATACTAGTAGTTTCGAAATGATGAAGATCAAAGTCGTTGAATGAGTCGGAGTGGGTGACTACACTTGTATATTATTTTGTATATTATTTCCTAGTGGAGATGAGCAGTAAAAATGCTTCAAGTAGAGGATGCTTGGGTGGAAAAATATAGCAGAGCGAGGTTTCGATCCTCGGACCTCTGGGTTATGGGCCCAGCACGCTTCCACTGCGCCACTCTGCTCTGTACGACCATCTTCAGGTAGGTACAAATCGATCTATAGGTATAGATTGATCTGATGCAATTTCATACATGTATTTTGACGTAAATGATTGACAGGTAAGGGAGCTAACCGAAGTCAAATCTTTATGTTTTGAACGTCGTCTAAACTCGTAACCAAACGTCAAAATCTAAGGGCTGTCCAAATCGAAAGCATCTGCAGACGACAAAACAAAAGTGACTGAAAATTTGAAATTTGTTTTGACAAGGGTAGAAAATCATTGTGGGAACAGGAGAAAATGCTGGTTACCAGCATTTTCCCCATTTCCCACAATGTTTTATAAAGGCTTCTTTCTCAGGGTCGTCTAAAGTAGAGATTGCGTTGTAATGGGTTAGCAGGGCTATAGGCAGGTCCTCAGTGGTTCTGGTCTAAAAAAAATAGCAAATGACTGTATAAAGACCACAATTTATTAATAATTCGTTTCAGACTTTCGCTAATGCTACTTCCAGGGCCGAGGGGACATCTTGAACGGGGGAAACGGGGGTCTTAAGTAGCTCAGTCCCCCAATCCAAAATAGTTTATAAAATGTCTTTTAAAGTTAGCCATTGTTCTTTTTGTGTCAAGGCTTATAAAGACATGTTTGAGATTTGTTTAGTTTTGAATTGACGAAGAACATTGAGATGGTCTCAAAATTGGGCGAGTGTACTTATAGGCTATTTTCTGGTGGAGATGAACATTAAAACAGAATGTGCTGGGGTGAAAAAAAAAGACTAGCAGAGCGAGGTTTCGATCCTCGGACCTCTGGGTTATGGGCCCAGCACGCTTCCACTGCGCCACTCTGCTCTATATACTTATCTTAATGCAAGTAAAATTCGATCGACAAGTATGATATAAAATTTGATCTACAGGTATGAATTAGTCTGATGCAATACTATACAGGTACATATATGTTGACGTGAGTGATTGACAGGTAAGGGGGACAACCGTAGCTTTAATATTTTGCTTTGAACGGCGTTTTATTTCTTTTAACCTGTTCCCAAACTATATCTGGTTTTTACAAACGTCAGATAGAAGAAGCCTTTTGAAAACATTGTGGGAAAAGGAGAAAATGCTGGTAACCAGCATTTTCTCCTTTTCCCACAATGTTTTCTACCCCGTGGAAACGAATTTCAATTTTTGCGGTACGTTTACTTTGTCGTCTGCGAGTGCTTTCAATTCGGACCAATCTAAGATTTTGTCGTTTGGTAAAGAGTTAACTATTTACCACACAGTCCTGACCTTTAACGACCCTGAGAAAGAAGCCTTTCAGAAAACATCGTGGGAAAGGAGAAAATGCTGGTAACCAGCATTTTCTCCTTTTCCCACAATGTTTTCTACCCTGTTGGAAACAAAAAAGCCTTCTGAAAAAAAGAAAATGTTGCAAAAGGAGAAAATGTTGGCAAATGTCATTTTCTTCTTTCTCACAATGTTTTCTACCTGTTCAATAATTGTTAAGGCAATTTGCTTCACATTTAATTTTGTCGTCTGCAAATGCTTTCAATTTGACAAGTCTAAATATTTTTCATTTGATCAAGTAAACTAATATTCCACCTTTCAGCGTGAAATTCGGTATTCTAATGAGGCTAACGTGTATATGCCTTCTGCGGAAGCAGTTTAAACCCTGAACACACAATATCGAGTTTTAACAATATTAATGTAGAACTTCGGCTTTTAGAAAACATTGTGGGAAAAGGAGAAAATGCTGGTAACCAGCATTTTCTCCTTTTTCCCGCAATATTTTCTCCCATTTCATCGATAATCTCCTCATTTTGAGTCACATTTCATTCGTAATCTCTAAATACTTTTAATTTGGGATAGAGTATATAACTAAAATTAACTTTTTTAATACCATGTTGATAACCCAAACATTGCCGTTACAAAGTTATGTTTTGTGAAATAATATCACTTTATCGGACAGTGTAGATCAAAGATCAGACTGCACGTTCTGTGCAGTCTGATCTTTGATCTACACTGTCCGCAAAAGGTCAGCTAGTCGGGCTTCGAAGCCAACGGATTAAGTTTTCTGATTGGGTAAAGAGTTAAATTTACAGTTTTACAAAATGTGCATTAGTTTATAATGTTTTCCCCGATCTTACGATCTCAACGTAATTCAAATATCAGCCGATAACGAGCTCCTTTCAAAAGCATTACAAACAAATTCCGGAAACATTTTGCAAAAAATTATATTTTCAGCGTGCTCTGGCAAAAAGGGGGGTCTCAACCCTTTCCCAAAAAGCTCTGGTCTTTACGTGTCTGCAGTAAAAGTCTTTGAAAACAGTAATAATAATAATAATAATAATAATAATAATAATATCTTTATTTAACGAAGGTAGCTTATTAAGCCATCATTACACATTAGAAAAACAGCATAATGAATTACACTTATTTGCAATAAGGCCTCCGATAAAATGCCCTTGCACGCATCATTTTTGTCCACACATACTCCACGCAACAACAAGCAATTTCTCCTTTTCAAACAGTATTTTTCTACCCTTTCTGAGAACTTTCTGCGATTTTCTCCAAATTTAAAATTGCCGTCTGCAAACTCTTTCGGTTTGGAAGGGTCCAAAATTTGTCGTTTGGGAAAGGGTTAATGCATCTCCGAGATAAATGATACCAAGCAAGCGATCACTTACTTATGGGTCTTTATTAGCCACTTTCTTTTACAATTGACCCAATCATGAGGTAGAATGATCCTTGGACCTACAGAAAATCGATCTATAACGAAAAGTTTCGGCCCAGGTCAGCCTGCGCAGTCCGCTCAGGCTGACCTTGGTCGATACTTTTCGCAGATGCATAAAGCCTCTTTTTCACAGAGCGCGGCTCATTTTGTTTGGTGATCGCTGCTCTTTCATTTTGTTCATTTCTTCCTTACAGAAGCAATTTGGATGTTATTTTGAAATTAACACAGTTTAACCCTCGAACGAAACAGTTATCAATGAAGAATTTTATTTTTCATTATGATTAGAGAACTTTTATAACCATGAATACAATTTTTTATATGTCATGCTTTCCTCAAGAGAGAATATTTTCAACCTTTGGTAACTGCCACGTGTTAAAGGTGGGTATTTAGGTTTTTTTACATTACACCAAATTGAAAAAAATATATAAATCACTGAAATTTATATTTAAAAAAAAACAATACAAATCACCATCAATTAAAAATCTTAAAATTACAAAAAAAAAAATTTTTTTTTATGGTATTCCCTTAAAAGGCTACGTAGCCTCTCAAGCTAATTTTAGATTTCCCGCCAAAAATCAAAAAAAGCATTGTGGGAATATTATGTGACTGGCACGTGACTAATGACGCTGAAATTCCATAAAATAACAAACATGTGATTATTTTCTTATGTTTGAAGTTTCATTTGTGTATTTCCGGTATGTAACGGAGCAAGTTTCTCATCTAAAAATAGACCGTGTTTCCCGTGTGTGTCGACCTGGGCCATGGTAAATCTCTAATTTCTCTTGTTGCCCGATGGTTTTGGACTAATGGGGTTGTATGAATGAAAATTATACGGCTTTGGGAGTATAAAGATTATTTTTTTTTTATATTTTTGTAAAATTTTTGTACCGAAATCTGAAGGGCCACCTTGAATGTATTATCATGGTATGTATTATGTATTAATGACCTGAAGCTGTATTAGCTTACGTCAATAAAGAATGTCTATATCTAACGAAATAATCCAGTTGTTTTTCGCCATTCCAATGGGAGGGGGAAAGGGGTATATAAAGGATTATGAAAACATTGTGGGAAAAGGAGAAAATCTCGGCAACTATTAGTTTGATCCTTTTCCCATGAGGATTTCTACTCAATACTAAAGACAAAAAAAAAAGAGATGCAACGGTTATATCGCCACATTGGAATCGTTTGCAAATGCTTTCACTTGGGACCCGAGTGCATTTTGTCTTGTGGCGAAAAATGAGTGTGCACAATCGAGTTACGTTTAGATACATTAACCCGTTACCACACAATCCCTACTTTTGATGCCCCTGAGAAAGAAGTCTTTAGAAAACATTGTGGGAAAAGGAGAAAATGCTGGTAACCAGCATTTTCTCCGTTTCCCACAATGTTTTCTACCCTTCACAAAACAAATTTCAAATTTTCAGTCACTTTTATTTTGTCGTCTGCAAATGCTTTCGATTTGGACAACACTAAAATTATGTAGTTTGGTTATGATTTAAGACATGTAAAACATTGTGACAGATGGAGTTGTTGTCTGAAAAGGTCCTATGAAGATAAAAGAATCAAAGCAGGTGTTTAAGTGCATCTAAAATAGTTATACCATTTAAAGGATGGTATTAAGATTTTTCAATCTCACCAAATTAAAAATATATATATATCACTGAAATTTATATGAAAAAATAAAAAAGTGCAAATCATCTATACTTAAGAATCATAAAATAACACATTTTTTATGGTGTTCTCCTTTTCCCACAATGTTTTCTAAAGGCTTCTTTCTCAGGGTCGTCAAAAGTAGGGGTTGTGTGGTAATGGGTAAAATGGTATGATTTAACTTGAGAGGCTTTTTAACACCCACTCTGTTTACTTTTGGTGGTTATTGTTAGTTTAATTTGCAATACCTGTACATTTTTCATGGAGAAACGGATAATTTTATATTGGTATTTTAACCTTTTACCAAACAATTACGGCCTCCAGGAAGAAGGCTTAAATTGTATGACAAGAGGAACATTTTTCCTTTTCCCACAAAGTTTTGTACATTATGAGACTTAATTTCTACCAATGTAACCACGTTTTATTTGTGCTCTGCAAACCCTTTCAAGGTCTACGACAATTATCTCCCGATAGATGGCATTCTATAAATACTCATCTATCTGATATGGGCATCCTGGGTACAGAACCGAACCTCTTTCCTACGCTACAACCGTTACTTTGAATTTAAAACAAAAAAAAAAAAGGTTTACCCAATAAAACGCTACCTCGTGCTCTTCACTCAACTATGTTCACCAGTTTAGAGAAATCTGTTGCTAAAGCAGGTCTCATTTCTCCTCAAACGTATTGAAACGTAAAAGCTATTTTCAACATTGCTACTTTATAGAGCGTAATATTACAGTCAGCCCGCTTTCGGGCTAGTAGTGATGTGTCATATAAGACAGTCGAATCTTCGAAGAATATGACACGATATTTACCGATGAGTTAGTGAGTGTCTCACATAAACAGATGGAAGCTGCCGAAATTGGCCGATTAGCCGTAACGTAAACGTCGATGTCACACGATATTTACCGATGAGTTAGTGAGTGTCTCACATAAACAGATGGAAGCTGCCGAGATTGGCCGAATAACCTTTACGTAAGCATCGATGTTACACGATATTTACCGATGAGTCAGGAGTCGAAGATCTTCAATGAGGGCTGGTCTAAGAATTTGTCGTCTGGTAAAGAATTTAATCCTTTCCCAAACAATCCCTGGTTTTATGGGTCAATAATAGAAGCCTTTTGAAAACATTGTAGGAAAAGGAGAAAATGCTGGTAACCAGCATTTTCTCCCTTTCCCACAATGTTTTCTACCCTATCATATAGAAAAATAATATTTTTGGCAACTATTTATTTGTCATCTACAAAAAGCTTTCAATTTGGTCTGACCCACAATTTGCCGTTTGGGAAAGGGTTAATGTATGTAGCGATTTACGAAATGATATTCTAGAAGGATGTGACCCATCACGCAAAAACGGACCATCTGGGAATTCTGTCCATCAATTTAGATGAAAACAGGTCAACGATAGTGTCGATCAGTTTAAGTCGATAATTCAAAAATGATTGTATATCAAGGTACAATGACCACTTTTCATACAGAAAATGTCATTATTAAAGCCAAAAGTGTTAATCCTGGTCAGCCTGCGCAATTCGAGCAGTTTGACCAGAATCGACACTTTTCGCAGTTCCCAGAAGGTCCCTTTCAGCGTGATGGGTCACATACATATGAGCGGGGCACTCGCAAAGACGAGGGCGGTGTTTTCAAGTATCTGGGGATCGTTTAAACTGAGATTGTTTGATGAAGGATTGAATCAGCAACTTCCATTTTCTGAAAGGTTCCATGCTGGTCAAACACAAGCTCCCTCCCCCCCCCCCCCAATTTTTGGATGGAGGGATTGTAGTAAAACGCGCTATAAAGTAACAACGGAGAAAAATCGCCTTTATCGATACGTGTGAGGAGAAATCAGGCCTGTTTTAGCTCCAGATTTCTCTAAAATGCTGATCATAGCTGGATGAATCGCACCCGGTACTGTTTAATTGAGTAATCGTTTATTTTAGTTTGAATTTCAAAGTAACGGTTGCCGCGTAGAAAAGTAATCCGATTCTGTACCCAAATTGCCCATATTAGATAGATGTGTATGTGTAGAATGCCATCTAGTGCGAGATAATTTCTTTTTTCATTATTTGGCCACTTTCAATGTCAGATTTTCAAACAAAAGAAAAACGGAAACAAGAACAAAAGCAACAACAACAGACGGCAACAACAACATAAACCATGTAACATTGGAATAACGTACAAAGTCAGTAAGCAAAGAGGATTTTTTCATATCAAAGTAATAAGAAATAGAATGACAAAAAGACATATTTCTCACCCAGTCAAAAGTATTCCTAATTTCATCTTGCTACTCAAGGAAGGAACGGGTTAAAGGAAACATTATTAAAGATACTAAAACATTGTAATGGGTGTCTTGATTTTTCGATTACTGTTCAAACACGTCTTAAAAACCAGACATTATGTTTTCGGTCGCTTATAAAATTAAAAAAATGTGTGTCATCTGTCCTTACATCTACAGAATGAAATTCGACATCGATAGATGCAAGTTAAATACTGCTTTTACCAGAGTGTCTTATAAATAAATCATTTATCAAAAGACAAAATTTTTAAAATCATTCAAACTGATAGCCCTTGCAGATGACAACAGAACTCTCAGCAATCAGCATTTTCTCCTTGTCTCATAATCTTTTCTACCCTTTAAATGAAATTTTCTATCAACTTACCTCAGTTTAAATTTGTCGTCTGCAAATGCTTTCAATTTGGAAAAATCTAAAATTAGTGTCTGATAGTGTAAAATATAATGTAAGATTTTGGAAAGACAGAAAACATTTTGGAAAAAAAGGAGAAAATACTGGTTACGAGCATTATCTCCCTTTTCCGTGATGTTTCCAAACGCTTCCATTTCAGGGTCGTTAAAATGTAGAGGATAAACACCTTGAAAGTATCAAAGATCATTCAAGTTGTACGTTCTGTTTAGTCTGATCTTTTATCTACAAAGTCATCAAAAAGCAGTCTGATCTTCGTGTTAAATATCTGTTTGGTCGACTAAATCTTTTAGATGAAGATAAAATTAACAGAAATCTCGTCGGTGATTAACCCTTTCCCAAACGACAAGTTTAAGATTCTTTCACACTCGAGAAGTGTGCAGGTGACTATTTCGACAACTGTACACATGAGTTATAGCCCTGTAATCGGGAAGAAAACATTGTGGGAAAAGGAGAAAATATTGATTACCATCATTTTCTCCTTTTCCCGCTATGTTTTCAAAAGTCATAATTTCCAGGGTCGTAAAAACCATGAGTTATAGCCCTCTGATAGGGTAGAAAACATTGTGGATAAAGGAGAAAATGCTGGTTACCAGCATTTTCTCCTTTTCCCACAATGTTTTCAAAAGTCATCATTTCCAAGGTCGTAAAAAACCAGGGATTGTTTGGTAAAAGGTTAAGTAAAAAGACCCATTTCGCAAAGTGTTAAGGCTTGTTCAGTCAGAATATAATGCTCGTATCACAAAATATCTGCCATCATGACTTCAGGAGCAAGCTGCACTTTCCGTGAGGTCTGATCTTGATCTACAGTCTAGAAAGCCATTTTCGCCATGGTTACCAACAATGGAAAATCAACGAATTTACGGTCCAACGAAAATGCCGAATTTGAAAAATCCACGAAATTTCATACCAACGAAATTACATGAATCCACAGTATTCTCCTTTCCAATGGTTTTTAATTCTTTACCAAACGACGAAATTTAAGAATGGTCCAAATTGACGGCACTTGCAGACTACAGCATAAACGTAGCTCAAAATTTGATTCCAGTAGGTCAGAAAACATTTCGTGAAAAGGAGAAAATGCTGGTTACCAGCATTTTCTTCTTTTTCCACAATGTTTTCAGAAACTTTCTTTTTCTGGGGTGTCAAAAGTCGTCATTGTGCGGTAAAAGGTGAGATTTCTTTCTTTCAGCACTTTAAAACACAGTGATTCTTGGGAAAAGACTTTACGCTCGACCATCTGAACATTGGCAAGATTTGTCAACATTTCGAAGGCGTTGGCCCTGACAATCCTTTGACAATCCGATGATGTCCACTCAATGAAATAGATTTTGATCTTTTACTGCAATAATCCATATGATTAAGGACCCTACAGAAGAAGGCTTTTGAAAACATATTGGGAAAAGGAGAAAATGCTGGTATCCAGCATTTTCTCCTTTTCCCAAAATGTTTCTACCTTTTCAAAGAGAATTCCATCACGTACGTCTCATTCAGTTTTATTTTATGGCTTGCAAATCTTTTAATTTGAATCGTTCAATAATTTCGTCATGAGGTAACGAGTTACAATGTTTCTGTTTTTTTTTTATCGAGAATTTTGCCAGCCTTTAAAAGACTTCCTCACCCTGTCTCCATCGCCGTAGGTAGGCTGGTCCTTCTCTCTGTCTGTATATATATCGGATCCGTCAAGTCGTTTGTGACGCTGTCAAGTACTTAAAGTGATCGCGCGCGTACTTTGATTAGAGCAGAGTCGTAAAACCGCTTGATTTTATTTTGTATTGCTTTTCTGAAATCACTGTACGGAATTTTGCTTTTCTGAAATCACTGTACGGGATCAAATAACGTCGAGAAAAAGAGCTATCTGTCGTAAGGAATAAAATTTTGAGTAAATAAAAAAAAAAGACTAAGATTAAAAAAAAAAAGAACTTTGTATTTGGAAAAACATTATTACAATCCAACGGGGATCTGAGAATTTTTAGAATTTGTTTCAAGAATAACAAATTCAAATAAAGCATTATTTTTGTTTAATTAGGCTTAGGTGTCTGAATTTTCGTGATAAAGATTTTACAAGGACATTTAGGGTAAAAATGGACTCAAAACGAAACGCTGTCTCACAGAAATTTTCTGTTGTTGGTTGGTTGATGATGTTGGGCGTGTTCCTTGGTATAACGTCGGTGCAGTCGTGTTTCATCCGAAACTGTCCGCCCGGGGGTAAGAGAAGCGTGCCTTTAGTAACCCGGGGCTCAATGCCGGTGAGTGAAAACTTTTTTTCTTTTACTTTTATTTTTTTTACCGTACAATCCAGCGTTTTAACCACATTGAGGAAGAAACCTTTTGAAAAACATCGTAAAAAAAGGAGAAAATCCTGGTTACCAGCATTTTCTCCTTTTCTAAGGATGTTTTCTACCTTTTCAGAAACAAATTCTAAAATTTCAGGCACATATAATACAAACTGAAAGAGTTTGCAGACGACAATTTTTACTTTCATAACAATGGCAGATAATTATCCGAATGGGCAGAAAACACTGTGGGAAAAGGAGAAACTGCTCGTCACGAGCAATTTCTCCTTTTCCCACAGCGTTTTCAAAGGACTTGTACTGCAGACAACAAGGGCTTGTTTGGGAAAGGGTTAAATTGTCGTGTACAAAAGCTTTCAATTTAGACAAGTCTAAAATTTGGTCGTTTGGTGAGAGTTAAAGGCACTTTCATTCTGTTTTTGAAGCCCGCTTTCGTTCTGTCAATGTGGAAACTTAGACCTGGTTATTTCCTCTTCATAATTCTATTCACGTTGCAGACAGTCCAGATATAAGATCAGACCGCGAGTTTCGTGCTGTCTGGTTCCGATCCACGCTGTTCCAAAGAGCTACTACTTGTCGCCGATGACAAGTTAATCATTGAACGAAAATATCTATTTTACAAGACTGTAGACATAGTAGAAAAAGTAGGAAAAGAAGAAAATGCCACCATTTCAAGAACAAATCTCGCTGTTTGATTTCTTAATTTCTGTTTGGAAATTATTTTAATACATATGTTTTAAAAACTTCGTGTTTCGTTAACATGTTAAGATCTGTTAAAGTTTTCGTTACTGATTCTTACCTTATGGTCAAAAGTTTCTTTCCCACAAATACACGAAGGAGCTAATATATCTAGAGACGGAGGGATAAATAACAACGGTTGGGGTACTTTTATAATATTCCAGTCGTGGTATAAGAGCTCAAGAGTATTTAACCCATTACCACACAATCCCTACTTTTGACGACCCTGAGAAAGCAGCCTATGGAAAACATCGTGGGAAAAGGAGAAAATGCTGGTAACCAGCATTTTCTCCTTTTCCCACAATGTTTTCTAACCTTCCCAAAACAAATTTTAGATTTTTGGTTACTTTTATTTTGTCGTATGCAAATGCTTTGTTTTGGGACCAGCATAAAATTTTGTCGTTCGGTAAAGAGTCAAAGCAAACTTGAAGTCCCATCGGTATACACTTTTTTTTAAAGAAAATCCCTATTTGGTGAAGAAATAGATAATGAAATTTGTCCCGTGGTCACTCTACCTTGTTATACAATCATTTTTGAATTATCAACTTAAAGTGACCTGCACTTTCGTTGATCTTTTTTCATCTAATTGATGTGCGGAATTCCCAAGTGGTCCCTTTTTCTAGAAAGATACCCGGAATTGACAAACATAATATTGCTGTAAATATTCGAAAAAAATATTATCGATTCCATATGGCTTGCAAGACACGAAAAGGGTCATTCGGACATTTGTGTAAAGTGTCCTCTAGGATCAGCGTTTGCAGTCCGCACAAGCTATAATCCGAAACGGCACTTTCCGATTTTATGTGATTTTCTGTTTTACGCAAGTCTACTGAAGCACAAAATCTAATGTAGTCGTAAAGTGTCGTCTCGGGTTAGCCTGCGCGGACTGCGCAGGCTAATCCCAGACAACACTTTACGCAAATGTCCGAATGCACCTTTTCGCGTGTAGCACTCCATATAGTAGAGCTCTACTCCTTCTCGACTGAAAATTGCAGAGTTCTTCTTTCACATTATATTCACGAAGACTATGGGTTTGTATGCATGGCATTTTACATGATACGATCAAACTTTAAAAAGAACACCATTGAGAAACGAGGCGCTTTGTTATCAGACTCTGAGGCTTTTATTGAATCAAGTTCCAGGTTACGAGGAATGGAAAACTTCACGGATGAAAATAGTTCTTTAAAATGATTCACCGCTTATAGAGGTCTAGTTGCTTCTGTTAGCAGAGTAGATAAAGATCAGAGTTTATTATATACCTAGCAGTGAAATCCTGGAATTTCCCAGTGTAATAAATTTTGATATCATCACTAGTGACGTTATCAACTTTCACTTTCACTTCCTGCCGTAATTTGGGAACTACTTTTTTTTTCGACTACATTTTTTTTCGACTTTCAAACGCAAAATTACAAATAATAATGTTAATAAGGTATATAATAAATAGAGGATAATCAACTTGTTATTTTTGATATGAAAAATATCTCACTCGAATGAGTCGTAAGGCGTTAAAAAAACTCGTGCTGCGCACTCGTTTTTTCAACGCCTAACAACGCATCCTCGTGAGATATTTTTCATATCAAATACAACCAGTTGATTATCCTCTATTTATTTCATGCTTTCCGGTAGGATATCGAGAAATAGCAGTGAAAATATTTTTTGATCTTACACTGGTACCACCAGTGAAAATACCGATTTTCACCTTCTTGCTGTCTAGGTAAATTGCGCTTGCCTAACAACCAGATGGGAAATATGACGTCATATGCCTTACATTTCTCGCGCATGACGTCATATTGTAATGCGTTGCTATGCGGGAGGGGTACGCTACGGGGAATAACGGAAAAGAGCTGTACTGGATTTTGATCAAGCTCCTCCCAGAAAGGGTTCAAAGCATGAAATGAATAGAATATTTGTTCTTTTAAGGTGAAAGATCGAAATTTATTTCATCGAGTGAACAAAATCGGTAATATTTTCACTCGTGGCTGCGCAGCCACGAGTGAAAATATTACCGATGGTGTTCACTCGATGAAATAAATTTCGATCTTTCACGGAAAAAGAAATCCTCTATTTAAACACCTCACAGTCTTATCTTTGGCCTCACATTGTACTGTTTTAATATCCTATCCAAAACAGGCAGTATTTGAGAGGGTTTTTTTTTTTTTTCCAGATCTCACTCACTGGTACGTTTTCATTTTATTCCATGGCCCGCTGAGGTGGAGCCTTACAGCGAAAATTAAAGTTTGTCTTTGGAAGGGGGTAGTCTATATAACATGTTGGTAAAAGGAGAAAATGATACTTTCCAGTATTTTCCCCCTTTTTTTCCTTTTTTAACCCTTTCCCAAACGACAAAATTTTGGACCAGTCCAAATCGACGGCACTTGCAGACGACAAAATAAACGTACCCCAAAAATTGAAATTTGTTTCCAGCATGGTAGAAAACATTGTGGGAAAAGGAGAAAATGCTGGTTGCCAGCATTTTCTCCTTTTCCCACAATGTTTTCAAAAGTCTGCTATCTCAGGGCCGTAAAAACCAGGGATTGTTTGGCAAAGGGTTAAGAGGTATTTAAAATCGGGAGTATTAGGTAAAGGGGTTTGAAGTACAAAAGCGCTCGAAGTTTCCAACGTTTTGATAAGAAAATGATATCTATTGTATTTTTTCCACACCTTAATTTGAAAGCTAAAAGCGTATGATAGATTTTCAAAAGGTTTTCTTTTTTTTCAAGCGGTGTTGATCAAGATCAAACTGCTCAGAAAGTGCAGAATTCTTTTAACCCATTACCACACAATCCCTACTTTTGACGCCCCTAAGAAAAAAGCCTTTTGAAAACACTGTAGGAAAAGGAGAAAATGCTGGTAACCAGCATTTTCTCCTTTTCCCACAGTGTTTTCTACCCTTCCCAGGGCAAATTTCAATTTTTCAGTCACCTTTATTTTGTCGTCTCCAAATGCTTTTGAATCGGACAAACCTAAAATTTTATCGTCTGGTAATGAGTTAATCTCTTGCATCTAAAGATTTTTTTTTTCTCATTCATATTATATTTATATATGTATTCAGCCTTATTTTTTGTTGGGGTGGTATTGTGTTATAGAGCCAAGTACCAAACAGCCTATATCAGTAGAAACTTTATTTTACAGGTTTACTTCATTTTACATTTGTATAATTGGAGTGCAACACATGAAAAGGTGCATTCGGACATTTGCGTAAAGTGTCGTCCCGGATTAGCCTGCGCAGTCCGCGCAGGCTAATCTGAGACGGCACTTTACGACTACAGTAGATTTTGTGCTACAGTATAGACTTGCGTAAAACAGAAAATCACATAAAATCGGAAAGTGTCGTTTCGGATTAGGCTGTGTGGACTGCACATGCTGATCAGAGACGACACTTTACGCAAATATCCGAATGACCTTTTTCGAGTGTTGCACTCCATATGTCATAGGCCAGATTGGAATCTAGGAAAATCTAGAATGTGGCCAGGTTGAGAATCTGCCTAGATCAAATTAGAATTAGGATTTTGTCTAGATCAAAATAGTTTATTCTTAATGTTTGATCAAATAAATCCACAAATGTTACAACTGAGAGGTATTTTTAATTCAGGTAGTAGACCAGTCGCACTTCTAGTGCAAGATGGAATAAATTTCTTGATAGATGATAAATACATTTTTTTTACAGATTTAAAACTTTTGCAGATTTTTAACCGACCAAAAATTCCTTTGATGTCTTTCTTGAAATTATCTGTTGAATCTTTTGTCCGTTTTCCGGAAAAGGGAGGTAATTAATATCTCACTTTGTAACGATATTATAGTAGTTTTAGATTCATATATTATAATTCTTTGAATCTTTTGTCCGTTTCCGGAAAAGGGAGGTAATTAATATCTCACTTTGTAACGATATTATAGTAGTTTTAGATTCATAAATTATAATTCTTTGAATCTTTTGTCCGTTTCCGGAAAAGGGAGGTAATTAATATCTCACTTTGTAACGATATTATAGTAGTTTTAGATTCATAAATTATAACTCTAAGATGGGAAAAAAAGTAGAAGTGGCTCGGTTAAAGTAGTACAATTATATTAACTCTTTACCACACAAGAAAATTTTAGACTGGTCCAAATTGAAAGCATTTGCAGACGACAAAATAAAGGTGACTAAAAAATAGAAATTTGTTCTGGGAAGTGTAGAAAACACTGTGGGAAAAGGAGAAAATGCTGGTTACCAGCATTTTCTCCTTTTCCCATAGTGTTTTCAATAGGCTTTTTTCTTAGAGGCGTCAAAAGTAGGAATTGTGTGGTAATGGGTTAATTTTCAAATAACAGCAAATTGTCTAAGTAAATATTATGGTGTAAATAGTTGTTTCCTATTCCGGGTCCACTACCTTAAAGCAATTTATTGTTTTTCCCACAGTTACTCCGTTTTCCACATTCTTTTTTGTTTTTCTAAAGAGCAAAACATTCAGAATTCATTCTTACTCTGAATTTCTGATTAAACTTCCTGTATTTAGGGGGTTTAACCCTTCACCAAACGACAAAATTTCCGACTGGTCCAAATTGAAAGCCCTCGCAGACGACAAAATAAACGTAACGCAAAAATTGAAATTTGTTTCTAGTAGGGTAGAAAACATTGTGGGAAAAGGAGAAAATGCTGGTTACCAGCATTTTCTCCTTTTCCCACAATGTTTTCAAAAGTCTTCTATCTCAGAGTCGTAAAATCCAGGGATTGTTTTTAGGGTTAAGTTAGATAAGATGGTTTAAATGTAGTTGCACTTTATTCAATTTGGTTTTGGTACGTAGATTGTGGAACTGCCTAGCCAAACTGGAATATATTTGGTCTCGACAGAATTCCATTTTGGTCTAGGCAGATTCCGGATCTGCTTAGATTCCAGTACGACATATAAACACGCGTGATATTACTCTCGAAAAACTTATATTTTGATAAGACAAATATAAAAATGAATAAATTGTATGTTCAGTTCTTTTCTTGAAATTATAAAATTAGATGTAAACCTTTTTTGTTTACAGCAGAAAATTTCTCAACTTCATTTACAATTATATCTGTCGCCTGAAAAGGTTGATACGAAAACATTGCCTTATTCTTGTCAGATTCTTCACAAATATGACTTTCCATATCAAAACTATTTACAGACAACAAACAACATAATAAATGTTGCTGGCATAGTATTGTTGTCTCGGAAAGAATAGAAAACATTGTGGAAAAAAGAAGAAAATGCAGGTGACCAGCATTTTCTTCTTTTCCCCCAATTTTTGTTCCAAAAAACCTTCGGTGTCAGAGTGAGCTAACTCTAGAGAACGGAATCCTTTGTTAAAGGATTTAAAACGTTTTACCACAGAATGACTAACTTCAACGACCCTGAGAAAGAAGCCTTTTTAAAACATTGTGGGAAAAGGAGAAAATGCTGGTAACTAGCATTTTTCTCCTTTTTCCACATTGTTTTCTATCGAATGAAAGACAAATTGTATATTTTGAGTCAAATTAAATTTGTCGTCTGCAAATACTTTCAATTTCGACGAGATTAAAATTTTGCCATCTAGTAAAGAGTTAACATTTAGGCTGGTAAGTGCGACTATCTGACCTTTTTGCAGACAGTGTAGATTAAGATCAGACTGCACAGACCGTGTAGTCTGATCTTGGATCTACACAGTCCGATAAGAAGATAATATTCCCAAGAACATATATAACTTTGAAATAGCAATTTTTGGGTTTTTAATTATTGAATGAAAGATTTTGTTTTTAGTTATTTAGCAGGTTAAGGGTTAATGTAGTAGATCAAGATCAGACAGCACACAACGTGCAGTCTGATCTTTGATCTACACCGTCCGATAAAGAGATAGTATTTCCAAGAACACATGGCAATATTTAGGTTTTTAATATCGAATGAAAGATTTCGTTATTAGTTATCTAACCGGATAAAGGTTAATGTAGTTCTATGTGACAATGTTCCTGTGATAAGATGCAGAAGAATATTGGTTGGCAAGCCATCAGACAGCGCAAATAACTTTATATGAAACACCTCTGAGGCACGGCATGATTGTAAACTTGCAAAAACGTGATATGTGCAATTTTATATGAACCGTGTTCTGTGAAAATGGGGTTTAAAGGTAGCCCTTCAGATTTTGGGACGAAAATTTTACAATGATGGAAAAAGAGTCATCCTTATAATCCAAAACCCTATTAAAGGTGGGTCCTTAGAATTTTCACATCACACCAAATCAAAACATATATATATCACTGAAATTTATATGAAAAAATAATACAAATCATCAATAATTAAGAGCCATAAAATTACCAAAAAAAAAAATTGATGGTATTCCCTTAAAAGGCTACGTAGCCTCTTTAGCTAATTTTAGATTTCGCGCCAAAAATAAAAAGAGCATTGTGAGAATGTTAAGTGACTGGCACGTGACTGGTGACGCTTAAATTCCATTACATAACGAACATGTAATTATTTTTCATAATATCTTCTTCGGACGCTATGTTTGAAGCTTCGTCTGTGTATTTCCGGTATGTAAATGAGCGAGTTGTTCATGTAAAAATAGAACGTGTTTCCTGTCGATGTCGACCTTGGCCGTAGTAAATCTCAAATTTCTCATGATGTCGGATGGTTTTCGACTACTGAGGTTTTATGAGTGACAATTATAAGGCTTTGGGAGTATAAGGATGATATTTTTGTATTTTTGTACAATTTTCATCCCAAATTCTGAAGGGCCACCTTTAACTTTCATTCATAAAATCCTGATAGTCGAAAATCATCCGAAAACAAGAGATAGATAGATAAATCCTTTATTCCAGATTTGATCTTTATACAGATCTTCATCATCATATTTTCACAGACATGTAGGTATATATAATTTGGTGTATATTACATATACATGACAACAAGAGGAATAAGAGATTTACTACGGCCTAGAAATTCGACACCGACGGGAAACACGGTCTATTTTTACATGAGCAACTCGCTCATTTACACACCGGAAATACACAGATGAAGCTTCAAACACCGAAGAAGACATTATGGAAAATAACTATATGTACGAGTATATGTTTGTTATGTTATGGAATTTAAGCGTCACTGGTCACGTGCCAGTCACTTGACATTCCCACAATGCATTTGTTTTATTTCTGGGGCGAAATCTAAAAATACCTTAAGAGGTTACGAAGCCACAGCAGGGAATACCATCATTTTTTTTATCTTTATGATTCTGAATTATTGATGAATTGTACAGCTTTTTTCACATAAATTTCAATGATAGAAATATCTTTTAATTTGTTGAGATGTGAAAAAATCTAAATACCCACCTTTAATGCATTTGCAAAAGAGTGTCGACTCTGGTCAGCCTGCGCAATCCGTGTAGGCTGACCTGGGCCGAAACGTTTTGCATTTAGTAAATTTTCTGCGTGTCCTAGGACTATTCTACATCAGGATTAAGCCTGTTGTTAGTTTTTCGACACAGTAATGTGATGCCTTGCTTAGTATATGCAGCACGGATATTCATTAAGTTCCCATTTTGCCAACACAAAGCTTTTATGTGACCCATCATGCGAAAAGGGACCTTCTGGAAACTCCGAAAAGTGTCAACCCTGGTCAGACTGCGCGAATTGCGCAGTCTAACCAGGGTTGACACCTTTCGCTTCAGTGACATTTTCTGTATGAAAATGGCCATTGTACCTTGTTATACAATCATTTTTGAATTATCAGCTGAAACTGACCTTCACTATCGTTGACCTGTTTTCACCCAATTGATGAATAGAATTTCCACAAGGTCCCTTTTTGCGTGGTGGGTCACATATATTTACTTCAAAAACCTCGTAATTACGGCCAGTTTTAAGCTGTAGTTACGAGGTTTTTTAAGCATATCAATGATATATAAAACAGTATTTCTTTGTTTGTAAATTCTTAGAAAGACGGGCAAGTTGCGTACATTTATGTGTATCGACGAAATTGATCAAAATTTACGAAAGGCATAAAAAAAAAAGAGAGAGAGAGAAAAAAAGAATTACAAGTATTGCTCTTATATTCAGGTTGAGATGGAATCCAAGACTGCATGTTCTGTGCAGTCTGATCTTGATCTAACCGTCCACAAAAGATTCTTGAGTCGACCCTGAGCTAACATTGAATGGGACGAAACATCAAATCAGAACCTAACTATCGATTTTTATGAGTGGAGTGTCATTTAATGAGTAAACAATTTGATCGTTTATCAAAGAGAGCAGACATAATATTATCCACGTCTCCATAGACGTGCTGATCTAAATGTTCACTCTCCACAAAGGTTTACATCTGGTTGAATTGTAAAGCTCGGACATATTTCTGGTCCTTTCTTAGATATGGATTCAAATCCGAAACCTCTGAACGACGCTCATCAAAGCAACTTGGACGAAATAAATAAAATCAATATTCTAATGAACAGAAAACATGAGACACTCAGGAGGGTCTTCTGATTCGAACTCGTTAACGAATAATCCTTTTTTTTTTTTTAATCTTTTTTTAAAAAAATGTTGCAAAAGGAGGAAATGTTTGTAACTAGCATTTTCTTCTGTTCGAACAATGCATTCTCTCGTTTCCAACCGTATCCATTCCTTAGCGTCATTAGATCTACCATCTGTAAATGCTTCGAATTTGGACAAGGCTAATTCCATTTTTTAATGTCACAGGTTTAATCTTGTCGTATTGTAAAAAGTTTACCCTTTAGGCTGCTAAGCTCGACTCACTGACCTTTTGCGGACAGTGTAGAACAAGATCAGACTGCACAGAACGCGCAGTCTGATCTTTGATCTACACTGTCCGATAAGAAGACATTTTTGTCTCCAAAAAATAATTTTAACTCATTACCAAACGACAATGTTTTCGGCTTGTTGAAATCGAAAGCATTTGCAGACGACATAACAAAGGTGACTGAAAATTTGAAATTTGTTTTTTGAAGGGTAGAAAACATTGTGGGAAAAGGAGAAAATGCTGGTTATCAGCATTTTCTCCTTTTCCCACAATGTTTTCTAAAGGCTTCTTTCTCAGGGTCGTCAAAGTAGGGATTGTGTGGTAATGGGTTAAAATAGAAGTACTCGAGTTTTTACAGACGGCTAAGAAGTTTCAAGTAACTTAATTTGCAGATTAACCCTCTATCAATCAAGAGGCCTTTTGAAAAAAAAAAAAATGTGGGAAAAAGAGAAAATGCTGGTAACCAGCATTTTCTCCTTTACCCATAATGTTTTCTACCCTGTCTAAGAAACATTGCACCATTTGAGCCACATTAAAATTGCTGCTGCAAATGCTAATAATTTAGACAAGGCTAAAATTTTGTCGTCTGGTAAAGGGTTAAATCTTCAATCCCAACTTTTAACGACTCTGAGAAAGAAGCTTTTTTGAAAACATATTGGGAAAAGGAGAAAATGCTGGTAATCAGTATTTTCTCCTTTTCCCGCAATGTTGTCTACCCTTCACTAGAACTAATTTCAAATTTTCAGTCACTTTTATTCTGTCGTCTGTAAATGCTTTCTATTTGGCAATCCTAAAATATTGTCGTTTAGGAATGGGTTAAGGGCTAAATTTCAACGGCAGAGATAAGATAGTTCCGTAAACATTTGAACATCACTTGATCTCACACAACGTCGATGGGTCACCAAACACAGCCACTTCCGCTGTCATGGCGATTTATTCCATTATCGTTCAAGACACTGTATCGAATGATTCCCTTATTTTAATCTTTACTCAATCGATCATGTGACTGTATCGAATGATTCCCTTATTTTAATCTTTACTCAATCGATCATGTGATTTCAGATCACGTGATTTCACGACCTTCGGGAAGACCAATTTTGAAAACATTGTGGGAAAAGGAGAAAATGCTGGTAACCAGCATTTTCTCCTTTTCCCGCAATGTTTTCTACGCTTTTAACGTAAAAAACTAGGCAGTGAGTTCTTGTCTTAACTTTTTGTAAGTTTAGTAAAGAGCTAACCCTTATCTTACCATACATTGACCCCTTAAGGCCTTATCACACGACAAAGTTTAAGAAATTGTCCAAATCTGAAGTAGTAGCAAACTTTATGGTCACTGTGAACCACATAGCCGGAATTCTCTTTAATGGGTATGAAAGAGATGGGAAAAGGAGAAAATTCTGGTCACCAACATTTTTTTTTTCTTTTTCGATAATATTTCTAACTGCCGTCTTCCTCAGTGTCGTTAAAACACGGGATTGAGTGACAAAGTTAAGACGACTTGCAGTTAAATCAAGTAAAGTTTTAAATCAAAGCTCTGGCGCACTGAAACCAAAGGGTTTCTTATGGCCCTTATGCTAATGGTCACATTGGAATAAAGCAAAATGCCCTTGGAAAGTTTCTGTATATTATTAAAAAGAGATAAAGGCAAAATAATGATGACAGTATTTTTTTAAAAACTTTATTCATTTTATTTATTTATTTATTTATTTATTTATTCATTTACTTATCGATTTTTGGAACAGCATGTATGACAGCTTTGGCAACCGTCAGTAAGACATGAGATAGGGATGCCTTTTAGTATTCTAAACATACTTTTCAAGCAGTAATAAATGTATCTATGAAGTAAATATTTGTGAGGTTTCATCATGTGAATTGTGTAAGCTCTTTCAAACATATGGTCGGTACTATATATTCGTGTATGCTTGACAAAAATCATTATCACAAAACGTAGGGAAAATATTTGGCAAATATATTCAGAGGCTTTAGAATTTATAAACTTCTTTTATGAAATGAAAACATTCTGATACTGTTTTTCGATGAGCATTTTGTATCATTAGAGAGCAAAGCTACTTTGTACCTGCTGAACGAGTTGCAGAAAGCTTAAAGATAGTTAGCTCTGAAAACCACTATTTATTTCATACTTTCCGGTAGATTATCGAGAAATATCGGTGAAATATTTTTCTATATTTCATGGTTACGACCTGTGAAAATACCGATTTTTATATTCTAACTCTTCAATTGAAGAGTGAAACAGTTGTTCCTGCGCAGTAGTTACCTAGTAAAAGGTGCGTGCCTTACAACCAGATAGAAATATGACGTAATTTACCTTACATTTCTTCGTGCTAGACGCAATATGGTCTGTAACACGCGAAAAGGGGCATTCGGACATTTGCGTAAAGTGCCGTCTACGATCAGCCTGTGCGGTCAGCACTGGCTAATCCGAGACGGCATTTTCCGTTTTCATGTAATTTTCTGTTTATCGCAAGTCTACTGAAGGACAAAATGTAATGTAGTCGAAAGTGCCGTCTCGGATTAGACTGCGCGGACTGCGCAGGCTGATCCGAGACGACACTTTACGCAAATGTCCGAATGTCCTTTTTCCTTGTTGCAAGCCATGTTGTAACGCGTTGCTAGGGGGTACGGAACCGGGAATATCGAAAAGAACTGTATTGGGTTCACATTAATTTCCCTTCCGAAAGGGCATTAGATAAATAGAATATTTTTTAGGTGAAAGATCGAATTTTATTTCATCGTGTGAACATCATCAGTAAAAAAAAAATCACTCGATGAAATAAAATTTCGATCTTTCACCGCAAAAAAAGGAAAAGTAAAATTAATATTCTCCATGTATTTGTGAACATAGTATAGGTTAACCAGCTACCAAGTATATCCGTACAAGTTCTGAAAAGTTTTCGTCTACAAAGATTGTCTTTGAAATAAAGTGCTGACGAAAACCACATGTAGAAAACGTAATTGATGTCCCATTTTTCTACGTTTTCTATCTGTGAAATTCTTTATCCAGTTTGTCACAGAGTGGCATTATATATCTTCATCTCTAACGTTCTATTTTGTCACACAAGTCGTAGAGGCTTAGTTCATTTTAATGTCCTGAATCTAAGTCCATATAAGAGCATCCGGACCATACTTTATGAAAAGGTAGTTTAATGCATCTGCAAAAAGTATCGACAAAGGTCACTCTGCCTTGTCCGCGCAGGCTGACCTGTGCCGATACTTTATGCTTTTGGTGAATCTACTGCATGTCCAAGGACCAATCTACCACGGGATTAAGATAGTTGTTGGACAAAGTCGATGACCTGGTTGGTATAATGCGTCACAGAGATGCACCAAATCTCATTTTGCCAGAGCGTAGTTCATTTTCCTACGGAGACGGCATTATTTCCTTAATATCACTGACCGAGAGTGAATAGACGTGTCTTGATATATCCTAGCTACTAATTCAAGTTTAAGATTTACTCTTTGTCTTTTCACATAGATTTTAGTTGTAAGACGGTTTTACTCTTTTTGTCTGTTGCAGATGCTTTGCCTTGTTCTTAGATATAGAGGGTATCTGTTTTGTTTTTTTTTTTTTCGGTGAAATATCGAAATTTATTTCATCGAGTGGACACCATCGGTAATATTTTCACGAATGGCGCAGACACGAGTGAAAATATTACCGATGGTGTTCACGAGATGAAATAAATTTCGATCTTTCGCCAAAGAAAAATGTTCTATTCATTTTATGCTTTTAACCTTTTCTTGGAGGAGCTTTATTAAAATCCAGTACAGTTCTTTCCTGTTATTCCCCGTGGCGTACCCCTCCCGCATAGCAACGCATTACAATATTACGTCAAGTTCGAGGAATGTAAGGTATATTACGTCCTATTTCCCATGTGGTTGTGAGGCACGCGTAATTTACCTAGGCAACAAGAACGTGAAAATCGGTATTTTCACTGGTGGTACCAGTGTAAGATCGAAAAATATTTTCACTGCTATTTCTCGATATCCTACCGGAAAGCATGAAATAAACAAATTTAATTGTTTTTTGTAACAGTAGACAATGAAATAGTTTCGATCCCCGGCTTGGCCAATTTCTTTCCGAAGATTTATGACAGTCAATGCGACAGGATTCAATCTTCTCTCACCGCTGATCATTGTCATGCGGGAAAGCAGCCGGTGACTTGGAAATGATATAGTGCAAAGTAATGTTAAAAGAAACCCCATGAAAGCATGGATAAATACACTGGTCACCGTGATATAAGTGAAATAATGTTGAAAACGGCGTTAAACACCATACAATCAATCAATCAAAAAACAGACTTGCTGCTAAATATAGCATTGGTTGTATCTTTTTAAATACGTGTTTTGGACTTCAAGACTGTCATCTAGACTGTTTCATCACAGTGAGGGTTAAATCTTAGGCTGCTTAGCGCGACTCACCAATCCTTTTGCAGTCAGTGTAGATCAAGTTCAGAATGCATAGAACGTGCAGTCTGATCTTGTATCTATAGTGTCCGATAAGGAGATACTTGTCCCCTAAAAATTCTTTGGATTAACAGAATTCGGTTTTTTATTATCCAACTACCTTAGGCTGTTAAGCGCGACTCTCTGACCTTTTACAGACAGTGTAGATAAAGATCAGACTGAACAGATTGTGAAGTCCGATCTTGGATCTACAATGTCCGATAAGGAGATATTTGCCCCCTGAGAATTCTTTGGATTAGCAGAATTCGGTTTTTTATTATCGAACTACTTTAGGTTGTTATGCGCGACTCACTGACCTTTTACGGCCAGTGTATGTAAAGATCAGACTGCACAGAATGTGCAGTCTGATCTTGGATCTACAATGTCCGTTAAGGAGATATTTTTCTCTTAAAAAAATTCGTTGGATTAGCAGAATTCCGGTTTTTAGTGTCGGTTCAAAAGTTTTCCTCCCACTTATTTAGCACATCAAAGGGTAAATCAAACAGAGACCGGAAGTTACATTTCATTGGTATTCCCTCAGGGCGTTACATGGCGAAAAATTGAAATTCGAAATTTCTGGATGCGGCTTTGTTGGTATACGTTGATAGGAATATATTAATCCTTTCCCACACAATGCCGACTTTGACGCCTCTGGAAAAGAAGCCTTTTGAAAACATTGTGGGAAAAGGAGAAAATGCTGGTAACCAGCATTTTCTCCTTTTCCCACAATGTTTTCTACCCTGTCTAAGAAACATTGCACCATTTGAGCCACATTAAAATTGCCGTCTGCAAATGCTAATAATTTAGACAAGGCTAAAATTTTGTCGTCTGGTAAAGGGTTAAATTTTCATTTCAACCCTATGTCAAACAGTGCCGTGTTGAACTCTTTACACTGTAATTATTTCTATTTCGAATAAAGCCTTGGTTGCCTAGTTAAAGCACTTTCAAGGAGAAAAGTTACACACCCGTCACGCCAAACTCGTTTTCACTCCGTTCTGATTTTTTTTTTTTTCGTCGAACGGACTTAAACTGTGTTCGGACGGAGTGGACGAATAAAAGCCTTTTACAATCGGTTTACGAACTTAATGGACGGGTCATAACTTTGGACCAGCTCAAAATTTTTTGCCGTCCAACCCGTCCTGTAATTAGACGGAGTGACAACGTACTCAGAACGAGATGGACGTTCTACAAACGGAACTGCCGTACTTCGATCCAAATAAAGACATCAATTAGTGGAGCGTTAGCATTTTACCACTTGATATTAGGCGTCTTGTCCCACCGCAGCCCCTTTTACGATTTTGTTGGTCGCGGTAAGACTTTTTAATAACAGGTTCGGTGAGACAGGGGCTTCAGGTATTTCCAGGCTAAAATAACACGTTCTACCCCGGTCGCAACCCGTTTCCTGACTATCTTAGAACGGGGTAAAGCGATGTGTGTTGTGCGATCACGTGATATGCTCATTTCTTTTTTGTTTCGAAATCCTGGAGAAAACTTCTAAAAGACATAAGTATCCCTGTATGGAAATATCATGTTTTTTCCCATACCTCATTTTCTTGGTTTATTAGGGATTCGTCGGCTATTTAAGACCTAATATATTTTGGGGGTTTTGCATCACAAAAATCTCCCCCACCCCCACCCCCGTTACATACGGTGCTTAATGCATTACGTTTTTATTTCTCTTTTGCATATTTTCTTATTCTTAATGGTTCGAAACACCTTAGGCCTTTGGTGAATCACTAGAGAAAAGCTATGTATAGAAAGTACACCTAAGACATGCAACATCTTAGTGACCAAAGCGTTGAGAACGCTGAAGTGGTATTTGTCAAAACAAGCCGTTTAGTGGAATTACTCACCTGAGAGAAAAAGAGAAACATTATTCAAATATTGGCTTGAAAGTCAACCAACCAAAGAAATGAAAACCTTTTTGGTTGAAGTGAGAGTACTCATGACAACGTTATGATTTTTTATGTATTGGTGGTCTCCCTTTGATCATTAAGAGGATTCAGGAGTAACATCTCTTGACAGTACGATGCATGGTGGGTAGAAAGAAAAACCATGTAAATATTCGAATAAGATCAAGTTTGTACCTAAATACTATGATTTTGGAATATCTATAGCTATTAACATTTAATTCCTAACATTACAATTAATTATTTCGACCTATGAATATCCATTCCAAATCAAATGGACTAGCGCGCAATCATGGGATGAACAGGCCATGGGACGAACTGGTTTTGAAAAGAAAAAGCCTAGGACTACGAGATCGATAGACAAATTTTGTATCATAGCGCCATCGGAAGGTTATGAGCTAGTGAAATTATTTTCAATAAAGAAAAAAAATAGTATTTCCACAATCGATGGCCTAACCTAGTGTATTTTAACATGCCATTTCAAATTACATATAAAAGTGCTACCAAAATAATTTGCCAGAGAAAAATTTAGTTTAATTGGGTTTATTTTCTTCGGCTTTGCACAAAATACAATTCATGGTCTTCAAAATTCAATATTTAACTCATATTGGTATTGTCTTTGACAAATACCACAAAAATGGAATAGAGCAGGAAGAAAACTAACTTAATTTTACACCAAGGTAAATCAGAATAGTATGTTTCCATTGGACGACTGTATATGTATTTAGAAATGTGCAATAGTGATGGCTTTAAAAGTTTAAAGTTTATTTGATAGATCTATTTCCGTAGCAAGATACTCAGAGCAAGCATCTAAGTAAAATTTGCGAATTAAAAGTGCGCTGCTTTATTCTCTATAGCATGACAAAATATTAGCCTTGAACAAATTGAAAGAATATGCGGACCACAAAATAAACGTGACTGAAAAATTAAAGATCGTTTCGGCTGCGAGTAGAAAAGATTGTGGGAAAAGGAGAAAATGCTGGTCACCAGCATTTTCTCCTTTTTCCACAATATTTTCAAAGGTATTCTTCTTTAAAGGTTTTAACACACGGGCTCTGTTTGAGGGAAAGGTTGAATAGAGAATAAAGGTCTTTGACATCATACATACAAAGGTCTTAGGCTATTTAGCCTCTCAAAAACTTTCGTTACTGAAAAGGAACAAATTTTGAAAATACAAAAAAAAAACACAACGCACGTAGAATGTAATCCTGTATAATTATGAAAAGCCTATTGTTACTTACAACATTTGCCTCGACTGAAGAAACCGAACTTTTCGATGTAGGTTGTCGAAAACTCTTAATTAGAGATTCTATCGCTTAACAGCTCTGTATTGTTTCCAAACAGACAGCTTCCGTCATTGAAATGTCTTCTTCGACGTAAACGTGGGATCGGTCCAAAAAGCTTAGGTCACACTTTTAGCTTGAAACTCTTTCCCCATCCGCCCACTATTTACTCTCCCGTTCAATGTTTCTTTCGGCCGTGTTTCTCTTTTTTTAAACTCTCTCCCTCCCTCTCCCTCTCACTCACAACTCTCTCTCTCTCTCTCCCCCTCTCTCTCACTCACTCTCTCTCTCTCTCTCTCCCTCCCTCCCTCCCTCTCTCACTTACAATGTGCCCGCGTGTTTATATTATTCACCATATGTCTCACTGTCTACCTTCTTTAAACTTTGTCGGTCTGTCAATCAGAATGTGTAACTTTCGCTCCATCTCTTTTGTTTATTTTTGTGATCTGCTTTTTATCTCTGTCTTTGTTCTTGATATTTGTTTGTCGCTGTTCTTCCATTCCCCTCCCTCTCTCTCTCTCTCTCTCTCTCTCTCTCTCTCTCTCTCTCTCTCTCTCTCTCTCTCATTGTTCTTTAATGTCTATCTGTCTGCGCGTCCATCTCTTCTCAGTCTGTCTGTCTCCTGTTTAAACAACCCTCTTTCTCTATTCCTCACACTCCCAGTCTGTCTGTCTATCTCTCTCTCTCTCTCTCTCTCTCTCCCTCTCTCCTTCCGACGCACCTTTGAAAAAAAACTTTAAAAAAAGTTCTTTACAAAGAAGCTGAAAGCGAGCTTACGATTCACGTTTTCTCTTTGCCCTTGTCACTACTTTTAACTGGAAAGATCTTAAATCCCTGAAAATTAGATAACGAGCTTAGAGGAAATAGACCCATGTTTAAAGTACGCAATTACGTGTAAACTTAATTGCAGTTCAAATACTCAGTTTTACCAAGTAAGTCTTATTTCTAGCTTGCACGTGATAAATTCTCGATGCATCTTGCTTTATTTAATTTTTTGAGTGCTGGTTGCGAAGACAAAGACTTTCCCGGATGGTATAGATCAAGATCAGACTGCACAGAACATGCAGTCTGATCTTTGGTCTATACCATCCGCTAGACGAAGAAGCCTTTTGAAAACATTGTGGGAAAAGAAGAAAATTCTTGTAACCAGGAGGAATTTGCTGGTAACCAGCATTTTCTCCCTTTCCCCCCACAATGTTTTCTACCCTTCCCAAATCAAATTTCAATTTTTGATTTACATTTATTTTATCGTCTGCAAATGCTTTCAATTTGGACTTGTCCAAAAGTTTTTGTCGTTTGGTAAAGAGTTAATGCATCACCGTGATGCATGAAACCTGGCAAATCATTACATTTTTGTGGATCTATGAAAACAGCTTTATGTACTTATGGGCTGAATCATGAGTCTCACTGGTCCTTAGACACGTAGAAAATTTACACTTACGAACATAAAAATTCGCAACAAATGCATAGCGGAAATACAAACCGCATCTGGTGGGATTTGAACCCATGAGGGACAGATATCCTCATTGTTCTAGGTATTTAGAATTTTTACATTTCACCAAATTAAAAAAAATATATATATCACTGAAATTCATATAAAAAAAAAATACAAATCATCAATAATTAAGAATCATAAAATGACAAAAAAAAATTTTTTTTTGATGGTATTCCCTTAAAAGGCTACGAAGCCTCTTAAGGTATTTTTAGATTTCGCGCCAAAAATCAATAAAGCATTTTGGGAATGTCATTGACTGGCACGTGACTGATAACGCTCAAATTCCATTACGTAACAAATATGTAATAATTATTTTCCATAATGTCTTCTTCGGATGCTATATTTGAAACTTCGTCTGTGTATTCATGTATGTAAATGAGTGAATCGATCATCTAAAAATAGAACGTGTCTCCCGTTGGTGTCAACCTGGGCTGTAGTAAATCTCTAATTTCTTGTGTTGTCGGATGGTTTTCGACTACTGGGGTTTTATGAATGAAAATTAAAAGGCTTTGAGAATATAAGGATGATTTTTTTGCTTTTTTGTTAAATTTTCATCCCAAAATCTGAAGGGCCACCTTTAAAAGACCAATACCATAAACACCGAGCTTAACTCTTTACCCCACGACAAAGTTTTAGACTGGTTCATATTGAAAGCATTTGCAGACGACAAAATAAAGGTGACTGGAAATTTGAAATTTGTTTTGGGAAGGGTAGAAAACACTGTGGGAAAAGGAGAAAATGCTGGTTACCAGTATTTTCTCCTTTTCCCAGAGTGTTTTCTAAAAGTTCCCCTCTCGGGGGCGTCAAAAGTAGGGGTTGTGTGGTAATGGGTACGACAAAGTTTTAGACTGGTTCAAACTGAAAGCATTTGCAGACGACAAAATAAAGGTGACTGAAAATTTGAAATTTGTCTTGGGAAGGGTAGAAAACAATGTGGGAAAAGGAGAAAATGCTGGTTACCAGCATTTTCTCCTTTTCCCACAATGTTTTCTAAAGGCTTCTCTCTCAGGGGCGTCAAAAGTAGGGATTGTGTAGTAATGGGTTAAGAGATATCTCCCTAACGCAGTTGTTAAGTATTGTATTTAAATCGGGACGAAGCCAAGCATTAAGGAGTGGTGTACCATAACACACCCTCTTAAATTCCTCATTTATCGATTATTCAAAACCTTAATAGGCAGAATGTCCGTTTTTGGACAACAAATGGGATTAAGGTAAGACCTGTGTAATGCACTTCCGGTGAAAATTCTAATTGGTTGATAAATAAGGATAAATTCGGATTAATGCAGAAATAATATTTTTGCACAATTTTAACGGATCAGAAATTCCGATTATGTCTATCTTGAAATTATTTTTTGATACTTTAGTTAGTTTTCTGAAAAGGGAGATAATTATTTTCTCTTTTTGAATTGAGAATATAGTGTTTTTTGATTTATAAATGATAATTAAAAGAAGGAAAAAATGGAAAAAATGAAAAGGTGAAAGTAGTTCAATAGTACTCACACAGGTCTTACCATAATGGCCGACCCCGAAAGAGCCCCCATCTACGAACATGAAAGTTTGCAAAAAACTGCATGGATGAAATACAAACTGCATCGTGCCGGATTCAAACCCATGAGGGACAAGTATTCTCGTTTTTCGAGGTTTAAAAGACCAATACCATAACCACTGAGCCAAGGAGATATCTCTCTAACACAATTGTTGGGTATTGTATTTAAATCGGGACGACGCCATGTTGAAGGAGTGGTCTCCCGTAACACAGCCCCTCTTAAAGTCATCATTTTTATTTATGATTCAAAACCTTATTAGACAGAAAGTCCGTTTTTGGACAACAAATGGGATTAATGGCTCGATGGCCAATCCCGAACGAGCCCCCATCTTACAAACGTTTTTCGAGGTTTAAAACCTATTACCACACAATCCCTACTTTTGACGCCCCTGAGAAAGAAGTCTTCAGATAATATCGTGGAAAAAGGAGAAAATGCTGGTAACCAGCATTTTCTCCTTTTCCCACAATGTTTTCTACCCTTCACAAAACAAATTTCAAATTTTCAGTCACTTTATTTTTATCGTCTGCAAATACTTTCGATTTGGACAAGCCTAAAAATTGTCGTTCGGTAATAAGCTAAAAGACCAATACCATAACCACTAAGCTACAGAGATATCTCTCTAATGCAGTTGTTAGGTATTGTGTCTAAATCGGGACGAAGCCATGCATGAAGGAGTGGTCTCCCATAACATACCTCTTCTTACGATTATCATTTATTGATGATTCAAAATCCTATCAGGCAGAAAGGCCGTTTTTGGACAACAATTGGGATAATTAGCTCAATGGCCAATCCCGGACGAGCCCTCGTTTTACCAAAGTTTTCCTAGGTTTAAAAGACCAAAACCATAATCACTGAGCTAAAGAAATATCTTCTTAAAGGTGGGTATCCAGAAGTTTCACACCCCACCAAATTAGAAAATATATATAAAAAAATACAAATCATCAATAATTAAGAACCATAAAATAATGAAAAAAAAATTTTTTGATGGTATTCCCTTAAAAGGCTCCGTAGCCTCATAAGCTATTTTAGATTTCCCGCCAAAAATTTAAAAAAAAAGGGATTTGTGGGAATGTTAAGCGACTGGCACGTGACTAATGACGCTGAAATTCCATAACATAAATAAACATGTAATTATTTTCCATAAAGTCTTCTTCAAATGCTATGTTTGAAGTTTCGTCTGTATATTTCCGGTGTGTAAAAGGGCGAATTGCTCATGTAAAAATAGACCGTGTTTCCCGTCGGTGTCGACCTGGGCTGTAGTAAATCTCTAATTTCTCTTGTTGTCGGATGGTTTTCGACTACTGGGGTTTTATGAATGAAAATTATAAGGGTTTTGGAGTATAAGGATGATTTTTTTGTATTCTTGTAAAATTTTCGTCCCAAAATCTGAAGGGCCACCTTTAACGCAGCTGTTAGGTACTGTATTTAATAACTCAGGACGAAGCCATGGCGCGCATGAAGGAGTGGTCTCTCGTAATATTACCAAATAAAAAAGAAAAGTTTCGACCTTGTTCGCGCAGGTTGATCTGGGTCAATACCTTTTGCAGAACCATTAAGCTCCCTTGTCACAGAGCACAGCTCATATTATTTTGGCATTGAGAAAGAAAAGACCTAAAAGAAAGGTGGAGTTTTATTGGAGTTAAACAAACATAAGTGATTTATTTCCATTTAGGATAGGGCACTCGAATGGGAATCTCATTCACAAAACAAATTCCAAATTTTCAGTCACTTTTATTTTGTCGTCTGCAAATGCTTTCGATTCGGACAAACCTATGATTTTGTCGTTTGGTAGTCAGTTAACCCATTACCACACAATCCCTACTTTTGACGCCCCTGAGAAAGAAGCCTTTTGAAAACACTATGGGAAAAGGGGAAAATGCTGGTAACCAGCATTTTATCCTTTTCCCACAGTGTTTCCTACCCTTCTCAGAACAAATTTCTATTTTTAGTCACCTTTATTTTGTCGCCTGCAAATGTTTTCGATTGGACAAACCTAAAAGTTTGTCGTTTGGTAGTCAGTTAACCCTTTCCCAAACAAGCCCTGGTTTTTACGTGTCTGCAGTAAAAGTCTTTTGAAAACACTGTGGGAAAAGGAGAAATTGCTCATAACGAGCAATTTCTCCTTTTCTCACAGTGTTTTCTATCTTTTTTTGAGAATTTTCTGCCATTTTCTTAAAATCTAAAATTGTCATCTGCAAACTCTTTCAGTTTGGAAGAGTCCAAAATTTGTCGTTCGTGAAAGGGTTAAAAATATTCATTGCGATAGGATTCATTCCATTGTCAACGCTTATCATTGCTTCAACAGTTGATATGTTATAGAGCAACCAGTAGCTTTGGAACACTACAGTGCGGGTTACCGGTAAAAGAAACGACAGGGAGTTGTGAATACGTGCAGTGGCCGCATGCACTAATACTTACATAATTTTAGGAAAGGCGTATGTATAAGCAACAGGCCAACAAACAAAGCTTCAAACGGAAAATCCGAGATATTTAGTTACTTGACACGACTTGACAATTAGAACGTTGGTGTATTACGCCCCCGCAGTTCGTTAAAAACGGCAATACGTTACTTAAATACAACTACGTCACCTGGACAAAAATACATGATAAAGTGAGAAATATCAACTTCTATGGATACATATTTTTTTTGCTTCATTTCCCAGGAAAGACAGAATTACATTCTAAATTTATTGCACATGTTTCTGAATAGCGTAGACATACATGTACAAACGATGCAATTATTCCATCTGGGCCGTGTTCTAGCAAAAGAGGGGCTTTTAGCATTTCCGTATTGCATTATCTCAAAAGCTCAATGGACAGAGAGTCATAAAAGACGCTATCTATGGAGGAAGAGTCTTAATTCATTACCAAACGACTAAATTTTAGGTTTGTCCAATTTGAAAGCTTTTGCAGACGACAAAATGAAAGTGACTGAAATTTTGAAATTTGTTTTGTGAAGGGTAGAAAAAATTGTGGGAAAAGGAGAAAATGCTGGCTCCTACAATGTTTTCTAAAGGCTTCTCTGTCAGGGTTGTCAAAAGTAGGGATTGTGTGGTAATGGGTTAAAAGACCAATACCATAGCAGAACAGAACAGAACAACATTTTATTTGACGTGTACACAGTACATAGTCATGTTTACATCAAAAGGCACATAAATTCTACTAGCCCACTGATCCAAAGAGATATCTCCCCAACGCAGATGCCAGGTATTGTATTTAAATCGGGACGAAGCCATACATGAAGAAGTGGTCTCTCGTAACCAAATGATTACTCAGAACCCACCCCCGAGTTTCGATGTGATTTTAGCAGATGGTTTAGAAGTACGAAATTGTAAATGATCATTTAACCCGAATCCTACTAAATAAAAGAAATGCAACTTTAAAACCGAGAGTAAAAAAACAAATATTGTTGTTTGTAAAGTATTTTTGTTGGACAGATATCTCCGTATCGGGCAGCGTAGATCCAAGATCAGACTGCACGTTTTGTGCAGTCTGATCTTGATCTACGCTGTCTGCAAAAGGTCAGTAAGTAGCGCTTGGCAGACTAAGGATTAGAATCTTTTTATCCAAATACAGTGTTGCTGGGCTCGGAGAATAGAATTTAAAGACAAGTAAATCAATGATGAGATAAAGAGAACACCGTGATAAATGTTGGAAAATGTCAGTATGAAGATATTCTCAATTTACCTCGATGTTTTTATCTTTTTCTTTTTTAAATCTTCGATGATGCTTTTCCTTTTACTATTTTTCAAAAAATATCGAAAATATAGGGTTTTAGGTAGATACACTCTCAAAATTGTTTTCTTTTCGAATTTACATAAGAGCCAAGCTCTATCAAAAAGGGACCTTAAGAGAGGGAGAGAGAGAGAGAGGGAGAGAGAGAAGGAGGGAGGGAGGGAGGGAGGGAGAGACCTTGCTTATTACATACAATGTATGTAAACAAGATTATGTACGAAGTACTTGT
This sequence comes from Tridacna crocea, assembly GCA_943736015.1. Taxonomy (NCBI): domain Eukaryota; kingdom Metazoa; phylum Mollusca; class Bivalvia; order Cardiida; family Cardiidae; genus Tridacna; species Tridacna crocea. Next base: position 46,009,946 of record OX031064.1, read on the forward strand.
CTAATAAAGTATGTGTTCTGTTCTGTTCTGTTCTGTTCTGAATGCATCCACGTAATGTATTAGATCAAGCAGGTCGTCTCATAATTGTTAGATACAAAGATTTCGTTTCGTCTAACATCAACTGAATTAGGACGTAGTATGATCCTTTGACAAGCAGAAAATTAACAAACAGCAAACTTACGGATCCATAATTAGGTGATGGCTTCCTTGGAAAGGATGTTGTGCCGAGTACTGGTAAAAGGAAATCTAGGAAAACGAGGATAGGTGTACTAGCCGCATTAAAACTGAAATAATATTGAAAACGGTATTAACCCTTTACCAAACAATCCCTGGTCTTTACGACCCTGATATTGAAGCCTTTAGAAAACATTGTGGGAAAAGGAGAAAATGCTGGTAACCAGCATTTTCTCCTTTTCCCACAATGTTTTCTACCCTGTTGGAAACAAATTTCAATTTTTGAGTTCCATTTATTTTGTCATCTGCAAGTGCTTTCAATTTGGACCAGTCTAAAACTTTGCCGTTTGGGAAAAGGTTAAACAACATACAATCAACCAATCCCTTTATCTGCCCTAAATAGACAATATTAAATTTTGTATTTTTACTTTCGGCTCTAAAGTTTCATTTCATAGATTAGGCAGGTTTTGGGTTAACCCTTTACCACACAATCCCTAATTTTGACGACCCTGAGAAAGAAGCCTTCTGAAAACATTGTGGGAAGAGGAGAAAATGCTGGTTACCAGCATTTTCTCCTTTTCCCACATTGTTTTCTACCCTTCTCACAACAAATTTCAAATTTTCAGTCAACATGGCCAACTTTATCATGCAAATCAAACCCGGTAACTGTTATTTGACCGCTATGTAAGCCAATTAAATAATGAGAGTTTGATCCCTTTTGGCCGTGAAATCGATCACATACGGAATTATATATTGACTGGCGATCTCTCCAAACCCTTTGCACTTATAACCCGAATTTCGCGCTTCGAGTGTAGAGGGTTTCAATTTATTGGAAAACAACTCTGCGGGATATCTGGGGTTGTAAATTACTGGGGTACCAAAATTTGTAGGATTTGATTTCCTTTCAGGTCTTGCAATTTGATCTACCTCAAATTTTACCGAAAGCACGGGTTTGAAAAATTATGGTCAGCTATAGAAATGCTTTTGACCAGCATTTGCTCTTTTTCAAGCAATGTTGTCATGCCTTAATTGATACAAATTGAATAATTTGAGTCATATTTATTGTGTTGTCTACAACTGCTTTAAATATTGGGACAGTCATACATTGCCAGTTCCTGAAGAGTTAAAAAAAAAAAGAAAAAAATATCCGCAGTACAAGTTTCTTATGATGAGACTAAAGCCGGGGGAGGAGCGCGACACGAACGCTCGAAATGTAACAGCACATAATTATGTTTACTGCATCTTTGGAATTTTATCTCTGATTTTTTCATCATAATTTTGAATTCAATCTCTGATATTTTTATTGATTTATCAACAAAAATGGTACAATAGTAAAAATACTTCGGTTGGATATATTTCTGAATAGCTAATATAGCTAACAAAGTTAAGGATATTATGAAGAGGCTTCTCTTGTTACAATGTTTTTGAAAACATTAATCTCCAACCTGTTGCATAGAGCTATTACATAGTCAACAGACGGCATTTTATTATAATTGTTTTGCATAGCATCGTCACAAATACATGCATGTATATTAGGCTGGGGAAAGTGTGGTGGTAGATCAGACCACACAGGTATTGTCTGATCTATCATAAACAAACCAACCGTATACAAATTATATTTTTTAACCTTTATGTTCAATAGGTCAGTTCTTTTTAAAATAATTTCGTCATTTTTTAGAAGTCAGTGGTTTTGTGAGCACACGGTAAACATAAATCAGCCTGCACAATATTGTTGGAAAATCAAAATTATCTTCAGGGAAGTCAGAAAGCTTATTTATTGTTCTTTAATATAGCGTAGTTTTCAGTCATTTAGAAAATATATTGTTAGCCCTTTTTACACCTTTTTAAAGCAACTCTCGTATTTTCTTTCTTTTTCCCTGATCGTTTGCATTGTGCTGGAGTTCTCCGATGATGACCGAGTCTCACTGTTAGATAAGACGCCTATCGGGTATCTTGATTGGTGTTACGTAATGGTATATACATTGATACGGGGTAATCGGAAAGAAAGTACTGTATCAGGAAAAAATCAGACTTCTTTAGGGAGAGGAACTATATAAGCTTTGATGCTTTCGTTTCAATCCTTTTCGCAATACATGTTGTTGTACATGAATGATGTTACTATATTGAATAAATTAAAACTAAATGTTTAACCTAATATCAGAATTTTTTTTACGAGATTATTTATAAGGATTTAAAGTCAAGTTTAACACGATCTTGTATAAGGAAGTCCAATTTGCCGCCTTCTCTCTTTAGCTCTTTACTTGCAAATGTGTGATGATTAATGCATTTTCAAAAGTATTTTATGGCGACAGCTCACATATTCAAATTTCCTCGCTATTATCAATCTGATCACATGTATTTTCTCCCTCTCATGTGTTTTCAAAAGTCAATAATTTAAAACCTTTTCCCATATGGAGAACTTTTTGACTTCACCAACTTAGAAAAAAAGCAATTTCAGAAAATAAATCAAATGTAGCTAAATTGATATTCTTCACTTTAAAAGAGTAGAAAACATTGTAGGAAAAGGAATCAATACTGGATACTGGTATTTCTCCTTTTCTCACGATGTTTTCAAAACGTTTTATGCAGGACCATTGAAATTCGGGAGTAAGCTGTACGGGTCACATCAATACTCTCAAAACGCAAATTGTTTTCTGCTGATTTCAGTCACATATTGATATTGATACGTCAATTTTTTTAAGCCAAAAGAATTTCGACACATAAAATAACACCGATTCGGCCCAGGATCAGACTGCTTGTTTTGTACAGTTTGTTACTGGTCTATTGACTGCATAATTATTATAATGATCCAATAGTACAACAAATTCAATCTTCTTTAGAAAAAAAGAAAAGAAAAAAAAAAGAAATAAAAATGCAATTTAAAGAAATTTATGCTAACTAAATTGAAATTATTTTCCAAAAAGAATTAAAAAAGACGATACTGGGAAAATAATGGTTTTTACAAATCTCTTAAAAGTTTTCACTGATGCAAATAATATACACGTACATGTATAAAAATGATACATACAATCATTATATATTTGGACAATGTGTAAAAACAGGATCCAGGTTTAACAAAACAATACAGACAAGGTTATCATGTCATCAGTTCTTATCTTCCCTTTATCCGTTGCTAAATCTTTTCACCCAGTCTTAAAATCTCACTTTGCTCGATACTGCATTTTTTATACAAAAATTAACGATAGTGTCGTTTTTAAACTAAAATGGACGCAAGATCTCAATTTAACAAATGTAAACGATTACTTTGATCATAATCACAACAAAACATAGAATACTTCAAGACGTTATAGATTTTTTGCTTGCAATTCATTTTTATGTTATCTAGCGTCAAAAACGGCGCAATAGCAAATTTCTTAAACCTTTATATAGAAATAAGAAGGAGAATGGGTCAGTAACTTTAAATCAAAATGGACGCAACTTCCCATTTTGCTACAGGAATTAAAATTATATTGAAGTAAAGTAGAGATATTACAGAATACTTCACGACGTTATAGATTTTAATCATTTTAGAAGAAAAATGTGTTTTAGTCGATCAAAAAAATTTCCCTTCTGAATCCTATATGACAGGCCGTTATCGGAAATCCTTTCGGACCAGATAATCGATAAGTTCCAAGGAGAGTAACTCTTGCTCGACCTGCAGCTGAAAGTTGGGGATGTATTATTTTGTCGTCTGCAAATATTATCGTTTGGTAATGAGTTAAGATGATCTAAGGAACACCGGTTGTACAAGATACAGAATTAATCGAAACTCATGACCGGAAGGGGGAAAAATGAAATAACTGTTATTAGTGTCTGCCATTTCCGCCATTACGGACCCTTCGACGGGGTCTCTGTTAAGACTGTATTACAAAAATATTGCAAGAAAGTGACAAAATTGCTCAACTTGAGTAATATTTGTTCTTTTTCTCACAATTTTTTTTTCTGATTTTTCTTTCATTTTTTTTCTGATTTATTTATCAATAGTCCAAAAATACACTCTGAATTTATCAAGAAATTGTCGAAAAATGATAATTGTACGAAATATAGTTATGACATAGCCTTAAGAACAAATTAGCGTCCCATCTATTAGACTGCATAGCAGCAATGATAAGGCGCGCTTTTTCGTTACAGTTGTTCAATCGATGACATTTACATATAGATTAAAAAATTGAGAAAAAATGCTACAAAATTGTTTGAGATGACGTCGGCTCTTTCCCGCCGTTTTTATCACACCGAGAAAAGACACGTATACAAATATTTACAAGTCCTTGCTGAAATGAAAGTGATTTTTCTTAAAATTAGCTATGATAGTGTTGTAGGCTTCCAAATTTGGTACAATGTATGAGTTAGTAATGTTTGAATGCTATTAACAAAAAGCTTTATTCACGTATTTATTTATTCATTTATTCATTTATTTATTTATCTTTTTATTCGTTTATTTATTGTCTATTCATTCGTTAATTCATTATATCATTTAATCATTCATTTATTTATTTATTCATTCATTTCATTCATTCAGTTATTCATTTTTTTTTGTTCTATTCATTCATTTTGTCCATTCATTCATTCATTCATTTTATTTATTTATCTATTTACTTATCAATTAATTAATTAATTAATTAATTAATTAACTCATTCATTCATTCATTCATTCGTTCATTCATTCGTTCATTCATTCATTCACTCATATCTATATATTTATCTGTTAATTCATTTAGTTTTATTTATTTGTTTATTGCTTTATTTATTTATCTATTCATTCATTCATATTTATTTATCCGTTGTTTTATTTATTTATTGTTTAATTTATTTGATTATTGTTTTACTTATTTATTGTTTATTCATTCATTTATTGTTGTTGTTTTTTTTATTTATTTTACTTTGTTTAATAATTTATCATATCCGTTGAAAGCATAAACACCCTTTTTCCGGTGAAGACGGTCCCTGGTCAACAAAGGCCTCGGAACTGGTTCTTATGAACTTACATAACTCCTTACCTGTCGAAAAAAACATACTTGTCCTAACTGAAAGCACTTACAGACAACAAATTAGGTATTTCTCATACGATGGGGTTTGTTTTTTTGAAAACTTAGGGGAAACATGTGAGAAAAGGAATAAAATGTTGGTTACCAGGTCATTTTCACAGAATCTAGGTAGTGATTGAGTAATTGGTTGGTGCCAGTGTATGATCGTCTTTTATTTCATTTATGGATAAGTGAACCATGCTTTGTGAAAAGAAGGCTCAATGCACATGCAGAAAGTATCGACTCATGTCAGCCAGCGAAGTTCGCGCATGCGCTGAAACTTTCTACTGTCTTTGAATGTTCTGCATCTCCAAACACAGGTGCCTCACGTGTCTGGTATCATACCATCCCTCTATTTAGAGAGATGGTATGATACCAGACACGTCAGGCACCTGTGTCTCCAAAGACCATTCATCCCAACATTTAGTCATCTGTTAGGCTAAATACATTTTATGAATCTGTAATTGTGACCCATCACGCAAAAAGGGACCTTCTAGAAACTGCTAAAAATGTCAACCCTAGTCAGACTGCGCGAATTGCGCAGGGTTGACACTTTTCGCTTCAATGACATTTTCTGTTTGAAAAGTGGTCATTGTACCTTGTCACCTTCTGGAAACTGCGAAAAGTGTCAACCCTGGTCAGCCTGCGCGAATTGCGCAGGCTGACCAGGGTTGACACTTTTCGCTTTAATGTCATTTTCTGTATGAAAAGTGGCCATTGTACCTGGTTATTCATTTTTGAATTATCAGCTTATAAACTGACCTGCACTATCATTGATCTGTTTTCATCCAATTGATGTACAGATTGATTCCTAGATGGTCCCTTTTTGCGTGATGGGTCACAATTATTTAATGATTTACTAGTACTTTGTATCATGCATCAGGGAGATGCATTAAGCATTTTTCTGCTAGGTAACCAAATCGAATTTTTTGAGGCTATAGTAATGTCCCGAATACTGCTATTTTTAAGTTATAATTTGGGAAGTAACATCTCCTTATCGGACAATGCAGAGCAAAGATCAGGCTGCATGTTCTTTGCAGTCTGATCTTGATCTATACTGTCCGGAAAAATCAATGGTTCGCGCTTAGCAGCGTTAGGATTTAGCCCCACTTACACCCGTATGCATCTAACCACCGTGCAGTGATATTGGCATTACTTTGATCTTTGTTCCACTCTATCATTGCAGTGTTTATTGTGCGGGCCAAACAACAGCGGCCAATGCGTGGGACCAAACATCTGCTGTGGTCTTTTCGGCTGCTACTTTGGCACAGAGGAAGCTCGTATCTGTGAAAAGGAGAACCAGAATTCAGAACCGTGCCAAATACGAGGGGAACCATGCGGTAAACAAGGTCAAGGTCACTGCGTAGCCGATGGCGTATGTTGCGACAATAGTAAGTAGCATGAAGGACGGCGAAAGAGCCTTCATCATATTATCTCCCGCTAGAAGGCATTCTGCAAATACACATCTATCTCATATGGGCATCCTGGGTACAGAATCGGAGTAATTTTGCAAAAGAACAGCCGTTACTTTGAATTTTAAATGAAATAAAAGTTTACTCAATAAAACGCTACCTGGCGCCATTCATTCAGCTAAGATCAGCTAGTACGTAACCTTTGTACCGACCATTTATTAAAACAACCCCTACACGCTTGGGTAATAGGTAAATAGGTCGACATAAGCAATACTTATTCCAGGTTTACTGGAGATGGGTCATAGCAGACAGAATTTAACATGCACAGACAGCGGCCTTCACCATCAAAACAAGGGCAAACTCTTTATATGATAGAAATAATTTTAACTCAGTATACCACGCGAGAAAATTTACCACGCGAGAAAATTTTAGACTGGTCCACATTGAAAGCATTTTCAGGCGATAAAATAAACGTGACTGAAAAATAGAAATTTGTTCTGGGAAGGGTAGAAAACACTGCGGGAAAAGGAGAAAATGCTGGTTACCAGCATTTTCTCCTTTTCCCACAGTGTTTTCAAAAGTCTTCTTTCTCAGGGGCGTCAAAAGTAGGGATTGTGTGGTAATGGGTTAAGGAAAATATCCCGTAAATGGCGTCACAAAAATGAGCCAGGCTCTTTGAAAATCTTTGAAAAAGGAGTTTATTGGACCCGAAAACGTTATCGACTTAGGTCAGCCTGCGCAATTCTCGCAGGCTGACCTGGGTCGATAACGTTTTGCCTTTTGTTTGAACTGAGTCAGGTGTGTGACTGACATCTGATAGAAAAATGAGTAAAACTACTTCTTGTAACCAAATGGTCGTTTAAATTTGAACACAGACTTTTGGTTATGTTTGAATTCACGATGCCAGCGTTTTACAAGGTCATATGATGGGGCACTTTACGATTTAGTCACTTTAGATTTTGTGCTATAGTCTGCCATGAAACAGAAAATTACATAAAAACGGAAAAGGTCGTCTCGGATCAGCCTGCACGGACTGCGCAGGCTGATCCGTGACGAAACTTAACGCATATGCCTGAATGTCCCTTTTCGTGTGTTGCAAGCCATTTATGGCAGAATGAAATATTGCACGTTTTCGGATTAAATGTTTCAAGTATAGCGACTAATTTTTTTAAACAAGGGAGATAATCACACTTAACAAAAAGAAGTACATCCCGATTTATGTCTCTTTAAATTTAGTTCTCAGATCTCAAACAAATAACCGAAATTTGTTTCAATTTTATACATACAAATAAATATTCACCCTCTTTCGATGTCTTGAGATGCACGGTATACATCCAAAATTAACCAATATTTTCAGTACAATCTGATCTTCATCTATACCGCCTACAAATGCCCACACTGTTTCCGTATATGGCTTAATCATTTTATTTTATGTTTTCATTCATTAAACCCTTTAACATTCAATCCCGTCCTGAAAAGACCCTATGGAAAGTAGTTTTTAAAAACATTGCATCAACCCAACCACCAATTTCTCCTGTTCCAACGATGTTTTCTATCCTTTGATAGACGCATTTCACGTTTTGGGCCTTAGTTAATTTGTCGTCGATTTGCTTTTAAAACAGGGGCTAAAAAAACGGGTCAAAGCGATATGGGCTTATACATAAGCTACAAAATGAGCGCTAAATTTGAAATGAAATAAAAAGACGTTTCACACTGACACGTGTCAACCCAATCACGTATGACCCCATTCCAACGTTGCCAGCATTTTCTCCCTTTCCCACAATGTTTTCCAACGAAAACATGCTTCAACCTGTTTCTTACTAGACCTAGTTTTGGTAATGAAACGAGGAAAACACGCTTTGACTAGTTTTTAGTCCCTAATTTTAATCATAATATCACGTGAAGGACATCCGAAATGGCGGTCGTCAAGGTCATCGAAGATGGCTGTGCACATTTCCGGTCATGTGATCATTCCGGTCATGTGCTTGGCTCAGACACAGCAAGAGGGGTTTGAAAAAAAGTGTAACATACTACTATTGACGATATTTATTGAATATATCGTTGAAATTAGATCTAATTTTGTCCCAAACAAAGCCGTGTCTTAAACGACCTTTAACAAGGCCTTTGAAAGCATTGTGGGAAAATGAAAATATGCCGGTAACCAGCAATTTCTTCCTTTCCTACAATGTTTTTTTTTTTTTACTATTTTTAGGAAAATGTTATTATTTATGTCATATATAATTTCTGTTCTCCAAATGCTTTCAATACGGAAAAGATTACATCCTGTTCTTTGGTGAAGAGTTAAATGTGGTTAGCGCCGGCTGACATGAGTCGATATTTTTTGCTATTTGTAAATGTATTGCATGTCTACGAACCGTTCTTTCTCTTGATTCAGTTAATCATTAGACTAGATTTTTTTCAGAATCTCTCATTACGAGGGTATGATAACTTGCTTGCTAAAATGTATCACAGAGATGCATCAAGCCCCTTTTTACCAGGAGATGGCTTATTCCTTTACCGCATAATGCCAATTTTTAGCAACCCTGGAAAAAGACCCATTTGAAAACATTGTGGGAAAAAATGGGAAAATGGTGTTCAACCAGCATTTTCTCCTTTTTTTCCCCACAAAGATTTTTACCCTATCAAAGAAAAATTGCAATATTTCACACTGAAATTGTTGCCTGCAAATGCTTTGAATTTAGACAAGGCTAAGATTTTGTCGTCTAAAAAAAGTTAAGTATCTTTTATTTATACTTTCAGAGGCGTGCTCATTTAACATGAAATGTATCGAGGGAAACTCAGGCGGAAGTTCTCAGATTTTATCCTTACTGAACAAACTTCTACAGTCGGATGACCTTCAGTGATTTCGTACACACTCATTGCGTCACTTCGGACTCACTCCATATTGTACAATACATGCCTTATGCAAACATTTGCAAAATGATATATCTACTACCTACAATATAATTTCATGGGTCTATTATGAAAAAAAAATGCTTTCCATTGCGCTGTTTTATCATGTCATGAATGATTTCTGATAGATGTTATAATTGTCTTTAAATGGTGTGTAAAAAGAGGTGCAGACTTTTTGTCTCTCTACTTTTTTTTTTCCTCAAGATTTTTTTCTGTCGAAAAAATAAACCATCGGGTAAAATCGGAACTTAAAGGTTGGTCAAATCCTTCAAACCATTAATTTCCCCTTCACTCCCCCCCCCCCCCTCGTCCTCCGAAAAAAGGGGGAAGTCCAGGGTCTCCCCTGCCCTTCTTCCCCTGCCCTCCCCCGGATGGTAAGTTGAATCATTATAGAACTGAAGGCTGGACTTCGCCGCTGAAAAAGACTATATGCATTTGTAAATTTGTTGAAAAAAATGAGGCTTGCACTAAGAAAAGGGGGCTTCATGTAACTGCAAAAAGTATCGACTCCGCAGTCCGCGCAGGCTGACCCGAGTCGAAACTTTTGGCCATTGGTAAATGTTCTGCATGTTGAAGGACCAGTGCACCTCATGATTTGGTCAGCTGTTACACAGAAAGGATCTTATGGATATATGTAATGACTTATTTAGCATCAAGCATCACAGAAATGCATTAAACCCATCTTTGCCCACAACAAAGCTTATTACCCAATAGAGTAGTGGATGTTTTCATACTCTAACAAGAACAAAAGTGGTTAGAATAACATGTCCTATGATCTCAGTCTTCTTTCTACTGTTCTCTACTGTCTTTCTCTCAAAATAGTAGCTGATAAGACAATGTACTTCACATTAAATAATAAAATTGGTTGAGAAATTAGATCTGCGTGCGTTTGGTGTCAGTACATTGAATACCTTTAACTTACTACGGAAACAGTTTTGAAGATAACCTGTTCACGTCGTGATATTGGAATAACCTGTTCACGTCATCGTATTAGAATAACCTGTTCACGTCATCATATCGGATTAACCTGGGCCCGTATTCACCAACCATTCTTGAGAATATTCTTAGTCTTATTCTCCAAGGTTTTCTACATTTGTACGTAACACAACTTCTGATCGGCTAAACCATTTGGTTTAGCCACTCAGAAGTTGTGTTACTTACAAATGTAGAAAATTCTGGTTAATAAGACAAAGAACGTTCTAAAGAATGGTTGGTGAATACGGACCCTGTTCACGTCATCGTATTTGAATAACCTGTTCACGTCATCTTATTGAAAACACAATGTTTCCTATTCTTTCAACGGCAAAGACAAATTCAATTTTTAGAGACACAGTCAATATGTCGTCTGTCAGTTCTTTCAATCTGGACTAGTTCTACAATATAGACGTGGGGTAAAGACTCCAACATTAGCCAGGGAACTCTTGGCCTCGTCATTGATCTAACCAATCAGTCCTGTGTTTGAAAGAGTGACAGACAGATTCTGGAAACTCTTACGACCAAAGTCCGTAATAAAGCAAAGAATTAACAAATGGACTGCAGAAATAAGGGACTGGGCAGGATTCGAACCCTCGAACACCCGGACGGAAGGCCAACACCTTAACCACTGATCCAAAGAGATATCTCCCCAAAGCAGTAGTTAGGTATTGCATTTAAATCGGGCCGAAGCCATGCATGAAGGATTGGTTTCCCGTAACAAAACGAGAAAAAGCTGGTGTAAAATGTTATGTGAAGGGTACATAATGCTGGTACCCAGCATTTTCTCCTTGTCATATCATGTTTACTACTCTTTAAAAGACAACTTCCATTAGTAAAGTCACATTCAATTTGTGATCTACAATTTCTTTCAGTTTGGACTAGTTCTATAGTTTTGTCGTCGTTTAAGGAGTTTAACTTAACCTTTGACCACACAATGACGACTTTTGACGACCCTGAGGTAGAAGCTTTGAAAAAATTGTGGGAAAAGGAGAAAATGCAGGCAACGAGCATTTTCTCCTTTTCCCACAACGTTCTCTACCCTTCCCAAATCAAATTTCTATTCTTCAGTCACATTTATTATGTTATTTGCAAATGCTTTCAATTTGGATCAGTCTATAAATATGTCGTTTGGTAAAGAGTTAACCCTTTTCCTGCTAAATACTACTAACTAAAATCGAATTTTAAATTCGATACTTTAACCATAAAATATTGCGATTTCAAAGATATATTTCAGAAAATAGTATTTACTAATTGGACAGTGTTGATCCAAGATCAGACTGCAAGTTCTGAGAGGTCTGATCTTGACCTTCGCTGTCCGCAAAAGGTCAGTAAGTCGCGCTGAGCAACCTAAAGGTTAACATAGGAATCTGTTGGTCTCGTAACTGATGAAAATGGTCCGTGGACCTGTCTGTGTGGCTAATAATGGTCTTGGGACATGAAAACTATAAAAGATCAAAGTACTGATAGTACTGAAGGCCAGGAAATTGAGGATACGAAACAACACATGAGGTCAATTTTAATTAATACAAACAGGTAGACGGACAGGGATACAAGCGGATTCCACTTAGCCCCTGGAATTCTTGGTTTTATCAGGAAATTTTGAACTGATACTAGAAAGCACCAGCCAGAAACTAATTAAGCCAGAGCTAGGCATGTGCTCACAGTTATGGGGTGCTTGATAATGGCTTAGAATACTTAGTAATTTGTCGTGCTTGTAAACAATCCCAAGTCAAAATTGAACCGTATTCAATTGGCGCAATACCAACTTTGGTTATCTAAATTTTCTGAGACATGTGATGTCTAGTAGTCCTGAATGACGTTATTTTTTACATTTTTGACGCAAGAACATATTTATTTTTATTGATTTCAATGAAAATACATGTAAGATAGATATCAAGGTAAAATGTAATGAATAATAAAGATTGGAGTGATATGGCAGTTGGTCATGTTGTCTCTACCTTCCACAAGTCGACGAAATTTTGAACTCGTCATATTTGAAGGAAGTTGTAGATGAAAATCCAAAGTAGTTCTTCGTGTATATTGAAAAGTAAGATTTTGGGGAAATTGGGAGGAATTGCTTGTTACAAGCAAATTCTCTTTTAGCCAAAATATTTTCTCAATAAAATACTGTGAAAAGGTTGGATTGTTTTAGGAAAACGATTAGGCTCGTTTTTCCTATTTTACTTGCCTATTTTACGGACAAGTCACAGTGACTTGAGCTTCGATACTTATATCTACATAATATAAAAAGACGTTAATCCTAATTCATAATCGTTGTCCAAGGACAACTTGTGTCAAGCCCGCGAACACTTGACTCTCAAGCTTGACCTAGACCCTGGACCTGAATAAATGTTTCAAAGGGAACTTCTGCTCATGATGGAGAACAATGCATTATGCTAATTTATATCGGAATCTATCCAAAAATGCAGGAGTTATGGATCGGACGAAAAATTGGCCTTCAATGTGGCCTTAATCATGAACCAACTTGAACAGATGTTTCAAATGGCACATCTAACTGTGGTGGAGGTCAATTGTGCCAAATTATTTTAAATCCATCCACAATTGTAGAAGTTATGGACCGGAAATATTCAGATGCACACAAGCCCTAGTGAACACTAGAAATATGTGTGTCAGAGACACTGATGCCCCTACTGAATGGTATTGGTCACAGGTATGTCATATGAGACTATTAGAGAGAGAGAGAGAGAGAGAGAGATGAAAAAATACATTAATGACAAGCGAACGACTACAGAAAAAAATTACAAGCATTTATTTGGTTTCAAATCAAAGTCAATCAAAGACATTTTTAAGAATCACACAGGGGTAATTTATTTGTGAAAGGTGTAAAAGGTGTGAAATACATCCTATCAGTGTGAAGTAGGCAGTATAAACAATGACAAAACTACCAAATAACTCTTGGATAAAGGTAACTAATACACATAATGTACATAGTAAAGACAACGAAATTTCAAAAATATTTTTATAGACAACTTGATTAACGATATGAATGAAATTTGTTGTTGTGGTCGATTTTTCAAAAATTTTATTTGGGGACGATTTCACCAAAGAAATCGTCTCCAGGGGACGAATTCTCCGGAGTGATAAACATAACACGGACCAAGCAGTTTGGGGACGATTTCTCCAGGGGCCGTTTTCTCCAACATTCCGCTGAAGTACCCTAGATTTAGTCGATATACATAAGAAAAAGTAATAAACATAACACAGACCAATATTCTATATGTAGTTTGCTTTATTTACAATCGCATTTTAGCGGAGACTTGTTTTGTGACACACATGTTCAAATGTCAACACAACGTTATAGACAAACTCCGAGCAGAGTCGTCGTTCGTTAATCTCACCATACCTAAATGTGAATGATCCGGACTGCAAGAGAGAGCGTTATAGATATTAACCGTATATAGCGCGTAAGAATACACAACTGCCGGATAAAGCCAAGTTCATTAGGTTACGCCTTTATTAGGTCAGTGTTAATGACAAAAAACGGGATAAAAAACACACACTCGTCAGTTATTTAAGGATTGTAATACCCTTGCAATTCCATGGCATTTTGCAGATGAAAGCTTTGAGGAAAGGAAAGCATTCACACCGTGTGATAAGCAATCTCTGTATATACTTGGGAAACTAGTTGTTTTGGCGGACTCAGCGATATAGAGTGGACACACCGTCCAACATTTTTGTCTGAATAGGCAGCTTACGATCCCTATAGGCAAGGGAATCCCTTGAGAGGGATTCCCTGGCCTAAAAATGATGGGCCAGTAGGACAAGCCACTTAAAGCGTCGTTAAATGTACTATCAGAATGATCCATGATCCACTTCGTTACTTTTGGCCTAAAGCTGTCTTCATCAAATTGATCAATGAACTCCTTCGACTGAACGTAGAAAGCTTTCAGTTCTTGAAACTGAAAAAATAGAGCTGTCACTGAATATGGCTTAGTACCCCCGCCAGCGCTTTGGACAGAAAAACGTATCAAGTTCAAGGGGGGATAATTCCTTAACTAAGAAGAGTTGACTCTTGATTGAATCTTCAATATATGATCACTGTATGTGTAAAGTTTCAATACAATTGAAGGAAAACTGTAGGAGGAGTTCGCGACACAAAATTGCTAGTATTTTGTACAGAGACGGACACATGGACGGTCACACGGTCAGAAGGACACACGGTTGTTCGGACCGACACACGGACAGACAGGCTGCGGAGGTAAAATGACATAAGCACCAGAAGGACATGATCCTGGTGACCTGGGGTAAAATATCTTCCATAAGACCCCAACTAACTCGTGGGACTGGTCACTACTGACATCTGATGATTGATCTCAAAGATGACCAATGTACCTGTATGATTGGCACAGATGAATCGGAGGGGAGAGGGTTGCCTTGAAAATGATACATGTGAGCAGGTTAGATTATTCACTGATAACTTCGAGGGATTTTCCTTGAAAATGACTTACGCATCGGTAGAAATGCTTATTAGACTAATGGCCTCGGGAAATACAAAAAAACTGAGTTCGACTTAGTGGTCAAGTGACCTGGCAGACATTTTACCGATAATCCCACTAATCATCCTTGGACTTAGCCTCTAATCTGACCTGTATCATTATCCGTGGCCTCTGGAAATTTGCTATCACTCTCGGAAAACAAAGTACCAGTCGGATTTTACTCTGATGTCATAAGGACCTTTCAATCAGGTCAAAGTGTTAAATATTAGCCTTGAGTAGTTAGCCTTGGGCCTAGTTTCTCTAGTCACCGAAAACGTACCAGAGTTAACATTGAAAATAACCTACGGATACCTAGGACTGGTCAAGGGTCGCCTTGAAGGTTTTACTTATGAGATAATCCACGATTAAATGGATGAGTTGCTGATGGCCAAGAGTAATTTATGTCGTAATCGCTCCTAAGGGAAGTTTGAAGAGTCACCGAGTGACGATTACCTTTTGACTTAAGGGGCTGGCTACTGATGGCCTATTGGGAATGGATTTAAGATCGATCGTCTGTGTAAATGGTGTGTTACAAACCCGTCTGAAAGTCAGACAAATTTTAAACATAATTGATCAGAATTGAACTACACATCTTCCCTTTTAGTAAATGGAGGCCATGATACAAGGTCAAGGTCAGAACTAAGAACAGACCAACACAATGATCCAGAAATAACACCTTTATTTCAAAAAGCTGTAAATGGAACTGATCTTTCACAGAAACCTGTCTCTTTTCGGGCCCGTAGGAAGTAATTTTGGAAAGGGGGGGGGTGGCAAGGAAGCAATTTTGGATTGAGGGGGCCAAAATTTCCAGAATTGGCTTGTTGTCCCGATTTTATATAGAATTCTAATATTGCGTTTGGTTAGGCAGTGAAAATTAATCCACCTACTAATACTATAGAAGGAAATTTGTTCAACAATGTAGTGAATTATGATGTGATTTGGAGAAAAAAATAAAGCAGAAAATCACACTGAATGAAATGTGACCTCAGAAATTGTTAGGTGTCTATCAGATGACAAAAGTAGATGAAAAATTCCTTGGTTCGCAGAAATTTGTTTAGAACTATTTTAATTTGTTTCAAATTTTCTATCAGTAAGCTACTCTGAAATATCATTTCATCCTTTATATACGACAATTTTCTAGCAATATTCAGCCGAACACTGAAACGATCATTTCTTTTTTTGTGATCAAGTTATTGGGGGGCCTGCCCCCCCCCCCTGCCCCCCTCCCCTCCGTTCCTACGGCCCTTTTTTTGTATTAAAAATGGAATATTAATTAGAAAGAGGCGCTCTCCAGAGATGACTAGGCTGTCAATCATCAAGTTGTCATTCCGAAGTCCTATAGATCATAAATATGAACTTTAACTCGTGAAACACCTATGTCAGGTCATTTAGGTATCAGATAAATCTATCACAAAATTCTTAATCATTTAGGGAAAACTCAATGTAAAATGGAAGAAAGATATTTTCCTCTCTACCAATTCCTTATAGATATTTTGGATATATTGGTCCTTATTCCGTACAGTAAATGGTCGGTGACTTGAATTAAGTGATAAAAACTTTTGAAATGGGAAAGTAAAAGCAATTATGTCATAATAATATGTTAAAAGAACAAATTGATAGGGATAATTCAAATATTTCACCGATAAATGTAGTCAAATCAAAATCATATAAGCCATGAAGACATAAACTGTGAAGAAATGAAGTTTGATAAGTCACACCGTGTTTGTTCAAAACCTCAGAATTCTGACATTTTAAGAAATTTAGATAAAAAAATTCACATTTCGATAATAATAAAAAAGATTAATAAAAAAAATCAGTTTCTGACTATGAGCACAGTTTTGTTCCATGGTATTCCAACACGGACAAATACATTTTACCATGATATGGACACTGAAAATATAACACATGTGAAATAGTGTCCGTATTGAATACATCTCAAGAAACTGTCCAGAGCATCTTATAGAGGAACTTATGTATTTATTAGACAATGACTTTATTTAACCTTGAAAACGTGGATGGAGTTCTCCCTGTTTTCTTGTACCAAAGACAGACGGAACTTTTTGTATGTTCACTGACTATAGAAAAGTTACTTCTGTAACCAAAACTGATTCGTTTCCAGTGCCAACAGTAGATGACTGCATTGACATTACTGGTCATGCAAAATATGTTACCAAATTTGATCTTCTAAAAGTATTTCGGCAAATTCCTCTCACTGAAAGAGCTAAAGATTTCCCTGCATTTGTAACTCCTGATGGACTTTATCGATACGAAATTATGTCTTTTGGGATGAAAACCTCGCCGGCAGCATTTCAGCGTCTTATCAACATGATGATATCTGGATTGAACGACTGTAGAGCCTACATCGATGTTGTCATCATTCACAGCATGATTGGGATGAACATTTGAAAACTATCAGAGAATAATTTTTGACAGACTGAGTAAAGCCAAATTAAGAATTAATCTTGTTAAAAGTGAAATATGTTTTAATATGCTAATTTAACATTGTTGGGTCATGTTGTTGGACAAGGACAGGTAAAACCCGTAGAAGCTAGAGTTAAAGCTATTTTTGATTTTCCTGTACCTACAGGAAAAGATATTTAATGAGATTTCTTGGTATGGCCGAATACAATAGGAAATTCTGTGGTAATTTTTCTGTCATCGCTGAGTCACTGACAAGTTTTCTCAGTAAACGCAAAAAAATATATATGGAATGACTATTGTCAAAAAGCTTTCGATAAAGTAAAAGCCATACTAAAAAGTGAACCAGTTCTTTTAGCTTCTAATTTCGGGAAATAATTTAAGCTTGCAATAGATGCTCGTGATATTGGTGCAGGTGGTGTTTTACTTCAAGAAGATTGTAATGGTGTAGATCACCCATTTAGCTATTTTTTTCTAAAACGTTTAACAGACATAAAAAATATCTACTCAACAATAAAAAAGGGCTGTTTATCTCTCATTCTTGCCCTTCAGCATTTCGAAATATATTTGTCGTTTTCTCCTGCACCCATCATTGTATAAAGTGATCATAATCCTCTGATTTTCATCCATCAAATGAAAAACAAGAATCAATGTTTACTCCGGTGGAGTCAGTTTTTACAAGACTATAACAGGGATATCAGAAATATAACAGGTGGGGATAATATTATACCTGATGCTTTGTCTAGAGTCTAACTTGTAAATAGTTAATGTTTGTATTTTATGTATAATATATGTTCATGTACAGTTAAGTGTAATGATATGTTTTATATTCTAACCAAAGAAAGTTTTAATTCTTAAAACTTTCTTTTCCTTTAGGTCGCATGTAGATAGGATATACAGTGACCTGTTTTCAGAATATTCTAGAAACATTTATTGGTCTTTCCATTGTCGTTATTTTTAGAAACAGGTTGTTAGTAAACAAGCTGTTTTCCAATCTATTGTGTCATCTTTCTAGAAAAGACTGATCTAGAATTTTCCATGCTGATATAAATAGGAGTGACTTACTTGGTGATTTTGGACTAGGACTTAGACTTGTAGCTTGGAGGATACAGGATTAGCGAAAAGTGTTGGATTTAAACTGGAATATAGGTCTCTAAGTTAGAATAGTTCATTTTTTATACAGGTTGCTCATATCTATTTGCAAGTTAAAACTATTGTAATTTAGGATTTAGGAACTAGGAATTTCATAATTTGTGTAGTCTAAGCATAATTCTTAATTTTGAGGTACTTATTCTATTTCTTGTTCCAAGACTGTAAATTGTCGAAATTTCAATCAAACTTAACGCTTATAGTTGATGTTGACGTTTTAGCGATTGTCAGGACGCTAATCATGTCTATCTAATGAAAGCACTGACCGATATATCAGATATCTGAAGCGACCTTTTCATAAAAAAAAAATACTAGTTTGAGATTGAAATTTATTCTATTTTAAATGAGAATGGGGTCGAAATTCGGACCGAAGTAAAGACAGAAAATACAGAAATCTCCTAAGCTATTTTTTAGGTTTAACTAAAACAATCAACGCTCGAAACTGTAAATCAGACTAACTTTTTTCAGCGCTAAATACATATCTTCGATGCCAGAAAATAGAATTCACCGAAAATTAAAGTTTTTAAGCTTCCTTATACAAGTGGGCAGAACAGATCCAAGATCACGTTCTGTGCAGTCTGCACAATCTATTCCATCGGCAAAAGTTTTGGTTTATGACACCGAAATGGTTTATTTTTGTGAAGTATACGAAATGACAGTAAGTTTAAATAAAAAATGCAATGAGAAGAAACACATAATTATGAAGACATACGTGGAACGCATCATATGAACCCGACTATACTTTATTCAAATTTGGTCACGTGGGCACATCCGTTGAACGGAAATCGCCATGTATATTGTTTACAAATTTATCGGATTTATCTACTTTGGGAAAGGCAAGTAGATGTTTTTTGTGAAGATCAATCATAGATCAATCAATGTGTTAAAATAAATTAACAGGATTTTGAAGATGTTTAATTTTTTGTGTCTTTTTAGTTCTTTGTATCTTACATTCACAGATATTCATGAAATTCATATACACATACATAGCGAATACTTGGGTACTTTTGTCAACAAAAGATCAGGGTCCGTATTCACCAACCATTCTTAAGACCATTCTTTGTCTTGTTCTTCAAGATATTCAAACTGTGAAAGTAACAGAACCTCTGATTGGCTAAACCAAATGATTTAGCCAATCAGAAGTTCTGTTACTTTCACATTGACAAAATCCAGACGAATAAGACTAAGAATGTTCTTAAGAATGGTTGGTGAATACAGACACAGGACTTATTTCAAGTGAACATCATTGGCAATATTTTCATGAGTGGTTGAATATACTACCAGGGATGTTCATGAGATGAAATATATTTCGATCTTTTACCTTTAAGAGAAAAAAGATACTAATCTATTGATTTCGTGCCTCTTATCCCTTTTTGGTGAGACTTTCTTCAAAATCCAGTACGGTTGTTTTCAGTTATTCCTTGTGGCGTTCCCCCATTGCACGAGAACGCATGAAAATTATTACACAAAGCACAAGAAATGTAGGTTAAATATGCATAAATCATATCATATTTTCAGTTGGTTTGAATGGCACGCCCTGTTTACCTAGGTAACTAGTATGCGGGAACTACTGTTTCTGTCTTCGATTGAAGACTTGGGAAAATTACGAAATATTAGATATTTTTCATTTGTCGTAACCACGAAATGTCAAATCATAGTCCACTATTATTTCTATAAACAGGCAAAAAAGCATGAAATTCCTTTTTATGTAGTTAGCTAAATAAGTACCAAATTCAATTCCTGACATCTGCAGATTTACTTTTGCAGTAGCTGTGCAATTTGACATGAACTTAGTAGATGTGACCTATTATAATGAATTCCTTTCATTTTAGTTGAATTTAATGCTTTCATTAATTTTTTTTGTCAGGTAAAGAATTGAAATTTAAAGCATCAAAAGCTACAATGAAAATAGCAATAATCTATATTCTACTACAAATGAAATGATCTGGCATGCGCAGATATAATAACAAAGACAAAGAAACAAACAGGGTTGTAACTATCGGGGGATGGGTTCCTGGGAAGAAAATGTGGACATCTTGGCATTGGCTCAAAAGTAGGCACACTCATCTTCAAGCTAGTAGGCAGATTCTGGAAGAGTCTCTCTCTCTCTCTCTCTCTCTCTCTCTCTCTCTCTCTCTCTTGTTCAACATCTCTCTGGAAAATTCAGTCTTTCTCTTTTTTTCCCCAACTCATTTAAATTGAATCCATTATGGATTTCCTTACTCTCTCTCTCTATCTCTCTCTCTCTCTCTCTCTTGTTCAGCATCTCTCTGGAAAATTCAGTCTTTCTTTCTCTTTTTTCCCCAACCCATTTTTAAAAATTGAATCCATTATGGATTTCCTTACTCCCTCAATCTTTCCTTGCATACTTCCACATATTTTAGAAGCCTATAATAACCAAATTAGCTTTTCTTCTGATAATCAGTAATGTTATATGAATTATTTTTCATTTTGGTAGGCTCTAGCATTTGAGGACAAACCCAAATAGCTTCACTTAGATAGAATGATCAAATTCAAGTAGAAGAATACAACAAGGAGAGGAAACTGTTAAGTTTTAGAAAAAGAATATGGACGGGGGCTCAAGTAAAGAGGATGTTATGATGGGTAAGTGATCATCCAGAGAGTTTTCTTCCAATGTAAATCTTACCGCACAGCAAAATGTAAGACTTGTCCATTTTGAAGGAATTTGTGGACGACAATTCAAGAGTTTTTCATATGATAGTATTTGCTATTGAATGGGTAGAAAATAGTGTGGGAAAAAGAGGAAATGCTGGTCACCAGCACTTTTTCCTTTTCCCACAATATTTTCATGCTGTACAGATGCCTCTTATCCTCTCTCTCTTTCTCTGTCTCTCTCAGTCATAATTTCTTAGTATCCTGAGCCTGGTACATGTATTAAGTTGTCGTAATCAAAATAGTTCAAATACAACTTACAAATGAAGCCAACTGTTGACCTAAATGATGTGAAAGGTAAGGTTTTTTGTGGGAAGTGTAAATAATGATCAGAGAGCATAAAATTAGCATTTGATCTTGGATCTTTAGTGTCTGCAATTTCATTAGAATATATTCTAGTTAAAACAGCCTATAATATTACTCTGTATGCAAACTTTGGACTACCCTTATATAGATTAAGTTGGTTTTTTGTCAAAATAGAACCAAGTGAGGTTTACCTAAGCTGTAATCAAAGGACTGATAGTCCTGAGAGTCGCCTGAAGGGTAATGGGTTAGAAGTTTTCACCCTTTTTTGTTCAAATCTATTAAAAGCATTCAAGATACAAAATAATTTAACCATAAGACAGTATTATATGCAAGCATATTTCTAAGTTGTCATCCTAAAATTCAAAATATCTGTATTGAAATTTACATTTTAAAAAAATGTGGTGGAAATTAAAATTTAGGCACCAGGACCAGCTTTAAAAAGTTCAAAGTTTTTTACTCACAGACAACAGCCCTTTACAAATAAAGACCAGATTATCTTCTGGTATAGGATCTAGTGACATACTTTTAGACCAAAAATGCCCTTTTGCAACTCGCCCATATCTAATCTTAACAATCTGACAAAGTTTAATGAGCATTAGACTGAACATAAATTTATGGATTCTACATTTCTATTACGGTTTGGTTGATTTGACAACCTTTAGGCTTTTTTTTTTAACCCCAGGTGACCTATATTCAGTTTTGTCAAAGATGTTATTGAGAGAAACAGCCGGGCAATTTCATGATCATTTGACTGAACTGTAGCCTTTGGAGCACAAACAAATATTTGACTTAGTAATCTACCTGTCCTTTGGAAATAATTTGTTTTTGTTGTTGTCCAGGTTGAGGTTTTGACCAGTAATGGACTCTATGAACGTGGTTGCTACAACTCAAGAAAATCTATAACCCAATAGCATGTTCATCAGCCTTTAATCTTTGTCTGCGTTTTATAACGTCCCAGGGATGAATAGTGCTTCCATACCAATCGAAAATTGTCTACATGTATATTGCTTTGGTGTTGATTAAATGTTTGCGATTCACTTTATTACCCTTTACAAAAACCCTTCACAAAATTAGGCAAAAATAAATTATGATAAATGGAGAAGTACTTACATGTAAAAGGAGAATTTTCTCTGCTACAAACTTTCAGAAACCTTCAGTTACATCTCAAGCTGATGTCAGCGATGTTTGTATTCACAAAGTGATAGTGTGCAATAATTACCCTTTATATGCTAGCATAAATATTTGCGGTCCTTACGTTTACCTCTTTAACAAATAAACAACATAAATTTAAATTTCAGTTTTTGTAACATGACAAAATGAACACATGTAAAATGATAGTTTCTGTCTTTCAATGGATAAAAAAACATTATAGGTAAATGAGAAAGTACCGGTTACCAGCATTTACTCCTTTTCCCGTAACTTTTTCAAAGGCCTTGTGGAGAAAAAAAATACTAGTAACCAGCATTTCCTTCTTTCCTTTCAATGTTTTCTGCTTTATAAAGACAGAAATCATCAGTTGGGCTACCTCTAATCTGTCATCTATAAGCGCCTTATGTAGACCAGTTGAAAAATGAAAACGGATTTTTTTTTTGTCAAAACTTTATGACTCAAACACTAAAGAAAAGCTTACTATAAGTAATACAACATTTACATTATTTAATCAATGTTCTAGTATGCGCATGTCCTTTACTTACATTCAATAATCTTTGTGAAAAACTATTGTCCTTATCACTATCTTTTCTTTCACAGGGAAAGGCAGAAAATATGAAATTCATCTATCAGTAAAGTATTGGAAGAGCAAACATTTCTCCTCAGATTTGAGCATCACATGCAATCTTGACACATATTTGAGATGGCATTATGTACTGGAAAACTCTCGGGCACTTAACGAGAAACTGGATAAACTGAAAGCGAGGAACATACATGCAACAGTAGAAAAAGAGGGGGAAGACCTTTGGGTAAAAATTGATCTAGGAACATCGAAAAAAACGCTGTCAGAACTTGATATTTGGAGAATAAAAAACAGTGTGATTGACGAACTGATGCTAAATGATACAGAAAGTTTGGTAACTTGGAGTGTTCCAGCAACTGGTATTGATAGAACTGAAGTAGTTAAACTGATGATGGAAAAGTCAAGGAAAGAAATGAGGAGTGAATTATGGCTATTCCCTGATGAAGACAATGAATTTATTCACTACGTGTATCCCTGGACAAGACATAATGACATAGAGACCTGTGTCCAGGAAGTTACAAAAACTCTTAAGGAAGGAGAAAGAATAGAATTATTGCATCTGATTTTTAGCAAGATATTTGAACAGAAAAATGTTAAACAAGAAATCAAACAAGTATTTAAAGTTACAATGGCTGTTGAATGTCTGGAATCAAGAAACAAATGCAGAGTAATTTTAAAAGGTAGAATGCCTCAGGTAGAAAAGGGGTGGTCTTGGATTGGTGTAAAGTTTCTAGACAATTATATTGTCAATGAAATAAGCTTTAAAGATATTAAGAAACTTGGAACAAATATCAGTGAGGAAATGATAGTTGAGGATGTTTTGTCACAGCCAGGGTTTGAACATGTGACATGGTGTATCAATGAATCATGTGAGAAAATAGGTATTTGTTCTACAGATAGACCTGCAGTTGATAAGGCAACAGCAGCTTTAAAAAGGGGTATTAAAAGAGAAGAGTTTCCTCTTGAGTTATACGAGAGACTGTGTGATGTCCAAGCTGTAAAAGAAGGTAGAGCCATCTTGAGAAAGACAGACAAGTTTGTCCAAATTAAAGGTACTGGCAAAGCCTTGACTGGAATAAAACAATTTATAGATAATTTAGAGAGCCATAGAAAAGCACCCAGAACACCTGAACTAGGTCATATAAACAAACATCAAGATTTTAAAGTGAAAGGTAACACACTATCTGTTGTAGTGGATGACTTATGTATACAATACCCTACAAACATGTCAGATGTAAACCTTGTGGTCGGTGTTGACACAGTGCCACCAGAAGAAGGTACGAAACATAACGAGGATCTTACATGAGTATTTATAAATCATCATTTTTATAATACATGTTGACTAAAATCTTACGATGTGAGCCAAGACTAGCATCATGTATGTTTTAATCACCAAGTTTAATAAAGAGGATGATACTTACACACAAATTATCACACGAAACAAATGATAGACAAACAAATATCCTGCATTACTGACATAAGCCTATAAAATTTATGTTCTGTTTATTGGTCCGTGTTTATAGATTTGGTTAGGTTGGAAAAACGTGTCATTTACTGGAAGATAGCTCTGACATTTAAAATAAAAAATGGAATGGAATAAAATCTTGTGAGAGTAAATCAAAATACGTTCACAATGTTGTTTATGTAAGATACCTTTTGCAGGCTTTTGTGTTATTATTACTCATAAAAATCTCAAAACCTTGAGTTACTTGATACATTAGCCTGTAACAATTTTGGCAGGGCTTAAGGCACTTTCTCATGTGTAACAGACATGACTTTAACGCTTTACCGAAACATTTCATACTTTTCCAACTTAAAAGCAATTTAAGACTTGAGATTGAACCTTACACACTATGAGATTTGCACATGGAGAAAAAATGGTGCGAAAGGAAAAATGCTGGAAATAAGATTTTCTCTTTTTTTCACAGTGTTGTCAAAACCCGTCTTCCGTGGTTGTTAAAAACTCGAGATTCTTTGTCAAAGTGTTAACAGTACTTTTGATCGAAAGTTTTCTAGCCACTGACATAAATCTCTCATAATTATATTAAATAGGTTTCCAAGAAGAATTAGTAATGCAAAAGGAATGAGGCCCATTGCAATCCAAAAAGAATTAGTAATGCAAAAGGAGTCTCATTGCAACAACTCTCATCAGTTTTAGAAAAGAAAATGGTCGAGCAAGAGATTGGAATTTGCAATCCTTCCATGGTTACTATCACTAGACAGTGACACTAAGCTATCGTGGTTCCTACATGAGTTGCCCCTTTACCACACAATCCTGTAACAGAGTACACCTTTGAAAACATTTGTAGGAAAATGAGTACCATCAGTTTATCTTTGTATCCAAACATTTTCTACTTTTTCACAGACAATCCCCATCCTTTCAGATAAATTTCGTATATTGTCAGCAATTGCTATCAGTTTTGACTAATTAAAATTTTTTTGTGTGCTAAAGCAAGCAAAAAATCACTTAGTGTCTGAACAGATGAAGAACCTCAGTTTGTATATATTTGTAAATCTATTACCTTTTTTGGTTCATTTTTTATATCTCGAAAATATAGCCATTGTCAAACAATATTTCCTTCACTCTTTCACCTGATGCTGATTCATTATTAAGATCTATGTATTGATAAGTGATTGAATTTTCCATTCGATCATCACTTAGAATCATTTGGTTTCAAATGCATGCATATGATAGCTATTTATAGACGTACATAAATATTTCCAAATTAAACTGGCAGAAAATTGGTTTTGTCTTGGGTCTATCTGAAAGATAAATATGTAAACATTTTGTTTTGTATTTCCTTATATTACTTGTTGAATTCATGTGCATCAAACTTGTATTCTCGTTTTATTTTGATTGAGTGTATTGCTTGACTCAGTAGATTTATCAGAAAACAAAATTCCAGATTTGTCCATGCTGAAAGAACGACAAATTTCACTGCAGACGACAAATTTCACATGGGGCTAGACTGATGAGATTTGTCGTTGAATGAGAAGCAAATTAAGTGAAAAAATGAATCAAATGCTGGTTACCGCAATTTTATTTATTTCCCAAAATGTTTTCAAAAGCTATCTTCCTCTGGGCATGTAGAGTGTTTGCCAAAGGATATTACTACAATCGGCAAATCAAAGTGATAGGAAGAGGAGGAAAAACACCTATGGTAGAAAAGAAAGCAAGTTCTTCTTTTAATTGATTATCTTGTACAACAGGCGTTGTAGAGTTTATCAGGTATTAAAAACAGCTTGTGTGGTACTAGTAATTGCTGAACCAATTGAGTGCGTGCGAAAAAAGGGCAATCTGAATTTTTATCTCTACAACCCACTATTTTATTGAGATATTCTAACCATACCAAACTGGAAGTATCTGATCTTTGATCTCTACTACCCACTATTCTATTGAGATATTCCACACATACCAACTGGAAGTATCTGGCTTGTTTACTCTGGCTAAAACTTTCTTTGTAAATATTTAAGGATTGAACTACCAACTTTTTTACAAAGACACATTCTGAAGTGACTACTTTGAATTGTTTTGTTTAAAACGGTGCTTGAGGAAGCGTTCAAAAGTGTTCTATGTTTATCACAGTAATAGCTTATTTACGAACATCTATTTGCTGGGTTAGGACAGTGACTTGCCTAAAGATAGTCACACAAAAACCAGCAGCTGAAGTGAGGCTCAAACTCAATGCCTTGTTAATACAAATTCATCTTCAAAAACACTGAGCAATGCAGAACCATATACATCTTTGAAAATAGTTTTACAGAGAGAAATTACAGAGAGAAAACCTTTTAAAAAATTATCTGCTAAATCAATTTCATTCTTAAAAGATTATGAACTGTTTGGGTAAGAAAAATGCATATG
Organism: Tridacna crocea; assembly: GCA_943736015.1. Taxonomy (NCBI): domain Eukaryota; kingdom Metazoa; phylum Mollusca; class Bivalvia; order Cardiida; family Cardiidae; genus Tridacna; species Tridacna crocea. Next base: position 46,037,080 of record OX031064.1, read on the forward strand.
AATTGTATAATGGGGACAAATAATAATGAGGACAAATGTGTTTCAGCCAAATTTGATGGAGAACAGAAGACCCTCCACTTACCAGAATGGATTGATGGTTCCAAAAGAGAAACAGAAAAAACAGAAACCTGTTTGAGAGAACTTCTTATGTTTAGCTTAGATAAAAGTTTATACAAAATTCAGATAGGTTTGCCTGAGGTCCATAAAAAGGTAGAAAAACATTTTATACAGAGTTTGTTCGTTTTGTTATCTGATGAAGAGTTCAAGGAAAAGCCTCCAATTCAGCTGTTTATTTGTACAGACAGCCAAGATATGTACACACGTCTGACTGAATTCAGTAAGACAACTGAACAGCTCCCTCCGTCCGTGTTATACAGACCAACACATACATCAGCAAATCGCGGTATGTGAACATTTCAGCAGTTATTTCTTATTTAAAATATCATGTAACATATTTCAATGGGGCTTTTCTAGAATGTTTTTGTTTTTGTTAAAGACAGATTAAGTTATGCAAAATATACTTTTCTGAAAACATAAAGAAACTGATTCATTTGAATATGGTCCAAAAAACTCAATCTTTCTTCGGCAAATGACTTTTTTGGTAGCACTAAGATATGTATTTGGTAATGGCATATTTAAATACACCGAGTGAGGCCATCGATTGTGGAAATACTGTCTTTTTTTTAGTTGAAAATAGGTCCACTTAGCCTTCCATTAGCGCAATGATACATAATTATTCTACCGATTGCTTGGTCCTTGGCTTTTTCGTTCCAAAACCCCTTCATTTCATGGCTTGCTAATCCCATGTGCTACTCCATTTGATGGGGCATTGGTTTAGTTTAAACATATTTATTTTACATCGATTGAGAAACGAGTTCTTACAGCTTAAACTAATCTCTCTCGATTCTGCTTCCTGGAAACTACACCAGCAGTTGCGCCAAATGTGTGGGCTAATGAAAAGTCCCAAAGTTGATACCCGCTCCCGGGTATCAAACTCAGGACCTTTAGGTAATGAGGCCGACGCTCTACCTCACGACCATGAACACCATGGATATTTATAGATCGAAATAATTGATTGCAATGTTGGGAAATGAATGTTTACGGCCAAAGATATTTCAAAATCATGGTTTTCTGGTACATACTCAATTTTATTCGATTGTTAACATGGTTTCTCATTCTATCTATCCTCCATTGTACTGTCAAGCGATCCGACTGATCAAAGGGAGACCACTAATATACAAATAATCCTAACTTTGTCATAAGTACGTTCCCTTCAACCAAAAAAGGTAATCATTTGTTTAGTTTACTTTCAAGCCATTATTTGAAAAATAATTCACTTTTTCTTTTGAAATATTAATTCCACATAACAGCTTCCTTGACAAACACCACTTCAGCCTTCTCAACGCTTTGATTATGTATGTGCAGCCCTAAGTGTGTTTCATGGTGAGCGACTGTTTATCTTAATCCTTTTTATCTTTGTGTATATAAATGTTTTACCAATATAAGAAGGTAAAGGAAGCATTTTTTCCCATTTTAGAAAATGCAAGTGAACATGAATTGGGCAGTGAAGCTACAAGTTCTATTGAAAGTCAGACGCAAGTAGACGGAAATGTATCTGATGGCGGGGAAACAAGTAAGGATTACTGATTACTTTTAAACCTTTTACTGTGCCATGGCTAACTTAACCATGCAAATCAAACCCGATAACGGCTTTTTCACCGCTATGTATTTTTTGGATAATTTTCCATATACATGTTTGGTATAATGTATAAAAAACATCGGAATATTGCATTTTTAGGGTTTCATTTTCTTTTGCTATTAAAATTGTCACAGAAGTTTGGGACAACCCTCGTAAGCCAATGAAATTATAAGAGTTTGATCGCTTTTGGCCTGAAATTGATCGTATTTATATATAGATTAGTATACTGGCTAGCGATCTCTATAAACCCTTTGCACTAATAACCCGAATTTCGCGCTTCGAGTGCAAATGGTTTCAGTTTATTGCAAAAACAACTCTGCGGGATACATCTGTGGTTGTAAATTACTGAGGTACCAAAACTTATAGAATGCGTTTTCCTTTCAGGGAAAGTAGGACGTTTTGGCCACAGTCGTTTTGGTCCGGACATTTTGGCCAGCTGCAAGTTCAAATTAGGACGTTCTGGCCATTTTTGTGTGTGTATGATATTAAACCGTATGTATCATAATATAAAAGCATTGTAGGAAATGAGGTCCGTAAATTGCTATATAGCATTGACATATTTTTCTTTAACTAAATTGATATACCAAAAAACATAGGAAGTTTGTTTATGTCATTTTTTGTGTTCAAAAAACATTTGGCCAGAACGTCCCGTTGTCTGCGCATCTCATATTCTTCGAAAATTCGACTGTCATATATGACGCATCACTAGCCCCGAAAGCGGGCTGACTGTAATATTACGCTCTATAAAGTAGCAATATACAAAATAGCTGTCATCAATACGTTAGAGGAGAAATGACACCTGCTTTAAATACCTCCCAAATTAGATGAGTATTTATAGAATGCCATCTAGCAGAGATAATGCAGAACGTCCTACTTTGTACTTTGACCTGGCCATAACGCCCGTGGCCAAAACGTCTGCCCACCCCTTTGAATATAGAATGTTTTCCGCTTTTGCACTTTCAGCTTGCCCAAACGTCCTGGCGAAAACGTCCTGGTCGACACATCCGTGGCCAAAACGTCAGTTCACCCCTTTCAGGTCTTACATTTTGACCTACCCCAAATTTTACCGGTAAACGGAGGTTTTGGCCACGGACGTTTTCGCTAGGACGTTTTGGCCAGCTAAATGTGCAAAGTAGGACGTTTTGGCCCAATGCTTTTAAACACAGAAAAGTGCAATACACGATCTTTTTATGCTTTTGAGTATACATTTTTTAATGCTGAAAAGCATATTCTGTTCATTCCATGCAAATTCTGCCCTAAAATGACATTTGGCCAAAACATAGTTTGACCTTGATTTACAATCTCCTATATTAAACTATTTAGACTTTGTATCCTATGTTGCAAAATATTGCCGCAAATAAAAGTTGTAAGCTATTGTTCAATCATAATTCATTGACAGACTTGATAGTTACCAATTAAAGTAATCATTAAATACAGTTAATTGGGTATTAAAGCAAAAGAATACTTGAAAGTAAGTACTTTGATTCAGCAATACCAATGAACTGAAAATGAGGAAGTTAACCATTTGTGTCTTCATTTATCATTTCGTTTTTATAAAAAAATTCTCCATATAGGGCAAATATATTAATTTTTCAGTTATATTTATATTGCAAAATCAAAGGTTCTTTTCTTTAAACCAAAAGAATTTCGACACATTAAATTGATTCGGCCCAATGCTTGTTTTGTACAGTTTATTATTGATCTATTGACTGCATTTTCGGTGCAGTTTGCCTTTGGTCTATTATTAGACCACTTTGTCTGAGCCATTTGTTCAGCAATCTCAATCTTCTTTAGAAATATTGAATAAAAAAGAAAAAAAAAATGCAATTTAAAAAATATATGATAGCATACTAAAAAAACGAAATCACTTTCTGAATAAAAAAAAAACATCGGAATACACCGTTTTTACAAATCTCTTAAAAGTTTTCTACTGACACAAATAATATATACCTACATGTATAAAAATGATAAATACATTATAACATTGGACAATGTGTACAAAGAGGACCAAAGTTCAACAAAACAAACGACAAATTTGTCATGTCATCTGTTTTTATCTTCCTTTTATCTTCCTTTTATCCGTTGCTCAATCCTTCACCAAGTCTTAAAATCTCACTTAACTCGATACAGCATTTTTGATACAAAATTCACGATAGTATCGTTTGTTAACTGAAATGGAAGCAAGTTCTCAACGTAACAAATGTAAACGAATACAATGATCGTGTTAGAAACAAAACAGAGAATAATTCAAAACGTTATACACTTTTTTCTTGTAATTTATTTTTATGTTATTTAGTGTCAGAAAGGGCGCAGGTGCAAATTTCTTAAAACTGAATAAAGAAGGAATACGGGTCAGTGACTTTAAATCAAAATGGACGCAACTTCCCATTTAGCGACAGTAACTGAAATTATATTGAAATGAAGTAAGGATATTGCAGAATACTTCAATCCGTTAAAGATTTTAATCATTTTAGACAAAAAAACGTGTTGATAAAAAATAATTCCCTTCTGAAATTCTACATGATAGACCGACATCGGAAATCCTTTGGGGCCAGATTATCAATAAATTTCAAGGGGAGTAATTCTTGCTCGATCTGCAGCAAAAAGTTGGGAATGTAGAAGATTGTAGACTGCCCACATTGAAATAATCTGCCCACACTGAAATAATTTGCAGAGGAAAATCAAATGTGGCTCAAATTGTGGAATGGTGACCAGCATTGTCTCCTTTTCCTACATTTATAATTCATTTCTTTTTCGAGCTTTTTTAGAGTTGTTATAACCCTTAATTGTTTTGATAAAGCGGCAATTACTGTGAAGATCAGACTGCAGAGATTTCCAATTTTAATTTGAAACTATTTGAATCTACTTAGTTCAATTCAACCCCACATGAAAGCCTTGGAATTTGAGCAGAGGGGTAGAGAGGAATTATTTGGCCATCTATACCAACTGAATAAAGCTTATTTCATTACTCTGATGCCTATAGAGAAAAAATCACTGGTAAAATACCATAAAGCCAAAAACTATTGAATGTATAATTGTTAAAAGATCAACAATCTGCTAAGGAAATAAAAATTACATGTAATATGGGTTACTACGATACCAAAAAAATGTCACGGGCTATTTGAAAATGGGCCATGTTGGAACGAAAAGTATGTCACTGTGACAATTCTAGAAAAAAAATGTGTAAACTACGTAGACAACATTTTAGCCCATTGCTCATTAAAGGTTGGTCAGAATATACTTCATAAGGAAAGTTCGGAAAACTATGAAAAAAGTCAAAAAGTAGGTCACCAAGTCAAATCTTCGTAGAAAAATCCGTACACTTTTGAAGCCAAATTTTAAGTCCAGTACTGATGAAAGTTTGTCAGATTGTTTTTCTTGATGGTGTTTCGAAGAAGTTGCGAAACAGGTCATCTTTGGTCAAAAGCCAGGTAACCATGTCAAATCATTGAAAAACATTGTGTTCACCCTTGAGGCCACAATTCTAGTCCACTAACTCATAAAACTTTGAAACAGATCAAAACATAGTTCACGAGGTCACATCTGTAAAAAGAGAGGGAAACCTTAACTGCACACTCTATAGGCCATGTTTATAGTCTAACGCATGTCTGTCTTTATTATATTCAGAATGTATTAACTGTTTGAAAATTGATTCTGTTGGGTCAAAAAGCAGGTCATTAGAACAAATCTTAGAAGAAGCTTATGTACACATTTTCAGTTTAATAGTCAAAAGAATTAGCCAGAATTTTTTGGTGATATCTCGAACAGGTTTGAACATGGTTTGCATCAAATCAAAGAGTAGGTCTCTAGAAAAAAATGTTATAAAAACCTTGTGTAGAGTCGTGTGGCCATATTTTGTCCAGAACTTATTGAGGTTGATCGGGGTAATTTTTCTTGGTGATTTTCTTATAGGAATTCAAAATTACTTATGGGGGGGGGGAGGGGGGAGGGTTTAAATGTCAGCTTAAATCATAGAAATAGCTTGTATACACTGGAAGTCACATTTTAGTCAAACACCCTGAAAGGTTGTCAGAATGTTTGTCTTGGAAATGGGTCCTTTTGTGCCAAAAAAAATTAGTAGAGCAACTTAGGGCCATCATGGACAACTTTGCCTCACGTTAATTTAACAGCGTCAAGTAATCGTTCCATTGACTTCAGCATGCTATGTGTAATTTCTAAAATGCAGACATGAAAATGTTCATGGATAGAGAACATTATATCATCAACATTGGAAATACTGATAAACTAAATGGGAACAGAAACGCAGCATAAACATGCGCTTTGATTCAATTCTTGGTTTATTGCCAAAGGTAACGTTTTTGACAAATAGCCAAAATTTCATCAAAATATGACCAATATTTCGGAAGTGTTATGAACGTAATTATGACTTTGCTCCCTCACAATAGTTCCAGAAAGTTCAAACTCAGTATAACCTGCAGATTTTATGCTCTCCGAAGGAGGAGCAGATAGCCGCCGCTTCGTCTGTCTGACTGTCCGTCTGTCCATCCGAAGCCATTGCTCCACAACCCCTTTATCAACTGGATGAGGCTTTTATATGAACTACTAGGGATATTGTGACAATGTAGTTTTCTCTGTTTTCAAATTTGACGCTTTTTTCGTCGAAAAAGGGGCTTTCTTGTAATATTCCAATTTTTACTACTATCTCCAGTTTTCGACAAAATTCCATGAAACTCCACACTATATATCATTACAGGTATCACCATGTTCCTTTGTTTCTATGCAAAACCATGTTACAGGAAAAGAGCACTTAATGTCTCATAAGTTATTGCCTCTTGTAAGTTTTGACTTTTTTTCTTTGTCCAGGGCATAACTTAGAAAGTATAGAAGGTAGTAACTTGAACTTCACACAGAGATAGATCACATAAAGGAGAAGTGCTGTGTACAAGAACCATAATTCTTCTCCATTAATATTTGGGGTTATAGCCCTTTGAAATTTTGCATTGAAATTTTTGTCCAGCGAAAACTTTCAAAGTAAAAAAGCTAGTGACTCCAAACTTCATAAACAGATAGGCCACGTTAAGGAGAAGTGCAGAGTACAAGAACCATAACTTTACTCCCACTTTTTAAGAGTTTTGCTCTTTGTAAATTATAACTTTTGTCCGTGGCATAACTTCGAAAGTGTAGAAGCTAGTAACTTCAAACATCACACACAGATAGAGCACATAAAGGAGACCTGCAGTGTACAAGAACCATAACTCTTGCCCAACTAGTTTTGGGTTATTGCCCTTTGTAAATTTTAATTTTAATTTTTTGTCCTAGGCATAATTTCCAAAGTAATTAAATAATTTCAAACTTCATATACGTATAGGCCACATAGAAGAAGTGCAGTATTGAAGAACCATAACTCTATTTCCACTTTAGAGTTCTTGCCCTTTGTAAGTTTTTAACTTTGGTTTTCTTGTCCAGGGCATAACTTTATGGGATATTGCCCATTGTAAATCTGAATTTAATTTTTTTTTTCAGGGGCATTACTTCCCAAGTATAAAAATTAGTACCGGTAGTATCAAAATTTATATGCAGATTGACCACATTAACGAGAAGTCCAATTTACAAAAACCACAATTCAGTTCCCACTAGCTTTAGAGTTATTGCGCTTTGTAAATTTTAACTTTAGATATTTGTTTGTGGCATACCTTCCAAAGTATTAAAACCTTATGACTTCAAACTTCATATACAGATAGAACACATTAACAAGAAGTCCAGTGTACAAGAAGCATAACTCTATTCTCACTAGTTTTAGAGTTATTTAAAAAATGTTTTTGGTCTGGAGCATAGCAGTTACTTATAAGATTGCATCTGTTCTGTGACAATGTGCTTTGTGGGGGTATGCCGTACTTTTGTGACAGTTCTAGTTTCATTTTTTCCTATTTAAACTAAGCTGTGGTGTAGAAAAAGAAGGCCAATGACGAATCAAACACGGAGTTTATAAATGTTTAATCTGATTTTTTTTTTCAGACAATTTTGCCATTTCTATAACAGTAATGTTTGATTTACAGATTGCTCACACTGACAGGAAGTTAAACTCCACTGTTCCAAGAGCTTCGTCCCTTCTTTATTTAAATATATGAACATTGGCAAACGCAGTTTGGCAGACAAGACTAAACACAAGTAGCCTGTTTTATCCCCACCCTCCTCTCACATGACTAACCCTTTACCGAAAGCCTTCACTTTCCTAAAAGAGACCTGTTCCGGGAGCATAATCCGTATACGATGTCTCTTGTTTTTCTTACTTTTGATAGGACTATTTTATTCAGTGATTGTCAATGTCTGTCTGATGTTAATTGAACTTTCTGTCTTGGTTTGTTTTCTCTATATACACGTGTACTTTATCACTTTTAACAAATACCTCTTTTTTATATTGTAACTTTTCAGATCAAGACAGAATACATGAGACTGGGAGTGATTCTGTGAGTGTTTTTGAAACTGTAGGTGTATACAAAGAAGTGGATGACTCGGATAGTGATGAAACAGGTTTTGATAGAATGACAGTAATTTCGACACTTTTTTGTCATTTCGGCCCCTGATGAAAACTTTTTTGCAAAATTTGGTCATTTCGATTTTTTCTGAGTGTTATTTATCTTTTCGTCAAGCGGTGTCATCAGTTCTTTAAACATCTTCTCCTTCTAAACCGCTGGGCCAAATCGGACCAAATTTGGCTGGAAAGTTCCTCGGGCGGTCCTCTTTAAAAAATTGTTCACAGAATTTGATTCCATTAAAAACTCATATTTGCGAAGAAGTTCTTCAAAAATCTACCACTCTGAAGCAGCTGATCAGATTTTGAAATAATTTCATAGAAATGTTCCTTTGGTGAACCTCTTTAAAAATCGCCTGCGAAATTTTCATCCATCTAAAAACATGGCCGTGTGGGGGTCCTCTTTGCACTGTATTAATCAATAGAATAAATTCTTTGAAATTCTCGTAAGTTTTTGAAACAATTTCACAGAAATGATCATTATATTATGCTCCCTTTTTAGCTCAGGTGTTTTTGAAGAAAACGTCAAGTTATTGCCATGACCCTGTTTTCGTCGTCTCTGATATGTGTTATTTCTTGGCTTCCACTCAACACATGTACTTGAAACTTGGAATAATTGTTCAATAATTGAAGAGTTTCCCCACAACAGGGACAGATAACTCTAAAATCATTTTGTCCAAATTATGCCCCTTCTTTAATTAGAATGAATTTTAACTTATTATCCAGCACTTAACTGTCAATCGTTGGCGCCCGCATGGGGTACATATGTTCGACTTAATATTTTAGCCACTATCGGCATGTGCTCTTGTTCAAGAAATGATCCTTTAGTGACCTATCCCAAAAGTTATTTGCAGAATTCTGAATCGTCACAAACATTGCTGTGGTGATGGATGTAGGGGTGATAACAGATTTTCAACTGATTTTTACAGGTAACATTTTCAAACTTGAATTGCAAAATAATGATTTGTTTCTAAAAAATCAATACTTAAAAAATTCAGGTGAGTGACCCAGGGCCATCCTGGCCCTATTGTTTCTAGAAAGTTTCACTTCTGATATCTGTATATTTAGATTTATCATTCTATTTATTTCAGACTCCAAAAATTCAGATGAAGCCCAGGATATTTCGGTCATTGTTAAATATAAGAGAAAGGTTCGTAACACTTTGGAAAGTTTCAGTAGACCCCTTGATTTAAAGTTGAATGTGGAGAGTTATCTCAAGTGGCAGTACATCTGTTGTAAGCCTGATTTACTCCAGGATAGAATCAGGGAAATTGAAAAGGTTGCTGAGAAGGCAGAGTATGGTAACGACAGACTGAGACTATTTCTTGGGAAACAGAGGAATGACCCGAACTTTGATACTTTAATCAAGGAGATCCAAGCCAGATTTCTGAAGGATGCTGATCATTTGGTCGTTTCTTGGTTCCCTGTGCATGTATCCAAATCTGATGAGGACATTTACAACGTATTGTGCAAGGTCCTCGAAACATCAGCACTCCAGAAGAGAAAAGAAATCTACACTGACCTGTCTGAATCGGGATTGATTCGATTGGTGTATGACATCAGACATACACATGATGTTTCAGACCTTATTCAGACAGTAATAAAGAAATATGATGAAACCTTGCGTCCAGAATACACTTCTAAACAGATGCGTTTAAATGCAGTGCTAGGACAGGTTTTTGATCAGAAAGAGGTGAACATTAATGCAAGTACTAAATTTTCTAGTGTAAGAATGAAATATGAAATAGATCAATCCACGAATAAAGTAACTGTGGATTTATATGGACCACAAGAAGAGGTCAAAGAAATGCATACATGGCTAAATAGGACCTATGTTACACCATACACATATGAAAGTTTACCATTCGAAGACTTAAAGATAAAGGACAAGTATGTTGACACAGCAAAGGTCTTAGCCGAACATTTCAAAAATCAATCATATAAGGATTTTTTTTGGACGATCAATGATTACACACGTGAAGTTTCTTTTTGCTCTATTCACGAGTTTGAGGTCATGAAAGCCATATCTGATGCTAAAGACTGTTTGGGATGTGAGTGTATAACAATTAAAAATGACTCTCTTGAAGCTACAGAAGAAATAGTCAAATGGCTGAAAAATTTGGGAGAATTTTTAGAAAGGAAAGTGTCTTTGGGAATCACACTGGAGAGGAATGAGGTAAAGATATGTATTACTGGTGGTAGAGTTGATGCACATTCATGCATCCATAGAATCAAGGCATATCTACGTGAAGGTGGCATGCAAACCAAGTAACTTTAGTATGAGCAGTGATAAGATAAGCGTCAAACATAAATGCCTTTTTTCAGTAACTGAGGTTTGATTGAGACATGGTTTTCGTAAAGGTAAACAACTCCTACTCACTCCATAGAATAACATTGTTAACATTTACCTCCCTTGATTATCGAACTACACCATCACGTAATTGATGATTGGTCAGGTTTTTTTAGGGACGAAAATGTTCAGTCTTCAGTGATTTATTTTGATGTTTTTTTTTTTTTCGTTAAATGTTGTACTGTTGTACTCTGATGATTTGAATCTGTTATGTGTGGCTACGCCAAAAAATCTAAGGAATCAAACACCATCCATCTATCTTTAACTGGCTATAAGAAAGTTGATTCAGTAAAGTTTGAGCTATAGATAATGGATCATCCTGTACCAATAGGTAAAATACCAGGCTCGTCCAAATTACATTACAATTATATGGTATGATGGAGTCTGTCCTTGTTATGGTAGAAAACATTCGGGAGAAAAGAAAAAAAAAATCCGTTACTGGGAATTTTTTCCTTTCGATAAGGTGGTCAAAGACGGGACGTATTATGGGAGCACCCATGGCGTACGGGCATACGGGCGATGGGGCGAGCGGGTGCGTGGGCAGCGTCCAGTTCTTTGTGCGGAGCATAACTTTGTCATATCCGGTTCAGTTGACTTGAAACTTGGCATTTGTATTTGTTGCAATACTACGGAGTGCTGCGCGAAAGAAACATAACTCTTCCTCGTGCTGTCTTTGACTTATTTCTCTTTGATCGTAATTTTACAGCATTTTCTGCTTGTCCGGAATATAACATTGTCATCTCTAGTCTGAACATCTTAAAATTTGGTATGCATGATTGCTGAAAAATTACGGAGAGCACAAACAAAAACCATAACTCTTCCGAGCACAAATTTTGAGTTATCCCCCTTTGATCTTCCTAATGATAGCATTTCTTGCTTGTCCGGGGCATAATTTTGTCATCTTAAATAGGAAAGCCTTGAAATATGGTATGCTTATTTGTTGCAATATTTGGAAGTAGAGTGCGCAAGAACTGTAGTTCTACCTTGCGCTGCCTTTGAGTTATTTCCCTTTGATAGTCATATATTTTTACAACATTTAGTGCTCCTCCGGAATATAATTTTGTCATCTAAAGTAAGAACGACTTCAAACTTGGTATGCATGTTTGAGGCAATAATACAGAGTACAGTTGCTCAGAAAAATAACGCTACCTAGCTCGAATTTTGAGTAATTCCACTTTGATCTTCATTTTTTATAGTATTTCTTGCTTGTCCGGGACGGAACTTTGTCACCTCAAGTCAATTTGACTTGAGACTGTATAATCATGTTTGTTGCAGTTACGAAAAGTGCAATGCACTGGAGCCTTAACTTTAGCTAACTTTACATGTTTCTCTTCAATATAACTTTTCCTTTTCATTTTGGAATGACCTGAAACTTTATATGCATTACAGGAGACATAATATTCTGGACAGGTTTGTCGTGTGTCACGACATCCTAAATACCTAGAGGGGAGAGGGGGAATGGAAAGGAAGCTGATATAGAAAAAGTGTTGAATGAGAGACAAGCAGAAGAATCAATGAATAATGAGGATAATTCGTTTGTGGTTTTTTAGCTCATCAGAGCACAAAGTGCTCATGGTGAATTTTTGTGATTGTGTTGTGTGGGTCGTGTGTCGTCAACTTGTGTACCTCTAGACGCCATATTTTCATTCCGATATTTATGAAACTTGGTCAGAATGTTTGTCTTGATGATATCTCGGAATAGTTCAACAATGGGTCATGTTGGTCAAACCGGACGAAACGCGTTGGCTTCTGTTATTTTCCGCCCTTTCAGATTATCGCGACGCATCCTTAATCCGAGTGATGGGGAAGAATCTGCGGTGTATCTATATCAGTCAAAAATCACCGGATTATAGCATAGATTGGATGAGTGATTTTTGTTTCGTTATCCACATTATACCAGTCATATCACGGCAACGGTTCATAATTATATGAATTCATGTTTTTCCTGGGTTTGATAAGTTCTAGAGTTGGGCGAATAGGTGTCATGCACAAGGACACCCAAATGAAAAAACCAGTGCTTTGAAAAAGGATCGAATACAGAGCTTCCTCCAGTGTACGAATCTTTCACTTTACTATTCGGACACTCACGACTTCTTCCGTTTGGATTATAGCCGGTGGAATGCAGAGAAATACCCCCCCCCCCCAACAAAATGACCCATGTGTCATTTTTCTACGTAGAGGTAGACCCAGGTCATTTCTCTACGTAGAATAATGACCCGGGTCATTTTGTAGGAGAGGGTAATTTCTCTGAATTACACTGGCCTATGGCTAGTAACCGTCAGACAACAGGCGACTTTTTGAAGCTATATCAACCGATAGCACCCACCGAAAGAATGACAGACTCTACCGACTCTACTCCAATTACACACTTGTATATCTCGTGGATCCCCCACGACATTCTATGGGAATCGAACCAATCGAATTAAGCCCCTTTTGCCATTTAATGGTTCATATCTTTATTGGCCCATTACCACAAAATCCCTACTTTTTACGACCCTGAGAAAGAAACCTTCAGAAAACACTGTGGGAAATGGAGAAAATGCTTGTAACCAGCATTTTCTCCTTTTCCCACAATGTTTTCTACTCTTCACATAAGAAATTTCAAATTTTCAGTCACTTTTATTTTGTCGGCTGCAAATACGTTGAATTTGGACAAGCCTAAATTATTGTCGTTTGGTAACGAGTTAAAGGTGTCTTGCTGAATTTTTTATACAACTGTTTTCACAAAAACAAAAACGTCGAGGTTGTATCTCAGGTCCGTCATAGTCGGCCGTCGTTTTGCAAAAACTTGGACATTCGCTGATATATTTGCGGCGCCGCATGAGTGGCAGCACTACATTTTTATTCGGTTTTGAGGCAGCCATATTGTTTACTCGGCTTCAAGTCATTTCGTACCTAGGCCATTTCGTATTATTATTGGTGGGTTAAAGGTCAAAGTCACAGCTGACCATCGTTTTAAAAATTATTTACGTTCTCTGGTTGTCCTGCTTCAGTGACAATGTGCTTTGTGAAGGGTATTTGTCTGTTTTGCGACATTTGTAGTTCCACTTAGAATTTTGACTGGAAAAGCATTTGAAATCGAGTGTGTGCACCCGCACGCGGCGCTCTTGTTCATAATTTATCTGCTTAATTCTTTATCTTTAATATGCATGGCGATTTATGGATTTGTTTCGTTATCTACAATGCTTTATCCTTATCCTACTAAATAAGTAAAATGAAATAGTTAAGATGATAGTTAAGAAAAAAAAAATTTTTTTTTTTTTGCTATTTCAAAAGTTTTTTTTTTTTTTTGAGAAAATATGTCCTTGTCAGACGGAGTAGATCAAAGATCAGACTGCAGGTTCTATGCCGTATGATCTTGATCCACGCTGTCAGCAAAAGGTCATTGAGTCGCGCTCAGCAGGCTAGGGTTAAGCTACTTTAACATTGCAGATATTTGTCTAATCTTCTCATTGTACCTGAAGTCAGTTACGAATACTAACCTGTTTCGGAAAAAAAAAGGTAAGTAACTTATATTATCATATTATCGGGTTGTCTGATCTGACCTGAAAAATATATTTTTATTTTCATTAATTTTGCTTTAACTCTTTACCACACGAGAAAATTTAAGACTGGTCCAAATTGAAAGGATTTGCAGACGACAAAATAAAGGTTACTGAAAAATTGAAATTTGTTTTGGGAAGGGTAGAAAACACTGTGGGAAAAGGAGAAAATGCTGGTTACCAGCATTTTCTCCTTTTCCCACAGTGTTTTCAAAAGGCTTCTTTCTCAGGGGCTTCAAAAGTAGGGATTGTGTGGTAATGGGTTAAATACTTTCAACAGTATTTCTTACCAGTATCGCCCGCAGAAGCCAAACAGTTAAAAAAAAAACAGTTACAGTTTTAGCGTTGTCAGTCCGTCCGTTCGTCCGGATAGATATCTTCTAAAATCCTTGACGAAAACTGATAAAACTTCATATATGTGTTTCTTATGATAGTCTACCGGTACTTTTTTTTTCTTTTATATCAAATGCCGTATAATAAAAATAGGGCCCTAATAAATACATTTATTTCCATTACGGACCATAATCTAAAACTACTGGACAAAATTGCACGATACTTCATATTTATATTGTTTAAAATGGGCGTAAACACGGGGCGGCATTCGCCAAACCAATACTTTTGGTTGGTGCGGCATGCCTCAACAATAAAATTGGCTGATGCGGTATGATGCTGCACCAATAATTGGTAATTATTTGAAAAATTATAGTGAATGTAAACACATACGAAATTTCTCAAAATACAACATTACTTTACAGGTAATGTATATCGAGCCAACAAAGTTTAAAAATCAGAGGATAAAATACTAAGATAATGTCTCAAAAACCTTGCACAGTCTTTGCATTTTTATCACCTTGCACAGTCCTTGCATCTATATCACCCTGCGCATTCCTTGCATCTATATCACCTTGCAGTCCTTGCATCTATATCACCTTGCAGTCCTCGCATCTATATCAACTTGCACAGTCCTAGCATCTATATCACCTTGCAGTCCTTGCATCTATATCACCTTGCAGTCCTCGCATCTATATCAACTTGCACAGTCCTAGCATCTATATCACATTGGATTCCTTGCATCTATGTCACCCTGCATTGTGCTTTAGCTTGCATCTATATCACCTTGCATTCCTTGCATTTATATCATCTTGCAGTCCTTGCATCTATATCACCTTACATTCCTCGCATCTATATCACCTTGCACAGTCTTTGCATCTATATCATATTGAAAGGTCCTTGCATCTATATCACCTTGCACATTCTTTGCATCTATATCACCTTGCAGTCCTTGCATCTATATCACCTTGCACGGTCGTTGCATCTATATCATCTTGCAAAGTCCTTGTATCTGCATCACCTTGAAGTTCTTGCATCTTTATCACTTTGCACAGTCATTGCATCTATATCACCCTGCGCAGTCCTTGCATCTATATCACCCTGCGCAGTCCTTGCATCTATATCACCTTGCACGGTCGTTGCATCTATATCATCTTGCAAAGTCCTTCCATCTACATCACCTTGAAGTCCTTGCATCTTTATCACCTTGCAGTGCTTACATCTTTATCAACTCGTAGTCCTTGCATCTATATCACCTTGCACAGTCCCTGCATCTATATCACCGCACACAGTCCCTGCATCTATATCACCTCGCACAGTCCCTGCATCTATATCACCTCGCACAGTCCCTGCATCTATATCACCTCGCACAGTCATTGCATCTATATCACCTCGCACAGTCATTGCATCTTTATCACCTCGCAAAGTACATGCATCTATATCACCTCGCAAAGTCCTTTCATCTGTATCACCTTGCACAGTCCTTGCATGTATTCTACCTTGCACAGCTTGCATCTATATTAGCTTGCGCAGTCCTTGCATCTATATTACCTTGCGCAGTCCTTGCATCTATATTACCTTGCGCAGTCCTTGCATCTACATAACCTTGCATTCCTTGCATCTACATCACATTGCAAAGTCCTTGCATCTTTATCACCTTGCAGTCCTTGCATCTATATCAACTTGCACAGTCCTTGCATCTGTATCACATTGCAAAGTCCTTGCATCTATATCAACTTGCACAGTCCTTGCATCTGTATCACATTGCACAGTCCTTGCATCTATATCACCTTGCGAGGACTGTGCAAGGTGATATAGATGCAAGCTGTGCAAGGTGATATAGATGCAAGGAATGCAAGGTGATATAGATGCAGGGACTGTGCAAGGTGATATAGATGTAACGACTTCGAGGTGATATAGATGCAAGGAATGCAAGGTGATATAGATGCAAGGACTGTGCAAGGTGATGTAGATGTAACGACTGCGAGGTGATATAGATGCAAGGAATGCAAGGTGATATAGATGTAACGACTGCGAGATGATATAGATGCAAGGAATGCAAGGTGATATAGATGCATTTCTTGCATCTATATCACCTTGCACATTTCTTGCATCTATATCACCTTGCAGTCCTTGCATCTATACCACTATACATTTTTTGCATCTATATCACCTTGCACAGTCCTTGCATCTATATCACCTTACACATTCCTTGCATCTATATCACCTTGCACAGTCCTTACATCTATATTACATTGCACAGTCCTTGCATCTATATCACCTTGCATTCCTTGCATTTATATCACCTGTCACATACCTTGCATCTATATCAGCTTGCACAGTCCTTGTATCTATATCAACTTGCACAGTCCTTGCATCTATATCACCTTACATTCCTTGCATCTATATCTCCTTGCACAGTCCTTGCATCTATATTACCTTGCAAAATCCTTGCATTTAAATCACCTAGCATTCCTTGCATCTATATCACATTGCAAAGTCCCTGCATCTATATTATCTTGCGTAGTCCTTGCATCTACATCACCTGGCAAAGACCTTGCATCTATATCACATTGCAATGTCCTTGCATCTATATCACCTTGCACAGTCATTGCATCTATATCACATTGCACAGTTCTTGCATCTGTATCACCTTGCTAAGTGCTTGCATCTATATCACCTTGCATTCCTTGCATCTATATCTGCTTGCAGTCCTTGCATCCATATCAACTTACATTCCTTGCATCTATATATCCTTGCACAGTCTTTGCATCTATATCACCTTCTCAGTCCTTGCATCTTTACTACCTTGCACAGCCCTTGCATCTATATCAACTTGCATTCCTTGCATCTATATCACATTGCAAAGTTCTTGCATCAATATCACCTTGCACGGTCCTTGCATCCATATGAACTTGCACGGTTCTTGCATCTATATCACCTTGCAAAGTCTTGCATCTATATCACCTTGCACAGTCCTTGCATCTTTGTCACCTTGAAAAGTCATTGCATCTACATCATCTTACATTCCTTGCATCTATATCACATTGCAAAGTCCTTGCATCTATACTCTCTCAAAAAAGAAACGCAACATACAGAAAATAGGAAATTTACTTCATATATTATTTTCATAATTTATGATATAAATAATTTACACAGGAATGCAAAAATTGGCACACTTCTTGTTCATGAGTTCTTTTACCTTGGAATATCACAGTTTGTCACATATTGTCAATAAATCACTCATAAATTGTCAATATCTGGTATAATATTTCAAAAAGATAATCTGTATGTTGCGTTTCTTTTTTGAGAGAGTATATATCACCTTGCACAGTCCTTGCATCTACACCACCTTGCATTCCTTGCATTTATATATCATTGCAAAGTCCATGCAATTATATCACCTTCCACTTTCCTTGCATCTATATCACCTTCCCCAGTCCTTGCATTTATATCACATTGCACAGTCCTTGCATCTATATCACCGTACATTCCTTGCATCTATATCTCCTTGTAGTCTATGCATCTATTTCAACTTTCATTCGCATCTTTATCACCTTGCACAGTCCTTGCATCCATATCACCTAGCACAAGATGCAAGGACTGTGCAAGTTGATAAAGATGAAAGGACTGTGCAAGGTGATATAGATGCAAGGACTACGCAAGGTGATATAGATGCAAGGACTGCGCAAGGTGATATAGGTGCAAGGACTGCGCAAGGTGATATAGGTGCAGGGACTGCGCAAGGTGATATAGATGCAAGGACTGTGCAAGGTGATATAGATGCAGGGACTGTGCAAGGTGATATAGATGCAATGACTGTGCACGCCGGAAAGAAAGTTCGCCTTAACCGGGTATGAAATCACAAACACCGACACGCTCACCACTGAGCCACCCGGGCGGGTAGAGTCCTTTGAAAGATCTCCGACCGAGCTACGGTTCGAACCCACTACTTCATTGTTATAAGCCTACAACTCACTAGCTGACCAGACTCTGGTCGTAGAAACATGAGTATCACAATATGCATTTACTTACAACTAGCTGCGTTTTTTTTTTTTTTTTTTGAAAAGGTTGCCTTGGTGACGAAATTCTCCCATAATGTCTGACCAACCATTAAAGAGCTATGTTTGGCTGGACGCCATTACGCAGAGATACACCGAGGAGAAAATTGAACTCAAAATTAAGAAAAAGGCGAAAGTGACGGACTTCATTTTGCTTTTCATTCCAGGGGAAACGGAAGCTATTGTCATATGTAATAACGAAGAAGGTATTTTTTCCGCTCGTTTGTATATTCATCTGTATCAATGCAGAGCTCCAGATAAAGGGGGGTGATGGTATTCTAAATCCATTATTTTTCTTTCAAACCCTATGTTGTGGGTACTTATTAGAATCGTCTCGTTGAGACGATTCTAATAAGTACCCATAACATAGTGGTTTTGTGCAGAATATTTAATATTTCTAATCTTAAAATAAAATCCCCCCTTTCTATCTGGAGCTCCGTGTATGACTGTTGAACGGATGGATGGACGAACAGATGCATGGGTAGGCCTAAATTTAGATGCACGTCCAAAATGAATGCGAGCATTTACATGTAAATGAATCGATTGATAGATCTATAGGTGATCGACAGATTAATCTATAAGTGAATGGATCGATCTGCAGATAAGTTGGAACACGGTACAAAAAAAAAAATATGTCAATAGGGCTGATAAGAAGTAGATCATGATCGAAAGGTGTCCCACTTTAGAAAATTTATCTTCAAGTTTAGGTTTATTGATTTTTGTTATATACCAGACATTTTTCCGGCTAAAAATACGTGTATCGAATACAATCTGGAGTGCAACACACGAAAAGGTGCATTCGGACATTTGCGTAAAGTGTCGTCCCGGATTAGCCTGCGCAGTCCGCGCAGGCTAATCCGAGACGGCACTTTACGACTACATTAGATTTTGTGTTACAGTAGACTTCCGCAAAACAGAAAATCACGTGAAATCGGAAAGTGTCGTTTCGGATTAGCCTGTGCGGACTGCACACGCTGATCAGAGACGACACTTTACGCAAATGTCCGAATGACCCTTTTCGCGTGTTGCACTCCATATTATAACACGTGACAATAAAACCATCTACACAATGTCAGATACAGTTCAAGATATGGCTTGCAACACGCGAAATGGGGTATTCGGACATTGCCCACAGTGTCGTCTCGCATCAGCCTGCGCAGTCCGCACAGACTAATCCCAAACGACACTTTCCGGGCATCTATGGTTCTCTATTTCGCGCAAGTCTGTTGTGGGACAATATCCTATACATGTACATGTACGTCGTTTGACTGATTATTTCCGTTTATTTATCGTCGCTACCGGTTTCCCATCTGAGCGACGCCCCCAGAAGACGGTTAGTTGTTACGGGGGATAGTGCAAGGATACAGGACGAAACTACTGAGAATTCCGCCTGGTTCTTTAACGTGCTCGGTGTGTAGCACCGTCACACGGGACCTCGGTTTAACGTCTCATCCGAAAGACTATTAGTAATTTTTAGTTGGCCAGCCGGGGATTCGAACCCACAACCTGTAGGACATTGTGTTCACAAGTCTACCTACTGAGCTATATCGGCTGGTATGTACGTCGATAAGTGGCATCTCGGATTATATAGCCTGTGCGAATTGCCTCTAGCGTTTTCGAGACGACACTTTAACCCAATATCAAACGACACTATTTTAGATTGGTCCAAATTCAAGCATTTGCAGACGACAAAATAAAAGCCATTGAAAATTTGAAATTTGTTTTGTGAAGGGTAGAAACATTGTGGGAATAGGAGAAAAGGCTGGTTACCAGCATTTTCTCCTTTTCCTACAATGTTTTCTAGAGGCTTCTTTCTCAGGGGCGTCAAAAGTAGGGATTGTATGGTAATGGGTTAAGCAAATTTATGTCCGAATGCCCCCTTCAGCCGTTGTCTGCGCATGTCATATTCTTCGAAGATTCGACCTGTCTTATATTACGCATCACTAGCCCCGAAAGCGGGCAGACTGTAATATTACGCTCTATAAAGTAGCAATGTAGAAAATAGCTTTTATTCATACGAGTAGAAATGAGACCTGCTTTAGCTCCAGATTTCTCTAAATTGCTGATCATAGCTGAGTCAATTTCACGAGGTAGCGTTCTATTGAGTAATCGTTTACTTTAGTTTGAAATTCAAAGTAACGGTTGTCGCGTAGGAAAGTGGTTCGGTTCTGTACCCAGGATGCCCAAATTAGATAGATGAGTATTTATAGAATGCCATCTAGCGGAAGATAATGTTCGTACCCAGGATGTCCAAATTAGATAGATGAGTATTTATAGAATGCCATCTGGCGGGAGATAATGACCCTTTAGCGTGTTGCAGGCAAAATAAAATCTATCGCGTAAAATGTTTTGGTTGAAAGGAAACGCCATTTATGTACTATTTCCTTTTCACTTCCAGTGCAACATTAAAATAAATTTCTTGTTCGTTGATAAATAAAGATTTATATACTGATATAATACTTTTGCACATTCGAATCGACCAGAAATTCTTTTGAGTCTATCTTGAAATTATTTCTTTTTAGTTTCCTGAAAAAAAAAACGATGTATTTATTATCTCCCTTTGCAATGAAAATATTGGTGTTTAAATAGATTTATAAATGATAAATTCTGAGAAGTGGAAAAAAAGGAAGAGGTGACTCGGTTAAAGTAGTACAATAATAACCAATTTTAATCATAGTATATTTTGCAGGATAATATTGTAACGGAAATAACCAGTTCCATTAGGGTTCTACTACCCTTAATCGTAGACAGAATTATCTCCCTTTTAAGAACACATCTGATACATGTAAGATTTCTCCATCACTGTTTACTTCTTTTTAACCAGATGCTGCTAAACTGACAAGGATTCGGTCCAAAAATCCACGGTTTCACCGCCTGCCTTTTCATCTTTGGGTAAATGATTTTACAATTTGTATTTCACTGCTATTAGGTAGTACTAGACTCGTAACACTTCTAGTGCAGCATTGCAATAAACTTCTTGATAGTTGATAAATACGGATATATATATATACTTTTGCACATTCTTAACCGACGAGAAATCAGCCATGTCCTATATTTCATCAAGACAAATATTCTGATTAAGGTTTATGAGTACTGCGCTGAAGATGTGGCCTCTTTAATGCATATAAGTTTTTTCTAACAATTGGTCCGGAGAACTCTTTTTTGCCATACCATACCATGAACGGATCTTTAACTTGAATTAGATGTCATCATGACGAACTGTCTGATCAGGTTTTGTGAGTAACCGACCGAAGTGAGGCCTTTAGAGTGCACTAAAGGCTTTCCTTAGATCTGGCACAGTAACTTACTTTTTGAGGCGTCAGGAAAAAGTTTCAAACTTGTCAAAGAAATATCATCGAGGCAACCATTCTGACCACGTTCCATGAGAATAAGACTGAAGACGTGGCCTCTAGATTGCACACCAGATTTTTTGTAAGATTTGGCCCCGTGACCTACTTTTTGATACAACATGACCTAATTTCAAAAGTGTCAAAGATATCATCAGCATAAACATTCTGATAGAATTTTATGATCATCAGGCTTAAATTGTGGCCTTTACAGTGCACACAATGTTTAAGATTTGGCCCAGTGACCTACTTTTTGACCCCACGTGACCATAATATGGATAAGATCCATATCTGAATATGGAATATATCTGAGATATCACCAAAAAAATATTCTGATCAAGTTTCATAAGAGTTACCATGAATGTAGCGTCTAAAGTGCATACAGGGTTTTTCTGGGACTTGGTCCATTGACCTACTCCTTCACCCGACTTGACCGAACATCGGAAATGTCCGGAATAGTATTAAGACAAAATTTTACAGAGTTTTATGAGTATCAGGCTAAAAATGTGGTCTTTTTTTTTTTTATTTAGTGCAGTGGCCGTTTTTCACAAAAATTCTGACAAGGTTTCGTGAGTATCCAACTAATAAATAGGCCTCTAGCGTGCACTCTAGGTAATTGTTGACGACCGCACGATAGACACCCTCAGGGGTGTTAAAAGTTGTCATTGTATGGTAAAGAGTTGACTCACAGAAATTTGACATTCTATAACCAAAATAAATGATAAAATATGAAAAAAAAAAATCTCCGCTATAGTCTATAGATCTAATATAAACACGTATTTATATATTTCAAAATCTCCCCTATATAATATAAACACGTGTTTCATATTTTATCATTTATTTTGGTTATAGAATGTCATATTCCGGTGGTTGACAAGTTTCCAGTTCGATAGTAAAATCCCAAATATTGCCATTTCTAAGATATTTTCTCGGGAAAGATATCTCCTTTATCGGGCAGTGTATATCTAACATCAGACAGCACGTTCTGTGCAGTCTGACCTAGATCTACACTGTCCGCAAAAGGTCACTAAGTCGCGCTTAGCAGCCTCTATATTTATATATCCAGATGTACAAAATGACATTTGCGGTCAACTCTTTACCATACAATGACAACTTTTAACACCCCTGAGGAAGAAACCTTTAGAAAATATTGTGGGAAACGGAGAAAATGCTGGTAACCAGCATTTTCTCCTTTTCCCGCAAAATTTTCTACCCTATCAAAGCAAGATTGCACCTTTTGAGCCATTTTGACATTGTCCTCTGCAAATGCTTTCAAGTTGGATTGTTCCAAAATTTTGCTGTGTGGTAACGGGTTAATGTTGAAATATTTTGCAGCCAAACAATCATGCAACTCTAGAACTCCAGGAAGAAATACCGACAAACCTTCTACCAGATCTCCAAAGAGTGAACATTGAAGTCCATGTCAACAGGAACAAAAACCAAGTTACCAGTTTGATAAGCGCGCCAACCTATTTTCAATGTAAATACGCTGCATATGCAATCAGACAGAGGTCAAGACGTGTTGGAACAACCATAGAGGTAACTCACCCGGATGTTTGGAATACTGCTAAAATATTGAAATCTCGCGAGATAAAGGCTCTAGAGAAATTAAGGATAACCACCACATATGACGGTAACGTTGTTACTTTCAACGGGGAAGGTCAAGACGAGGATATAAATGATTACATCCAGGTCATAGAGGCATGTATAAAATCTTTACACCGTATGTACATTGAGGAAGTAAAATTAACCGAAAAGAAGAGCAGAGAAATTAGAAATTGGTGTGCAGAGATCGAGTCGGAACAAGAAAGAAATTGCTGCGCTTTCAACGGGAAGAGAGAGGTATTTGTTTTCGACTATACATACTCCGACTGGGTAAAGATCAAGCATAAGCTTCTCTTGAAAGACGGGCAACGTCAGTTAACTGGAAGAGGGAGCCGTAAGCTACATGCTGAAACATCTGCAGAAGGAAACTCTTTGATACACAGTATATAAATGACAGAGTATGGCCATCAAGACCCACCGCCCCTCTCCTTCGATAATGTAAACAGGACCAAAGTTTGTATTATACCTCCCTATTTGAGTTATTGTGAGGCCGCATGAGTGGCGGTGTAATGCCGAGAAATGACCCCCATTACAAAATGACCCACGGGTCATTTCTCGACGTAGAGGAATGACCCATGGGTGCACTATATTGTTACTCGGTTTCGAAAAGTACCTCTGGAGGCAGCCATATCGTTTACTCGGCTTCTAGTCATTTCGTAACTATAGGCCATGTCGTACCTTGACCATTTCATACTATTTTGGTCATCTCGTACCCTCCTATTCTTTTTATTTTGATCATTTTGTAACCTCTTCGATCGTTTTCATACCCACTTTCGTCAATTCATATATAGATTTCGATATCAATTTAGTAATTTGGAACCTAGTTTTAAAACTATTTTCTTGTGTTGTTTCTCGAATGACAACTGCTTTTGTACATAGCACCAATTGAAATTATGTTAAATTTCGCCGAAGAATGGCTATGAATGTGTCTTACCATTGTTGGCTCTTTTTTTTAAGTTTTAAATTTAGGACTTCAAAGTTCATTTCTCACCGAGTTCTGCAAAAATTTACTTTGGTAAATGGAAAATGCTGTATGTACATAATGTATCTCTTTTTTTCAAAGAAACAACTGATTTGCGGCGCCATTGATGTTATACATCAATATTTTCTTATTTCTCTCTTTCTTGTTTTTATATTTAAAATCAAGGATGTCAAGAAACATGGCTCTGGTGAATGGGGGCTTCTTGTACTATACAAAAAAGAAGAAATTCTTAAAAATTCTTCTTCTCTGAAACCGCTAGTCAGATTTTGAAATAATTTCACAGAGATGTTCTTTTGATGACCCTTTTCAAAATTTGTTCGTGAAAGTTTGATCCATCAAGAAACATGGCTATGGTGAATGGGGGCTACTTGCGCTATAGGGAATGAAGAAATTCTTAAAAATTCTTCTTCTCTGAAACCGCTGATCACATTGTGATATAATTTCACAGAGATGTTCCTTGGATGACCCTTTTCAAAAATTGTTCGTGAATTTAGTTATTGAGAAATAGGACAAAAACGCTGCAGACTGACTGACAAAGACAGTAACTCCTATATATAACCCCCCCCCCCCCCCCCCAGTTTGTGGTTGTGGGGGTGTTAACCATGGCATCAAAATGCACATACCAATGACCTACTTTTTCACCCTTTGTGATCCAATACCAAACTCATTCGTGATATCATCAAGGTAAACATTCTGACCAAGTTTCAAGAGTATCCAACTCAAAATGTGGCCTCTAGAGTACATACAATGTCTTTTGTATAATTTAACCTTGTGACCCAACTTGGCCCAATACATGTATTGAACTTGTCCAAGATATTATAAAGACAAACATTCTGACCAACTTTCATAAGTAAGCTTCTTCAGCGGACATAAGGTAATTGTTGATACCTAGATGACAAACTTGAGTCCTCTACCCAATACTTAACTTTGACAAGAATCATCTTCACCTGCTGTAGAAATCTCGATTTAGTTCTTGAAAAAAAAAAAAACAGAAGAAAGTCATTATACAATAAATAATTTATTTATAAAGTACTTCTTTATTCTTGCACAAGATAAAAAAAGTAGCAGCATTTGTTTACTATATTAGGGAAACTGAATAGAACTTTAACTCTTTACCAAACAACAAAATTTGAGACTGATCCAAATTCAAAGCACTTGCAGATGACAAAATAAATGTTACTCAGAAATTGAAACTTGTTTCCAGTCGGGTAGAAAACATTGTGGGAAAAGGAGAAAATGCTGGTAACAGCATTTTCTCCTCTTCCCACAGTGTTTTCAAAAGGCTTCTACCTTAGGGTTGTACAAACTAGGGATTGATTGGTGAAGAGTTAGTCCTTCGAGCTCTGAATAAACCTGGCATGCTCTTTCAGTGTAAGAATAAAATTTATTTAAGAGCAATTTCAGGGCCAGTATAAATCATTGCGTGAAAAGTAGAAAATACTGCTTGCAAATATTTTCTCTTTTTCCCACAATGTTTTCAAAAGCCTTTTTCACAAGGTAAAGCACAAACTCAAGTTTTTTGACTCACAAGGATGTTTTGATTGGCTCTTTCAAGAACTCGCCATATAGCACATGAACCATGCGCTATAAAAAAATGGAGCTTCAAGCATCTACAAAATATATCGATCCAGAGCAGCCCACACAGTATGACACAGCTGACCTGGGTTGATATTTTTTGTTATTGATCAATTTTCTGCATGACCAATTACCATTGTAACTCATGATTTAGTCGTCAGACAAAATAGACTTTACAGATCCATGATCATAAGGCGACTTGCTAATTATAATGCATCACTGATCATTGAGATGCATTAACTCTTTACCCCTCAAGGCATTTCTATGGTATCTCTAATTGACCCTAAATAACAGCAAGGATGAAGCCGTTTCTTATGTGTAGAAAACATTGTGTAGAAAACATTGTCACGAGCAATTTCGCATTTTGCCACAATGTTTTCAAAAGGCTCCTACAAGCAATGTGTAGAAATGAGTATATATGGAGTGATAAGCTCCTTTTTTCCAAAGCATGGCTCACATATTATTTGAACTCATTTCTCAGAATTCTTTACCAAACAACAAAATTTTAGACTGGTGTAAATTGAAAGCACTTATAGAAAACAAAATAAATGTGACTCATAAATTAAAATTTGTTTCCTGCAAGATAGAAAACATTGTGGGGAAAAGAAGAAAATGCTGGTTACCAGCATTTCTCCTTTTCCCACATTGTTTTCAATGGGCCTTTACCTCAGGGTTGTAAAGATTTCACGGTATGATTTCAAACCTTTGAATATACAATAAACAAAATCAAAATATTCAGTCCAGGAAAAAAACACCCAAAGAATTGCCAGTATAAGGCTCCTTTTGTCCAAAAAAAATCCAGAATATTGGACAGAGCAGATCCCAAATTACAATGCATGCTTTGTGTAGTCTGATCTTGATCCACACTGTAAATACCAGTTGAATTATGATATGCACTGTATGGTTTAACTTGGAAGGAAATGACAAAATTTTATTTCAATGCTTATCCAACGTGAAATTGTTAGCAAATGACAAATTACATGCTTCTGCTGTAATGGCATTTATGATTACAGAAAATTACTGAAAGAGGAGAAAATGCTTGAAAACCCAAGAAATTCAATCACTTTTTCCTTCTCCTACAATGTTTTCCAATGACATCTACATCAGAATTGTTAAAACTCAGAATGGTTTAGTACAAGTTTAGGGCTTCTCTACTAACATTATCTCATTGCATGCAAATGGCTACATAATAATCTTTCAGGTATACTCTAAGTCAAAATCACCGAACATGCAGTCTGATCATTGAGTAAGACCATCAAATATTCTATAACTTCAATTAAAAAGCAACCTTATCATTCCATTAACCCCTTTACCACACGGCAAAATTTTAGACCTAATCAAATTGACAGCATCTGCAGACGACAATTTTAAAGTAGCTCATATGATGCAATGTTGCTCTCATAGGGTAGAAAACATTGTGGGAAAAGGAGAAAATGCTGGTTACCAGCATTTTCTCCTTTTCCCACAATGTTTTCAACAGGCTCTTTCCTCAGGGGTGTCAAAAGTCGTCATTGTGTGGTAATGGGTTAAGTTGGTTGTCCTCTGCCTAAAGATAGTCTTCATTTTCTTAATGCCTTCATCGATCCCAATTACTTGTACTTACTGATTTCAAAAATGCAAGAACTTTTTACAATATAATTCCATACAACATATATTCAACACAGAACCAAGGATATTTTTTTTACTACACAAACTACAAAACAAAAGTCTCCTAACATTTAACCCATCAACTAATAATCTGCAAAAGTTTGGCCTACTTCCATTTCACTCTTGAACAAGAGCTTCTATTTCACTCTTGAACAGATCGCAAAATTTTACACTGGTCCAAACTAAAAGCACGGGCAGCCTACAAATTGACTCGAAAACTGATAGATAGAAGGGTAGAAAACAGATTGAGAATAGGTTAATTCTTTACACAACAAAATTTTAGACTGGTCCAAATTGAAAGCATTTGCAGACGTCAAAATAAAGGAGACTGAAAAATTGAAATTTGCTCTGGGAATGGTAGAAAACCCTGTAGGAAAAGGAGAAAATGCTGGTTACCAGCATTTTCTCCTTTTCCTACAGTGTTTTTAAAAGGCCTCTTTCTCAGGGGCGTCAAAAGTAGGGATTGTGTGGTAATAAGTTAAGATGTTAGTAACCAGCATTTTCTCTTTTCCCAAAAATGTTTTCTGAAGCTTTCTTCTTCAATGTCATTAAAACTCATCACTGTGTAGAAAAGGGTTTACTAATAATCTGTACAAATCATAGCTGCTCCTATCTAATTCCAAACCAGACACAAAAAATTCACACTAGTCTTAAATTTTGCCGTTTAAAGAGTAAAATTTGTTGAGATAGGGTTTAGGTTTTAAAATGCTCTACATTTTCTCAAAGATATGGTCTTCTAACAATTACCTACAAAACTCATCATTGATAACTAAGAGACTAATTCTGCTATAAAAGTCTGAACTAATGGTCAATGTTTCTGATAAATGATAATTAATGATAGCTGGACACATAATTATGGCCCACACTTAGCTGTGACAAAAACAACAGAGCTGCAAATAAGAGGGAGTGATGGTATTCTAAATAAATTGTTTCCCTTTCAAACCTTATGTTGTGAGTACTCATTAGAATCGACTCGTCGAGACGATTCTAATGAGTACCCACAACATAGGGTTTAGTTTAAAATAATTAATATTTTCAATTTTGAAATCAAAATCACTCCCCCTATCTGGAGCTCTGAACAACATGATATGAAAGCAGATCTCTATTCAGTCTTCACCTCTGCTTCAGAAGTGGGTGGAGCTCCTGTGGTTGAAATGGGAGGTTTCTTATCCTGGCCCCACCCACTGTTGTGCTGTTGTTGTTGAGCTTGTTGCTGTTGCTGTGCTTGTACGGATGGCGAGTTGGGGAATTTTTCGTCGTCCACGGGGTTGTTCTCAAATTGTTGGTTCTCTAGACGGGTGATCAGTCTCTCGTCCTCATCACCAAACTCCCCACCCATCAATGTTGGCTCCCCCACCACCATTACATCCTGTTTAACAATACAGTTCAAGTGAGGACTTAATAATACACAATCTAGCCCTTTGAGCCCCATATAAACTCTTCAGACATATTCAGACCAAGAATAAGACAAAATTAATTGAAATATGGATGGTTGCTTTTAACTGTATATTTTATAATAGCAGCCAGTGTGGATCAACGTTCAGATTACATGTTTTGTCAAGTCTTATCTTAATCCAAACTGGCCGCAAAAAGCGATTTAAGTTGTGAAAGACACTTTTGGGGTTAATGAACTCTACATGATATAAATAGTACTGTAAGGAGAAATGATCCATTCTTATCCTCAAACGGAAAGCTATTTTTTATGTGGCATGGGTCCGAGTGACTTCATTCATAAAATAGTGCCCGATGGCAATCGTAACATCTCGGCCAATTAGGAGACATGATAGTGCATGCAAAATGCACAGAAGTACTTTATAAAATTGTGATTATGCAACGTCTTAAGTTAGTGATGATGTTTACATTCAGTGGAGTGGGCCGCAGGGCTATACCTGATATTAGTAAATTGTAGACAATTTACCTATTATCTGACGAAATGTGATGAAATGTCAGTGATATATCTGAAAATAAATTTCCTACAGGGCACCCACCAATTAAAATGAAAGTTTGCATTATTTCATGTGATAAAATGTGATTCCACAGCATTTTGGGACAACCCTTGTAGCTTCTGCCCAGATCAACCTTTGGGGACTGCACAGGCTGACCTGGATCAATACCTTTTGCAGATACATTAACCCTTTTCCAAACTACAAAATTTTAGACAGGTCCAAATTGAAAGCACATGCAGGCGACGAAATAAACATAAGTCAAGAATTGAAATTTGTTTCTAGCAGGACAGAAAAACATTGTGGGAAAAGGAGACAATGCTGGTTACCAGCATTGTCTCCTTTGCCCGCAATGTTTTAAAAAACTTCTATCTCAGGGTCGTAAAAACAAAGGGATTGTTTGGTAAAGGGTTAAACGCTTTTCATAGTGCATGGGTCCAGGAATTCAACTCACCCCTGGGACAGATGTGTTGATCCCATGGGGTCCTGGGGATCGCTTCTGTTTTCCTGAGGGTGGAATGTTATTACTAACGTTGGAAGCACTTCCTGTTGAGGACTTCCTCTTCCTCCTTTTCCCTTGTGCTCTTGATGTATCTGGATATACAAAATACAGACATTGTAGAATTTGTATCTGACATGTTGAATACCTAAATGTGATCTGATGGTAGAGTGCTTAACTCATTACCAAACAACAAAATTTTAGGTTTGTCCAAATCAAAAGCAATTGCAAGCGACAAAATAAAAGTGACTGAAAATTTGAAATTTGTTTTGTAAAAGGTAGAAAACATTGTGGGTTAAGGAGAAAATACTTGTTACCAGCATTTTCTCCTTTTTCCACAATGTTTTCTATAGGCGTCTTTCTCATGAAAGTCAAAAGTAGGGATTGTAAGGTAGTAGGTTACACCTTATTGAAACAATCTCCAGTTTTAACTACTTTTAAAAAGATTGTGGGAAACGGTGAAAATGCTGGTAACCAGCATTTTTTCCTTTTCCAACAGTGTTTTCTATCCTTTCAAAGGCAAATTTCTATTTTTAAGTCACAACTATTTTCTCGTCTGCAAAAAAATTCAATGTGGGTAAATCTAAATTTTGGTCTTTTGTTAAAATGTTTAGCTTTTTCACGCACAAAAAAAAGACAGAGAGAAACATTCATACTAAAACATCTCCTGATGACAAGTTTAATGTGGCTCAAATGATGAAATTCATCATTGATTTTAATAGTAAACAGAGTTGTTACTGAATGGGTATGAATACCCTCGCCACACTTTGACAGAAACAGGCAATTACTAGTATTTTGTACACAGACTGACACACCGACAGACTCACTGACAAACAGGCTGATTCCAGTATATCTTCCCCCCCCCTCCCCCCACCAGAAAACAGCGGCTTTGCAAATGACAAAATAAATATGGCTCAAAAATTGAAATTTGTTTTTGGAAGGGTAGACAACATAGTGGGGAAAGGAGAAAATGCTGGTTACCACTATTTTCTCCTTTCCTAACCTATTAATGCTTTCAAAAGGTCATTAAAACATGTGATTATTTGGTATTGGGTTAACTCTTTACCACACAATCCCAACTTTTAACAACCCTGACAAAGAAGCTTTTTGAAAACATTGTAGGAAAAGAAGAAAATGCTGTTTTCTATGCTATCAAAAGGTGTCTTATACACATAAGAAACTGCTTCATCCCTGCTGTTACTAAAGGTCAATTAGAGATACTATAGAAATGCCTTATGGGGTAAAGGGTTAACTCTTTACCAAGCCACAAAATTTTAGCCTTGTCAAAATCAGAAGCAATTGCAGACGACAAAATAAACATGACTCAAAAATTGAAACTTGACTTTGGAAGTGTAGAAAACATCATTGGAAAAGGAGAAAATGCTGGTTACTAGCATTTTCTCCTTTTCCCAAAATGTTTTCAGAGGGTTTCTCCATCAGGTTCGTTAAAACCAGTGATCGTCTAGTACAACGTTAACAGTTTGTCAGGTAACCAAACAAGTAACAAGACAGTGAATATAACCAACAAGACTTAGAAGTTAGTCAAACATATTGAGAAAAATGATAAAAGGTCAGGTATTCACATGAAATCATTATCAAGACTTTGTATGCAGCATGCTTATTCTTGATCAGAAGGTCTATGAAATAAACATATTGATCCTAACCCAATTCTACACAATCCCAGTTTTTAGCAACCCTGCGAAAGAAAGCTTTTGGAAACATTGTGAGAAAGAAGAAAATGTTGGAAAACAGCATTTTTTCCTGTTCCCAGGATGTTTTCCAACCTAGATGAATCCAAATAATTTGAGCCACATTGAATCTGTTATGTGTAAATGTAAATTTGGATAATTCCAAAATCAGGTCGAGCTCTCGGAGCATAGTCTGTAGAGTACAAGACTTGTAAGCTGAGGATCACCATTTCGGTTTCCTGGCACCGATGATAGTCATCCTGACAGGATTCATTCCTCTCTTACTGATGATCATAGTTTCGATGATGGTTGTTAAGGAAAGCAGCCAGTGGCTTTGGAAGAATAATATTGGAAGTACTGGTTAACTATTTACCAAACGACAATATTTCAGGCTTGTCTAAATCAAAAGCATTTGCAGACGACAATGAAAGTGACTGAAAACTGGTTACCAGCAGTTAACTCATTACCAAACGGCAATATTTTAGGCTTGTCCAAACAAAAGCATTTGCAGACAAAAGTGACTGAAAATTTGAATTTGTTTTGTGAAGGGTAGAAAACATTGTGGGAAAAGGAGAAAATGCTGGTTACCAGCATTTTCTCCTATTCCCACAATGTTTTCTAAATGCGTCTTTCTCAGGGTTGTCAAAAGTAGGGATCGTGTGGTAATGGGTTTAATCTTAAGAAGCTATGTTTTTCACTATTAAGGTCAAAGCTCAAGGTCACAGTGATGAGTTAAAATAACAAAGACATGCATGTTAGTCTAAAGTCTATGTTAGTAAGCTACCAGGGGGACTACTCCATTTTCCTGTAAAATTGAAGATATTAAAATTTTTAAATACTGTATTTAAAGGTGGGTATTTAGAATTTTAACATTTCACCAAATAAAAAAAATATTTATCACTAAAATTCATATGAAAAAATAACACAAATCATCAATAATTAAGATTCATAAAATTACCAACAAAATTTTTTGGGGGTGGTATTCCCTTAAAAGGCTACGTAGCCTCTTAAGGTATTTTTAGATTTCGCGCCAAAAATCAATAAAGCATTATGGGAATGTCAAGAGACTGACACGTGACTCATAACGCTTAAATTCCATTACATAACAAACATATAATAATTATTTTCCATAATGTCTTCTTCGGACGCCGTGTTTGAAACTTCCTCTGTGTATTTCTGAATGTAAATGAGCGAATTGATGATCTAAAAATAGAATGTGTCTCCCGTTGGTTTCAACCTGGGCCGTAGTAAATCTCTAATTTCTCGTGCTGTCGGGTAGTTTTCGACTTTTGGGCTTTTATGAATGAAAATTAAAAGGCTTTGGGAGTATAAGGATGATTTTTTTGCACTTTTGTAAAATTTTCGTCCCAAAATCTGAAAGGCCACCTTTAAAGGTGGGTACTTAGAATTTTCACATCTCACCAAGTTAAAAAATATATATATCACTGAAATTTAAATGAAAAAAAAAATTCAAATCATCAATAATTAAAAATCATAAAATTACCAAAAACATTTTTTCCCTTAAAGGCTACGTAGCCTCTTAAGGTAATTTAGATTTCGCGCCAAAAATTAAAAAAGCATTGTGGGAATATAAAGTGACTGGCACATGACTAATGACACTTAAATTCCATAATATAACAAACATATAATTATTTTCCATAATTTCTTCTTCGGACGCTATGTTTGAAGCGTCGTTTTTGTATTTCTGAGCAAGTTACTCATCTAAAAATAGACCATGGTTCCCGTCGGTGTCGACCTGGGGCGTAGTAAATCTCTAATTTCTCTTATTGTCAAATGGTTTTCGACTACTGGGGTTTTATGAATGAAAATTAAAAGGCCTTGGGAGTATAAGGATGATTTTTTAGTATTTTTGTAAAAATTTCGTCCCAAAATCTGAAGGCCCACCTTTAAAAGTTTGGTGGAAGAGGAGTGGACACACAGAGAGACAGATAGATATGAATATGTTTACAGAATATAAAAGGAATATACAGAAGAATAATTGCTACAGTATTTTGTTCGATACATGTAATTTAAACTTTCACTCTAGAATTTGTCCATCATTCTGATGTTTTGACAATGATGGCACCTTGATTTCTCTCTGTCATCAGCAGCATTTCACCTAGCATCTGTCACCTAAGTCCTTTGTTAGAATTAGACCATGAAAAGGCGCAGGGAAATAGTCTCACAAAAATCTGAACAGGTCCAAGTTTGAAGTTAACCTACATGAACTGTATGAAAAGCCCAATATCCTACTACCCTTTCATTTATTAACCCTTTCCTGAATGTCAAAATTATAGACTGGTCCTATAAATTGACACTGAAAGGATTTGCAGACTACAAATAGTGCACAAATTGTAAAGGATATGTGCCCGAATATTGTGGGAAAAAGAAAAACACATCAGATTGGTAAATTTAGTGTCAATACCCATTCGAAAATCATGTACCAATTAACTCTTTAACACACGAGAAAATTTTAGACTGGTCCAAATTGAAAGCTTTTGCAGACGACAAAAATAAAGGTGACTGAAAAATTGAAATTTGCTCTGGGAAGGGTAGGAAACACTGTGAGGAAAGGAGAAAATGCTGGTTACACCAGCATTTTCTCCTTTTCGCACAATGTTTTCTACCCTTCACAAAACAAATTCAAATTTTCAGTCACTTTTGTCTGCAAATGCTTTTGTTTGGACAAGCCTAAAATATTGTCGTTTGGTAATGAGTTAACTATTTACCACATAATCCTGCATTTGAAGGCTTCTGGGAAATAAGGTGACCAGCAGTCTCTCCTTTGTCCACAATGTTTTCTGCCCCATCAAAGACAAATTCTGTCATTTGAGCTACAAAAGTTGTCGTCTGCAAATGCTTTCAATTTGAAAAGGCCTAAATCTTGTCGTCTGCCAAAGAGCCAAGATGTTACTCATGTAATCAAATTTTTCTGCTAAACACACTCAAGACTATTACAACCAAGTAGAAAACATTTTGATGGGAGGAGAACTTGCATTTGTAATATAGAGAGGACGTTTTTTTTTTGTGTGAAAGATCGAGATCTATTTAAATGAACGAACACCATTGGTAATATTTTCATGAGTGGCACAGCCTCAAAGTGAAAATATTACCCATGGTGTTCAAGAGATGAAATAAATTTCGATCTTTCACTAAAGAAAAACAAATATTTTATTTATTTCATGCTTTTAACCCTTTCTGGGAGAAGCTTTATCAAAATCCAGTATATTGCTTTTCCATTATTCTCTGTGGCGTACCCCTCCCGCACAGCACATGTTACAATATTACATCAAGCACGAGAAATGTAAGGTAAATGATATCATATTTCCATCTGCTTTTGAGGTACGTGCAATTTACCTAGGCAACAAGAACTTGAGAATCGGTATTTTCACTGGTCGTACCCGTGTAATATCGAAAAATATTTTCACTGCTATTTCTCTATATCCTACTGTAAAGCATGAAATATTTGTCATCTTACACAGTAACTCCATACTTCTAAATGTTTTAACTCTAAGAAATAGCGACTTTTTTTTCCCCTTGTTCATCAAGCTTCCAGCCTTGAATTTTAGACTTTAAACTGAATGAAGTAATAATTTTATTTAGGACTAGAAGCAAAATACAACACTTATGCAGGCTCATGTCAGCTGTGTAATGCACAAAATATCAGAACATTGCACATAAAGAAAGAGTCAGCTACTTGGTTTAACTTTTAGACTGTTAACCCTTCAAGACAGAATCCTGAGTTTTAACAACCCTGAGAAATACGTCTTTTAAAAACATTGTGGAAAAAGAAAATGCTGGTAACCAGCATTTTCTCCTTTTCCCACAATGTTTCCTATACTACCAAAGACAATAACAATAATTTCAACCAAAATAAATTGTTGCCTGCAAATGCTGTCAATTAGGACCAGCCTAAATCTTCGTTGTTTGGTATAGCGTTAACTCTTTACCACACAATCCTGACTTATAATGACCCTGATAGAGAAAGCTTTTGAAAACATTATGGGAAAAGAAGAAAATGCTGGTAAACAGCATTTTCTCCTTTTCCCATAATGTTTTCTAAACATTCAAGAACTAGTTTCAATTCTTAATTGACATTTTATTTGTTTTTTACAAATTCTTTCAATTTGGATCACTCTAAAACGTTATTGTGTGGTAAAGAGTTTAATAAATGAAGTCGTATTTTCAATCAGGTTTTTCAAGCAACATTCTTCCAAAATACTAAGAGCAGTGCATGATCAAAAATCAGAGCTCAAATTCTATACAGTCTGATCTTGATCTATACTTTCCCCAACTTGTCTGTTATACTTTAAATGTTACATCTAATTTTGCTAGATTAGTTTGCCCTACTTAAGGTACTAGAATTATTGGGTTAGCTTGACACTGTGGGACCTACTTTTTGTCTTCTGTGCACCCATGTCACCATGCTGCAATGCAGCCATGTCTCCCATTCCATCTAACAAAAGTAAAGACAAACATGCAGGCAGGTGGAAAAATATCAGGCTTATACAAAACTTTTAATACATTTGGTGAGCTGATAGTAATTTCACTCAGTAAGATCACCACATGTATGTGCCAACACTTGGCTTCATTGCTTTTAACAAAAATTTTAAGTCAAACAAGGGGCATAACTGTGCCAAAAAAGAGTTAACAAGAGCTGTCACTGAATGTGACTCCATATCCCCTCCAGCGCTTTGACAGAAACGGGCAATTACTACCATTTTGTAAACAGACAAACACATGGACGGACAAACGGACAGATTGGCAACAAACGACAAAATTTTGGACCTGTCTGAGTTGAAAGCAATTGCAGATCACAAAGGAGCCAAAAATGACAAAGTTTTGCATTGATAAAGCAGAAAACATGTGGGGAATGGAGACAATGCTGGTAACTAGCATTTTCTCCTTTTCTCATGATGTTTTCAATAGGCTTCTTCCTCAGGGTCAATAAAAGTCAAAGACTGTAGTTGTGTGGAATTGGGCCAATGCAGTATTTACCAAGTTCATTTAACCCATTACCACAAAATCCCTACTTTTGACGCCCCTGAGAAAGAAGCCTTTTGAAAACACTGTTGGAAAAGGAGAAAATGCTGGTAACCAGCATTTTTCTCCTTTTTCAACAGTGTTTTCTACCCTTCCCAGAACAAATTTCTATTTTTCAGTCACCTTTATTTTGTCGTCTGCAAATGCTTTCAATTTGAACCAGTCTAAAATTTTGTCGTTTGGTAATGAGTTAACCTTATCCTGACCTTTATGCTGAATACATAAGTAGGCATATAAATAGAATGACTGTTTATCAGAAAGGTACATGCACAGGGAAAGGTAATTGTATACACACGCAAGAAATTTAACTGCTTGCCATCAAAGTGCAACTCAAGGCAATGTAGATCAACATCAGACTTTACAAAACATACAGTCTGATCTTGGATCTGCAATGACCTGTGAGGAGATATTTCCCCAAAAATAACCTTTGAAAAAGCTATAATTGCTATTTTGGTAATTTTTTACTATTGACCGGAAAGCTTCATTTAACCCATCCAGTAAGGGTTGGATGGCATAATCCGCATGAAATGTCTCCAAGACCTTTTGGGACATATCAAAAGCAATGCTGAGGGTAAATATACAATATTAATTCATGATTTTGAACTGGGTCGTTAAATGAAGTAAATAATCTGTGCAGATAAAAACACTGTTTCCTGTGACACTGTACCACATGTATCCGTAGGATAACTGCCCTGCCAGTATGGGCTCTTTTTTCCAGTTAGCAAACAGCCAACGTATGACGTAAAATATTTTCAAGTCATAATTGAAATATGAGAAATTGTGTAAGTTATCACACTAAGACAATTTCAATGCAAGTGCCAATGCCAAGCTGTAGTTGCTTGATTTACAGCGAAAATTCAAAACCACACAAGGGCTATGATAAGAGGGGAAGGGGGCCTGTATTTCTGCAACGTTTTTTTTTTCGTATTTCCAAGGTCTAATACAAGTAGATGGTCATGTTTTTGCAGTTATCTCTCAACTGGAGAGATTTATATACTTTGTATAATATTCCTAATTAGATAATAAAAACTTGTACAAAGGCAAGGGGAGAACTAATTTAGAGTTGTGCATATATAACTGGCTGCTATAGAATAAGACTCTGTAGGCAGCTAGTACTGAGTGAAAGCAATCTGAATCAATATAACATATAATAAAGGTACATGCTGTATAGATACAAGTACAGGTAACAAAAGGTGCAAATTTAGGGTGGGATACAAATTAACCAATAGAGCAGCAAGCACAAATACCTTTGCAGCAAGTGCAGATAACGATCAGACAAACCAGAATATGCAACCTAGGCTGGCATTCACCAACCATTCTTGAGATTATTCTTTGTCTTACTCTCCAAGGTTTTCTAAATTTGTGAGCAACACAACTTCTGATTGGCTAAACCACATGGTTTAGCCAATCAGAATGTGGTTTAGCCAATCAGAAGTTGTGTATCTTACAAATGTAGAGATTTCTAGAGAATAAGACAAAGAATGGTTGGTGAATACGGGCCCTGATCTCCTATCTCCACTAATCTCCTACCTACACTATCTGTTTTTTATTTTCAAACAGACAATACAAACTTGAAATTGCACATTTGTTTTTAACTGTCTAAGCATGCTGGTACTATTTATTTGGAGCTGTAAAGGTAAACCTTTAACCTTTTTTTAACTTTTT
Organism: Tridacna crocea; assembly: GCA_943736015.1. Lineage (NCBI taxonomy): Eukaryota > Metazoa > Mollusca > Bivalvia > Cardiida > Cardiidae > Tridacna > Tridacna crocea. The sequence continues at coordinate 46,075,549 of OX031064.1, forward strand.
TTTTATCGTCTTTAGGCATATACTTTTGAAAACACTGTGGCAACAGGACACAAGGTCAATGAAAAGCAATTTCCTTTTGTAACAGAGTTCACCATCCTTCATGTTTATCTATTTTTACAAGGATAATCTGAGTCTTCTGCTGCAAATTCCTTTAACTCTTTACTAAACAACAAAATTATATCCTTGGCCTAATCCAAAGCAATTGTAGAAAACAAAGTAAATGTAGCTTAAAAACTGATTTCTGTCCTTAAAAAGTAGAAAACATTAGTGGAAAAGGACTAAATGCCAGTTACCAGCATCTTTCTCTTTTCCCATAATGTTTTCAAAAGCCTTCCTTTATAAGGTCAAAAAACATTCAATTGTTTGGTAAGGGGTTAAAGGGAATAATGAACTATCTTGTCAGGCTGTGCAAGAGGAAAGAGGAATAAACTGTACACTCACACCCACTATTACCTTTGCCTGGAGGTGAAACCATTCTCTGCCACTTTTGGAACAAAGTAGTTTTAAGACAATCCCTCGGATTCAAACCATAAGCCTTGTGTCTTGACATTAGCTCCTGCATTGGTTCAAGTATGACGCACAGCTGAAAAAAACAAGTAACTAAATATAGATTCAGATCTCCAGATAAGAGGCAGTGATGGTGTTCAAGTGAAATTAATTGTCGAATTGCAGTATTTGGTGTTTTTACTACAGAGTGGAATTTTCTTATCATTTAGCCGTTTAAGGATTAAAATTGCAAAATCTGAGTCAAATTTACTCACAGTAGATTCATTGTATGGTGTTTACCTCTTTACCAAACAACAAAATTATAGACTGGTCCAAATTGACAGCATTTGCAGACAACAAAAAATGTGAGTAAAGAGTTCAAATTTGTTTTAGAAAGGGAAGAAAACACTGTGGGAAAAGGAGAAAATGCTGATTAGCAGCATTTTCTCCTTTTCCAACAAGGTTTTCAAAAGACTACTTTCACAGAGGTGTTACAAGTTGGGATTGTGTGGTAAAGGGTTAACACTCCTTTCAAAATTATTTCAGTAATATCACAGTAGCCAGTGCACCTATCCATGATTTCCATGAGTCTTTTCTTTCCAAATGCTACGCATAGTATTCTTTCTAAGCCACTGCCTGCTTTCCTACATTACCATCGTTAAAACAATGACAAGCTGTGAGAGAGGAATGAATCCTGTCACAACGACTATCACCAATCCTAAGAAATAAATTGGCTGAGCCGAGTATCAAACCAGCAACATCCTGTTCCTGTAAGCTACCAACTGCATTACCTAGGCTCTGCTACTCACAGTAGAAAAACAAACAATTTGGTAGCTCATACATCTTGTAATGTTAACAGATTGAGTGGCCAAAAGAATAATGTATATAAAGATTTAAGATACCCGCAGAAAATTGAGTGTGTAGTTAGTTAAACCCTGTCTGGTGATGTTCTTTGACAGTTGTTCTACCATGGCTGGCTCCTATAAAGTAAAAAAAAAAAATCTTCATAATTTTTCCAGTCAGATCTTTAGTCCTCATTGTTCTTAGAAAGCAAATCACATACCATAGCAGATATAGTAGCTCAAGATCAGACTACACAGCGACATCTATAACGTCTGAGACCTTGTGAGGAACTTTCACTGCAGCAGCTTCAAAACTGCACTTTTGAATTATCTTCAACATTGGATTGCAGACTACGGAAGAGCAATACCAATGCTCCCTCTCTAACACAAGAGGTTATTTTGAAATAAGATAAAACTATAAATGCATCTCTGATTATACAATATTATACAATATCAACCACATTGATAATATATGGCTTTGTTATATACCTAGCAGTGAAATCCTGGAATTTCCCAGTGTAATAAATTTTGATATCATCACTAGTGAGGTTATCAACTTTCACTTTCACTTCCTGACGTAATTTGGGAACTATTTTTTTTTTTTCAACTACATTTTTTTCGACTTTCAAACACAAAATTACAAGTAATGATGTTAATAAGGTATATAATAAATAGAATAATCAATTGGTTATTTTTGATATGAAAAATATCTCACTCGGATGCGTCCTAAGGCGTTAAAAAAACTCGTGCTGCGCACTCATTTTTTCAACTCCTAACAACGCATCCTCGTGAGATATTTTTCATATCAAAAACAACCAGTTGATTATCCTCTATATAATTATTCAGTCGACTGCAGCTTCAAATGGAAAATATTTGCAATTAAGTCTTAGAAGCCGAAATCGTATCAAATTAGCCCACCCACTTTTCTCTAGAATACAACATTAAAGACTTGGCCGCTGCAACCCAACAATGCATCAATGCACCAAATGAAAGCCAATAAATTGTAGTATAACTCAGCAAATTTTGGCATAAATTATAAATCTATCCTAGCCCAAGAAGGGGCTTATAGACACCTGCCCTTTCACTACCTTACCAGATGGTCTGGTTGTTAATCCTTTCCCAAACAATCACTGGTTTTTAAGGGTCTGGAAAAGTAGCCTTTTGAAAACACTGTGGGGAAAGGAGAAAATGCTGGTAACCAGCATTTTCTCCTTTTCCCACAATGTTTTCTACCCTATCATAGACAGAAATCATCTTTTCAGGATGAGTTGAATTGTCATCTGCAAATGCTTTCAATTCGGTCTAGTCCAAAAGTTTGTCATTTGGGAAAGGGTTAAATATAGATAGCCATTTTGACTGCTTTCGCTGTATCTTTTATACAAATTGTATGGAAAATAATGCTGGAAAACTCTAAAGAAATCACTGATAATGAGTAACCATTTCTTTTCCTATACTATTTTCACAACATGTCAGCTGCATGGACGTAGGAATTTTTTCAGTTCAGAATTAGCTGGTCAATGTTTCTGGTGAACAGAAATTATTATGGCAGTCTAATGTAACATACAATATCTCTGATTTTATTCACAAAATGAAAAGAAAAACAGTTTTTGCAATCTTAACCCTTATTCTGCTACATAACTGAAATGAAACTTTCCAGGCGATAGTAAAATATGTATATAATAGTATTTCTACGTTATTTTGGGGCAAAAAATATCTCCCTCTCGTACAGGGTAGATTCAAGGTCAGACTGCATGTTCTGTGCAGTCTAATCTTAACCCTTTCCCAAACAACAAATTTTGGACCTTTCCAAACCGAAAGAGTTTGCAGACAACAATTTTAGATATGGAGGAAATTGCAGAAAAATTCTCAAAAAGGTCAGAAAACACTGTGGGAAAAGGAGAAATTGCTCGTTATGAGCAATTTCTCCTTTTCCCACAGTGTTTTCAAAGACTTTTACTGCAGACACATAAAAACCAGAGCTTGTTTGGGAGAGGGTTAAACTAGACTGTCTGCAAAAGGTCAGTGAGTTCTACTGAGCAGCTTAAGGAGTACAAAAATATTGAAGACATTTTATTAACCTCATTTGCCCCCATCTGCATGGCTATAACACTGCGTGGTATAAGTTCTCGATGTTGTCTGACGGCAAAATGCCAGGTGCGTATTCTCATTAGATCATCAAATGTAAACTCTAACAGTAGTCGACCTTCAGTGACAACCTGTTATAAATAAGGTTACAGTAATCATTTTATCAAACAAGAAAATTTTAGACTCATCCAGATTAAAAGCAGTTGCAGTCATCAAAATGAATGTGTGACATTTGTCTTTGAAAGTATGAAAAACATTGTGGGAAAAGACGAAAGGTTATTTATATTATAATGTTTTGCAAAGCTTTATTAATATATATACTACTTCATTTTCCAGATCCAACAGATTTGTTGCAATCAAATAAAGTATTAAAACAAGCGACAGAGAAAAAAACAGTATCTTCACACCGTGAAATATGGTCCCAGATTATGATATGACATATCTCGAGCACTGACTAAGCATGCACTGAATTGCAATTTGATTGGTCAAAATGTTACCCTGAAATATTAATCCACCATTCTTAAACACAGAGTTACTACCATGCATGCTTTTAATTGTCTCATTTTGTTTGCCGATTTCGGATGAAATGTACATAATTGCACGATGTTATTGTTAAAAGTTGTAGGTATATATACATTAAAGGGAATATTATAAAGTAGTAACATTCGTGGTGCTTGTATTCACTTCTGAATTCATTCTTGCAAAACAATTTTTCTCATGTAATTGAACAATCATTCAGCTGACAGATTTAAAGGTTTAAAGAATATCAATTTTAACATGTTCACATGTACATTATTTAATGCCCCTATAACATTATTTTAGATATGTTATGGCAAACCTTCACATACTCATGGCTATCCTGGGTTTTACTACAATGATTTCACATGCATTTGTTTATTCTATTTTCTGCACTACTGTTAGATACTAACTGCATAAAATGCATTACACTTTAAATATAAACCACTTGTACCTTTGTGAACATTGGTTTACCATGGTGTGTTACCATGGTAGCAAGGTCACAGTCCAAGGTTATAGAAGTTGTGTGAAAGGATTCTTTGGGGTGTTTAAGATTATAGTAGAGATCTGTGACTCCTCCTTCAAACACACTTCTGAAATATCGTGGAATTAATGTCCGCCCTATAGCTGAAAAAATGTAAAAAATTATAATACAGTGAGTATACTCATGAATGCTTTACCCTTTACTGCAAAATTAATTCAATGTTTTAACAATCCCGAGAAAGAGCTTTAGTAAATATTGTGGGAAAAGGAGAAAATCCTGGTAACCAGTATTTTCTCCTTTCCCATAATGCTTTTTAGCCTATTAACCCTTTACCAAAATATCCCTGATTTTTACTACCTCCTGGATAGAAGCCTCTTGAAATCATTGCTGGCAACCAGAATTTTCTCCGTTTCCCACATGTTTTCTACCCTGCTGGAAATAAATTTTAATTTTTGAGTAACATTTATTTTGTTGTCTGCATGTGCTTTGAATTTGAACTTGCCAAAAATATTGTCATTTGGTAAAGAGTTAAAGGGTAACTCCCATCATTTGAACCACCTTTAACTCTTTACCAAACAACATATTTATAGACTGGTCCAAACTTAAAACATTTGCAGACAACAAAATAAATGTGACTGAAAAATTCAAATTTGATTAGGGAAGGGTAGAAAACATTGTGGGAAAAGAAAATGATGGTAACCAGTATTTTCTCTATTTCCCACAATGTTTTCAAAAGGCTTTTTTCTCAGAGTCGTTAAAAATCGGGATTGGGTGGTAAAGTGTTAAATAGCAGTCTGCAAGTGCCTTTGTATTTTGGTAAATCTAATATTTTGCAATGTGATAGAGAGTTAACTAGACTAACAATCATTAAAGGTGATAAATATCCCGCCCCTATATTTCATGTCACAGGGGCAATAACTCATTAATTCTTAATAGAATTTTCACGAAAGTTGCGCCTTGCACATCTACAACTCCTAATGAACACTTCAGCCAAGTTTAAAGTGAATCAGACAGAAAATGTAGGAGGAGTAGTCCAGACAAGCATTTTTAAGTCAAATCAGGGGCAATAACTCAGTAATTCTTGATGGAACTTTCACAAAATTGGTCTTGCACATTTACAACTCCAAATGGACACTTCTGCCAAATATAAAGCAAATCGGACTGAAATTGTAGGAGGAGTTGTCCGGACAAGCATTTTAAATGTGAATCAGGGGCAATAACTCATAAATTCTTCATAGAATTTTCACGAAAGTTGCATCTTGCATATCTACAACTCCTAATGAACCTTTCTGTCAAGTTTAAAGTGAATCAGACTGAAAACGTAGGAGGAGTTGTCCCGACAAGCACTTTCAAGTTAAATCAGGGGCAAAAACTCACTAATTCTAGATGGGATTTTCACAAAATTTGCGTCTTGCATATCTACAGCTCCTAATGAACACTTCTGCTAAGTATCAAGCGAATCGGACTGAAACTTTAGGAGGAGTTGTCTGGACAAGATTTTGCGGACAGACCGCCCGCCCGACAAGCTGATTCCAGTATTCCCCCCACAAACTTCGTTTTAAACATTTATTATAAACAAAATTTATTTCTGTGGTTCTTTCACATTCTAGTCATACTTATTTTCTTAATCTATTGTTTCTAACTTTTACATGTTTATCAAACAATCCCTGGTTTTTACGGGTCTAGAATAGTAGCCTTTTGAAAACATTATGGAACAAGAGCGGCAAATTGTCGCAAGATACGCCCGTCTTACCCCAAGTTGTAAAGCTGGGGCATGCACCAGACAAAATTCAAGTATGAAAAACAACAAAGGACAATAACTCAAAAATTAAGCAAGCAAGAGTTGTGATTTCGGTGCACTGCACTCCCCCTTGATGAGATCTATCCACCAATGAAATTTCATAACCCTAGCTAGTATAGTTTTAGAGATATGCTTCGGACAAAAATCAAGTATGAAAAACCACAAAGGGCAATAACTCAAAAATTAAGCAAGCAAGAGTTATGATTCCTGTGCACTGCACTCCGCCTCAGTGAGATCTATCCACCCATGAAATTTCATAACCCTAGCTAGTATAGTTTTGGAGATATTCACCGGACAAAATTCAAGTATAAAAAATGACAAAGGGCAATAACTGAAAAATTAAGAAAGCAAGAGTTATGATTCTTGTGCACTGCAGTCCCCCTCAGTGAGATCTATCCACCCATGAAATTTCATAACCCTAGCTACTATAGTTTTGGAGATATGCTCCGGACAAAATTCAAGTATGAAAAACAACAAAGGGCAATAACTCAAAAATTAAGCAAGCAAGAGTTGTGATTTGTGTGCACTGCACCCCCCATCCATGAGATCTATCCACCCATGAAATTTCATAACCCTAGGTAGTATAGTATTGGTGATATGCTGCGGACAAAAATCAAGTATGAAAAACGACAAAGGGCAATAACTCAAAAATTAAGCAAGCAAGAGTTATGATTCCTGTGCACTGCACTCTGCGTCGGTGAGATCTATCCACCCATGAAATTTCATAACCCTAGCTAGTATAGTTTTGGAGATATTCACTGGACAAAATTCAAGTATAAAAAACGACAAAGGGCAATAACTCAAAAATTAAGCGAGCAAGAGTTATGATTCTTTTGCACTGCACTCCCCCTCAGTGAGATCTATCCACCCATGAAATTTCATAACCCTAGCTACTATAGTTTTGGAGATATGCTCCGGACAAAATTCAAGTATGAAAAACAACAAAGGGCAATAACTCAAAAATTAAGCAAGCAAGAGTTATGATTCTTGTGCACTGCACTCCCCCTGAATGAGATCTATCCACCCATGAAATTTCATAACCCTAGCTAGTATAGTTTTGGAGATATGCTCCGGACAAAATTCAAGTATGAAAAACAACAAAGGGCAATAACTCAAAAATTAAGTAAGCAAGAGTTATGATTCTTGTGCACTGCACTCCCGCTCGATGAGATCTATCCACCCATGAAATTTCATAACCCTAGCTAGTATAGTTTTGGAGATATGCTCCGGACAAAATTCAAGTATGAAAAACAACAAAGGGCAATAACTCAAAAATTAAGCGAGCAAGAGTTATGATTCCTGTGCACTGCACTCCGCCTCGATGAGATCTATCCACCCATGAAATTTCATAACCCTAGCTTGTATAGTTTTGGAGATATGCTCCGGACAAAGAACTGGACGCCGCCCACCCGCCCGCCCGCCCGCCCGCCCGCCACGGGTGATCCCATAATACGTCCCGTCTTCGACGGGCGTATAAAAAGGAGAAAATGCTGGTAACCAGCATTTTCTCCTATTCCCACAATGTTGTCTATCCTGTCATAGACAGAAATCATCTTTTCAGCAAGAGCTGAACTGTCGTCTGCAAATGCTTAGAATTTGGTATAGTCCAAAAGTTTGTTCTTTGGGAAAGGGTTAAGTAAATTGTTATGGGAGACCACTCCTACGTGCATGGCCACATCCTGGTTTAGATACAATACCTAGCTACACTATTAGGGAGAATTCTTTATAGATCAATGGTTATGATGTTGGTTTTTCGTCAAGGCATGCTAGGTTTGAACCCTGCCTGATTCCTGTATTTTTGCTATGCATTTGTTCATTTGTATCTTTGTTGCGGACTTCATTTGTAAGTAAATGTAATCTTAATGGTATCTGCAGTCTCCAACTTTGTTTCATATCAAAATCAAAAGTGTTTATCAAATCAACATAATTTCACAATTCTAAATTGAAAGCAATTGCAGACAACAGAATAAGTGTGAAAGGGTGGTGAACAGTGTGAGACAAGGAGAAAATGGTGGCTACCAGCATGCTCTCTTTTTCTCACAATGTTTTCAAACACCTTTAACCTTGCGGTCAGTCTGCATGGACCCCTTTTCACTGAGACCCCGAGCTAGATGCCTTTTGAAAACATGGACAGAAAAGGAGAAAATGCTGGTAACCAGCATTTTCTCCTTTTCCCCACAATGTTTTCTACCCTTCCGATAGCAAATTTTAACTTTTCAGCCACATTTATTTTGTCGTCTGCAAATGTTTTCAATTTGGACCTGTGTATAAATTTGTCATCTGGTAAAGAGTTAACTCTTTACCACACGACAAAATTTTAGACTGGTTAAAATTGAAATTATTTGCAGACGACAAAGGTGACTGAAAAATTGAAATTTGTTCTGGAAAGGGTAGAAAACACTGCGGGAAAAGGAGAAAATGCTGGTTACCAGCATTTTCTCTTTTTTCCACCATGTTTTCGAAAGCCTTCTTTCTCAGGGGTGTCAACAGTAGGGATTGTATGGTACTGGCTTATTACTGATAGATCGTTAGGAATATGTCTGAAATCAAAATGGCTATTATTGGGTATCATTTACAAAATGAAAATGTCTGTTACATTTATTCAGCGCTCTAAGGGTTCATATTATCATCAGTAAAAATCTTTTACTAAAAATGGGTTGAAGTATAAACATTACTATATCTCTTTGGTCCATCCTCCAAACAGAAGGATAAGGTGAGAGTGGCCTCGTCTTCAAAGAACTCTGTGGCAAAGGCATCCCACCATAGATTGTCACTTTCCTGGAAGATAGATAAACATGATAAATAATCACTGTAAACATCTTTTTGTCACTCTTCCACTCAGTTTTTGAAACTATTTTTTCCAAAATTCAAAATTGCTCAAAACTCTTTACCACACAAGACTTTTAACAACTTTGAGAAAGCAACCTAAAAATATTTTGGAAATGGAGAAAATGACTTGTGTTTTCAACATTCATTCCATACATTTCTTGCATTATCCTTAAAAGTTGACAAGCAAAATCCATAGCAGGAAGCTCCCAGGACTATGCCCTAACTCTTTATCACACAACAAAATTTTAGACTGGTTCAAATTGAAAGCATTTGCAGACGACAAAATAAATGTGACTGAAGAATCGAAATTTGATTTGCAAAGGGTAGAAAACATTGTGGAAAAGGGAGAAAATGCTGGTTACCAGCATTTTCTCCTTTTTCCACAATGTTTTCTAAAGGCTTCTTTCTCAGGGGTGTCGGGGTAGAAAACGTTGTGGGAAAAGGAGAAAATGCTGGTTTTTCAAGAGGCTTTTTTGTCAGGGTTGTTAAAAGTTGGGATTGTGAGGTAAAGAGCTAGATGTGGCTCAAAAGACAGAATTAGTACTGGAAAGAGTAGAAAACATTATGGGAAAAAGAGAAAATGCTTATCAGCAGGATTTTCTCCTTTTGCTAAAATGTTTTTAAAAGACTTCTTTCTCTGTGTCATTCAGTTTCAGGACAGGGTCAAAAGCCTTCCAGTGCACAGGTGTCACAAGGCAATTGCATAGCTAGAAAAGATGAATCGTATAAATGTGAATGAACTTTTATGTCTGAAGGTGTCACCCCTCATCCTTACCGCTGTCCCTTGCTGTCGACCAGCCTGCTTAACTCAGTTGGTAAAACGTAGAACTTGCAAATGTGATGTTTTGGGTCACTTTACCTTCAATTTGAAGGTATTTGCTCCGATGCTATTTTTGTTACTGGTCTTTGCATACAGAGAACAGTCACAAAAAAATATCATCGGAGCAGACTCCTTCAGACTAAAGGTAGGGTCACTTAACCCATTACCAAACGACAAAATTTTAGGCTTGTCCAAATCAAAAGCATTTGCAGACGCTGTAATAAAAGTGACTGCAAATTTGAAACTTGTTTAGTGAAGGGTAGAAAACATTGTGGGAAAAGGAGAAAATGCTGGTTACCAGCATTTTCTCCTTTTCCCACCGTGTTTTCAAAAGGCCTCTTTCAGGGGCGTCAAAAGTAGGGATTGTGTGGCAATGAGTTAAGGTTCGATTCCCATGGCCGGCCATCTAAGATTACCACTAGCCTTTCAGATGACAAGTTAAATAGAGGCCCTGTATGATAGTGCTATACACCCAGCATGCCAAGAACCTGGCGGAACTTAGGATGGTTTTCGTCCCGTATCTGCACTATCCCCTGTAACAATACTTACAGCCTTCAGGGGGCATCACCCATATGGGCAACCAGTGGAAACGAAGAATAAACCCAAATTCAATAAATCTTACCTCTGTCCTTTGCTGTAGGCGCTTGTTTAAGTCATGAATCCTGTAGTCAGGTTGCCCCATGTGTGGTGCGTGTCGCCTGTTTGAATACATGGAAAAGGGAGATGAGTAAAATGGGTCTGAATTTACCGGTGCCATACCTCCAGGTGGCATCCCAGAATTCATCATTTTAAAGTCCATGTTTTAGGACTCTGTCACCTGTGTCACACAAAACTTGGCCTATTTCAGGTCTTTTGCCTATCCATCACATCACATCCAGAAGTTGTCACAATAATGTGTCAGACCACAATTATGTCTCTCGTGCTTTCATCATGAGTCTTTACACATTCCATACTTGTGTACATTTATACATTGTACTACTTTGAACAGCTGTTGTATGTAGAAATGTTCATTCATGTGTTTGTCACCTACTCACACTCTTACTGTCTAAGATGCTTAACTCATTACCAAACGACAAAGTTTTAGGTTCGTCCAAATCGAAAGCATTTGCAGACGACAAAATACAAGCGAATGAAAATTTGAAATCTGTTTTGTGAAAGGTAGAAAACATTGTGGGAAAAGGAGAAAATGCTGGTTACCATCATTTTCTCCTTTTCCCACAATGTTTTCCAAAGGCTTCTTTCTCAGGGGCGTCAAAAGTAGGGATTTGTGGTAATGGGTTAAGACACTTCCTGGATTCATGGTAGATCTATTCGGTACTTATCTCTACCAAATGACAAATCCAAACTGAAAGCATTTGCAGACCACAATTTTAGTTAGGCTAATAGAGAAAATAGCCTTTGGAAAGCACTCAGTGGAAAAGGGTGAAAATGCTGATTGCCAGCATTTTCTCCTTTTTTCCACATTTTCAAAAGGCTTTCTTTTTCAGGGTCATTAAAACTAGGGACAGTGTGGTACATAGTTAAGTTTCTTCACATTTTCTTCACATTTCCATTTAGATTATGTAAGATCATCCTCGGATACCCCGGGGTCTCCCTATTTGCTACGCTACATCGACCCCTGGGACAATTGACTAATAAAACTTTGAATCAGCCGCAGAAAATCGATACGAAATGTCATAGCGTACACTCCGCTCGCCCATCACAAAATGATGATGGAACCAATGAAAAGCCAGCATTTGGCCAGCGGTAAAGCAAGGGAAATTCAATTAATTGTCCCAGGGGTCGATGTAGCGTAGCAAATAGGAGATCCCGGGGTATCCGAGGATGATGTAAGATATTGGCAACTACAAGATAATCCTAAATTTTAACCCCTAACTCTTAACCACACAACAAAATTTTAGACTTTTCCGAAATTAAAGCATTTGCAGACAACAAATTAATTGTAGCTCTAATGATGAATTCTGTCTTTGATAAGATAGTAAACAGTGTAGGAAAAGGAGGAAATGCTGAATACCAGCATTTTCTCCTTTTCCCACAATGTTTTCAAAAGCCCACCTTTCTCAAGGTCGTTTAAACTTGGGATCGTGTGGTAAAGGGTTAAAGAGATAATCTTGTGTTTTTTAAGTCTAAAAGAAAGCTTTTAACAAGCCTATGGAAAAAGGAGAAAATGTTTGTTCATCAGCATTTCTCTCCCATTTCTACCATGATTACTATCCTGTCATGGACAAATTTTACATTTTGATTTTTTTTGTTTGGAAATACTTTCAACTTGGACAAATCCACTTTTTTTTTCATGTGGTAAAATAGTTGAAAGACTGGCCTATTCTCCATTTCCTACAAAAGTTTTGTTTTGGTGCAAATACTTTGAATTTAGACAGAGCTTAAATTTTGACACTATGTAACTCTAAGCCAGTTTAGCATCCGGTCACATTCCACACGACTTTGCATTTACATAAAATGAGATATGAATCTCTCCACAATGGCTGCAAATTTTCGCACAACATCAATACATGTATTAACAAACTGAATGAGTCAAGATCATACTGCATGTTACATACGATTTGACCTTAACTCTTTATCACACAATTCCGACTCTTAACACCCCTGAAAATGAAACCTTTTGAAAACATTGTGGGAAAAGGAGAAAATGCTGGTAACCAGCATTTTCTCCTTTTCCCACAATGTTTTCTCCCTGGTCAAAGAAAAACTGTAACACTTGAGCCACACTGAAATTGTTGTCTGCAAATGCTTTCAAATTAGACATGGTTTAAATTCTGTCATCTAGTAAAGAGTTAATTGATTGATTGATTGATTGATTGATTGATTAATTGTTTAATATCTTAACATTATTTATTAACATTATTTCAGTTATATAGTGCAGCCAGTGCACATATATCCATTCTTTTCTGGGTTTCTGTTACCAGTGCTTTGGCACAATATTCTTCTCTAGCCCCTGGCTGCTTTCCCACATAAACCATTGTCTAAACAATGAGCTGACAGAGGTGAAATATGGTCTTAACTCTTTACCTGTAGACAAAATTTTAGCCTTGTTCATATGAAAGCATAATATTATCACAGACGACAAATTCAGTTTGGCTCAAATGGTGCAATTTTTCTTCTCTAGGGGAGAAAATGTGGGAGAAGTATTTTCTCCTTTTCCCACAATGTTTCCAAAAGACTTTTTCCTCAGAGGCTTTAAAAGTCGTCACTGTGTAGTAAAGGGTTAAAGTGCACATTGTATGCAGATTGATCTGACATGATCTACACTGTCCACAAATGGTCAGTGTGTGTTGCTTAGCAAACTATGGCTAAAAAACAAATACAATAACCTTTCTGAGATTTTGAATCCTGGAAAAGAAACTGGACATGCTAGGGATTGAAACCAGCAACTCCATGCAGGGTTTTCCATGACAAGCATTTTCTGCTTTTCCCTCAAAAGTTTTCTACCCAAATTCCCCCAAATTTTCTAAATGACCCCCAAAATTTCAATGTTTGCCATCTTTTTTTCATTTGAAGGGAGTCATTTTTGGGGGTCAAATGATAACCCTTTACCATTGTGACGGCTTTTAAAGGTAGGTATTTAGAATTTTCACATCACACCAAATTGAAAAATATATATATCATTGGAATTGATATGAAAAAACAATATAAATCATCAATAATTAAGAATCATAAAGTTCCCCCAAAAACATTTTTGAAAGTATTCCCTTAAAAGGCTATGTAGCCTCTTAAGCTATTTTTAGATTTCGCGCAAAAAGTCAATAAAGCATTGTGGGAATGTCAAGTGACTGGCATGTGACTAATAAGGCTTAAATTCCATTACATAACAAACATGTAATAACTATTTTCCATAATGTCTTCTTTGGACGGATGTTTGAAATTTCGTCTGTGTTTTCCTGTATTTAAATAAGAGAATTGATAATCTAAAAATAGAACATGTCTCCTGTTGGTGTCAACCTGGTCCGTAATAAATCACTAAGTTCTCCTGTTATTGGATGGTTTTCGACTACTTGGGTTTTATGAACGCAAATTTAAAGGCTTTGGGAGTATAAGGACGATTTTTTTGCATTTTTGAAAAATTTTCGTCCCAAAATCTGAAAGGCTACCTTTAATGCCCCTGAGGAAGAAGCCTTTAGAAAACATCGCCGGGAAAGGAGGAAATGCTGGTAACAAGTATTTTCTGCTTTTCCCTCAAAAGTTTTCTACCCAGCGAAACTGCACCATTTAAGTCTCTTTGAAATTGTGAAAAGCTTCAATTTAGACAGGTCTAAAATTTTGCTGTTTGGTAACAGGTTAACTCTTTACCACACATTCCAAACTTTTAGGGACTGTGAGAACGAAAGATTCTGAAAACATTGCGGGAAAAGGAGGAAATGCTGGTTACCAGCATTTTCTCCTTTTCCCACAATGTGTTCTATCCTCAAATCAAATTTCAGTCTTTGTGTCATGTCTTTTTTGACGTCTGCAAATGCTTTAAATTTGAACTAGTCCAATATTTTGTAGTATGGTAAAGTATTTAAAATGTCGATTGCAAATGCCTCCAATTAGACAGCTCTAACTTTTTATTCTCTTGTAAGAAGTCCATGAGATGCCAGATGAAAAACAAACAAACAATGGAAAACAAAACAAACAATGGAAACAAAGGGGTGCTTAATATAGTAAATCCATCAATCTCATTACCCTCTTCAACACAATCCCAAGTTCTAACAATCCTAAAAGAGAAGACATCTGAAAACATTGTGGGCAAAGAAGAAAAGGCTGGTAGCATTTTCTCCTTGTCCGATGTTCCCAACCCTCAATAGGCAGAAATCATTATACAAGTTGAATTTGATTGGTCGACTGCAAACTTTATGCTTTCAATTCCATCCAGTCCAAAATTTTGTCATTTGGTACAGAGTTAACCCTTTATCAAACAATGCCTGGTTTTTACGACCCTGAAATAGAAGCTTTTTGAAAAAATTGCGTGCCAAAGAGAAAATGCTGGTAACCAGCATTTTCTCCTTTTCCCACAATGTTTTCTTCCCTCCTGGAAACAAACTATAATTTTTTAGTCAAGTTAATTTTGTTGTCTGCAAGTGCTTTCAATTTTGACCAATCTAAAATATTGTCATTTAGTATAAACTTAAAAAAATAATCACTTTCCCATCAAGTTCAGTTTCAACACAATTACAGGAATCCGAGTTGAACACAACACACTAATCTGAAATAACTAAAGGCAATCTTCACTCTATCTAAAGTTCTCCGCCGTACATGTATTTAAAAATGCAAAACCAAGTTTAATTACATGTTTCCTGCACAAAAGAAACAAGCAAAAAAAACTCTTAGAAAACACAAAATCTCCTTAATGTCTGAAAACATCTCTTTTAGAAGAAAAATCTTTCAAAAGTTTCAAAGCGAAAAGGGACTATAATAAGTGCACACTTAAAGCACTAAAGTAAGCATTTCCGCATCAAAACTTCGTTGAATCAATGTCAACATGTTAAATATCATTGTGAAGTGCAACAGTCCGCAGATATTGCTTCAACAAACAATCTGTGTCCAGCTAATTTTTGCCAATGCAAAACTAAGGTGTTTGACATCTAACCTACATGTATACATTCTGGTATACCACTGAACATGTGTACATTATTGCATACATGTATACAGATTATTTCATTTGCATTGTGGGAAAGCCTGGGGGCTCAGAGGGGGGAAACTCACCAGTCAGGTGTATTTCACTCACTATCAACTTTACATTGTAAAGCCGAAATCTTTCATACACCCCTATCTCAACATATGAAAAGCAATTATCAAGTACAGATTAAGCCCATAAGAAAGAGGTTCATTTCTCTTGAGTTATTCAGAGATTCCTGCATTATTTTTCCTTATACAGCCTCCTGCCTTACATACAGACTGAACTGAAAATAGCCCTGGTAATCAACTATAGTCTATATCTCGGTACGGGCTCCCAAATAACACAGCCAATATGGAAGGATGAGAAAAGCATACTGACCTAACTCTCCCTCTCTATTATTGATCTAGACCCTTTCCCTCTATTTTACCATAAACCTGTAACAAACCATGCCCTCCTGTCTATTTTCATGAACCTGTGACAGAAGAGTCTACCGGTATTTGGAAAGCACTGTGATAAAGATTTAATCCTGGTGAGCAATTTCTTCATTTTGCAACATGTTTTCTTGAACATTGCTACTGAAAGAGTATTGACATTATGTACATGTTCTTGACTGTGTTACTGGTATAAATATTTAATCCTTTACCAAATAGTCCCTTTGGAAGAAAACTTTTGAAATATTCCAGAAAAGTGACCAGCATTTTCTACATTACCCAATATGTATTCTCCTCTTTTAAAGTCAAATGCAAATGTTAGAGTCACAAGTAATTTGTCGTCTGCTAATGCTTAAACTTTGAGCATATCTAAAATGTTGCAAGCCCTTGGTTTACCAAACAACAAAACGGTAGACTGGTCCGAACTCAATGCACTTGCAGACGACAAAATAAACAAGACTCAAACATTGAAATTGGATTCCCGCAGGATAGAAAACATGGTTGGAAAAGGAGAAAATGCTGGTTACCAGCATTTTCTCCTTTTCCCACCATGTTTTCAAAAGGCTTCTATCACAGTATTATTAATCAAGGGATTGTTCAGTAAAGAGTTACAGCACAATCACAACATTAACTGTACTGGCAAGAAAAGTTAGAAGAGCTGCTATCCTTTTCTTTCTTCATACCAAACATTCAAATTGTGCATTGTGGGAAAAAGGAACAAAATACTAGTTATCAGCATTTCCTCTTCCTGGTATTGTCTGATAACTCTTGACCAAGCCACACATCCAAATTGAAAGCATTTGCAGACAGAGAAATAAACATAACTCAACTATTTAGGAATTTATTTTCAAATGGGTAGAAAACCTTGTGGGAAAGTTAAAAATGCTGGTTTTCAACTTTTTCTCCTTTTCTAACAATAATTTCAAAGGTCTTTTTCCTCGGGGTCCTAAAACCTTGGGACTGTAAGTGGGAGAGGGCTAAAGGTGCATTCTTTACTATAAGAAATTAAGAATACATTCAACACATGTAAACAATAACAGAAAATGTACTATAATGTGTCTTTAACAATTTGACTGGTTTTTGAAATGATAACTCATTGTGTAACTATGTGCAGGAGAAAATAAGCTCATTTGCTGGTATCCAAAATGTTCTCCTTTTCCCATGATTTTTTAAACAAAAATTCCAGTGAAACATGGGTTGTTTAGCATAAGAGTAAATCCCTAACCAAACACCATTATTAGAACAAGTCCAAACTGGAAGAAGAAATTGGCAGAGACAAACTAGATGTATCATAAATGACAGGATTTTCTTTTAAGTAAGAAAACATTGTGGGAAAAGGAGAAAATGCTGGTAACCAGCATTTTCTCCTTTTCCTACAATGTTTTCCAATTAAGGTTTTTCGTCAACGTCATTAAAATACTGGGATTGTGTTGGAAAGGGTTAAATCAATATTGGATGCCCTCAGACCAATACACAACTAACAAAGTCAACACTCTTACCTTAGGGGATGCATTTCCCCACAAACAACTAACCACTTTGGAAAACATTGTCACAAAAGGAGAAATTGTTTGAAAGGAGAATTTTTACCTTTTGCAGCAATATCTTGGGTAAATCAACACTGATTTAAAATGCTTACCCAGAGATTTTTAGGATCTTCATGCTCAGTTGCAAACTGGTTTCAGAGGGTTTCTGAAGGAGATGATGCTTGTCACACAATGCTTTTAACCCTTTACTGAACAATCCCTGAATTTTACAGTCTTGAGGTAGAAGCCGTCTGAAAACACTATGGGAAGTGGAAAACATGCTGGTTAACCAGCATTTTCTCTTATTCCCACAATGTTTTCTACTCTTGGAAAGTCAAGTTTCAGTTTTTGAGTCACATTTATTTTGTTGTCTGGAATGCTTTCAATTTCGACAAGTCTAGAGTTTTGTCGTTTGGAAAAGAGTTAAATTTTTCAAACACAAATCTCGGCATTTGAGCCCCATTAAATCTTTTGTTGTCTGTAAAGGGTTCAAGAAAATAATACCCCCCTCCCTAAAATCACCGAATCCATTTGACAACTATAAAGTCTGGACAAGGCTGTTGTGTCAAGCTGATCAAACCGATACCTGAGTTTGTTAACCCCAAATCAGGGCGAGTATTCATCAACCATTCTGAATAAGAATAGTCTTAGTCTTGAGCAAAAGAATATTGTTGAGTTTGAAAGAAATACAACTTCTGATTGGCTAAACCATGATTTTGATTGGTTCAGCCAATCAAAACTTGTGTTACTTTCACACAGAAATTCTTGACTACAGATTGATTACCTGAATGAATCAATGAATGATTAATTGATTGATGCCTTGAACCATTTTCAATTCTATTTCAATTATATCATGGCAACCAGTGCACCCAGCCATGCTTTTCTGGAGTTTCCTATACCTGTACTCTGCACAATTTTCTTTCTAACCTTGCTGCTTTTCCACATAACCACAGGCGGGACAATAGTTGGCTGTGGGAGAGGAATGAGGGGAATTCATAATGAACTAAATTCGCAGGTACATGTACTTGGCTCGGGTCCTGAAGTGCCAATCTAAAGGATACTTAAACAAGAAATTCCAGCCCAAAACATTCACCATTGAACAACACTGGTCCCCTCATTATCAGCCTTGAAGAGCACTTTACATATCAAAACCAAAGGCAATCACAGGTGCTAATAATGCAAATGAAGATAGGGGTCTGTATTCACCAACCATTCCCAAGAATATTCTTAGTTGTATTTTCCAGATCATTTGCCAATATAAAAGCAACACATCTTCTGATTGGCTACACCAAATGGTTTAGCCAATCAGAAGTTGTGTTACTTTCAAGTTTGGTAAACCTAGAGAATAAGATTGAGAATGTTCCTAAGAATGGTTGGTGAGCATGGACCAAGGACCAGCAGTTACAAGCAGTCTGACCTTAATTCACACAATGCACAATAAATACCTTGTGAGTTATACCTGTGTACAGCCCCCCTTTTGGATGCTGCAACAAGGAATTTCTTACAGGTACAACAGCTTGTTATAGTTCAGCTGTGAAACATTCTTGCCTCAGCCTCACCTACCTTGTTTTCTGGTGATTTCAACTTTTATCACACAACCCGGTTTTAACCCTTATCCTGCTTATCACGACTTGCTGACCTTTTGCGGACAGCGTAGATCAAGATCAGACTGCACAGAACGTGCAGTCTGATCTTGGATCTACACTGTCCGATATGGAGATCTTTTTCTTTTACAAAATCCATTTGAAATTGCATCGTTTGGGTTTTTACTATTGGCTTGAAATTCATTGAAATTCATTCAATTTAATTCATTCAGCAGGAGAAGTGTTAATGATCCAAGAAAGAAGCCTTTTGAAAACATTGTGGGAAAAGGAGAAAATCTTGGTAGCCACTATTTTTTCCTTTTCCCCACTATTTTTCTTCCCTTCCCAAAACAAGTTTCAATGTTTGAGTCACAATTCACAATTACCTTGTCTGCAAATGCTTTCAATTTAGACCCTTCTAAAAATTTTGTCTTTTGGTATAAATTAGATCTAACCCTTTACCATATGGCATTTTTCTAAAACCAGTTGAAACTGAAAAATTCCCGGTTGACAAATTTCACATCATTTAAAAAAAGAGTTAAGCTTCAGACAAATAGAAAATATTGTGGAAAAAGGAGAAAATACTGGTTTCCACCCTTTCTCCTTTTCCCACCATGTTTTCAAAAGACTTTACATCAGGGTTGTTAAAACTTGGGATTGTGTGGTAAAGGGTAAATCCATTACCCCATAGCAAAATTTTAGACCTAACCAAATTGAAAGCATTTGCAGACAACACTTTCAAAGTGGCTGAAAAGGTGCAATTTTGCTTTGATAGGGTAGAAAACTTTGAGGGAAAAGGAGAAAATGTTGGCTCACAGCATTTTCTCCTTTTCCCACAATGTTTTCAAAAGGCTTATGCATCAGGGTTGTTAGAACTCTGCATTGTATGGTAAAGGGTTAAGGAACTAGAGGGTTAGAAATCACAACAGCCAGAGAAACTAGCTCCGACTGCTACAAGGTAATTTTAGAATCAATAATTGAAAATCAATGACATTCCACGAACAGCTACATTTTTCTCTCTCTAAGACTCTCAGAAACATCCTCCTATGGTTCCCTTGGTGATGTTACCAATAAATGGACTCTTCTAAACTCATCTATGGTGCAGGGGTTCACATAAATTCATTTTTATTCCAGAATTATTCTCAAACTAAAACTTGCCTTATGTGGACTCCGAAAAGTTATCTTTGTGTGACATTTCCCAGAATTTATCATGAAAGCTTTCAGTTTTGTAATAGATTCATAAAACTATGGTAACACCAAACTGTGCAAAAGCTGTACATCCTTGACTTCCAGCATTGAAGAGCAGTCAGTGTTCAAGAATGATAGCTGTATTGACCATTTAATTACAAGAGGACCATGATAGTCCTATATCGCTAACCTGAGTACCAAGCAGTAAAAGTCTAAAATAAAGATAAATGCTAAATATCAAGGTTAAAGGCCAAATGATAAACAATAGCAGCAAATTGTCACAATTTGACTTGAGACTTCAAAGTTCCATTTCAGACTAGCAAGAAATACTGCAAATATGAAGATCAAAGTGGAATTACTCAAAATCTCCACTAGGTAGAGTTATTGTTCTTGCACACTGTACTCCTTAACCCTTTACTCCATAAGGCATTTCTATGGTATATCTACTTGACCCTAAATAACAGTAAGGATTAAGCCATTTCTTATGTGTATATGACATCTTTTGATAGCACAGAAAACATTGTGACAAAAGGTGAAATTGCTCGTCACGAGCAATTTCACCATTTGCCACAATGTTTTCCAAAGGCTCCTACAAGCAATGCGTAGAAATGAGTATCTATGGAGTAATGGAGTAAAGGGTTAATATTGCAACAAACATGAATACCAAGTTTGAAGTCGTTCTGACTTGACATGACAAATGCTGTTAAAAAGGGAAATAACTCAGCATGAGGTAGAGTTACAATGCTTGTGAATTGCACTTCCAAATATTGCAACAAATAAGCATACCAAATTTCAAGTCATTCCTACATAAGATCACAAAGTTTTGCTCCGGACAAGCAAGAAATGCCATAAAAATGAAGGTCAAAGGGGGAATAACTAAAAATTTGCAATGGATATCATGAATCCTCAGGACACAAAATAGACAAGCTAAGGATTTGAACCAACATTCCACCGTTCTCAAGGCCTGTGATGCTGACTGCACTTCTACGGCTTGGCTATTACTCTTTACAAAACCACAAATTCATAGAGCGATCCAAATTGAAAGCACTTGTAGACGACAAATTAAATGTGACTAACAAAATCGAAATTTGATTGGGGAGGGATAAAAAACATTGAGAGAAATGGAGAAAATGCTGGTTACCAGCATTTTCTTTCCCACAATGTTTTCAAAGGGCTTCTATCTCAAGGTCGTCGAAAGTCGTCATTGTGTGGCAAAGAGTTAAGTATGGTACCACGCTGAAAAACATTTTTTTCAATGATACAGGGGTGTAATATACTTAGCTTGACCAGAGGAGCAACAATCTCCATCTCAGAGCAGCATAGACATTTAGAAATGCTTCTAGAATTGCAGGGCATTTCTCTTCTCTACTTTGAGTAATTCATTTCTCAGGCTTGTAAAATTTATGTAAATCTAATCTGAATTTGTGTGTCTGTCAATAATCATATTTGCAAGTGCGTTCTTGCACCTTGAACCTTCTTCTTTCCCTCTCATTTCTACCCTTAAGTGTATGATTGTGTCTGCAATTGTTTGGATTTTTTAAACACCTTCCCCACCCCCCACTCTCCTGTAATTTGATGTGCAATTAACTCTTTACAACACAAACCAGAGAGTTTTAACCTTTCTCAACCGACAAACTTTTAGATTGGTCCAAATTTAAAGCACTTACGGACTGATGACAATATTAACCCTTTCCCAAACAACAAACTTTTAGACTAGACCAAATTGAAAGCATTAATTTTACAGACTACAATTCAACTCTTGCTGAAAAGATGAATTCTGTCTATGGTAGGGTAGAAAACATTGTGGGAAAAGGAGAAAATGCTGGTTACCAGCATTTTCTCCTTTTCCCACAATGTTTTCAAAAGGCTACTATTCCAGACCCATAAAAAGCAGGGATTGTTTGGGAAAGGGTTAACATATCTCAAAAATTGAAATTTGTTTCCAGCTGGGTAGAAAACATAGTGGGAAAAGGAGAAAATGCTGGTTACCAGCATTTTCTCCTTTTCTCACAATGTTTTCAATCATTTCCAAAGGGCAAAGTAAATGTGGCACAAGTAATGGGATTTGATTTGTAAGAAGAAAACACTGTGGAAAAAGAATAAAATGCTGATTTCCAGCATTTTCTCCTGCTCCCACATTTTTTTCAAAAGCTTTCTTTCTCAGTGTCCTTAAAACTGAGAAAATTGTGTGGTGGAGGGTTGATGCCACCGGTTTCTCAAAATAGTGTCTTCTTTGCAATTAAGGTAAGACCTGTGTAATGCACCTTCGGTGAACATGGGGCAAAAATTTGATTGGTTGATAAATAAGGATAAATAAGGATTTACGCAGAAATAATATTTTTGCACATTTTTAACGGATCAGAAATTCCTTTTATGTCTTTCTTGAAATTATTTTTTGATACTTTTGTTAGTTTTCTGAAAAGGGAGGTAATTATTATCTCTTTTTGAATTGAGACTATAGTAGTTTTAGATTTATAAATGATAATTCAAAGAAGGAAAAAATGGAAAAAATGAATTGGTGAAAGTAGTTTAATAATACTCATTTTTAATTATAGCTAATTTTGCAGGATGATATTTTAGTGGAAATAGCTGTTTTCCATTACACAGGTCTTAACTTGGCTAAAATTTGGACAGTAGTGTTATTATCAGCCTTGGAAAGTTCTGTATCATTTTACCACTATAAAAGGTCCCCCATTAGAGATATAACTCCTCCCATCCTTTCTTGGGGGTGTTAAATAGAGACAATATGGTATTTCCTTCCATATGAAACAGAAAAGTGTTACACCACTTTTGTTTTGGCTCAGTCAATATTTGCTGAAATTTTGTTTGGCAAATCTGAAGTAAGTAAACAAAACAGCATTGCCAAGATTCCAATCATCTGTGTGAGGTCTTTTGTTTTACCTTCATTCTCCAAGGGGAAGGAACCACTCTCTTAGGGTAGACCAAGCCCCATTGCAGTAATTTTTAACCCTATGCAACACAATCCAGACTTTAACCCTTTACCACACAATCCCGATTTTTAATGACCTCAAGTAAGAAGTCTATTGAAAACATTGTGGGAAAAGGAGAAAATGCTGGTAACCAGCATTTTCTCCTTCTACTACAATGTTTTTTACCCTTCCTAATTCAAATTTCAATTTTTCAGTAACATTTATTTTGTGGTATATTTAACACTTAACCCATTACCAAACAACAATATTTGAGGTTTGTCCGAATCGAAAGCATTTGCAGACTACAAAATAAGTTACTGAAAATTGAAATTTGTTTTGTGAAGAGGAGAAAACATTGTGGGAAAAGGAGAAAATGCTGGTTACCAGCATTTTCTCCTCTTCTCACAATGTTTTCTAAAGGCTTCTTTCGCAGGGGTGTCAAAAGTAGGGATTGTGTGGTAATGGGTTAAAGCACCTTTCATGACTATAGTTGCCTTTGCAGCAAGTGTAGACTAAGATCAGGCTGCATAAAATGTGTAGCCTGATCTTGGATCTACCTTGCCAGCTTAGCTACAGCAATGTAGACAAAAGCAAGTAATTATAAAACTGCAATTATTTGGGTTGTATCTCAAGGATGAAAAAAAGAAAGTAGGTTTGTTTGGCACTCTAGGGGCAAACTCTTTTCCACACAAAGTCAAACCCGAGTTTTAACCACCCTGAAACAAAAAGGGCTTCTGAAAACAATGTGGGTAAAGGAGAAAATGCTGGTAACCAGCATTTTCTCCTTTTCCCACAATGTTTTCCACCCTATTGAAGAGAAAAAAACATCATACTGTGCTACATTTATTCTTTTGTCTGCAAACGCTTTCCAGTCCAATTTTTTTTTTTGTTCAGTATAGAGTTAACCTGACTTACCGCACAATCCTGAGTTTAAACAATGCTGAGAAAGGCTTTTGAAAACATTGCCATAAGACAAGATTTAAGACTTGTCCAAATTGAAAGCGTTTGCAGATGACAAAATAAACATGATTAAAATTGAACCTTTGACTTTCTAAGACTAGAAAACATTGTGGGAAAAGGAGAAAATGCTGGTTACCAACATTTTCTCCTTTTCCCACAATTTTTTCAGAGGTATAAAAACCAGGGATTGTCTGGTAGAGGGTTAAAAACAAGGTAAAAGGTTGCCAAGTGTCTCAATGTGTTATTTGACCACACTATCAGTCCAGGAAAGTAAAGGGTTTGTGATAAAGACTATAATACACTTACATTGTGGTTGGTCTAGGCCAGAATTGATTTTCCTCAAGAATCATTGAGCCACTAGATAACTCAATTTTTTTTCTCTCTCTCTGGCCAGCCACTGGGGGGGTCCAGAAAGGTAAACCATTGTTTCATCTTTTAACCCTTTACATCATGATAAAAAAGGAGACGATACAAAAATTTTAAATGTCAGATTCTGCAGACAGTTATTGAAAATGTGGCTTAACCCATTACCAAATGACACTATTTTTAGTTAGACTGGTTGAAATTGAAAGCATTTGCAGACGACAAAATAACGGTGACTGAAAAATTGAAATTTGTTCTGGGAAGGGTAGAAAAGACTGTGGGAAAAGGAGAAAATGCTGGTTACCAGCATTTTCTCCTTTTCCCACAGTGTTTTCAAAAGGCTTCTTTCTCAGGAGCGTCAGAAGCAGGGATTGTGTGGGAATGGGTTAACCATTTACCACACAACAAAATGTAGACATCTCAAAACTGAAAATATTTGCAGACGACAATTTAGTTGTGACTCAATTAAAGGAATTTGTCTGTTACCCCTCACCACACAATTCTGATAAAGAGGCCTATTGAAAACATTGTGAGAAAATGCTGGCAACCATAAACAAATGTCTATAGAAAGAGACCTATTGAAAACATTATGAGTATAGGACAGAATGCAGGTAAAATGCAGGTAACCAGCATTTTCTCCTTTTCCCACACAGATTTCAACCGTTTTAAAGGTAAATTTCAATTTTGTCAGATTTCATTTTTCCTTCCACAACATTGCTTTGAATTATGACAAGTTTAACACTTAAGTTTACCAATAAATCCTAACTCTTAATGATCCTGAAAAAGAGGCATTTTGAAAATATTCTGGGAAAAGGAGAAAATGCTGGTAACCAGCATTTTCTCCTTTTCTCACAATATTTTCTATCGTTCCCAAACCAAATTTTAAATTTTCAGTCATATATTTTTCGTCATCTGCAAATGTTTTCAATTTGGAACAGTCTAAATTTCTGTGGTGTGGTGAAGATTCAGTTGTTTGATGAAGATTTATCCTTCTACGACAATACAAAATGTTGACATGTCAAAATTGAAAGCATTTGCAGAATATAATTTAGGTGTGGTCCAAATAATGGATTTTTCCATAGATTAGATAGGATAGATACCAATGTGGAAAAAGATGAAAATGTTGATTTCCCACAATGTTTTCTAAAGGCTTCTGGTTCTATGTAAGTGCTGTTACAGAAAATGCTCAAGTAAACAATGTGGGAAAAGGAGTTTTTACAACTCTGTGGAAAGAGGCTTTAGAAAACATTGTGGTGAAAGGAAAAATTGCTAATAATGTCAATTTACTCCTTTTCTTTACAATGTTCTCTTCCCTTTCACAGAAAGATCACAGGACTTGGTGAGCCACATTTAACACTTACCAAACAGTATTTGTGACAATACCTACTGAAAGCATTTTCTGATGACTAATACAAAGCTGCTTGAATCATAAGATTTTTCTATGAAAGGGTACAAAAAATTGTAGGCAAACTGAGGAAAATATCAGCTATGGTTCAATTTTACAATCTTCAGAGTAACAAATGTGTGCCTCACAGAATGATTCAGGGTTTTGTGAGGTGAATTTGTACAAGGGAAGTAATCAAAAATTGACTGAATTCCTTTCTATGTAGTTACCTCCCTTGGAAATTGCTATCTAACCCTTAATTCATTGTTTCTTTAACTCCTTACCACACACTCCAGAGTTTTCAAAAACTCTTAGACAGAAGGTTTTTGAAAGTATTACAGGAAAATATGAATTTTCTCACGAGGTAACAGGGAAACTCCTGTCGCTTTTGCTAATGACAAATATCTTCATGATTTGATCAAACTGGACAGAACATGCAGTCTGATCTTTGATGTAGTGCCTTTCTTAACCCTTAACCCATTACCACACAATCCCTACTTTTGACACCCCCGAGAAAGAAGCCTTTTGAAAACACTGTGGGAAAAGGAGAAAATGCTGGTAACCAGCATTTTCTCCTTTTCCCACAGTGTTTTCTATCCTTCCCAGAACAAATTTCAATTTTTCAGTCACCTTTATTTTGTCGTCTGCAAATGCTTTCAATTTGAACCAGTCTAAAATTTTGTCGTGTGGTAAAGAGTTAACCCTTTCCCAAACAACATATTTTGGATCCTTCCAAACCGCAAGAGTTTGTTGACGACAATTTAAGATTTGGAGAAAACTGCAGAAAGTTCTCAAAAAGGTTAGAAAACACTGTGGGAAAAGAAGAAATTGCTCCTTAGGAGGATTTCTCCTTTTCCCACAGTTTTTTCAAAGACTTTTATTGCAGACACGTAAAAACGAGGGCTTGTTTGGGAAAGGGTTAACCAAAACAATCCCTGGTTTTACAGGACCCTGAGAAAGAAGTTTTTTGAAAACATTGTAGGAAAATGAGAAAATGCTGGTAACCAGCATTTTCTCTTTTTCCCATAATATTTTCTACCCTTCCTAAAACAAAAGTCAATTTTTGAGTCAGATTGATTTTGTCATCTGCAAATACCTTCAATTTGGACAAGTGTAAAATTTTGTTGTTTGGTAAAGAGCTTACAGCAGCTTAACTCAAACGACAAAATTTTAGGTTTGTCCAAATCGAAAGCATTTGCAGACAACAAAATAAAAGTGACTGAAAATTTTAAATTTGTTTTGTGAAGGGTAGAAAACATTGTGGAAAAAGGAGAAAATGCTGGTAACCAGCATTTTCTCCTTTTCCCACAATGTTTTCTAAAGGATTTTTTATCAGGGGCGTCAAGAGTAGGGATTGTGAGGTAATGGGTTAATTATGGACATGAAAAAAAAAATAACTAAATTACAGTGGAAATGTACTTCAGGATCTAAAACAAGGGCACTTCATGCAGGTGCCAACACTCAGCTGCATGCAGGTGCCAACAATCGACTGCAAATGCTTGTTTTCAGTGAAAATTGTAAGCTGAATAAGGAGCATTACTGTGCCAAAAAGTTTTGGTAGTTACCTGCCCCTGTAGTATTGGTTCCCCTTTTAGTAGTTAAAATATCTTCATAAATAACAGTGACAAAGGCCTAATCTGTATTGCAGCAAAATGCAATTAACTTTTAGTAGCAAAAATGACCAAAAATCCGTTAGAAAGAAGCCTTATGAAAACAATGTGGGAATCCAATATTTTCTCCTTTTTCCACATTTTTTTTTCTAGCCTTACCAATACAGCTTTCAATTTCTGAGTCATAATCATTTTGTGGTCTGCCAGTTCTTTTAACTCTTTACCGCACAATCCCTACTTTTGACGCCCCTGAGAAAGAAGCCTTTTGAAAACACTGTAAGAAAAGGAGAAAATGCTGGTAACCAGCATTTTCTCCTTTTCCCACAGTGTTTTCTACCCTTCCCAGAACAAATTTCAATTTTTCAGTCACCTTTATTTTGTTGTCTGCAAATGCTTTCAATTTGGACAAGTCTAAAATTTTGTCATTTGGTAATGAGTTAATTTGAACTGGTCTAAAATTTCTTCATTTGGTAAAGGGTTAGATTGAAAATATTTGTATTTCAAACAATGGATCATAGAACATGCTAGCAACACGTAATGTTCAAATCCTAATTTTGTTCTCTATTTGTGAATTTATGAGTGTTCAAACTTGCAAACAAAATCTGTATGGAATTTCAACTGTTTTCTTCCTTAATCACCTCTGTATCCAGAAGCGACCAGCCTAAAAGTAACATTGTCTCTAGGGGCAGTTATCTGTACTTATAAGCACCTTTAACATGGGTTCTGTTGAAAAAAAAAAAAAGGGGGGGGGGATTTTCATTAAAAAAACCTGTAAAAATACTGCCTTTCATTGTCTACAAACATCAAATCAACATTTGATGACTTACCTGCAATCTTACTAAATTCCTTTTAACTCTTATACACAACACCTATTTCTCCACTAGCCTATCTTTCAAGTGATCCAACCCTTGCAGCCTCACAGCTACTTTTCAAGGTCTTGATGATAACATGAGGACACTTTTATCCATCCTTTACACTGATAATTTTTTCAGCAATCAGGAGTCACATGCAGATTCAGTTTGAAATACATTTACCCCTTACCACACAATCCCGACTTTTCATGACCTTGAGGGAGAAGTCTTTTGAAATCATTGTGGGAAAAGGAGAAAATGCTGGTAACCAGCATTTTCTCCTTTACCACCATAATTTCTACCCTATCAATGACAAGTTGTACCATTTGAGCCACATTGAAATTGTTGCCTGCAAATACTTTCAATTTGGACAAGTCTAAAATTTTGTTGTTTGGTAAAGTGTTAACCATAACATACCAATAATGGAGCAAACACAAGTTAACCCTTTACGTTACAATTCCAAGTTTTGACAATCCAAAAAAAGAAGACCTTTGAAAACATCATAGGAAAAAGGGGAAAATACTGGATGTCAATGTTTTCTCCTTTTTCCATAATGTTTTCTACCCTATGAAGGAAAACTGTCCCCAATATTAAATTAATTTTTTTGTCTGTCTACAAAAATTAATGTCTTTAATTTGGTGCTCCAAAATCTGGTCATTTGGTTGAAAAAATCACATTTCAGCTTTTGAGCAGAAATACTGTGGTTTTTCACTCAAATTAGTTGATCAATTACAACGATATTATTAAATGTAACCTGTCAAGGGTTCATCCCCACTGTCTGCACAATCCCGATTTTAAACCGTCCAGGAATAAAAGGCTTTCAGAAACATGGAAAATGGAGAGCTGGTAACCAGCATTTTTCCTCTTTCCACCATGTTTTCTTCCCTTTCAAAAAATATGTTTCAATGTTTGAGTCACTTCAAAAGAATAACACATTTAGTCACTATTAATTTTGCCTACTGCATGGTGAGAACTAGCAGCCAAACAAAAAAAATTCAAACTTTTTCAAATTCTTAGCCCTTGCAGACGACAAATTAATCTTTCATCACATAATCAGGACTCTTAATGACCTGAGAAAGAAGCTGTGTGAAAACATTTTGGGGAAAAAAGGAAAATAACAGTAACCAGCATTCTTCCCTTTCTGACAGTTTTCCAACCTTTGTCGTCTGCAAATGCTTTGAATTTGGACAGGTCTAACATTTTGTTGTGTGTTAAAGTTAAATGTCACTTAACTCTAAAATTTGACTCTCAAAGAATAGAAAACATTGTTGGCAAAGGAGAAAATGCTGGTTATTTGGTAAAAGAGTTAACCCTTGACCACATAATCCCGACTTTTAATGACCCTGAGAAAGAGGCTTTTTGAAAATATTGTAGGAACAGGAGAAAATGCTGGTAACCAGCATTTTCTCCTTTTCCCACAATGTTTTCTACCCTTCCTAAAGCAAATTTCTTTTTTTGAGACAAAGTAATTTTGCCATCACTAAATGCTTTCAATTTGGACGATTCTAAAATTTTGTAATCTGGTATAGAATTAAGATATTTCAAATCAGCCAATCAACATGCATATAACTTCCTTCTAAATATGGGCCACTTTATTTCCCTCTTTTCGTTCATAACTGATTGATTTCAACTTGAGACTGCATGCTCTATCATCATTATCAGCAATAATCCTTCTACCTAACTGTGCTCTAATCCCACTATCTCCTTCCGCCTAACTATGCTCTAATCCAGCTACCCTATCCCCGTACCAGACAACACAAATTCAGAATCCTCCCATATTGGATATTTTGCAGATAACAAAATTCTACTAAAAGCCGAGCAATTAACCCTTTACCAAACCATCCCTGGTTTTTAAGACCCTGAGAGAGAAGCCTTTTGAAAACATTGTGAGAAAAGGAGAAAGTGCTGGTAACCAGCATTTTCTCCTTTTCCCACATGTTTTTTACCCTGGTAGAAACAACTTTCAATTTTTGAGTAACGTTTATTTTGTCGTCTGCAAGTGCCTTAAATTTGGACCAGTCTCAAATTTTGTCGTTCGGTAAAAGGTTATTAGGATCTGTCTTACTTAGGCAAAAACCATTGTGGGAATAAGAGGAAATGCTTGTTAAAACTTCCAACCAGAAGTTTCTTCCCTTTACTGAATGACAACTTTTAGGCTTGTTCAAATTATAAACATATGCACAGGACACAGTCAATGTGACTAAAAACTTGAAATTTCTCTTCAGAAGTATGAAAAACATTGTGGGAAAGGGAGAAAATACTGGTTTACACATTTTTTCTCACAATGTTTTCCAAAGCCTTCTTTCATACTTGGGTAGATGAATCTTTGGACTGTGTCAATGCTCCCTCTGGCTTTTTATTTCTAAGGTACACTTACCCCCAAGCTGTAAATCTGAGGGTAAGATATCATATTTGAGGGTATGACAATAATGGTTCCAAGCTAAACTTTAAGGTAAAGCAATCCATATGGATGATTTGCAGCAAAAGCGTCTCTTATGTTAAAATATTTATGTAAATTTACTGCTTAAAGTCATGAAAAAGCTGAAAAGGCTGTCTAAAATGACTCTGATCAGAAAATGACAGACAGGCATTTTGTTGTGTCAATGGTTTCCATGTTGTTTTTTTTTGGCACCGATCAATTTTTTATGCCTGTTAATTTCTGGATTGGTATTTCGGCATGGATTAACAAAAAATTATCAGCCAGCAATGTCGCTGAAATGATATCCCCCGCCGAAAAACATGGATAACTTAAAACCGTTCCCAATCAGCCATTTTGCATCAAATAAAAAAACAAAGAGTCTAAGCAGAATGGGTTACACTACACATGTATAAAGTTTCATGAAATTCCGTCCAATGGTATTGGAAATATTCACTGGGACGGACATACAGACAGGTGGACAGACAACGCTAAAACTATATCCCTCCACCTTCGGCGGGGGATATTAATAAGGACAACAGGTAACTTTAAAACCTATCATTTACACAAAATAAGCAAGTAAGTGCCATTTTTGTCCATGTCTTTCCTCACATGAGGTCTCATGTGCAACCAATATTAGGTCTGCCAATTTCAATTCTTTAACATAATTTACACAGGAATATGGGCAAAGTTCATTTCACAAGGAATGTCCCACCACACTAAATAGGGTAGATCCAAGATTACTACTGTTTTCACAAGACTTTTTTCTATGACTTGTCAAACCTTGGAATTGTGTGGTGAAGGATTAAGAGAAAAGGAGCTCTGGCTTGTATAACTACTCTTTTTCATGCAGTATTTTCAAAAAGCTATTTGCTGCGGGGATATAAAAATTTATATTTTATGGATACAGGTTGATGATGAAATATGGACCTGAAGAATGAATTCAAGACGGAACAGATGGTACAGATAGTTGCCATGACAACAAAACTACCTGTTAACTCTTTACCAAACCATAAAATTTTAGACTCGTTCGAGTTGAAAGGATTTGCAGACGACAAATTAAAGATGACTCAAATGGCAGAATTTGTCCTTGATAGATAATAAAACATTTTAGGAAAAGGAGAAAATGCTGCTTACCAGCATTTTCTCCTTTTCCAACAATGTTTTCAAAAGGCTTCTCCCCTAGGGTTGTTAAAACCCGAGATCGTTTGGTAAAGGGATAACATGGCACCAGACTGAAATCCCTTACTTTTCAACCTGGAGGAAAACAAGGAAAAAATGCTGGTAATCAGGACTTATAAGCATTTCCTCCCTTATCTCACAGATAATTTCTGTCTTAAAGGAAAGAATTCACCAGTTTTCCTCAGTATTTAGCAGAAACTTTGGCCTCTTGACTGAAAGGAAGGTGAAAGTTGACATAGCACAACAGTTACTGCTGAGGGTCCGAACATTTCCAGAAAAGGCTCTCGGTCTTGAAAAACTTGGATATATTGGACTCTGACATTTTTTTTCAGATGAAGCGGGCACATAAGTGATAACAACAAACCTTAACTTGTTACCACACAAGAAAATTTTAGACTGGTCCAAATAGAAAGCATTTGCAGACAACAAAATAAATGTGACTGAAGAATCGAAATTTGGTTTTGGGAGGGTAGAAAACATTGTGGGAAAAAGAGAAAATGCTGGTTACAAGCATTTTCTCCTTT
Organism: Tridacna crocea; assembly: GCA_943736015.1. NCBI lineage: Eukaryota > Metazoa > Mollusca > Bivalvia > Cardiida > Cardiidae > Tridacna > Tridacna crocea. The sequence continues at coordinate 46,107,971 of OX031064.1, forward strand.
TCCCTCAATGTTCTCAAAAGGTTTCTTTCTCAGGGTCATTGAAAATCGGGATTGTGTGGTTAAGAATTAACCCTTTCCCAAACGACACATTTTAGACTCTTCCAAACTCAAAGAGTCTGCAGACGACAATTTCAAATTTGAAGAAAATGGCAGAAAGTTCTCCAAATGGGTAGAAAACACTGTGGGAAAAGGAGAAATTGCTCTTTATGAGCAATTTCTCCTTTTCCCAGTGTTTTCAAAAGACTTGTACTGCAGACACTTAAAAAGAAGGGCTTGTTTGGGAAAGGGTTAAATAATTGGTCTGAAAAACCAGTACCAGTTATCTGGTCAACTTACAGAAATAATAAAGCCAAAACAACATACTTTTTTGAACTGGTTCCAGGAAAGTAGTTGCATAAATGTTACTGGTAATACATGTATGGTTTGTTTAAATAATAAGCAAAGTCGCTCAAATTGAATCAGGTCTACCAAAAGTACACTAAAAGATTTTTGTTTGCAATAACAGATCCTTGCTATTTGGCTGACTTGAAACTGGTCTTTATTTGGAGCGGGGAGCAGTATGTTTTATGTTCCGTTTCCAAATCTGATTTCTTGAATACCCTTAACTTATTACCACACAACAAAATTTTAGGTTTGTCTAAATCAAAAATTTGCAGACGACAAATTAAATGTGACTGAATAATTGAAATTTGTTTTGGGAATGTTGCAAAGCATTGTGGGAAAAGGAGAAAATGCTGGTTACGAGCATTTTCTCCTTTTACCGCCATGTTTCCTAAAGGCTTCTTTCTCAGGGTTGTCAAAAGTATGGATTGTGCGGTAATGGGTTAATTCACTTATTCAATAATGGAATGGCTGTTTTGTCTCCTGTAAGTTAAATATTAATCTGAAAAACTTCTTTTACTATCTTCTATTCACCACCAGTCTCGCCTGATGACCATGGCTGACCATAACTCATCCTTACATGCTTATACACTTCTTACTAGTAAATAAGAGCATGCTAGAAGATTCTTTTGACCCAAATGATGCAGAACAATCACAAAAGCTAATAAAGATCATATTTTATCTCTGGTGATCTTAAGTCTACCAAACAACAAAATTTTGAATTTGTCCAGATACATGTAGATAGCATTTGCCAACATTTATGTATATTGAAAGTGGCTAAAAATTATTAAGTCTGTCTCAACTCTTTACTCCAATGATACTCATTTCAACGCATTGCTTGTAGGAGCCTTTGGAAAACATTGTGGCAAAAGGTGAAATTGCTCGTGATGAGCAATTTCACCTTTTGTAACAATGTTTTCTATGCTATCAAAAGGTGTCATATACACATAAGAAACGGCTTCACTCTTGCTGTTATTTAGAGTAAATTAAAGATACCCTAGAAATGCTTCATGGGGTAAAGGGTTAATTAACCATTTACCACACAATCTCAACTTTTAACAACCCTTCAATTAGAAGGCCCTGAAGGGCCTGAATATGCTCTACTAGCAGAGAATTAAATTTTACTTTTACGCTAGCATACATTATGAATTCATGATGCAAAAAGACAAATAAAGCATACATTAGGAATTCATTGTGCAAAAGACAAATAATTGATATTGATTTTTCAACTCAAAATTGCTACTTTTCCATCACTGTTTGTTGAATTTTTTCAAACTCAACAGGGTTAATAAGCTATTGATGGGATAAACAAGCTGAAAAATTCATAAAAATCTGATCACAAATAAATACTTTATCATGTAAACAAGCAATGAAAGTTTTCAACTTCAAATGGCTACTTTTCCCATACTGTTTTTTTTTTTTTTTTTTGTTTCTTTTTTTAAATCACTAGGGTTGAAGCTATTGATGAGATAAACAAACTCTGCAAGTTTCATGGAAATCTGACCACAATACAGACTTTATCACGTAGATAAGAAATGGAAATTTTAAACTTGAAATGGCTACTTTTCCCAAACTGTTTGACAGATTTTTTTTTCAAAATCAGTTGGGCTAAAGTTATTGATGAGATAAACAAACTGTATAAGTTTCACGAAAATCTGACCAAAAGTGAAGACTTTATTGTGTAAACAAGAAATGAAAGTTTTCAACTTGAAATGGCTACTTTTCCCATAATGCTTGTTGGATTTTTTTCAAAATCACTAGGGTTGAAGCTATTGATAAGATAAACAAACTCTGCAAGTTTCATCGAAATCTGACCAAAAATACAGACTCTATCTCGTAAACAAGATATGGAAATTTTAAACTTGAAATGGCTACTTTTCCCATACTGTTTGTCGGATTTTTTTCAAAATCGATAGGATTAAAGCTATTGATGAGATAAACAACTGTGTATGTTCCACGAAAATCTGACCAAAAATGAAGATTTTATTGCGTAAACAAGAAAAAGACTAATGGATGGACGACAAAAACCACGCCATGACATAAACTCTGCTGGCTTTCAGCCAGTACAGCTAAAATTAAATTTTTGAAAATATTGCAATTTCCATGCATTTTTTGTCAAAGTTTTAATTATACCACTTTTAAGTCGGTAATCTCAAGATGCTTTCCATTTGGACGACTCTCTAATGTGTTTCGTGGCAACTGGTTCAGAAGGGTAGAAAACACTATGGTGATAGCAGAAATGGTGTTTACCAGCATTTTCCTCTTTTTCTACAATGACTTCAAAAGTGTTCTTCCCCATGATCAATAAACCTGGAATTGTTTATTAACCATTTACCACACAATCCCGACTTTTGACGACCCCAAGAAAGAAGCCTTTTAAAAACAATGTTTTCCCACATTTTCTCTCCTAAAACAATTTTCAATCTTTCAGTAATATTTAATTTGTCGTCTGCAAAGTTCTGCTTTTAAATTGGATTAGTCGTAATTTTTTTCGTCTGGTAAAGGGTGAAAGAGTTAAACCCATGAAAACATAAAACACTTACCCTGGTATCCCATGATCCCGCTCCATATGATTAGGGAGGGGCTGGGAGGGCATCCTAGGACTTGGGAGACGTATTCTGTCCAGTATTGCGATCCCCACTAAAGAAAAAAATAGGGAATAAGTTTGGCCAAGTCTTGCAACCACTCTGAAAAAAAAAAGCCAAAATATAATGAGCCATGCTCTGGCAAAAGGCGAGTTTAACTCATAACCAAACGACAATATTTTAGGCATGTCCAAATTGAGAGCATTTGCAGAAAGCATAGAAAACATTGTTGGAAAAGGAGAAAATACTTGTCACCAATGAGAAAATTGTCCATTAACTCCTTATCACACAATCCCAACTTTTGACAACCATGAGAAAGAAGCCTTTTGAAAACATTGTGGGAAAAGGAGAAAATGCTGGTAACCAGCATTTTCTCCTTTTCCCACAATGTTTTCTGCCCTGCCCAAACCAAATTTCAATTTTTCAGTCATGTTTATTTTGCCGTCTGCAAATGCTTTCAATTTGGACAAGTCTCAAATTTTGTCATTTGGTAAAGAGTTAAAAGAAAAGAAAACGTTGGGGAAGGGAAAAATTACTGGCTACGACTTTTTTCTCATATTTCCTGAGGGCCTCTTCCAGGGTCATTACATCATGGAATTCTGCCGTTTAGGGTTAACCATTAATCACACAATCCTGAGGTTTTTATATCCTTGTAGAAGAGGGAGGGCTTTTGAAATCACTGGGTACTGAAGAAATTTCTGATTTTTTTTCCGAACAACCTTTACTATCATTTTGAATAACAGCAAACTAATAGAATTTCATCTTTTATTCACCATTAAAATGGTCATCTGTTATAGCTTTTGGCATAATACCGGCAAACGCTCCTCCACTATACAGTCAATAAATACATGTGATCGGTTTTTTTTAAGTAAAAGAAGACATTTAATGAAATTTTGAGCTTCATTCTGTTGACAAATATTGTATTTGGTGTATACCGTGTTCTCCTTTCTCCGTTCACCTAAGCGTAAATAAGCTCACAAAATTCACATTTTCGGTCAAGGAATCAAAATTTTCGTGTAATGATCAGATCAAATATAAAATCTGAATCAAACTTGTAACTGAAAAAAGTCACTACAACTTGCATCAAAAGGTTTGATCTGGGATTTTTTCAAACCTACCTTGCCAACCTTGGTAGTATGGCTACTTTCTCATTTTTCCAGTCATTTGATTGAATGTCAAGGCCAGTCACTAAAGACAGATGAATATGCTACACTCTAGTTCAGACAGACTAGCTTATTCATAGTAAAGGGTAAACACAACCCATTTAGGCGTGGGTGATTGAAAATTAAGTATACACAAAATATGTATTTATCTGGTCAATTTCCTTTTATGAATGGAAATGAATACTGTCTTTCAAGGGCTGATAGGATATTTGCTAGATCTATATTTTTACGGCTGACAGGGGAGGGTTGATGCCTATTGGGTTGATCTTACCTTATTTCTAACACAAAACATTATAGATTCTCATTATTGATTGACTATGTGCATCTACAGATGTACACATCAATTTTTGTTCACGATTACGAATGATACATCCTCGGTAGTAAGTCAGAATCTGGGGCCGAACAAACTTAAGTTTATTCCCCGCTGTTTTCACTCAATTCTTTCCATAATTTCATCGTATGAACCATCGGCATTGCTAGGTTGGCGCCAGCCAAAAATTTTTAGTAGCCAAAAGTTTTATCAGTCAAAACCCAGGATCAGTCTCTGAGCCTTATTACTTTTAAAGTTTTACTTAGTGTCAATTTCTGAGTATTTCATGGCAATGAGTCCTGTATGGTAAATATAAATCTAGATCTACAGCTTTGCATCACTGATACAATATTTAAGGCGTTGTTCTTTTAAGATATTTTTGATGGTCTCATTACATACAAGAGAGAGCCAAGTATTGAAAGTCAGCTACAAATTTCTGTGCTTATAGGCTGGTGAATGATCAAAAAGTTCCATAAAAGAAAATAAAATGCATATTTTAATCAGGCTTAACCTTTCACCACACCAGGGATCGTATATCCTCAGTTTGAACAATCCTGAGGAAGAAGGCTATTATTAATTCTAGGAAAAAGGTGAAAATGGTGGAAACCAGCATTTTTTTCTTTTTCAAACAATGTTTTCTACCTTTGAAAAGGCAGCTCAACAGTTCTTTCAATTTCTGCATACCAGTCATTAATTCATGCATTGCTAGAGATATTTATACTTATGATTTATTTATGATTTTGATTAAATGCAATGCAAAATATCTGTTTTGTCTTGCAAATGATCTAAGAAATACCCTTTCACACTTTACCTTTCTTGAAGATGCCGATCTCCGAAAATTATCAGATAACGGGTTACATATATAACTCATTTGGCGAAATATAGACCCAGCATTCATTATTACAAAAGGGACTTCATTAGAAAAGAATCTTATAAGGCCACACAAACCTTAAAAGGTTAAGTATTTGAGAAAAATAGCCATTGATGCTGTCAAATTTCCTCGATAAACGAAAGTAAAACTTCACTTTCATGTACATAATTCATTCAGCACCACACTGTCCAAAAAATTGCGATTGTTCACGAATGTATTCTATTTATAGAACAAGTGCACTCGGTAACTGGCAGAGCGCAACTCTTATCCAGTCTTGGTCTATCGGATAGTTAAGGGAGATACAAGGGTTTAAGAGCTTAGGACAGCCGGTATATATGATAATCAAGTTGGCGTAGGCCGATTTCACAGTTATGAAAGTGTTCAATATACAAACCTGATAACAGTTTGACAGTCGTCCATTTTCTCTGATCACATTTTTTACAATTGCCAATATCGGCACTTTCCTTGTTTTTAGTCGCCAGCAATAAGATTTAATCGCCAATGGCGATTTTGGCGATCGGTAACGCCAACCTAGCATTGGCAACAGAACCAATGAAAGCCTTTGACATGTTTCCTTTTGCGCGGAATATACATGACAAATTGCAAGTTAAAAATTGCCGGGTTCTTCAATTCGTCAGCATTATGAAAGTAAACATTCAATGCGCATGCGTAGATATATTGTTTCCCCGCTTCAATAGAAACTTCACAATGAAATCGGAAACCACCTGAACAGCCTACAAGTAAGGAAGCATTGTTGGACTTCCGATTATTTTATTGAAATGACTTGAAACTGGGCCCAACTTTTTTCTCTTTTAAGCACGCAGCTGTGTCTTCTTTTTGCGGGAGTTACACTGATATTGCGCAATTGCTCCCCCATCACATTCACAGATTTGCGTGACGGCAAAAAGTAAAGCGTGAATCCCGCAATCGCGCAGCCTGGATGCAACACTGTGGATGTTATCCATAATATCTGACAGAGTAGAATAGAACCAGTGTGGAACAAAACGTCACAAGTGCTTATTCCTTCTGCTTTAGTACATGAACGGAGAAGCGAGAATGAATGGAGAAATGAAAAAAGGCCATATACAACATGAATCCATAACACAATTGCAAATTTTTACCACATAATTTTGATTTTCTTGGATTTTTGCTATTTAAGGCGGGGCGTTTGACGGTAATATACCTAGCTTTTAATGCGGACAAGTCTGAAATTCTGTCGTTTGATAAGGAGTTAACCATGAACGGTTTGGTTCAACGCTTAGGAACCCAACGCTTATCTCGCTTAATAATCATTCCCCACCCACTTTCTCGCCACTGTTACGGAGGTTGCCTTTGTCCGATCAAGGCATCAATTTCCAGCAATGCAACTAGGTGTACCCAATACAATCATTCTATATCACGTAAAAATGTGTTACCTAAATTCTGTGACTCGCTGCAAACGACCGCTACTTCTGCTTATGAGCTTTGAAAGAAATAATTTTACCAATTATAGACAGGAAGTACAATTACTATTTTTAATAGTGCATGTCGGGATAGGGTGGGAAGTATATGTTTATTCTGCGGGTCTTTTTGTGGGCCATAGACCTGTGCTGCACGATTCAGTAATACACTACGGGAATTTGACATTCTATAACCAAAATGAATGATAAAATAAAAAAAAAAAATCTTCCCTATATGTAGAGAAACACAATCGTCATATTATATGATACTTTGATTTCCTGATTTCAGTGGATATTAGCCGTTTATAAGAAAAGTCAACGTTTCCAGTTCTTACCACAAGGAGGTCTCCACGTTTAGGACCTTTTTTAAAATATATTTTTATTTCTTTTTTTCATTTTTTTTTTTTTTTTAGCTCACCTGAGCACAACGTGCTCAAGGGGAGCTTTTAGGATCACCCGTTGTCCGTCGTCTGCCGAGCGTCGTCCGTCGTGTGTCGTCCGTCGTCAACAATACTTTAAAACATCAACTCCTCATAAACCACTGGGCCAATATGGACAAAACTTGGCTGGAATGTTTCTTGAAAGGTCTTCTTTAAAATTTGTTCACAGAATTTGATTCCGTCAAAAACTCTGGTTGTCATGGCAACCAAATGTAATTTTCTAAGAAATTCTTTTAAAATCTTCTTCTCTAAAACCGCTGGCCACATTTTAAAATAATAATTTCACACAGATGTTTCTTTGGTGAACCTTTTCAAAAATTGTTCGTGAAAATTTGATCCGTAAAGAAACATGGCTCTGGTGAATGGGGGCTACTTGCACTATACCGTGCAAAGAAGAAATTCTTAAAAGTTCTTCTTCTCTGAAACCGCTGGTCAGATTTTGAAATAATTTCTTAGGAATGTTCTTTTGGTGACCCTTTTCAAATAGTGTTCGCAAAATTTTGATCCGTCAAGAAACATGGCTCTGGTGAATGGGGGCTACTCGCACTATATGGAAATTAAGAAATTCTTAAAAAATCTTCTTTTTTGCTTTTCTGAAACTGATTGTCACATTTTGAAAAGACTTTTACAGGTGACCTTTTGAAAATTGCTTGGTAGAATAATGATTTGTTTTCAATGTTTCAATTCCTTAAAAAAAAAGGGGGGGAGGGGGGGCTATGGTACTCTCAAAAATTCAGGTGAGCGCTCAAGGACTATTTTTTTTTTTTTTTTTTTTTTAACTACATGTATTTATGTTAAACGTTTATTTCTTTCTTACATTTGTTGAAAAGAAATGTTGCTGCTGGTATACCTAATGCTGGCCAAACAAAGATCGACCGATCTACCAGTAACCTGACAGTGTCAGCCACTTGTATCTAAATCATACAAGATACATGTACATGATATAAACATTCGCCTTTCATGTTTCACCGCAAACAGCTTGTCTTTGTATCAACGCTTTTTGCATGGTTCAAATGCATTTGGAATTGAATTATTTGTAAAAGAGATATTGACCCATGCTGTATTTACGAACGCATTCATTTTAACTGACTTTTGCATACAAATGGCGGAAATCTCAAGTGATGTTTCAATAACGTATAATTAGTAACGCTGTACTTTTGATACGATTTTAATCAAGACACGAGAAAACCTGGTCGTATCTTTGATCTGTAGTTTTGAATTATTACTGAAACAGATGTGTTTATTTTTTTGTTTTTAAAGGTGGCCCTTCAGATTTTGGGACGAAAATTTTACAAAAGTGCAACAAAATCATCCTTATACTCCCAAAGCCTTTTAATTCTCATTCATAAAACCCCAGTAGTCGATATCCGTCCGACAACACGAAAAATTAGAGATTTACTACCGCCCAGCTTGACACCAACGTGAGACACATTCTATTTTTAGATGATCAGTTTGCTCATTTACTTACAGGAACACACAGAAGAAGGTTCAAACATAGCGTCCGAAGAAGACATTATGGAAAATAATTATTACATGTTTGTTATGATAGGGAATTTAAGCGTTATGAGTCACGTGCCAGTCACTTGACATTCCCACAATGCTTTATTGATTTTTGGCGCGAAATCTAAAAATAGTTTAAGAGGCTACGTAGCCTTTTAAGGGAATACCATCAAAAAATCTTTTTTTTAATTTCATGAATCTTAATAATTGATGATTTGTATTATTTTTTCATATGAATTTCAGTGATATATATATATATATATATTTTAATTTGGAGAGATGTAAAAATTCTAAATACCTACCTTTAAAGCCCTGTGATCATTTCACAAGTGCATAGTATTGCTGCATATCCCCTATTATATTTTACATGTACACAACCTCGTATACTAATTTTTCACAGTTATTGCCTTAAGGACTATTAAGGATTAAAGTAAATGCCTTTTTTAATTCCAGACGAATTCCAGACTATCCACACATTTAATTCTGACTGTATTTTACATAAATGCTGTGCAATATCAAACCGATCCCATTCACGAATCCGATAACCACATTTTTGCCAAATTCCAGGGGGTGGGGGTGGGGCTCCGGACCCCTGGTCCCCCCTCTGGATCTGCCTATGCAAGGAGCAACGCCTCAATTGCTGACGACAACACTAGACAGCCTTTCCCACCCAAAATCACCCACGAAACAAATATTGATAATAATTTCCTTTACCCTAGCGATAGACAACACAAAAATGTACCTGTGTCATTCGGCGATACCTCAGTAGACGCCTTTTAACCGGAGATATACGTCATTTTTTACAGCTTTTTTGACAGTCTAAAGCTATCGAGGAGGCCATTCGCTCACGTCACAAATAGTCCCACAGTAAATATTCTGGCCGAATCCACTCTGCGCCTTTGCCTTGTTTTCCATGACCTCGGCCCTGGACTCACAACATAATGAGACAAGACCTAATTTAAATATTGGAATGATTAGTATAACTGGGTGTAATCCGTTTCTTAAATCAAGGGCTGATTATTTTACAAGGGATTTTTTGTTCAATTGTCGATATTTTCATTTCCGTGCATCACGAAAAAAGACCAGTTGAATAAGGCTAATGTCACGTCCCCTGATGGGGGTTTTCCCTATATTCATACAAGTCACATATCTTTTCTTAAAAAAGAATATCAACAACTATTTTTACAGAAAAATATGCAATATCATACGATGTACATGAATATATTTTTAAACGAAAATAAAAATGAAAACGAAAGAAAAATTTTCTGCATAACTTAAAAAATAGTGAAGTCAGCAAATGGCCTCTTTGATGGCATTTTTTTTTTTTTTGCAAAAAAAAAAACAAAAGTCGTAAAAAATGACGGATATCTCCGGTTAAAAGGTGTCTACTGAAGTATTGCCGAACGTCGCAGGTACATTTTGTGTTGTGTGTCGCTAGGGTAAAGAAAATTATAACCCATGTTCGTTTCGTGGGTAATTTTAGGTGGGAAAGGTTGTCTTGTGCTTTCAATTTTGTTGTCTGGTAATGAGTTAAAGCAGTGTAGGGTTCTAAAGGTGTATCTTTAACAAGCGTCATTACATATACATCTTGATTAACCTGAAACAAGTATTCCAACTTCTCCTTTGTAAGAATTAGTGTTGTATCATACTAAATATATACTCGTATTTAAAGAATTTTCATGTGCTTATGAAGACAAGCAGATGGTATTTTGAGAGAAAAGGTCTTAATTTCAGTCAATTCTTTTTTTAGTAAATACACTCTTTATTCTGAGGGTAGTAACGTTTTTGTAGAAAAACCGGAAAAGGTTCAACGCCATTTTTATACCACTTACTAAAGGTAGATGTATTTGGATATATACGTTTTGGAGAAATGAAAAACACTTGAGTAATAAAACAGTTACGTTATAAAAGGTGCTCGCAATAGGACCCGCAAAATGAACATGTCCTTAAGTTGGCAAAGTGTATTCCCCGGCCCTACCTGTCAAAATGGGTCATAATTCCCGGCCCTTGCGGCTTCCATGCTAAATCTTTTATTTTTCGTTGTATTATGCTTTGAATAGTATTAAAATGAAGCCTAGATTTTTAGACTTTTATATAATGTGAAATACAATATGGTCATTGCAAAACTTTTTGAAATATTGTCAATCAAAAGTGGGTAAGATTTTCGCATTTCCTTCCAGGTATTTGGCGAGTTACACAAATCTGGCCCCTGTGCTAAATCTTTTATTTTTCTTTGTATTATGTTCTAAAAAGTATTAAATTTAAGCCTAGATTTCAGACTTTCATATTATATGAAATACAATATGGTCATTGCAAACCTTTCTGAAATATTGTCAATGAAAAGTAGAAAAGATTTTCGTATTTTCTTCCAGGTATTTGATGGGTAACACAAATCCGCCCCCTATGCTAATCCTTTTATTTTTCGTTGTATTGTGCTCAAAATAGTATTAAATTAAAGCCTAGACATTAGGCTTTCATATAAACTTTGAAATTATATCATATTTTTTTTTATATTGTTTGAAAAGATTCACGCACAGAAATACAGTGTATTCCCTTCTAAAAATTTATAAAGGTAAAAATCTAATTATATACGCAATAATGCATGCGTCAATTTTCATTTTCTTAATATCATTCAATTGCTTAAGTTAGGGACTTTAAAACGATATAATCTTTCTTAGAATCAAGGGATAAACAAGTTTTAAACATAGGGGCCGGGTTTTTATCTCTAAAAACTCACAACACATTTCAGTAATTAAAAAGGACGAATTTCAAACGCTACACAAGCATGAAAAGTCAAATTTCTACATACCATTAGAAAGGTTATTAACTAAGCTTTAATTTGGTGCTAATCTTATTGAATTTAACAAATAAACGAAATATTTAGCAAGTGGGGCCGGATTTTATCACTAACAAATTACGACGCATTTCAGCAAAAAAAGAAATGGAGAATTTCAAACGCTTTTATCATAAGTACACATGCATGAAAAATCAAGTTTCTATATACCATTAGAAAGGTTATTCACCTAAGCTTTAATTTGATGCTAATTTTATTAAAATTTACCGACAAATAAAATATTTAGCGAGGGGGGCCGTAAGGGCCGGGAATTATGGCCTATTTTTGAGTCGCCTGTTTGCCTAGCAAACAGGCTCTCATTGTTATCGTCCTGATCTATGGGGTGACGTAAGCATACCTCCGGCCGTGTACTGCTTCCTGTCCCAAGATACGGTTTACGAGATAAAACAGTTTTCTAATTATTCCGTGAACAACCCAGTTTTTTTCTATTGTAAATAATTTACAATTGTGCCTTTGTGATAATGAATATGTCTATAAAGATTGGGCTGTTTAACGGTTCAAACCTTTGAAACAATCATTTCGTCCGCAAGGGTACGCATTAGCCTGATGTCTGTGTAAGACATCATTTCTAAAAATAGCGCATTACGTGAACTAAACAAGTCTGCGGACACGCTGAGAAATTTTCAACTACAAGCATCTTTTCTGCTTCTATTTGTGGACAATTCTCAGTGAAAATTGTTTGATAATTACCTATTAGAAGTACACTCTAACTCTTACAATCTTACAATCCTAACTGCATGCCTTATTTCAATTCAACGCTCAACCTATGATTGAACAGAGATAGGCGATGCCGAGTTAACATGGAAGCCTTCAATTGCTTTTTTAAAACAAATTTATAACGACTTGGAATGGTTGCATTGCCTTCTTAGACATTCTTACACGTTGCTTCTTCCCAGCTTTTTTAATCTAGACTTTAGATATTTTGCACACCCATATTCTAGGTGCACCAGAGATCGTACATAGCGTATGCAGAGCACACATGCAGTTCTAGGCTGTACCAAGTCATCGCTTTGCAGGTGTTTTCTGGAATGTAGCTTTGTGACAAATATAGATCTTATTATCACGTGACGTATAAACGTCATTTGCACAACGGAAATCTATGAATTTACATATTTATGAATTAGTCGCTGAACCGGCCTATGTAGAGAGAGTGCTTTGAAGTTTACTATATTTAAATAGTTTTCGTTCATAAAGACGGACAAATTTGTTAAAGCCTGCTGTTTTTTTTTTTCGATGAGCGATCAACCTAGATCTAGTATTTATTAAACAACAATTTATTAGTGCGGGTGTTAGAACGCAAGGTGCTTTTGTAACTGCCAAAATCTGAATTTACACTACGCAGTTCTAACAACGTTACCAGCAATCTGAGAAATTGACTTTTTACTCCGCTATAATTCAATATATAATAGAACAGACCAGTGTTTACCTGCTCGAACAACAAGTTCTTTATTAGAGTGTTTGCAATCTTGTGAAGGGTTTTTGTAAAGGGTAATAAAACGAATCGCAAACATTTAATTTACACCAAAGCAATATACATGTAGACAACTTTCGATTGGTGTGGAAACACTATATATATAATCCCTGGGACGTTATATAACGCAGACAAATATTAAAGGCTGATGATCATGCTGTTGGGTTATAGATTTTACTTAGTTGTAGCAGTCACATTCATAGAGTCCATTGCTGGTCAAAACCTCAACCTGGACAACAACAAAAACAAATTATTTCCAAAGGACAGGTAGATCACTGAGTCAAATACATTTGTTTGTGCTCCAAAGGCTACAGTTCAGTCCAATGATCATGAAATTGCCCGGATGTTTGTCTCAATAGTATTTTTGACAAAACTAAATATAGGTCACTTGGAGTTAAAAGAAAAAGCCTAAAGGTTGCCATTAGGTCAAATCAGGCGAAACCGTAATAGAACTGTATAATCCATTTATGTTCAGTCTAATACTTATGAAACTTTGTCAGACTGCTAAGATTAGATATGTGCAAGTTGCAAAAGGGCATTTTTTGTCTAAAAGTATATCACTAGATCCTATACCAGAAGATAATCTGGTCTTTATTTGTAAAGGGTTGTTGTCTGTGAGTAAAAAACGTTGAACTTATTAAAGCTGGTCCTGGTGCCTAAACTTTAATTCCACCACATTTTTTTAAATGTAAATTTTAATACAGATATTTTGGATTTTAGGATGACAACTCAGAAATATGCTTTCATATAATACTGTCTTGTGGTTAAGTTATTTTGTATCTTGAATGCTTTTAATAGATTTGATCAAAAAGAGTGAAAACTTCTAACCCATTACCCTACAGGCGACTCTCAGGACTATCTGTCCTTTGATTTTTTTTTTTATTGGGGCCGGGGAATACACATACCCCTTAAGTTCACCGGACAGGATTTAATAACCGGATCGGATTCAAATCCGACTGTGCACATTTTTCATCCATTTTTGGCTTACATAAGATATATAGCATATTAATTTTTAATTATATAATGGGTGATAAACGAAACCATACTGACCAAGTTTCAGCCCTAAAACCAACGAAAAAACAATCCCAATTTTGATTAAAAAAAAATTTTTTTTTGCAGTAGTCACTCTGTGTACACATCTTTTTTGTAATAATTACAGAAAAATGTAACGCTACTTGTCCAAAATTAATGACAACAACTAATTGTCTTTCATACATAGAAATAAGTTTTAATTTTACGAATAAGTCCGGTTATCAGGACTGACCCGGTAAATCTACCGGTCGTAAATACCCAACCAGGAAATCGTGAAATACTGTACGTGCAATCCTGTGTCATCATCGACACAATGGAAAATGTCACAAAAATAACTTTGCTGGTTTTCCTAATGCATTTTAAAAACACACAGCCTCAGTTCATATCAGTCGACATTGACACCTCACGCGTAATCCATACAACAAGCAGAAGTTATATTGGTGTAGCTATAGATTCTGGAGTGCTAAGAAAACACTGGGGAAAATTTAACCCGAGGTAAATTTTATGTTCTGCTATATTTATTTCAAATTTAATATTGAATCATAATTCAAAACGAGTCGGACTTGTGTTGAAGTCGGCACACCCCTATAGGTATTTGGACATATTGCCCCATCTACCTTCGGTCTGAAGGTGTCTGCTCCGATGCTATTTTTGTGACTGGTCTTCGCTAACACCTTCAGTCCAGCCATTCATTCAAGGCTTCTGGAAAATATACGATTTTACCCGCATCTTTTCGAACGGCTCTATGCGACAGAATTTCAAATGACAACTACTAAAATGGGCATGGATTGTTAGATAAATGATTAATCTTTACAAAAAAACTGATGTTAGTTAATATCCAACTCTTACCTTTGTGCAAATCTGTACTTTTCAACGTAAATAATCGTTGACCTACTTCACCAGAAATCAAAACATGGTTATCTTTTCAATGCGCATGTCTCGGCAGAAATCGCAGTATCTCTGACACGCTACAGGATGGTTTAGTTGCGAATTTTGCTGTAAATAAACGCACCTTGATCGAACCTAGCTGTATAGGGTTAGGGAACCAGACTGTACAAATTTAGAATTCCGTTGAGTGCGCATGCCTGACTAACGGAAGTCGCCGTGTTAGTTGTTTACAAATTATGCTGGATTTATTTACGTTGGGAAAAAGGTAAATTCCCATTGATTTAATTAGTATTTTGCAGCATATTTTGTGTGCTCTTAAAGATTAATCATTTATCTAACGATCCATACCCATTTTATTAGCTGTCATTGGAATTTTTGTCGAATTGAGACGTTCGAAAAGATGCGGGTAAAATCATGTTTTTTCCATACGGGTTCAATGAATGGCTGGACTGAAGGTGTTAGCGAAGACCAGTCACAAAAATAGCATCGGAGCAGACACCTTCAGACTGAAGGTATGCCCCATCATGCCCATGTCAACGCTATGCTGAACACACTGACCTTTGAGGTCAATGTAGATCAAGATTGGAAAGCACAGATCATGCAGTCTGATCTTGGATCTACACTATACACTACTAGAAAACAGTGGGAAAAGGAGAAAATGCTGGTTACCAGCATTTTCTCCTTTTCCCACAATGTTTTCAAAAGCCTTCGTTATCAGGGTCAAGAAATCTCAGGATTTGGTGGTAAAAGGTTAAGACTTTACCAAACAATCTATTGTTTAAGCAACCCCTGGACAGGCGCCTTTTCAAAACATTGTTGGACATAGCTGTTAACCACCATTCATTACTTTTCAAACAATGTTTTCTTCCAATTCAGAGACAAATCCTATAACTTGAGCTACACTGGGCTTTGTTATGTGTATTAGTATAGATAACTGTATCAAAGGCGATGTTACTTTCTGACTGGTCGCCTCTGGATACAGAGACAATCCGGACAAAATCAGTTGAAAGTTTCGCACAGAATTTGTGAGCAAGTTTGAACTCTTATAATTTCGCAAATAGAGCACAAAACTAGGATTTAAAGGTGGGTATTTAGAATTTTCACATCACACCAAATCAAAAAATATATATATCACTAAAATTTATATGAAAAAAAAACAATGCAAATCGTCAATAATTAAGAATCATAAAATAACCATAAAAAAATTTTTGATGGTATTCCCTTAAAAGGCTACGTAGCCTTTTAAGCTACTTTTAGATTTTGTGCCAAATATAAAAAAAAAATGCATTGTGGGAATGTTAAGTGACTGGCACGTGACTAATGAGGCTTAAATTCCATTACAGAACAAACATGTGATTATTTTTCATTATATCTTCTTTGGACGCTATGTTTGAAGCTTCGTCTGTGTATTTCTGGTATGTAAATGAGCGAGTTATCTGACTCATGACCTGGTGGTTGTATGAAATCCGGTAGTGGCAAACTTGCTTTCCGCTGAGATTTTGCCATTCAGCTCTGATACATGTGAGAAAAGAAATCAGTAACTTGGAAAGTGATTTCAGTACTGGTACGAGAAAGCCAGGAAATACATGAGTAGATGAACTGGCGTTTGTGATATGATCTAAGCTGTTAAAATGGCGTTGGACTCCGATACATACAAAATCAATTTGGCCGAGTTTAAATTTTCATTAGCTGTAAACAGTTAATCCTTACCACGTAATGACTACTTTTAACACCCCTGAAAGGGAAGGGTTTTGAAAACATTGTGGGAAAAGGAGAAATTTCTGTTTACCAGCATTTTCTCCTTTTTCTACAAAGTTTTCTTACCTTTCAAGGAAAAATCATTTCATATGAACCACATTGAACACTGTCATTAGCAAATGCTTTCAATTCGGACAGGTCTAAAATCTTGCCATGTGGTAAAGGGATAACAAGGCAATTACTGCAAAGTGTTAGAGAAGAAAAGCTTTTAGCCTGTACTTTATTTCCAGATCTCAGAAAGTTTTGACTCTTGCATCAGCCCTTACACCTTGTTACTTGCGGGTGGGAGGCACTGATGCTGATTTCCTTATCTTCGATGATGGTTCAGGAAATAAGAGAGGAACCGATACTTTAACATGGAACTCAAAAGATGCTGCCTCGAGAGTCTTACCAGAAGTTCAGCAATATACAAACCCACGGAGTGGATCAAGATTTAGAAGAGACGTAGGACTAGACAGAGACCACTCCAACTTCACAATGTCAGGTTGATATGAATTTTTACTGTCTTGCAGCAAAGTACTTTCTTATTTAGCAAGTTCACAGTGTGCCACAAGTATTTTATCTTTACTAAACATTTATAGATTTTAAAAGCCTTGTAGAAAAATTCCCTATGAAAACAGTGTCGGAAAATGTTTTTCTTCTTTTCCCACAATGTTTTTTTTCCCTTTAAATCAGGCCCTTGACTTGAGCCACACCTCTAATGGTAGACAGACCTTTTTTCTAGGGCTACATGTAATCCAGAATGGAATCCAGAATGATATCTGCATTTTCATGCAAACTATAAATTGATTGACATCAACATTTTTTTGTGAACTGTTTATTTGAAGGTGAACAGCAATTTCACTGCTGTTAATTTACAAAATGCAACAAAAACAACACAGTACGTATGTTTCTAGCTGAAAGATCAGTTTTAGTGACAAATCTCTTTTCACCTTTTTCAGCCCAGTATGTGCCCAATTTAAATTCTCCTTCTATCACTGAATTTTAATTATTACTCTACCCCCACAAAACAACTGTTTTTGGGGGTATACTGGAATCAGCCTGTCTGTCCGTGTGTCTGTCTGTGTGTCCATCTGTGTGTCTGTATGTGTACAAAATACTAGTAATTTTGTGTTGCAAATTCCTCCTACAGTTTTCCTTCAACTGTATTGAAACTCTGCACATATATATACTGATCATATATTGAAGATTTGCAAGATACAATTTTCAAGTGTCAGCTCTTCCTCATTGAGCTATTATCTCCCCTTCAACTTGAAACTTTTTTCTGTCAAAGTGCTGTTGGGGGTATTAAGTCACATTCAGTGACAGCAATGATTTCTACTCATTCAAAGTAAAATACTTGTATATGTGCTGCTGTGCCATCTTTCAAGCTACAATAACTATCAAGCTATCAGTTTAACCCATACCACACAAGAAAATTTTAGACTGGTCCAAATTCTAAGCATTGGAAGATGGCAAAATAAAGGTGACTGAAAAATAGAAATTTGTTCTGGGAAGGGTAGAAAACATTGTGGGAAAAGGAGAAAATGCTGGTTACCAGCATTTTCTCCTTTTCCCACTGTGCTTTTAAAAGGCTTTTTTCTTTGGAGGGCGTCAAAAGTAGGGATTGAGTGGTAATGGGTTTATCAAGTTTGAAAGTTAATTGTATGGTAAAGAGTTGAGAACAGGTAAAGTTTATTGTCCATAAATTGTATTACTGGTATCTTATTTTCCACCTGATACACTAATTAGTACATGTATTTTTTTTCTCAAATAGGCCAGCTGTATGATGAGTTACACAAATTTGTGTCCAGTGTGGGATTCGACCTCATCTTTGACCTGAATGTATTGCTACGTCGTGGTGAAAGCTGGGACCCAGACAACGCCATTAAACTGATTAACTACACAATTGCACATGGCTATAAGATGGCAGGCTGGGAACTGGGAAACGGTAAGTACTATGCAGATAAAGGGTTAAACAGACATAATCATGAGAAAAAAGTGAAGCAACAGTTTTGATTCTTCCGAACTGCTGCTGCTCAATTTTCTTATTATTGCTTTTGAGTTTGAGCAACTGTTTCAATTAAGAAATGATCTTTCTGTCTTGGTTTATCGTTCAATTAGCAACAGATGTTAGTTATGAGGCACAATAAATAATCCAGGTGGGTGATAACCAGAGTGGTTTATTCATTGTGCCTCATAACTCAAGACATGGCTTATTGAATGATAACCCACGATAGAAAGAAGATTATTTCAATTCTAACATAACCAAATCTTTGAGTCAAAATGCAGATAAAGATTCCAGTCCCTGGTTTTTACAACCCTGAGATAGAAGACTTTTGAAAATGTTATTGGAAAAAGGAGAAAATGCTGGTAACAAGCATTTTCTCCTTTTCCTACAATGTTTTCTACCCTGCTGGAAACAAATTTCAATTTTTGAGCTACGTGTATTTTGTCGTCTGCAAGTGTTTTCAATATGGAACATTCTAAAACGTTCTTGTCTGGTAAAGAGTCAAGTAAGATTTTACCTTGTTGGTAAGAGAACAAACTTGGAAGATGATGTAAATGTATTTCGTCATTTTGACAATTTTAAGTCCAGTCGGTAAAGGCAAGCACTCTTATCTCTTGGTCATGTATCTGTCATGTTTGTGTGCTTGCATCTTTCATAACCTGTTACCACACAACACAATGTTAGATAACGTATTCTCAGAGGATAAATTCAATATGGTTCTCATGATTGAGTTTGTACTTTTCAAATGTTAAAAAACAGTTTGAGGAAAAGGAGCTAATGTATTTTTTCTCCCTATCTAAGAAGCTGTTTTGGAAAGCTTTCCTACTGCAGTTGTTTGTGTGGTAAAGGGTTGACTTATTTCTGCATTGTCCTTCTTTATGACATTATATATGCACTCAACCTGTACCATCAGCCTGTACTGTATTTCTTCTGATCCGTACTCACAGTATTAGAGGTATTGCTGATCAGAGCTCCATTCAAGAAGGAGTGATGGTATGATAAATCTATTATTTCTCTTTTAATCCTTTCCCAAACAATCCCTGGTTTTTACAGGTCAGGAATAGAAGCCTTTTGAAAACATTGTGGGAAAAGGAGAAAATGCTGGTGACCAGCATTTTCTCCTTTTCCCACAATATTTTCTACCCTTTCATATAGAAAAATCATCTTTTTAGCAACTGTTAATTTGTCATCTGCAAAATGCTTTTAATTTGGTCTGGTCCAAAATTTGCCGTTTGGGAAAGGGTTAAACCCTATGTTGTGAGTACTTATGGATTTATCGATCCATCGATCAACATATGGTTTGGTAGAAAATAATGAATATTTTCAATTTTGAACTCAAAATCATTTGGGGTCCTGTGTGGCTCAGTGGTGAAGCGTAGGACTTCGTGACCTGGAGGTCCGAGGTTCGAGCCTCGTTGGTTCCTCTGGGGTTTTTTTTTCACAGGAGTGTCCTTGGGCAAGACACTTCAGAGCCTAGCCTAGTACTGGTGAAACCCAGGAAATATGAATATGTGAACTGTCGCCGTGATATGACTGAAATACTGTTGAAAGCGGCGTAAAACACCATTCAAACAAACAAACTCAAAATCATTTGTCACCTCTATCTGAAGCTCTTGTTTGTGGCACCAGAAGATTGGTGGATAATTGACTACCGGTACTTAGGAAAGTTTTAGACATGGTCGGGATAGACCCAAATACAATTTTGTTTGGGAAAATAAACTAAACAAATTAATGGATATTTGCTTAAAAATCAGAGAAATCGCTGAAAATTTTGTGAAAGATATGAACTGTAAAGTTATGAACATTTTTATAAAACAATAATTATGGACATGTAAGTAAATCCTATACCAAACAATACTGGTTTCAAATACCTTGAAGAAGAGAGCCGTTCAATGTTTCGTTTACGTTCAAGAACATAAGTTATCATTTTAAATACATTTGATTTTTTTGTTACAAGATCATACAATATGGACAAGTCTGAAATTTGTTTTTGAGAACAGGTTTGAGTACCAGTGCATGTGTACCTGTAAATGTCATCATTGTTTTTCTGTTATACACAATAAAGAACCAGATGATTACCTGGTCTTTGCTGGGAAGACCTATATTCCATCAGCCCAGCTTGTTAAAGATTTCCATTCACTTGTGACCCTCATTGAGAGATCTGCTGTATATAGAGACCACCTTGTTCTTGGACCATCAGTAGCACAGCTCTCAGTTGTGAAACGAATTGCTTATTTCAACAGGTGATTATGATTTCAGGGGGCCAGATATGTGAGGGTATATTCTTATTCTATACCAGTTTTATATAAACTGTCATGTACAGTGTACTCACAAAAAATCCTGTATTTGAAATATAACTTGGATCATCATTATAAAATTATGATAAAGCATGCTACTTTTGGTATTTTCTAACTGACAGAATTCTACATGTCTGTACTGAAAACATATTAGTCATATTCTTTGAAGATTTGACTGATGAGCTGATATGAAAACATTGTGGTAAAGAGTTGCTTCATATTTATTGACAGTTCTAATTATTACCCGGGCCATACGAATGTTTTCGGGGGCAAACTGGAATCAGTCTGTCTGTCCGTGTGTTTGTCCGTCCATCTTTTGGTCTAGCCGTATGTCTATCTGTGTACAAAATACTTGTAATTTTGTGTTGCAAACTCCTCCTACAGTTTTCCTTCAATTGTATTGAAACTTTGCACATATATATTGATCATATTGGAGATTTGCAAGACGCTATTTTCAAGTGTCAACTCTTCCTGGTTGAGGAATTATCTCCCCTTGAACTTGACACTTTTTTCTGTCAAAGTGCTGATGGGGGGTATTTAGTCACATTGAGTGGCAGCTCTAGTTTTTCTCTGTCTTTACATAGAGCCGGATGATTCTACGGTATTTTTTGGAAAGTCATATATCCCTCCAGTCCAGCTGATAAAAGATGTTAAGATATTGCAGAATACTCTGGCTATGTATCCAGCCTTTAGAAGTTGTTTACTTCTTGGTCCATCTGTTCTCCAGCTAGACGCTGTTCAGAGAATTGCCTACCTGAGCAGGTGACTAGTTAACCTTTCACCAGACAACAAATTTTAGATCTGGCATAACCCATTACCACACAATCCCTGATGACTTTGAGGAAGATGCGGTTAGAAAGCATTGAGGGAAAAGGAGAAAATGCTGGTTACCAGCATTTTCTCCTTTTCCCACAATGTTTTCAACTTTTCACAAAACAATGTCAAATTTTCAGTCTCTTTAATTTTGTCATCTGGGATTGCTTTCAATTTGGACAAGCCTAAAGTATTGTTGTTTGGTAATGAGTTAATTGAAAGTATTTGCAGAGGCATGTAATATTTGTTGTAGATGATGATACTGTATTTATCTCTGAAAGCTAGATAGCATTGTGGAAGAAGGAGAAAATTCTGTTAACAAGCATTTTCTTCTTCTCCTATAATGCATGTAGAGGCTTTTTCCTTGGGGTCATTTTAAAGCTGTTGTCTGGAAATGCTTTCAAGTAGGACTATTCTAAAATTTTGTTGTTTTATCAAAGAGTTATTCACTAGCGCAGTGGTAATTATCCATATCATAGATGGGATCTTTTCACAGAAAGTATTTTTTCCAAAAGAAAATTGCTGTCTGTAATCTTTTTCAAGATTTATCTTAACCAATAGCCTACCGGTATTTTATTTTGTTGTTTTGGGATAGGTCCAATCTAGGTACAGAGTTCAAAGTCTTCCTTCCTGGAACTATGATTTTAGACTTTACCAAACAATTCTGAGTTTCAGTAGCCCTAAAGATGAAAACTTTTGAAAACATTGTGGTAAAAGGAGAAAATGCTGGTTACCTGCATTTATTTCTTTTTTCCATGTTTTCTTCCTTTTCAAAAATAAGTTTAGATATTTGAGTCACCTTTATGTTGTCATCTGGCGAGGCTTTTATTGGGAGAATTCTAAAGTGTTAGCAAAAAGAGATTGAATTATAGTAGATGAATTAGAGATTAACCCATTAACACACAATCCCTACTTTTGACGCCCCTGAGAAAGAGGCCTTTGAAAACACTGTGAAAACACTTTTGAGGCCTTGAAAACACTGTGGGAAAAGAAGAAAATGCTGGTAACCAGCATTTTCTCCTTTTCCCACAGTGTTTTCTACACTTTCCAGAACAAATTTTAATTTTTCACTCACCTTTATTTTGTCGTCTGCAAATGCTTTCAATTTGAACCAGTCTAAAATTTTGTCGTGTGGTAAAGGGTTAAAAGATAGTGGCAAAAAAAAGACCTAGATATTTTTACCCATGTGTTGTTCAATGAATAAATGAATTAACACTTTACCAACCGACAAATTTATAGAGTGGTCCAAAATTGAAAGCATTTGCAGATGACAAAATAAATAACTGAAAAATCGAATTTTGATTTGGGAAGGGTAGAAAACATTGTGGAAAAAGGAGAAAATGCTGGTTACCAGCATTTTCTCCTTTTCCCACAATGTTTTCAAAAGTCTTCTGCTTGAGGGTTGTCAAAAGATGTCATTGTGTGGTAAAGAGTTTTATTCTTTGTCAGCACTAAAAGTGCACATACTGCAGTATAGAGGCTGATTTTTTTTTCCTCAAAGCTTCTCACAAAGAAGCAAACTGATTAAAGAAAAAAAAAATTCCAAGTTCATGTTGTTTAGTAGTACGATCTTGATATCTACCACTTGCATTGGCAGTTTAGTCATGGTTCAGAGCTGTTTTATGTCCAAAAATGTTGCAAAATATAAGACAGGATTATTCAAGCTACAAGCTGTTTTTGGTCAAGTTTAGAGGACTCGTTTTACATATTCTAACAAACAAAGTCTGTAACACAAAGAAAGAAATACTAGTAAATGCATAGCTCAAAATACAAACCGCATCTGTTGGGATTCAGACTTTTTAAGGGACAAATAGACTCAATTTTTGAGGATTAAAAGACCAATACCAAAACCACTGAGTCAAAGAGATATCTCTCTGATGCAGTTGTGAGGTATTGTACTTAAATCGGGACGAAGCTATGCATGAAGGAGTGGTCTCTCGTAACAATATTATGATTTTAACTCTACCACACAATCCCGACTTTTAGAGACCCTGAGAAAGAAGTCTGTTGGAAACATTGTAGGAAAAGGAGAAAATGTTCCTTTTTCCACAATGTTCTTTAACCTTTCAAAATCAGAATTCCATTTTATATTCACATTTATTTTATTGTCTGCAAATGCTTTCAATTTGGACTAGTCCACCATTTTGTCATTTGGTAAAGAGTTAATCTTCACCGGTTCCAAAAATGAACAGTCTGGAACCAAGGCAACAGCTCTTACTATGGATACACACAGCTTCTGTCATTGATCTAACTATCAAACAACATTAATTTTGTTGGAGGTATTTGTGTGGCCTAACCCAAACTGGAATTTCTTCAGGCTGATACGAAGTCAGTGTGAAACCAATCAGAAAAATTGATTTTGACCAAACTTGCAGAAATTTTGGGATGCAAAAAAAACTATACGGTATGTGGTAAAAGGTAAACATAGTGATAAATAGCTTGCATTTCTGATGCTACTCCCTAAAATATGTCAGGTATGGCCATTTTTGCATGTGTAACTTTTTCCTTTCACACAATGAAATTTCAGACTTCTGACAACTTTCCTTTTATGTTTCTTCATACTCTACTTTTACATTAATTGCGTGCAATTTTGTCCAATTAATAAACACTGGATGCTAATTATTTTTGTTAGAAGTTATCTCTTTAAAATTCAGCTTCTGTGTTTGATTAAGACTCTGTGAACTTTTGTTTAATGGATCAAAAGCATTTATAGATACATGCACAATGATCTGTAAAACACATTCTTCAATTCTTTTCTGTGAAATGCATACAAAATAATGTCAAATGACATCATACAAGTGTGAAATCAAACTTGTATAAGAAAATTTGTATTAGGTATATAACACTGAAAACATGGGAGGTTATGTGACAAAAAAATTTCAGACATGCCCTGAAAACTAAAGTTTTAAGTTTGTTTTTGAATGATCTGATACACCTTTAACTCTTTAAATCTTTGCCAAACAACAAAATTTTAGACTGGTCCAAATTGAAGGCATTTGCAGACGACAAAATGAAAGTGACTGAAAATTTGAAATTTGTTTTGTGAAGGGTAGAAAACATTGTGGGAAAAGGAGAAAATGCTGGTTACCAGCATTTTCTCCTTTTCCCTCAATGTTTTCAAAAGGCTTCTATCTCAGGGTCGTAAAAACCAGGGCTTGTTTGGGAAAGGGTTAACACACAATCCAGACTTTTAACAAGCATTAGAAAGAATCCTTTTGAAAACAGTGTGGGAAAAGGAGAAAATGCTGGTAATCAGCATTTTCGCCTTTTCCCAAAGTGTTTTCTACCCTTCCCAAGCCTGCAGCTTGGCTCACAATCTTGATGTTAATCTTGATTGAGATTGCCATTTTTGATGTTGTGTTGATAGTATAGTCATGTATATGGGGCTCTCAAAAGGGAAACTGCTTTTACCTTAGTTTTGCCAGTGTACATGATATATATGTTTGGGGCATATATTAATCCAATCTGATCGGGAGCATTTTGTTTTCCAGTATTATAAGAGTAAGCTATGCTCCTAAAATAAGGGGTTAAGTGCATCGGCAAACAGTATCAACCCATGTCAGCCTGCTCAGTCTTCATAAGGTGACTAGGGTCAAAACGTTATGCAAATTAGTCAATGTCTACATGTCAAAGGACCAGTCTACCTAGTGATTCAGTTTGCTGATAGAGAAAAGGGATTTTATGGATCCATAATCATGTGCATCTTCGTAAGCCAATTCACTGACGATTCACTATGCTACTCTACCCTTGGCGGATTGAGCTTTTTTACATTCCCCTGATACGCTTTTTCATTGGTTGCAGCCAGCTCTAACTGCAATGAATGAAATCACTTGTAGCATTTCATCTTTGATAAAAATAGAAGAGTGTCACTACCTTTTGAATAGAAGGTAAAAATGGAAATCCATGTGGATGTCTGCTTATCGCTTCATGTGGATTTGTAAGCAGTTTGTAAAACGATATTTCATTGGCTTTTAGAAGTATGATGTAAAGGGGGGTAATAACCAGCATCCAATAGAGGGTGCAATCGGGCTCAATCCGCCAAGTTAAGATCCACGTAGTGATGGTAACCTTGGCTCGCGAAGATGAATCATGTGATGACTCACTGCGGTCATGCCTGATTCAGTGGTAAAGTGAAGGACTTGCAACCTTGGGGCACAGTGATCCAACTTCACTTGAATCACCGAGTTTTATGTGGACATGACCTTTCAGGACACTTCAGAAATAAGCAAGTTGTCACTATGATATGACCAAAATAATGTTGAAAAGTGTGTAAAACCCCATCCAATCATTGTGCTTGCCTAACTGAGATGGATTAACTCTTTACCAAACGACAAATTTATAGACTGGTCCAAATTGAAAGCATTTGCAGACAACAAAATAAATGTGACTGAAAAATTGAAATTTGATTTGGGAAGGGTCCAAATTGAAAGCATTTGCAGACAACAAAATAAAAATATGACTGAAAAATTGAAATTTGATTTGGGAAGGGTAGAAAACATTGTGGGAAAAGGAGAAAATGCTGGTTACCAGCATTTTCTTCTTTTCCCACAATGTTTTCAAAAGGCTTCTGTCTCAGGTTTGTTAAAAGTTGAGATTGTGGTAAAAGGTTAAACCATATATTTGTCAAAGTGCTACTCAAATGTGACCCATCACGCAAAAAGGGACTCTCTGATTATTCCTCACATCAATTAGATGAAAACAGATCAACGACAGTGAATGTCAGTTTCAGTTGAAAGTAAAAAAAATGATTGTATAACAAGGTAGAATGACCACTTTTCATACAGAAAATATCATAAAAGGGAAAAGTGTCAACCGTGGTCAGACTGCGCAATTTGCGCAGCCTAACTAGGTAGGATACTCTCGGCAGTTCCCAGAAGGTCCCTTTTTGCACGACCGATCACAAATGTGTTTATATGTGTTTTCAGAACCGAATGCTTTTTACCACTTGTTTGAATATCGGCTAACTGCTGAACAACTTGCAAAAGATTACATAAGCTTGGCTAACATACTTGGGAATTATAGAGAGTTTCAGAATACCACTATAATCGGTCCCTCGACTACCCGTCTTGTTAAGGAACATGTTGATGAATATTTTGAAAGGTGAATTACAGTTTTCTTTTACGCTTTTGTGGCATATGTTTAACTCTGTACCATACAATACTGACTTTTAACAACCTTGAGAAAGAAAGCCTTTGAAAACATTGTGGGAAAAGGAGAAAATGCTGGTCAGCATTTTCTCCTTTTCCCACAATGTTTTCTACCCTTTCCAAATCAAATTTCAATGTTTGATTCACATTTAATTTGTTGTCTGCTAATGCTTTGACTTTGGACTAGTCCATTATTTTGTTGTTGGTAAAGAATTAACTCTTTACCACACAACAAAATTTTAGACTGGTCCAAATTGAAAGACTTGCAGACAAAAAAATAAACACAACTCAAACACTGAAATAATTTCCAGTAGGGTGGAAAATATTGTGGGAAAAGGAGAAAATGCTAGTTACCAGCGTTTTCTTCTTTTCCCACTATGTTTTTAAAAGGCTTCTATCTCAGGGTGGTAAAGACCAGGGATTGTTTGGGAAAGGGCTAAATATAGACTGGGGGCAACAGATGTGTAAATGTGGGTTTAAATCATTATTGTAAATGTATGTAAGAAATACTCTGTGAAAAGGGTGATTAATGCATCTGCGAAAAATTTTGATCCAAGTCAGCCTGTTTTACTCTCAGTCAATTCTCTGTATGTCTAAGGATCACTCTATCTAATGATTCCATTAGTTGTAAGATGAAATAAATTTTATGCATTCATGATTATGATATGGCTTGCATGGTGTCAGTTTGTGTCACAGAGATGCATTAAGTGTCCTTTCGTCAGAGCATGGTCCATATTCATTATTTTTAGCTGAAATACTTCTTTTGAGCAACTCTCCGAATTTTTCAAAATAGAGGTTAAAAAACACTAAAGAATAAAGAAAGGCCCGTCACTTATCTGGCTCTCTGGGTGTGAAATAGCTGTTACTCATAATTAATGGCTTATCAACCACTGCTAGTGAATAATTCTTTATGTTTTTTATTTTCACTTAACCCTTTACCAGATGACAAAATTTAAACCTTGTCTAAATTGAAAGCATTTGCTGACAACAATCTCAATATGGCTCGAACAGTACAATCATTTTTTAATGGAGTAGAAAACTTTTTTGGAAAAGGAGAAAATGCTGGTTACCAGCATTTTCTCCTTTTCCAAAATTTTTTTTAAAGGCCTCTTTCCCAAGGTCGTTTGAAGTCGTCATTGTGTGGTGAAGGGTTAAAAGAAAAGGGTACTGATTTTTTTGGTTTCTATTCTCAATCTTATATGATACATGTATTTGAGAAGTTTCAATCCTGATTCAGACTGTTAGGTTTTTTTCTAAACAGTTGAAATGAATCAAAAATTAATAATAGTATCTTTTCTCATTTCATTTTTGTGGACAATATTTATTTTTTAGTCTGGAACAATTAAAAAGAAATGCATATATGCTATTTTTTAGGTTTTTTCAGTGTAATTCTATCACAAATCAAATTTTGATTGTATAATTCTGCATCATAAGGAACCTTTGCTTTCTCATTAATTCATGGAATGACTGTTCGATATTTTATACCAACTGATTTTTTTCAACTTGTTTTTATTAATACTTTTTTTCAGTTTTTTAACTAATGGAGGAAAAGATGTGGTTACAGCTGCAACGTTCCATCAGTAAGATTTACATTATCTTATTTATTTATCTGAATTATCTAATCTTTTACAAAATGACAAATTGTTGTCCAAATTCAAAGCATTTGCAGACAACACTTGAAATGTGGCACAAATGCTTGAATTTGTTTCTGATAAGAGTAGAAAACATTGTTGGAAAGGGAGAAAATGCTGGTTACCAGTATATTCCCCTTTTTCAGCAATGTTTACTAAAGATTTTTTCCTCAGGATTTATTTCTTTTTATTTATTTCAAAATTATGTTTTTTTTT
Source organism: Tridacna crocea (assembly GCA_943736015.1). Lineage (NCBI taxonomy): Eukaryota > Metazoa > Mollusca > Bivalvia > Cardiida > Cardiidae > Tridacna > Tridacna crocea. The sequence continues at coordinate 46,136,757 of OX031064.1, forward strand.
TAAATCACAAATTGTAAGTGCCAATATACAGAAAAATAACAGGCAAAACCATTATTTACCTGTAGTCTATATGCCTTTGGAGATATCTTTGTTAATATCTCAGGGGAGATAAATCAGTTGATTGTTATGTTTATAGGGCTACAAATATGTGCTGTAAGCAAGGATCTTACAGGTTTCTTAAAAGCATTTTCTTTGTTCCATCATGTTTTCTTCTTTTAACTCTTTACCAGTCAATCCCGAGTTTAAACGACCTTGAAAAGATACATTTTGAAACATTGTAGGAAAAGGAGAAAATGCTGGTAACCGGCATTTTCTCCTTTTCTCACAATGTTTTCTACCCTTCTCACAATATGTTGTAATTTTTCCACCACATTTATTTTGTCGTCTGCATGTGCTTCCAATTTGGTATAGCCTAAAGTTTTGTCATTTGGTAAAGGAGTTTACGATAAGTTGACTCGTTTGTTGTCTGCAAAGGCCCTCAGTTTGGTCTGGTCTAAATATCTGGGTCTCCTGGAAACGTGTTTAGCAGTGATTATATGGCCTCCAACACACGAAAACAGGCATTGGAGCATTTGCATAAAGTTGTGTCTCGGATCAACCTGCGAAGGCTAGATCGGCCTGCACAGGGTAATCCGAAACAGCAGAAACTGGGGACTACTTGCACTATACAGAAATTAAGGAATTCTTTAAAAATCTTCTCCTCTGAAACCGCTGATCGGATTTTGAAATAATTTCACAGATATGTTCGTTGGGTGACCCTTTTCAAAAATTGTTCGCGAAATTTTGATCCGTCAAAAAATGTGGCTCTGGTGAATGGGGGCTACTTGCACTATGCAGAAATGAAGGAATTCTTTAAAAAATCTTCTTCTCTGAAACCGCTGGTCAGATTTTGAAATAATTTCACAGAATTCTTCCTTGGGTGACCCTTTTCAAAAAGTGTTCGCAAAATTTTGATCCGTCAAGAAACATGGCTCTGGTGAATGGGGGCTACTTGCACTATAGGGAAATGAGGAAATACTTAAAAAAATTTCTACTCTGAAACCACTGGTTAGATTTTGAAATAATTTCACAGAATTGTTCCTTGGATGACCCTTTTCAAAAATTGTTCACGAAATTTTGATCCGTCAAGAAACATGGCTCTGGTGAATGGGGGCTACCTGCACTATAGGGAAATGAGGAAATTCTTAAAAATTCTTCTTCTCTGAAACGGCAAGACAGATTTTGAAATGATTTCACAGAGATGATCCTTGGGTGACCAAAAACTGTTCACAAAATTTTGATCCGTCAAGAAACATGGCTCTGGTGAATGGGGGCTACTTGCACTGTAGGGAAAAGAAGAAATTCTTGAAAATTCTTTTTGTCTGAAACCCTTTGTCAGATTTTAAAATAATTTGACAGAGATGTTCCTTGGGTGATCCTTGCTCTTGTGAATGGGAGCTACTTGCACTATATGGACATGATGAAATTCTTGAAAATTCTCTTTCTCTGAAACCCCTGGTCAAATTTTAAAAGAAATTTTCCGAAATGTTCCTTGGGTGACCCTTTTCAAAACTTGTTCGTAAATTTTGACCCATCAAGAAACATGGTTCTCGTGGATGGGGGATACTTGCTCTTATACAGAAATGAAGAATTCTTAAAAATTCTTCTTTTTGAAACTGATGGTCAGACTTCGAAATGAATTTTACAGGTGACCTTTTGAAAATTGCTTAGCAAAATTATAAATTTGGTTCCAATGTTTCAATACCTCAAAAAAAAATAGGCTATGGTCATCTCAAAAATTCAGGTGAGCGATCCAGGGCCATCTTGGCCCTCTTGTTATGTAATTGTCTGTTTTGTGAAAGTCTACTGAAGAACAAAATCTAATGTAGTTATAATGTGCCATCTCGGATAGGCCTGTGCGGACTGCGCATTCTGATCTGAGACGACACTTTATATATGCAGATGTAAGAATGCCCTGTTTTGCGCGTTACAAGCAATGTAGATAAAACATGTAGATGTATTTGTGTCTTTCTAGATACTATGTGAATGGTAGAACAGCAACACTTGATGACTTCATAGATCCAGAAGTATTAAATCTGCTGTATGATGAAGTACAAATGGGAGTAAACTTGACGAGGGAATCAGGAAGTAAGGCAAAACCTTGGATTGGTGAAACAAGCTCAGCGTGGGGTGGTGGGGCTGAGGGTCTGTCAGATAGATATGTGGCTGCATTTATGTAAGTATGGTACAAACTGTGTAAGATATATTGCTTAACCCATTACCAATCGACAATATTTTAGACTGGTCCAAATTGAAAGCATTTGCAGACGACAAAAAGAAAGTGACTGAAATTTTGAAATTTGTTTTGTGAAGGGTAGAAAACATTGTGGGAAAAGGAGAAAATGCTGGTTACCAGAAAACATTTTGGGAAAAGGAGAAAATGCTGGTTACCAGCATTTTCTCCTTTTCCCACAATGTTTTCTACCCATTCCAAATGAAAATTTTTAATTCACATTTACTTTGTTGTCTGCAAATGCTTTCAATTTGGACTAGACCGGAATTTTGTTGTTTGGTAAAGAATTTAAAAAATCAGGATTGTGTTGTAAAGGGTTAGGAATGGTATGGCTGGCTGCCTTTAGAATGTTCAGGCATAGCTTTTACTAGTGAGTTTGCATTAATTTATCAGTTAACCCTTTCCCAAACAACAAATTTCGGACCCTTCCAAACCGAAAGAGTTTGCAGAGGACAATTCTAGACGTGGAGAAAATGCCAGGAAGTTCTCAAAAAGGGTAAAAAACACTGTGGGAAAAGGAGAAATTGCTCGTTACGAGCAATTTCTCCTTTTCCCACAGTGTTTTCAAAAGACTTTTACTGCAGACATGTAAAACCCAGGGCTTGTTTGGGAAAGGGTTAATTGATTGTTTAGTGTTAAATGCAGAGCTCTTCAAACTTTGTTTCATTTATATTATGGCAGCCAGTGCTTCTATCTATGCTTTTCTGGATTTTCTTTTAGCAATATTCAGAATGATATTCTTTCCAAGCCATTGGCTGCTTTCCCACATAGCCATAGTCAAGACAATGATCAGTGGTAAGAGAGAAATGAATTCTGTTGCATTGACTACCTTTGGTCTGCAGACAGAAATTTGCCAAGCCTGGGATGGAACCAGCTTTTCCCCCCTCCCAACCTTTGCCCTTTGATTGATAATCTATTATAGGGAAATAAAGAAGGATGGGCAATGTTATCCTTGTATAACTGAGAGATAGATTTACTCCTTACCAAATGACAAATTTTTGGACTGGACCAAATTCAAAGCATCTGCGGACAACAAATTGAATTTTATTATATGATGATTTCTGACTTCGATAGGGTAGAAAATATTGTGGGAAAAGGAGAAAATGCTGGTTACCAGCATTTTCTCCTTTTCCCACAATGTTTTCTATAGGCTTCTTTCTCAGGGTTATTCAAAGTCAGGATTGTGTGGTAATGAGATAACAGATAAAGTTAGGAGACTCATGTTTTCTTTCATAGGTGGCTTGACAAGCTTGGAATTTCCGCAGCGTGGGGCATTGATGTTGTGATTCGTCAGGCATTCTATGGTGGACATTATGCTCTCATTGACCAATATACCCTGGACCCAAATCCTGTAAATGAGTCATTTTTTGTGAAAAAGGGGTTTAATGCATTGGCAAAAGGTATTCACCCAGGTTAACCGTTGCAGTTCTCGCAGCATGCAGGCTGACCTGAGTAAAGACTTTATACTATGGGTCAATTTTTGTATGTTAGAGGACTGATCTACAACATGATTTTGTCAGTTGTAAGATAAAATGGATTTTATGGATCCATGATTATAATTAGGATGATTTGCTTGCTATGATGCATCATAGATGCATTAAACCCCCTTTTGTCAGAGCATGTACCCATATGCTTGCAATAGTGTTACGGGAGACAAGTTCTTTGTGCATATCTTCATCCTGATTTAAATCCCGATTTAAATACAATACCTAACGACTGCGTCAGAGAGAATTCTCTTTGGCTCAGTGGTTATAGTGTTGGTCTTTTAATCCTCGAAAAACGGGGATATTAGTTCCTTCAAGGGTTCGAATTCCGGCAAATGCGGTTTGTATTTGAGCTATGCATTTATATGTTTCTTTGTTGCTGACATTGTTCATAAGATGGGGGGGTCGTCCGGGGTTGGCCATTGAGCCATTAATCCCATTTGTTGTCCAAAATCGGACCTTCTGCCTAATAAGGCATTGAGTCATTAATAAATGATGGCTTTAAGAGAGGGCGTGTTACGGGAGACCACTCCTTCATGTATAGCTTCGTCCCGATTTAAATACAATACCTGACAATTGCGTCAGAAAGATATCTGTTTGGCTCTGTGGTTATGGGATTGGTCTTTTAATCCTTGAAAAACGAGGACATTTGTCCTTCATGGGTTCAAATCCCGCCAGATGCGGTTTGTATTTGAGCCATACATTTATTTGCTTCTTTGTCACGGACTTTGTTCGTGCTGTACTGATGCGAGATGTATTTTCTGATAACAGTTGTAAGTTTGTCAATGTAGAAGTAATTTTTGACCCTATAGAGACATGTACATGTATAATTGGTCCAAGTGACAAAATGTATTGAAAACACTCCCAGACAAGGATTTTTTTTCAAAAATTACCCTCTGCACAGGCAGAAAAGAAAACTTGTAGGTATGTAGCTGTGGAATAAGTGAGATATTGGTGAACCAGCATTCCTACTAGCTTTTTATTTCAAGGGTACACTGACCCCCTGAGCTGTAAATCTGGGAGTAGGAACTGTAAATCTGGGAGTAAGATTTCATTTTAGAGGTTATGACAATGAAGGTTCTCAACTAGAGGTAAAGCCATCCATATAAATGATTTGCAGAAGAAGGTCTGTTATATTAACCTTTTCCCAAACAATCCGTGGTTTTTACGGGTCTGGAATAGTAGCCTTTTGAAAACATTGTGGGAAAAGGAGAAAATGCTGGTAACCAGCATTTTCTCCTTTTTCCACAATGTTTTCTACCCTATCATAGACAGAAATCATCTTTTCAGCAAGAGTTGAATTGTCGTCTGCAAATGCTTTCAATTGGTCTAGTCCAAAAGTTTGTCGGTCTAGTCCAAAAGTTTGTCGTTTGGGAAAGGGTTAAGACGTCTGTGGAAATTAACTGCTTAACTCTTCACCATACAATCCCAACTTTTAACAACCCTGAGAAAGTAGCCTTTTGAAAACATTGTGAGAAGGCTTCTTTCTCTGGGTGGTAAAACCAAAAGAGTTTTTGGTAAAGGGGTCAACAGTTAAAAGATCTAGAAAATCTTTTAAGAATCAGAATATCTGCTTTGTCCTGGACCTCTGTTATCTTGTTGTTTCAGGACTACTGGCTGACCCTAATGTACAAGATTCTGGTTGGAAACAGAGTGTTACGAGTGTTGTCTCCAAGCAGTAAAGATACCTTGAGAGTTTACGCACATTGTGTGAATACAGAGAGGTAGGTGATGTTAAACCCTGTCCCAGATAGGCCCTGGTGTTTACAGCTCTGAGGTTGAAGGCATTTGAAAATGTGTTTTACTGTGTAAAAACGAGAAAATGCTCACAACTAGCATTTTCTCCATTTTCCACAGCATTTTTTCTTCTGTAGCAGATGCAAATAACACCTTTTGGGGCAGTCTGAATTTGTCATCTGCAAATTCTTTCAATTTCAGCAGACCAAAGTTACCTGATCTGGTAAAGAGTTAAGTTTTCACCTGACAACAGATTTTTGGCTTATCCAAACCCTGGTATTTGCAGACAATAAATTAACCCTTTACTCCATAGATACTCATTTCTATGCATTGCTTGTTGGAGCATTTGGAAAACATTGTGGCAAAAGGTGAAATTGCTCATCATGAGCAACACTCATGACGAGCAATTTCACCTTTTGCCACAATGTTTTCTATGCTATCAAAAGGTGTCTTACATGTATAAGAAACGACTTCATCCTGTGACTCACAAATTGAAATTTGTTTTGGGAAGGGCAGAACACATTGTGGGAAAAGAAGAAAATGCTGATTACATATGTTTCTATCTCAGGATTGTTTAGTTAATTGATACCTTTTGTATCATGGGAATTGTCACATCTGTCATGGATAAAGCCTGTCCAGTGTTATGACACATGTCTTTTGAAGGATAAATAGTTCCTGATAAAACTGGTTTAACCCATTACCACACAATCCCTACTTCTGATGACCCTGAGAAAGAAGCCTTTGGAAAACATTGCGGGAAAAGGAGAAAATGCTGGTAACCAGCATTTTCACCTTTTCCCACAATGTTTTCTACCCTTCCAAAGTCAAATTTCAATTTTTGAGTCACATTTATGTTGTCGTCTGCAAATGGTTTCAATTTGGACAATTGTAAAATTTAGTTGTTTGGTAAAGAGTTAAAGAGACTAGTGAGGGGGGAAAAAAATATAAACTGGTATTCATAAACATCAGAAGTGAGCCATGCTCTGTGAAAGGGGGATTTAATGCTTTTTTAAAAAGTTTTCACACCTGTCAACCTGTGCAGTCTGCACAGGCTGACATTGGTCGAAACCTTTTGCTAATTGTAAATTTTCTGAATGTCAGAGGACCATACTACTTCATGATCCAATGTTATTTTAGGCATTTAGGCATTCTTTACCACACGAGCAAATTTTAGATTGGTCCAAATTGAAAGCATTTGCAGACGACAAAATAAAGGTGACTGAAAAATAGAAATTTGTTCTGGGAAGGGTAGAAAACACTGTGGGAAAAGGAGAAAATGCTGGTGGCCAGCATTTTCTCCTTTTCCCACAATGTTTTCCAAAGGCTTCTTTCTCGGGGGCGTCAAAAGTAGGGATTGTGTGGTAATGGGTTAAAGGATTATAGATCCATAATCATGCGATGACTTGCTTGGTATGATGTATCCCCCATTTTCCAAGAGATCAGCTTAACTCATTACCAAACAACAAAAATTTAGGTTTGTCCAAATCGAAAGCATTTGCAGACGACAAAATAAAAGTGACCCAAAATTTGAAATTTGTTTCGGAAAGGTAGGAAACATTGTGGGAAAAGGAGAAAATGCTGGTTACCAGCATTTTCTCCTTTTCCCACAAGGTTTTCTAAAGGCTTCTTTCTCAGGGGCGTCAAAAGTAGGGATTGTGTGGTAATGGGTGAAAGACTTTTCCTGCTAGTTTGACTGTATTATTTATTCTTCCAGATCAGGGTACCAGAGTGGAAGTGTTGTTTTCTACATTATGAATCTTGGAACATCGCAGAAGGTCACCTTCTCTAATTTCCAATCAACTAGTACAGTTCACATGTACACGTTTACACCTGAGGGTGGGGATCTCACTTCACAGTAAGGCAGTTTCTGTTCAGCTCGCCTATTCCTTTGCTTAACCTTGTAACAAAACAATCCTGGTTTTTTTACGACCCAGAGAAAGAGACCTTCTTAAAACATCGTGGGAAAAGGAGAAAATGCTGGTTACCAGCATTTTCTCCTTTTACCACAATGTTTTCTACTCTTTTTGTGTCAAGTTTCAACTTTTGAGTCGTGTTTATTTTGTTGACTGCAAATGCTTTCGATTTGAACTAGTCCAAAATTTTATTGTTTGGTAAAGAGTTAACTCATTACCAAAACGACAATATTTTAGGCTTATCCAAATTGAAGCATTTTCAGATGACAATATAAAAGTGAGAATTTGAAATTTGTTTTGTGAAGGGCAGAAAACATGGTGGGAAAAGGAGAAAATGCTAGTTACCAGTATTTTCTCCTTTTCCCACAGTGTTTTCTAAAGCCTACTTTCTCATGGTCAACCTTCCAGAGAGAGAGTGAGGGGGGGAACCTTATGAAAACATTACAGGTAAAGGAGGAAATGCTGGTTACCAGCATTTTCTCCTTTACCCACAAAGTTTACTACCCTATTAGAGAATTCTAACCCATCTGTATCAATTTTGAATTTTGCAGCTGTAGGTTTTTGGGATTTGGAGTCTTAATTTGCGTTCTTTCAGATAGAGTTAAGAGCTCAAAGTACTAGTATATGTGGTAGAGTGAAGATTTTTCACGGAATTGTTTTTAAATCATGATCCTTAAGGTCTTCTAAGTTGTTTTGAAAGTTTGGGAGAAAACCCAAATGATAGTTTTTGTTCAGGTGTCACTCGATATTTGAGAGAACTGAGAGCTGATTTTTTGTTCAAGCACCTGAAGTCATCATTTTTTATTTGGTTTGTTTGAAAGTTATACAGAACAGTAAATTTTGTGTTTATTTGAAGTCTGATATTCATCTGCACTGCTCTGTTTATCCTCAGAGCGTCTGCGTGCAATCGATTTTTCATGAGAGATAAAATTTTAAACAAGTCCTAAATGAAGGGATTTGTATTTAGAAAACTAGACATCATTGTGGGAAAAAGATGAAATACCAGTTATTAGAATTTTTAAAGCAGGTGGTCATATGATAAAGGGTTTATGACCAAATTTATTTGTTTCAGGTCAGTGTTGCTGAATGGACAGCTGCTGCAGATGGTTGACGAAAAGACCCTCCCAGATCTGCTCATACCAATAAAGGGAACAGCACCAGTTTATATTGAGGCACACACCTACAGTTTTGTTGTGTTCCCAGATGTAAATCTAAATGTTTGTAAATGATGTGTGAATAGGTTTTTTAATACGTCTGTTAGCTGGGAGGTAACTTTGGATGCCAAATTAATTTTTTAAATTAATGATGTGGGTTGCAAAATTCATTAACTCCTTGCCAAACGACAAAATTGTAGACTGGTCCAAATTGAGAGCATTTGCAGACGACAAAATAAATGTGACTTAACCCTTTCCCAAACGACAAACTTTTGGACTAGACCAAATTGAAAGCATTTGCAGTCAACAATTCACCTCTTGCTGAAAAGATGATTTCTGTCTATGATAGGGTAGAAAACATTGTGGGAAAGGGAGAAAGGCTGGTTACCCACGTTTTCTTGTTTTCCCACAATGTTTTCAAAAGGCTACTATACCAGACTCGTAAAAACCAGGGATTGTTTGGTAAAGGGTAAAACAGTGAAGTTTTTTTTTTTTTACAGGGTAGAAAACATTGTGGGAAAAGGAGAAAATGCTGGTTACCAACATTTTCTTCTTCCCCACTATGTTTTCAAAAGGCTTCTTTCTCAGGGTCGTTAAAAGCAGTGTGGTGAAAAGTTAAATGAGCTTTGTTGTATGTCAGTCTTCCCTAAGTGTTGACTAATTTCTGCTTTTTATTTTAATTTTTATGTTGTGATCTTTTTATTATCCTTGTTGAAGGCAGAGGGATATAGTTTAAGTGTTGTCCATCTGTCTGTCCGGGACATTATCTCCAATACCATATGAAGGAAATTCATGAAACTTTATACATGTGTACAGTATCCTGTTTTGCCGATATCATTTTTTTTTTTTTCCTTTTTTTTTTTTTTTTTGATTTGATGCAAAATTGCCGAGTGGGAGCAATTTTGAGTTGTGCAGTCACTTAAATTTTTGAAAAGGTCTTTTTCGGTAGGGGATATCATTTCAACAAAATTGCTTGTTAACTCTTTACCACACAACGAAATTCTAGACTAGTCCAAATTCAAGGCAGTTGCAGATGACAGAATAAATGTGACTAAAAAATTGAAGTTTGATTTTGGAAGGGTAGAAAACATTGTGGGAAAAGGAGAAAATGCTGGATACCAGCATTTTCTCCTTTTCCCACAATGTTTTCAAAAGGCTTCTTTCTCAGGGGCGTCAAAAGTAGGGATTGTGTGGTAATGGGTTGATGTAGAAATTCTCTGTCAAACAGATAGTATGGATTATTAGGGGAAAACTTGAATAATGGTTTGTATTTGTTTCTATTATCAGTATTTGAGAGTCAATCTGGCAAAAGGGGTTTTGATGTATGTTCATAAAGATCTCAATGATGCCTGATTTCAAGCAAGTCATCATGTAATTATGTATCCAGAGTAATCAGTTTGTCTTATAACTAATTGAATCATGAAGTTCACTGGTCCTTTGACATGCAAAGATTTGACCAATAGCAAAAGTTTTCAGCCCAGGTTAGCCTGCCCATCTGTCCGGGCTGACATGAGTCTATACTTTTTCCCAAATGCATTAAGCTCCCTTTTTCACAGAGCATGGCTCATTTCTTATTGCCTTTTCACTCTTTACCACACAAGAAAATTTTAGACCAGTCCAAATTGAAAGCAAAAAAATAAATATGTCTGAAAAATTGAAATTCGGTTTGGGAAGGGTAGAAAACATTGTGGAAAAAGGAGAAAATGCTGGTTAACAGCATTTTCTCCTTTTCCCGCAATGTTTTCAAAAGGCTTTTTTTTCTCAGGGTCGGGATTGTGTGGTAAATAGTTTATAGGAGGGAACTTTTGGTGCCAAATTGGTTGAATTTTTTCTTATAATAGTGTGGCAGAGAGCAAAATTCACTAGATGAGCTGTGTTCCATGTCTCGGTGTTCTTGGGGTTGTCTGATTTCTCCTATCTATTGGGTTGTCTGATTTCTCCGATTATTGTATACAGGTGATGTGTTCTTTAATTTGGATTTTTTTTTTTTTCTGTCAGGCATTAGAGTCTGGTCAGTAGAAGGGAAGTTAACACTTTACCAGACGACAAAAGTTCAGCATCGTCTGAAATAAAACTATTTGCAGATGACAATTTCAGTGTGACTCAAAAGGTGCAACTTTACTTTTATTGAGTAAAAAACATTCGGGAAAAGGAGAAAATGCTCGTTACCAGCATTTTCTCCTTTTCTCACAGTTTTTTTTTCAAAAAGATTCATTTTCAGGGGCGTTAATGTGTGGTATAGGGTTAAAAATTACTGTAGTTATGTAGTTTTGGTTCGTAGTTGTTTCTATCTTCGATATTTGAATGGTGCTCTAGTAAAAGGGGGTGTAACTCTGTACCAAACGACAAAATTTTGGACTTTTCCAAATTGAGAGCATTTGCAGACGACAGAATAAATGTTAATCAAAAATTGAAAATTGATTTGTAAAGGATGCGAAAATTGTGGGAAATGGAGAAAATGCTGGATACCAGCATTTTCTCCTTTTTCCACAATGTTTTCAAAGGCTTTCTTTCTCAGGGTTGTCAAAAGTCGGGATTGTATGTAGAGTTCAATTAGACTCTTAATGAGAGGAAAAATTTAATTATAGTTTATAGTGGTTTCTATTACCAGTTCATGTATTTATTATTGCCATAAATGTTTATTAAGCATAGAATCTATCACACTTGTGGAAAAATTAGTCCAATTTTTAGGAAATCAAACAGTGTTTGTTTAAGTGGATCATTGGTCTCGATTTTATGGTTTCTTTATTTCTGTACTTTATTGTCCCACAGGGGTCACCATTGTATTAGTTCTAATAAATGACCTCCCATGGCAGAGATCACTCATAAGATCTATAGGTCTCAAGGCAAACACTTTACCATGTCACTACAAAAGCTAGCTTTATAGCAAGGCAGTATATGTGTCCCCTTATACAAACACAAGCTACATGTTTATGTCTATCTGTGGAATATACCAGTTTACTACATATTTTAATCCATTACCGCTATCCCAGTTTTTAGTGACCCTGATGAAGGAGCCGTTTAAAAACAATGATAACCAGCATTTTCTCCTATTCCGACAATGTTTTCTATTCTATCAAGGATAAATTTCACAATTTGAGTATCATATAATTTGTACTTTGCAAATGTTTTCAAATAGGATAAGTCTAAAATTTTGTCACTTGGTAAAGAGTTAACAAAATTTTAGACTGGTCCAAATTGAAAGCACTTGCAGACGACAAAATTACTTGATTTAAAAATTGAAATTTGTTTCCAGAAGGGTAGAAAACATTATAGGAAAAGAAATGATCCTCTCAAAAATTCAGGTGAGCGATCCAGGGCCATCTTGGCCTTCTTGTTTTTATTACAGATCATTTGAGATTATTGAAGTTACTTTTTAAATAACATTCCATGTTATCGATATGTTTTATTAATTATCTGACATTCTCATGAGCCTTTGCAAAAGTCTTGCAAGAAATTTAGAAAATATTTGAAAAAGACTACGAGGCTATGGACCCCATTTACTCTTTTCCACGCAGTTCAGTTTTTAACTCTTTACCTCAGGATGACTACTTTTGATGCCCTTTAGGAAGAAGCCTCTTGAAAACATTGTTTGAAAAGGAGAAAATACTAATAACCAGCATTTTCTCCTTTTTCCACAAAGATTTCAACCCTATCAAAGGAAAATTGTGTCATTTAAGCCACTATGAAATTGCATCAGCAAATGTGTTTAATTTGGATAGATTTAAACTTTAAAGTTTTGTCATGTGGTTAGGGGTTTGTGGGAAAAGGAGGAATGCTGCTTACAAGCATTTTCTTCTTTCCCACAGTGTTTTCAAAAGCCTGTTTCATCAGGGTAGGTAAAACTTGGGATTGTGTTACAGTCTGAATCTATCCAGATCATACTGACTGTATAAATGATTCTTGGAAAGAAGCCTTTTGAAAACATGGAGGGAAAAGAAGAAAATGCTGTTTACCAGCAATCTTTCCAGATCATACTGACTGTAAAAATGATTCTGGGAAAGGAGCCTTTTGAAAAGATTGAGGAAAAGGAGAAAATGCTGTTTACCAGCAATTCTCCTTTTGACACAATGTTTTATACCCTATCAAAGAATAATTGCACCATTTTAACCATAAGGAAATTGTTGTCTGCAAGTGCTCTCAATTTGGACAAAGCTAAAATTTTGTCCTCTGGTAAAGGATTAAAGATTTTATCATATTTAATTTCATCAACCATTACATGTTAACCAATTATCTTACCATTCCTACTTTTTGACGAACCGGAGAAGGTAGCCTGTGGAAAACATTGTGGGAAAAGTAGAAAATGCTGGTAACCAGCATTTTCTCCTTTTTCCACAATGTTTTCTACCCTTCACAAAACAAATTTCAAATTTTCAGTCACTCTTATTTTGTTGTCTGCAAATGCTTTCAATTTGGATAAATCTAAAATTTTGTCGTTTGGTAATGAGTTAACACTTAAATAGTTTTGTGCCTTGCATAGATTTGTGTTGTACATTATTGTTGTCAAAGTAATATTCTAACATGACGTGTAAATTCAGCTGTATAAACGTAGTGCAATGAAAGCGTGGTAAAATCTATGTTCTAACATGACACGCGACTTTGGCTCTATAAACACAGTGCAAGGAAAATGTGGTAAAATCTGTGACAATCCATGTAGAGTGACGTCATCCTATATCGAGTGATGTCATTCAGTGAGTGAGTTATTCAATGGAACATAATCTTCATCCGCGTTTTACTCTCAATTTGAACTTGTTTTCATTTCATTAAGAACTGGCCATGTTAGAATCAAAATAATCTTCTTTCTATCGTGGTATATCGTTAAAAAAAACATGTTGTTAGTTATGAGGCGCAATGAATAACCCATTCGTGCTATCGCCCTCGTGGATTATTTACTGTGCCACATAACTCACAACTGTGGTTTATTGAACGATATACCATGATAGAAAGAAGATTATTTCTTAATTATTCTATTTTGAGTGACGTCATTATATAGAGTGACCTATTTCTGTTTAAAGTAAGCAAGTTATTCAATGGAATATAATCTGCATCTGTGTTTTCATTCTAAGTATGAACTTGTTTTCCTTTGATTAAGAGTTGGTCATGTTAGAATTGAAATAATCTTCTTTCTATTGTGGTTTATTATTAAATAAACCACAGTAGTGAGTTATGAGGTGCAATGAATAAACCACTCGGCTATCGCCCTAGTAGATTTTGTATTGTGCCTAATCACTCACAACTGTGATTTATCTTTAGATTAACTACGATAAAAAGATTGTTTTAAACATGTTGTGATGGGTATTCTCTCAAAATTGCAATTATATTTTTTTGTTTTACCTATTATTCTTTCACTTTATTTTTTGGGTGGCTCTTTATTATATGCTACAATTTGACAGGCATGCCTTGTTACTGAAGGCTCCATTCTTTCATTTCTGTATAGAAAATAGATCTGAGTGACTAGTACTTGTAATGTGTTTTTATCTGAAGGAAGAATACTCATTTTTGTTTTACTTTTTGAAATGAATAGGAAAATTATGAGATACTTACACATGAGTCATGCTGTACCCTTGCCCAAAGTATCCTGGGTTAAGGAGAGCCGTCTGTAAACATTGTAGGAAAAGGAGAAAATGTTGGTAACCAGCATTTTCTCTTTTTCCCACAATGTTTTCTACCCTTACAAAAACAAATTTCCATTTTTCAGCTACACTGATTTTGTCGTCTGCAGATGCTTTCAATTTGGACGGGTCTAAAATTTTGTCGTCTGGTAATGAGTTAATACGTCTATCAACCTAGGTCAGCCTGAGCAGTATGAGCGGGCTAACCATGGCCAAAACTTTTTGATATTGTTAAATGTTCTGCATGGCCAAGGACCATTCTACGTCATGATACAGCCTGTTTGTAGACAAAACAGACTTTACGAATCCATGATCAAGAGATGACTTGCTTGGTATCATGGATCAGAGATGCCGTCAGCCTCCTGTCTTGCCAGAGCATGGTTCAATGCATATAGAAACATGTGTGCTTAGCTCTATACCAATCGACAAAATTATAGACTGGTCAAAATTGATGGCATTTGCAGAGGACGGAATAAATGTGACTTGAAAATTAACATTTTGGGGAGAAGGGCAGAAAACATTGTGGTAAAAGGAGAAAATGCTGGATACCAGCATTTTCTCCTTTTCCCATAATGTTTTCAAAAGGTTTCTTTCTTACGGTAGCTAACTCTTTACCAAATGACAGTTTTAAACTTGTCCATATTGAAAGCATTTTGCAGACAACAAGATAAACTTGAATCAAAAATGAAACTTGACTGAAGAAGATACCGGCATTTTCTCCTTTTCCCACAATGTTTTCAAAAAGTTTCTTTCTTTGGATAGTTTAAAGTCAGGATTGTGTGATAAAGTGTTAAACTTATTTCTCCTGTGAACATGTTGTTACTTCTTGTTGCACCCTGTTTTTCAGAGAAATAATTTCTAACAGGTCCTTCTTTTGCCACAAGTTATAAAAGTGTTCATGAGACAATCATTAATTCTTTTTTTCATTATTCTTTACAAAGGAGTTTTGAGATCTATTGTAGATTAGGAATTCACTAGCTTTTATATGTTTTTTATGTATTTATTAGACATCAAAACTGAGACTTAGCCCATTACCAAACGACAATATTTTAGACTGGACCAAATTGGAAGCATTTGCAGATGAGAAAATAAAAGTGAATTAAAATTTGAAATTTGTTTGGAAAAGGGAAGAAAACATTGTGGGAAAAGGAGAAAATGCTGGTTACCAGCATTTTCTCCTTTTCCCACAATGTTTTCTAAAGGCTTCTCAGGGGCATCAAAAGTAGGGATTGTGTGGTAATGGGTTAATAAAATATTTAAGCTTTTGTATCATGGCAATAAATGTCGCTAGAATGACGACATATGTCTTTGATACTTAAAGTGTAAAAAACGCTTTGGGAAAGAAAGAAATGGTTATTAGCATTTTCTTCTCTCTCTCATTTTCTAAAACGTTTTTTCCATTGTTGTGGAAATACAGAACTGCTTTGTAAAGGGGTGAAATGGCGCTGGTTTAGAACACTGCCTTTATAGTATAGTCATTTTTTGTTTTTTAATCAACAAACTGTGTTCTTAAAAATGTAGACCTAACTACCATGAAAGGGTCTCTGTCCTCATAATTTAACCCTTTACCACGCAATGACAACTTTTAACGCCCTTGAAAGAGAAGGCTTTTGAAAACATTGTGGGTAAAGGAGAAAATGCTGGTTACCAGCATTTTCTCCTTTACCCTTAATGTCTTCTACCTTATCAAAGAAATATATTTTCATATGAGCCACATTGAAATTGTCATCAGCAAATGCTTTCAATTCAGACAGGTTTAAAATCCTGTTGTGTGGTAAAGGGTTAACACTTACCCTTTACCAAACAACAAAACTTTAGACTGGAAAACACTGAAAGCGTTCCAGACAAATCAAATGTGGGTGATGTTTGTCTTTGGTAAAGTAGAAAACATAGTGGGAAAAGGAGAAATGCTGGTCACCAGCATTTTCTTCTTTTCCCACAATGTTTTCAAAAGCTTTCTCTTTCAGGGGAATTAAAAGTTGGGATTGTTTGGTAATGGATTCAAGTGCCTTTGACAACAGTCACTGTAGTTGCTTTTGCTGCGAGAGTGGATAAAAGTCAAAATGCACAAAACATGCTGTCTGATCTTTGATCTAAACTATCCACTAAGTTTGGACAAAAGCAGCCATCAAATTGCATTAAGTTTTGTCTTACTCTTAGTCCAAAAAATTTTATTATACTGCAAGGAAATTTCTCATGATCTGGATAGTTAACATGCCGGGAACATAATAATTATATGGCATGTTCCCTGGTAAAAGGGAATTTCTATTTCATCAGCATATTCGATTTGTCAGATAATAAAACAGTTAAATTTCGTTTGATGCGCTTTGAAAGGGTAAAACTTTGCAGTATAATAAATTCGGGGGCGACATGATTCACCACAGCCGGATACAAGTTTCAAAGTCCCCTGCACCTTACTGTTTAACTAACGTCTGTTAGGTTTGAATCAGCACTGTTATGATTAAATAAAGTGGTGGAAGGTCTTCGTCCAGGGTCTGATGGTATGCTATGTGCTGTCTCATCTTGATCTTCAGTATTCAATTGGGATCAAAAATTGCCTTTGACATAATATTATTGCTTTTATTTGTCTTTTATTTCATAAATGTGCATTAACTTTTTTTAAGCTGCCAATTTTATCTGTGAATATAATATCATGCATGTAAATAAAGACTATCCAAAGATATATTGTTCAATTATCTTAAAGTATCATCTTGCCCCCGGAATTAGGAATTGTCAGAACCAAGAGTAGTGTTAACCCCATACTTTCTGGTATTTTAACAACTGGTTACCAGCATTTTCTCCCTTTCCCTCAATTATTTCAAAAGGCCTATTTATTCAGGGTCGTTAAAAGTCGGGATTGTGTGGTAAAGGGTTAATCAACACCAACATTTGACTGCTTTGATCCTTCAAGTTTATTTAGTTCCAACAACTATTCAAGTAGAACAGACTAGAAGTACATGTACCGGTATATTCATTCCGAAATAGTTTCAAATCTTCCACTACCAACTTAAAGGGCAAATCAACAAGTTTCTGATATGATTAATTTTGAAATCTACATCTATCAAATGGCAACCTGGTAATATTGTAATTTGAAAAAAAAAATTAGTAAAAGTACTTTTTTTCAATTTATATTTTTGCTTATTAGTTTTTCTTGCATCGCTTACCTCCCTTACTTATTGTAGCGCACCTTGATCTGTGACGTCATAGGAGCGTTTGTTTCAATATGGACCTTGTTTCAGATAGTGAAATGAGCGATATTTAAGACGAAGGAATACACGATTCTAGGCCGGTAAGGCCGTACATGTACCACCAAGTTTTTAATGAAACTTAATAGTTTCTGATGATGAGGATAAAAGTAAAAATTCGCCCACCAATGGCGAAAATAACGATGTTATGCCGGACTTTGAACAGCGTGATGAGTATCACGCCTACATGTATTAGGCTACGGGGCGAACGTCGCTTACAGAAATATTATTCGATACATGATAAAATTAAGTCTACGGCATAAGCTTTGTTTCACTTGAAGTATTTTCAGTAGATTTACGGGTGGCATTAATAATAATAATAAAAAAGACGGTTTCAAGACAGTTCCACGACTACACAGTTACCCGACACTTTTAAAGACATTTCTCCTACACTTTAGTTTCATGTCAAATAACCGATTTCTTGACTTTTACGATTGATAATCGTGAGATGTTAGTTCTAACTATTTGTTGATGGATTCTATATTTGTACTTTGTAAAGAATTATGTAAACATTCACAGGTACAAAATTTGTTCTCTCATGGGTGAAGGGTTACACAATAAATCGCGATTTTCGTGAGAATAAGAATAGTTTGAAATGCTGTTAACGAGCGTGAAATTTGAGAAAATAATATGTTCCGAGATCGTTAAGACAATCATCAAAATTATTTTATATTCTGGGTAACCACGTTTGTATCAATTTATCCTTTATCCACAATATGTTCTACTTTTAACTCTTTACCATACGACAAAATATTAAAAAGGTCCAAACTGAAATAGCTTGCAGACGACAAAATAAAGTTATATATTTCAAATATTGAAATTTTTTTTCCAGCAGAGTAAAACACTGTGTTAACAGGAAAATATGCTGGTTACTAGGTTACTTTCTACTAGGTAGCTGGTTACTTTCTTACAATGTTTTTAAAAGTCTGCTGTCTTCGGGGTCGTAAAAATTATGGATTGATTGGTAAAGGGTTAAATATAAATCCCACACATTGGGCACAAGTTCTGGTTAAGTTCACAGGGAGCAGTATCCGAATTTGAATTTTGCTTTGAATTTGGTCTAGTCCAAAATTTGCCGTCTGGGAAAGGGTTAAATTGTTACCAAACATCAAATTTATTGACTCAACCGAATTGAAAGCAATTAGAGTCAACAAATTAAATTTAACTCGCATGTTTGGACTTGTTTATGATGGGTAAAAAACCTTGTAGAAAAAGGAGAAAATGCTGGTCAGCAACATTTCTCTTTTACTTATAATGTTTTCGAAAGTTTTTTCTATCTTTACAAGGGTCGTAAAAACAAAAGATTTCTCTCAGTAGCCTGTCTAGAAGACAGAGTATGGAGAGGAACAGGGAAATATCCACAAATCAGAAATTTAAAGATACAATTCAAAATTTGTTCAAAATGATAGTAAGTTGTCAAATCATTTTTAAGAGTGAAATGTCTAAGAAAAGAAGTGTACGGGATAAAAGCTGTAATATGGGTTTACTGTCACAAACAAACATTACAGAGTAAAGGGGTGAGATATGCAAATGTTATGTAACCATTTCCTGTATTGTTTCAACTGGCCGGTGATGGATTAACATTTATGACCATGACTAGGGGTAGCCAGATACTGACTTCACCCTTTACCATGCAAACCCTAGGTCTAGTTTCCAATACCCAAAGAAAGAGTGTTTGAAAAACAGTGTGGGAAGAAAAAGATGTTTACTGTTTAAGGGCAAATCCTAATATATTTTGACCATACTGTTTTTTACTCCAATCAGCTGCAAATATTTTTGGTTCACAATTCTTTTGTTGTCTGCAAATGCTTTCAATTTGAACCAGTCTAAAATTTTTGTGTTTGGTGAATGGTCACTTGACCCTTTCTTTTTTTACAATCCTGAGACAGAAGCCTTTTGAAAACATTGTGGAAAAGGAAGAAAAAGCTGAAACACTTGAAAGTTAACATCATTTGAACAATCCAGTCTTTGGTACAAAATCTATGTTATGAATTTGGATGAATATGTTATGATGATGCCTTTGAAAACATTGTGAGGAAAAGAGTAAATGCTAAGATTTTCTCCGTTTCCCATAATGTTTTCCATCCTTTCCAAATCAAATTTCATTTCAACTCTTTGATTACCATTTTTTGTCATGTGCAAATTAACCCTTTACCAAACAATCCCTGGTTTTTACAACCCTGAGATGGAAGCCTTTTTAAAACATTGTGGGAAAAGGAGAGAATGCTGGTAACCAACATTTTCTTCTTATCCTACAATGTTTTCTATTCTGGTGGAAACAAATTTCAATATTTCAGTTAGGTTTACTTTGCTTGCAGGTACTTTTAATTTGGACCATTCTAAAATTTTGTCTCTTGGTAAAGGGTTAAATGTTGAAAACATTTGGGGAAAAAAAGGGAGAAAACGGCTCCAATTTCTACTTTGTCCAGAATGTAGATCTAGAAAAGGATAAAATATTACGAAAAAAAATTGAAGGAATTAGATCTACCGACCTTATGTTTGTTTTTCTTTTTGGAGATTGCCGTTGCGGAATGTCTGTCTTACGGCCTATCTTATTTCGACTCGGAGTTTCGAACAATGTCGGCACAGCATCAGGTTTTAATCGCAGCCTAATATTCCTATAACCAACTTCTTTTACGAGTTTTGGACTTATTAAGAACTGACTGTCCTCGAAGTGTTTGAAACACAATTTGGAATGAACCGATGGCACAAAATCCTCCGTTACTGTCCGGCCCCGGTTTAAACGTTGAATCCATAGTTTCCTCCTTTTTAATTCCTTCGGAAATTTGAACATACTAATTCCATGTGTTCCTGATTCGACGTTGAAGCCATAGGCTGCACAATTTACCATTTTTTCGGCTGAATTCTATGTTAATACTCAGATATCTGCGTTCGATGTTAATACTCAGATATCTGCGTATAATCATCAGCGTTCCTACTTATTTCTACTGACTGTAAACACAGGCTTACGCGACTATGACGTCACACAGGTACGGGAGATAAGCGAATCAGGGGAAGTAAGCCATGCACCATTTTTGGGGCCGTATATCAGCGTGACAATTCGAGCGTGATTTATGGCATGTTACAGAGTGGTATTTATGAAAACTGATGGACACGTGTTTACTTACATCATTTGCAGCTGATTGGAGCAAAAAAACAGTATGGTAAAAAAATCTTAGGATTTGCCCTTTAAGACTACCAACTTAAGATCCAAATTTTAAAAGTCAAATGCACAAAGAAACAAATGAACAAATGCATAGCAGAAATACTCGGACTGGGCAGGATTCAAATCTAGATCACCTGGACGAAACACCAACACCATAACCACTGAGCTACAGAGAATTCTCGTAACTCTTTACCACACAAGAAAATTTTAGACCAATTCAAATGGAGAGCAATTGCAGACAACAAAATAAATGTGACTGAAAAAATGAAATGGGTTTGGGAAGGGTATAAAACATTGTAAGAAAAGAAGAAAATGCAGGTTACCAGTATTTTCTCCTTTTCCCACAATGTTTTCAAAAGGCTTCTTTCTAAGGGTTGTTAAAAGCGGGATTGTGTGGTAAAGAGTTAAACGCAGTTGTTAGGTATTTATTTAGTAACAGGAATAAGTCACGCAGGAAGAAGTGGTCTGCCCCAACAGGGGAAAAAAATCAGTGTGAACTTTTATCTCCCGAGGCCTTATTTAGCATACTTAATGGTTGGTTGGTTGGGGTTTAACGCCACCTTAACAGCTAAGGTCATATCATGGTGGTCGGTGACGCACATGTGTTTCTTGGCTTTCTCAGTCAAGGACTAACACAACTTTCTTCCCAAAGCCATCGACTACTTTTCTCACATGCTTCAGCAAAGGTTAGAGGTGAAAATACGTCTGAAAGAAAGTTCGCCTCAACCAGGTATCGTACTCACAACCACCAAGTCATTAGTCCGACACGCTCACCACTGAGCCACCCAGGTGGGCTTAAGCATACTTCTACCACGATTCAATATATGTACACTCAAGTGTAAGGAAATTGACCAATGGCGAAAAATTTCCGCACAGGTCAGCCAGTGTAGACTGCACAGGCAGACCTGGGTCGACACTTCACAGATGCATTAACTCTCTACTAGACGACAAAATTTCAGACTGGTCCATATTGAAAGCATTTGCAGACGAAAATTTCAGTGTGGCTCAAATGGTGCAATTTTTCTTCGACAGGGGAGAAAACATTGAGGGAAAAAGAGAAAATGCTGGTTACTGGCATTTTCTCCTTTTCCCATGTTTTCTAAAAGCCTCTTTCTCATGGTCATCAAAAGTAGGGGTTGTGTGGAAATGGGTTGAGCCCCCTTTTCACACAGCATTGCTCATTTACATGTCTATGTATCTGTACATACATGTACATGAAAACACAGGAATATTTAGGAATAAGAATGTTCTGATAACAAAAAAAGATACTTAATACGTAACTTGGCAACCTATTTACCACAGCAAAAATTTAGATTTGCTCATAACTAGAAAGCACATGCAGAGAGCAAATTCAATGTGGCATAAAAAAGGGCATACCCTTTGAAGAGATTAAAAAAACGCTGTAAGAAAAGGGGAATATGCTGTGCAACATCGTGGTTACCAGCATTTTCTCCTTTTCCCACAATGTTTTCAAAAGCACTAGTTCTCCAGGATATTTATGCCAGGATGTTTTCTAAATTAAAAGTATCAGTAAAAAGCAAATTATGTTTTATGTTAAGAAATGATACTTAAAAAAAGTAGTACAATGTGGGAAAAGGAGAAAGTCCTGGTTACCAACATTTTCACCTTTTCCCACAATTTTTCATATAAAAGTACTTGTAATAAGCAAATTAAGTGGTTTTAAGTAATGGTACTTAAATAGGGTAGAAAACATTGTGGGAAATGGAGAAAATGCTGGTTACCAGCATTTTCTCTTTTTCCCACGATGTTCTAAAAAGTTTTCTTCTTCATTCTTACAAATTACAAAAAAATTGTGTGCAAGTCTCACTCAGTTAAATCAATGAATGTCGTTTCTGAATGATCTACATCATCTACTTGATCTAAAAGCTCACTTATACTTCGTTCAACATCATAACCATATTTCTGTAACATCTCAATTACTTTATCTCTATGGACATGAGGCAATATAGCCAATACAGTCTCTATTTTAGTATCAAGTTCACAACAGTGTATGCTACTTGTGCTTGGCTGGCCTCTGATATCTTCAGATTCATAACCAGAGTCATTTCCATTTCTACCTTTATGTTTTGTTTTCATGTTTACATGAAATTTGCTTCTTCTCCTAGCACCACTCTGCATTGGTGAAGTGAAAATTGAATTACATCTATCATCAGTAATATCTATTAC
This sequence comes from Tridacna crocea, assembly GCA_943736015.1. NCBI lineage: Eukaryota > Metazoa > Mollusca > Bivalvia > Cardiida > Cardiidae > Tridacna > Tridacna crocea. The sequence continues at coordinate 46,159,527 of OX031064.1, forward strand.
ATCCTCACGTTTATCTTTATCCATATCAATTATAGAGTCTGGCTTGTCACCAACCCCAGCTTGGTCAGTAATAATTTCTGGTAGGCTATCATCACTATCCTCCCTCACAGTGTAAGTTTTAGATGTTTCATAGATCTCTGTCCTATAACTTACTTCTTCATCTGATACATCACAATTTGTTAGCCATTTCTTGACTTCAATATCCTTTTCATTGGGATCATTTATGTTCATGCTTTCTTTTGTGAAAGAACTTGTATTTCTAAAATCTGCTTGACTAGGTGTGTCCACAAAAATATCTTCTATAGATTTATTGCTGTCTGTATCACAATCTCTTCTTGTGTCACTGACTAGATCTGTAGCTCTACACTCAATCTGGCTTTCATTTCTTATTTTTGTATCACAAAAAGAGTCAACATATTTCTTTCTGTTGTATATTACTGTCTCTTTCCTATGTTGAGATGTTCCACTATAACTCCATGATTTGTTTACTTCATCTGGCTCTGATACTCTGTTTACATCGTCATCAGTATCATCAAGACTATGTTCTGCTTCTTGCTTCACTTTACTGGCTGACTTCCTTTTCATACTTCTTTTCTTCTCTGGGATAACTCTCGGGATATTTGGTTCCACAAATAATTTAGAAGGACTCATATTCAACTTCAATGGTTTTAACTTTACTTTTGTTCTGTGTTCAGTAATTTCTTCTATCTCATCATCAATGATAGAAATTGTCTCTTTCACTTCTGTATGAGCACTTTTCTTCTTAATGCTACCTCTAAGAGAGTCCAAAATATCATCAATTTTGTCCTTGTAAACTTCACTTTCATTTTGCTCCTTTTGGTGTATGACACAGTCATTTTTGAATGCTGATTTAGTTCCAATTACACTCTCTGACACTTGCAAACTATTGTTGCATGCAAAATCTGAAACAGATTCCTTTCTAGCATTGTTTAGTTTTGGTCTTTTATTCACTGTATGAGAGTCAGCCTGATCAAATTCATCAACTAAACCTTCTGTAAACTCTGGTGATGAAACATAGTACCTCTTACTGTTAATCTGACCACAAAAATGTCTGTCAGATATTTCCTTCTCTCTAGCATATTCACTTTGACTATCACAGATCTTGGAGCTCTCCATCTCACAGTTATGCTGCAGTAAAGTATTGTCAGCTTTGGGTTTATCAATAAATGTATCAGAGCAGGCAATGTTTGACACTGTTGTATAATTTGGATATGTTGCTGAAAAACATCCTGTCTTACTGAGTGATCCAGCTAAATTTTCTGGAGATTGTTTATCATCTAACAGCTCACTAGAGTCACCATCATAATGTTTAACATCATTCAGTGAATTTTCCTCTACATATCTGACTTGTTCGTCATAACTCATGTTTATATTTGCACTTAAAACCAACTCACTTTTATTTTTCTCTGAAATATCTGATGTGTTCCTTGAAGATTCTGATTCTTTGTTCTCTGGTAGCACAGTTTTACTGCTGTGGTGTTTCTCTGTAATGTCTTTCAGTGAATTAGCCTTGGCCAATTCTAGTTGTTCCTCAAAAGTCAGTTCTAGTTTAGCACTATCCAGATTTTGATCCATTTTATTCTTCACTATGGGTTCCTGTGATGCCTTTGCCAGCAGTTTATCAAAGTCACCTTTCTTTGCTCTGAAACACAAAGTGCGTAAGACAACATGAACCTTCCCCATATAATTACTGCAATACAATACTCTATTGAGATGTTAGCATCATAAATTCATAATAGGACAGTTCAAATGTTGTCTGAAGGCTTCTTTCTCAGGGCCGTCAAAAGTCGAGTGTTCAATTTTTTTATTCAGTGATATAAGGGTTTAACAAATATTCATATACCGGTACATATATATAGTAGGGGTAATCAACTATCAAACTTACCGTTCTATAAGTTCAATTGTCATCGACTTCAACAACACAGCTGTAACCTCTAAACTTCCAGTTTCTTTCACTAACAGCTCTGGGTGTTGTTTTAAATCTCCTATGACCATCTATAATGAGACAATTTTACATTTCACCAATGAAAAAAGTGTGATCATTTAACAGTGCTATAATTGCCTTAAGACCACATTATCAGATGTGTCCCATTTAAAAATGGTCTGAAATACTAATCAACATGGGCAAACATTCTAACAAAAAGAGAATGGACATAATATCCCATTATAATTTTTTACCATACTGACAGAGGGCTTGAAGATGTTGAGCAGAATCTCTTCTGGCCTGAATCTAGTAGATATTTACAACAGCATAAAACCTAGATGTGTCTAGGAAAAAAATCCACTTTAATCAATAACAAGAGCCGCCATACTCAGATTATGTTCCCCAAACAGGTCTCTTTTTAGGAAAGTGGAGGCTGTCTGTAAATGGTTGGTCACAGGAGAAAAGGTGGGGGTGGGTGAAATTTTTATGTAAACTGAAGGAGATGTTATAAAAAACTGGACTTTTCGGACAGACTGACGGACAGACATGGGATGGACTGAGGGACACACAGATGAAGCAGCCACTATATGCTTGGGGAGCATAATCAAATCAAACTTGCAAGATATCAAGGGTAGGGGGTATATAGAGTAAGGAGCTAGATACAATGATCAAACTGTGCAGTCTGCTCTTTGATCAACAACACCCAATATCTTGTTACAATGACTAAGAGTCATTCTCTGTGATAAAGGTTAAATGCATTTGCAAAAAGTTAATGACACAAGTCTTTGCACAGGCTGACCTGGTTTGAAACTATTATTGGTCAATTTTCTGCATGTTCAGGGACCATTAAATAATGGTCAGCTGACCATTAAAATGATAAGTCAGTTGACGATCAGACAAAAGTGATTCTATGGATCCATTCTTTGTGATGGTTTGTTTGATAAAATTGAACACCAAGATGCACAAAGCCTTCCCTACCCAGAGTCCCTATGTACTAGTGTCAACACAACAATGAGACACTACAGACAGTGATTTTTTTCATATCTGGACATTTATTGTGCACCATACCGTCTCAAGTCCATCACAGATTTTCTAGTAGCGAAGATAAAGTGCTATACTGCGTTTCTGTGTCGTCAGATTAATCTGTACTGCAGCAAAATGCAATTAGATTTTGGTAAAAAACATGATCAAATACAATTTATTAAACCTCTCATTACCTGAAAATCTTCTAGAAGTTGTTTATAACCTGTAAATCTCGGGAAAAAACACTCTCAAAATTTATCCTGTGTGATGGCCATTTTGAGTGTTTTCAGGAATGTAAATAACTCAAGTAATAGATGTAATGCACGGTTTTTATGTTCAGCATTTAAATTGAAAATATTTGTATTTCAATCGAAGGATAATTAAATACAAAAGCAACAGGTAATCTTAATCTTAGTTTTGTGCTCTGTTTGAAAAACTTATGAGAGTTCAAACTTGCACGCAAATCTGTGCACAACTTTCAAGCAGATTCGTCTTGATCATCTCTGTACCCAAATGCGACCAGTCAAAAAATAACATCCCCTTTGGGGGCAGTTATCTGTACTATCCTATGTTCTAGCAAAACAACAAGCTTAAAATTGAATGCCCTGTACCCTGTTAAAATTCACTCTGTCCATTCACATAGATCAAAGATCAGAATGCACTACACATATACATGTATTCTCACCTTAAATTTACATTGCATTGTACTTAGCAAAATATTCTGGCAAAAAAAAACCTTGGAGTAACAGTATTTTGCTGCTTTTTTTTGACTGAAAAAATTCCACTTCATTAACTAATCCCACCTAGTATTAAACTCTCTTTAACCCTTTACCACACAATCCCGACTTTTCATGACCCTGTGAAAGAAGCCTTTTGAAAACATTGTGGGAAAAGGAGAAAATGCTGGTAACCAGCATTTTCTCTTTTCCCCAAAATGTTTTCAAATTGCAATTTTTGAGTTACATTTATCTTATTGTCTGCATATGCTTTCAATTTGGACAAGTCTTAAATTTTGTTGTTTGGTAGAGGTTCATGAGGTCTTTGCTATTAACCTCCCATCTTTTATATAATTCATTTAACCCTTTATCAAACAAACCCTGATTTTTACGACCCTGAAATAGAACCCTTTGGAAAACATTTTGGGACAATATTTTCTACATTACCAAAATCTAATTTCAGTTCTTGAGATACATTTATAATGTTGTCTGCAAGTGCTTTCATTTGGACAGTCTATTATTTTGTTGATCAGTAAGGAGTTAAGAAGGGACTAATGATCAAACTTCTTTTCACCTTTATCTGAGGCAGTGTTGGATTCCCACACTGTCCTATACCCTGACATCCATCCACACATTTAACAACAAACTCTTCAGGTTTCCTTTCCAGTATGTAGTGTATATTACAATCTATCCCACGGTCTGTAAAATCCTTCTTCCATTCCAGCATTCTGTTTATCTGTGACCAGAATCTTCCTTCCTTTAGTGTACATGGAATATCATCTGAAACAAGAGCGGCAAATTGTAAATCTGGGGCATAATAATCATATAGGGGAGGTAGAGAAAAACAATGGTGCAGAAATTTTTGCCGTTGATTGAAGCAAATGGCAGTTTTGATTTCACATCGTTCAAAAAAAAATTAAAATCTACAAATAAGAGGATGAAATTTCATATTGACAACACCTATACTCTTGGAGATACAGTGTGGTCAAAATTTATGTGTAGAATTAACTAGAGATATCATGTCATGAAATTTCCTAGCCATAGCTAGCATAGCATTGGAGAATCCTCCAAACAAAATTTAAGTATCAAAAACAATATAGGGGAAAAACACAAAAGTTTAGGAAGCAGGAAGAATTCCTTACAGTTCTATTTCATAAGATGTACTCTCCCACAATAACTCAAAAATTAAGCAAGCAAGAGTTGCAATTTATAAGCACTGCACTCCCCCTTGATGGAATGTATCCATGCATGAAATTTCATAACCCTAGCTAGTATAATTTTTAAGATATGCACCAGAAAAAATTCAAGTATGAAAAACAACAAAGGGCACTAACTCAAAAATTAAGCAACCAAGAGTTATGATTCCTGTGCACTAAACTCCCCCTTGATGAGATCTATCCATCCATTAGATTTCATAACCCTGGCTAGTATAATTTTGGAGATATGCTCCGGACAAAATTCAAGTATGAAAAACGACAAAGGGCACTAACTCAAAAATTAAGCAAGCAAGAGTTATGATTCCTGTGCACTAAACTCCCCCTTGATGAGATCTATCCACCCATGAAATTTCATAACCCTAGCTAGTATAGTTCTGGAGATATGCTCTGGACAAAATTCAAGTATGAAAAACAAAAAAGGGCAATAACTCAAAAATTAAGCAAGCAAGAGTTATGATTCCTGTGCACTAAACTCCCCCTTGATGAGATCTATCCACCCATGAGATTTTATAACCTTGGCTAGTACAATTTTGGAGATATGCTCAGGACAAAAATTCAAGTATGAAAAACGACAAAGGGCACTAACTCAAAAATTAAGCAAGCAAGAGTTATGATTCCTGTGCACTGCACTCCCCCTTGATGAGATCTATCCACCCATGAACTTTCATAACCCTAGCTATATAGTTTTGGAGATATGCTACGGACAAAGAACTGGACGCCGCCCACCCACCCGCCTGCCTTCCTGCCCGCCATGGGTGATCCCATAATACATCCCGTCTTAGACGGGCGTATAAAAACAGTTTTGTAAATAATTCAAACTTGTGTAACTAGGACATGACAGAATCAGGGTTAGAAATTCCCATATGTTTACTTGCCAAATGCAAGTCAGAATTGGCAAATGAAAGCTAAAATTTCAACCCGAAATAGAAAATGTGCAAATCATCGAAGGACGATACAAACTGAAACAAGAAATTCAAACTGGTTCTCGAACATAACCTAGAGATTGAGTATAAAACATTGATCAACATGTCAGATAAGGTTAGGTCTGGCATCTTTTTTTTTTTTAAAACAAAGTTTGTGGCCATATCAAATAAACAGAAGGCCAAGGGAGCACTGTTGAGGCACTGGAAACATTGTTCATTTTCAGTAATTGCTCAATATGTCTACATATCAATCAACAAGGGTTAGGGTCTTGTCGAAATGTCTTTAAAAAAATGTCCCTACTTTGTTTAACCCTTTACCACACAGTGACGACTTTTCACGCCCGTGAAAAAGAAGACATTTGAAAACATTTCAACCCTCTCAGGGATAAATTACGTCATTAAAGCCACATCTAAGTTCTACTCTGTGAATGCTTTCTATTCATACTAACTCCACTTTCATGTCATTATTTTTTTAAATATCTTTAATGAGGAGAATGCCGAAACTGTTCCAACCTGCTCGTTTTCGCTCTACCAAACAAGGTAAGACAACTTCAGTTCCCCCTTTCCTCCAGCACCACCCATAGTCTCCTGTGCGAAGTTTTCTGGTCCTATAACATACACCATTCCAGTCCAGTAGCCTGCATAACTGGAAAATATGGTTAGATAAAGTTCAATGTTTTGAATCTGCATTAATCTAACCTTTTACTAATAAAATTAGTATAAAGCCTTTACCACACAATGACGACTTTTAACGACCCTATGGAAGAGGCCTTTTTGAAAACTTTGTGGGAAAAGGAGAAAATGCTGGTAACCAGCATTTTCTCCTTTTCCAACAAAGTTTTCTACTCTATCTAAGAAAAAATGCATCATTTGCACCACTATGAAATTATTGTCTGCAAATGCTCTCAATTTGGAAGGGTCTGAAATTTTACTGTGTGGTAAAGGGTTAAATGACCCAAGGAAAAGCCTTCTGAAAACATTGTAGGAAAGGGCGTCATGCTTGTAAAATGGCATTTTCTCCTTTTCCAACAATGTTTTCTATTGTGTAATATAACTTCTGTTTAATTCAGCTGAATTAAAATTTCTGTATTGCATAGATTTAGAAGTGTCTAAAATCTGCTGTTTTGCAGATGGGGTTACTTTGAAGTATTTGATGTAATACACACGTTCTTTCAAAAAAGATGTAGTAGCAGTTGGCACTCTTAAACTAATAAAATGAATGCGAAGAAGCATTCTGAAAACATTGTGGGAAAAGGAGAAATGCTGGTAACCAATTTTCTCCTTTTACCACAATGTTTTCTGATCTTCTACAGTCAAGTTTTAATTTTTTAGTAGGGATGGCAACGAGTATCGATTTTAATACTCGAGTACTCGGTCATTCTTCCGATCGAGTACTCGGTTACTCGGAAGATTTTTACTACACTTTATAATAAAATTTCAGAGCAAGATCGGTATTTTTTTGTCCCAAAGAATTGGAAACAGTGAAAACCCATTCAACAAAAATTCTCGATACGTTTGACACCCTTTATTTCACGTTCTACACACAAAACATCATAAGCATGCTTCCCAACCCACCATGATTTCCAAGGGAGTTTCCTGATACAAGACCTAAAAATCCAATCACCTGACAGACTATTTAAACCCGAATTCAAAAAAATTTCGGATATAAGTGTATAAAGGGTGTGATAAATTTTAAGCTTGAATCCCAAGATACACGTACATATACATCCGAGGTTGCCATGGAATTGACAAGCATGTATTTCACGGTCAATCGGGTTTGTTCTTTATAAAAAGAAATCAACATTCAGTAATCTAACCGAGTTTTATCGATCAAAGATCAACAAACAAATCAAATTTGAGAACGAGTCGAGCAAGTCCTTGTCAGTGGAATTTACGTCATTCACCCCACGTAAGCAGGTAAATTATATTATGATTTTGCCAAAAAACGCAAAATAACAATCTTCATCGTTGTTCCAGGATATAGACAATAATCAGTTACAAGTTAATCATCAACGAAAACAATGGGAAAAAGCAAAGTTTTGGACTGTTTAGTGCACAAAATGACCGCTGGAATTCCAATCTGTCTAAAAATAGACCATCCTGCATTATGAACGTAGGTTTTATGAAATCAATGGCGTAGCGTTTTAATGTCGGCATTGTTCAACTTGTAAGCGGTCCTAGAGTACGGGAGCGTGTCTTGTCTGATCATTAGTTTTGGGACTGATCATAAAATAATGATTTTTTTATAGATCTTAGTATAGGAACACGAAAAAAAATTGTATTTTACCATCCCAAAAATTAAAGCAAAATATGGTAGGTATACAACGGCACGTTGGCGATCACAAGGTATACGCACGATCCCTAAATAAGTTACACAGTCAAACTGTGAAGATTCAGGATAATTACTTTCTCCTCCCTAATTAGATCATATTTGCCGGCCTTTGATTTACTGAAATAACGAAAACTTAAATGATTAGCGGTTAACGTGAATGGCTTAACGTTATAATTGACACAGTTGTTGTTTATTACAAACATGTGTCAAACTGTGAATTGTTCGGCTATCTTTCGGTAACTTTCGCACTTTTGCAACGATGTTTTGATTGCATTTAATCGATTGCAGTGTTTGTTTTGCAAAGAAATTTTTCCTCAGGAAGCAAAATGGTACATTTTTGAAAAATATACCGAGTACTCGAATATCAAATTCCGTAATCGATACTCGGACATTCGATCGAGTAGTCGGTTAACCGGTTACTCTTTGCCATCCCTATTTTTTAGTCATGTTTATTTTGTCTTCTGCAAATGCTTTAAATTCTGACAAGCCTAAAATTCTGTTGGAGGTAACAATTTAAAAAGCCTCCAGTTGATAAATTCTCCTGTTCTGAGAAAGAAAAAAATTGACTGATCCATCTTACAACAAGAGCACCTCATGTTTATGCCAACACTCAGTTGAAGTGGTTTGATTTTTGACAAAAGGGGCATAACTGTGTCAAAATTACTTTGAGGGCTCCTTTGATTCTGATCAACTTGTCCAAGTTTGAATACAATATCTTGAGTAATGACAGAGATACATAAAAGTTTTTATGAAAATTTCAAAGTTTCTGCATGATGAAAACAAAACCACTGCTATGGCAGTACCACGATGTTTTCTTCGAAGACAGCCAAGCTAAAAATTATTTATTTGTATGACATGTATGACATAAACAGTTAACTTACTTCTCCTAATCCAACCCTTTCTCCTCCCATTTCCTGTGTATCTACCAATAACACAACTCTACAACAACAAAAAAAAGCAAGTTTTTGTCGATTGAAACATTAGACTTATTCTAACATTTAAGGATAAATAAGACTTTATGCAGAAATAATATTTTTGCACATTTCTAACGGATCAGAAATTCCGTGTATGTCTTAAGATTATTTTTTGACACTTTTGTTAGTTTTCTGAAAAGGGAGGTAATTATTATCTCATTTTGAATTGAGAATATAGTGGTTTTATAAATGATAATTCAAAGAAGGAAAAAAATAGAAAAAAGAAATGGTGAAAGTAGTTCAATAATACTCATTTTTAATTATAGCTAATTTTGCAGGATATATTTTAGTGGAAATAGCTGTTTTCCATTACACAGGTCTTACCTTAAAAAAAAACAAAAAAAACAAGTAGTCATTTTACTAAGGAGTAATTCAAAATTCAAAGGTTAAGCCTTTACGAAACAATACCTGGTTCTTACCATGCTGAGATTGAAGCCTGTTGAAAACATTGTATGAAAAGGAAAAAATGCTGGTAACCTGCATTTTCTCATTTTCCCATAGTGTTTTCTACCTTGCTGGAAACAAATTTCACTTTTTGAGTTACATATATTTTGTCGTCTGCAGGTGCTTTCAATTTTGACCTAAATTTTTTTTTGTTTTGGAAAGGTTTAAGCCAAGCTTACCCATCTTCACCTCTGTCATTTGTAAACAAACTTTTTCCTCCAGGTTTATACAGCTGATTCTCCATAGAATCTGTTGGTGAAACACAAGGTACGTCACCAGTACCAACTGTGCTTTGATTTTCTATCCCAATGGACTCTGATGGTCCTTGATCTTGATTTTCAGCTAAGTTAAATGGACCTTCAAAAGAAGATAAAAAATCATTTTTCTGCATTAACCTTTCACCAAAAAAAACCCTGGTTTTACCCACCCCGAGGAAGAAGCCTTCTGAAAACACTGTGGGAAAAGGAGAAAATGCTGGTAACCAGCATTTTCTCCTTTCCCACAATGTTTTCTACTCTTCAAAAGTTGAGTTTCAATTTTTGAGTTATGTTTATTTTCTTTTCTGCAAATGCTATCAGTTTGGACCAGTCTAAAATTTTGTAAAAAGTTAACTATAATCCTAATCCATATGAACCATGCCCTGACAAAAGAGGGTTTAATGCATCTCCATGACCCATAATATCCACTTTTTTTAACAATCACTTTAATCATGGGAAATACTGGTCCTTGAACATACAGAAAATTGTTCAATAACAGAAATTTTCGGCCAAGGTCAACCTGCGCAAGACTGTGCTGGGTGACCTGGGTCAATACTTTTTGCAAATGCATTAAGCCCCATTTTCACAGAGTATGGCTAGTATATGGAGTGCAACACGCGAAAAGGGTCATTCGGACATTTGCGTAAAGTGTCGTCTCTGATCAGGGTGTGCAGTCTGCACAGGCTAATCCGAAACGACACTTTCCGATTTTATGTGATTTTCTGTTTTACACAAGTCTACTGTAGCACAAAATCTAATGTAGTCGTAAAGTGCCGTCACGGGTTAGCCTGCGCGGACTGCGCAGGCTAATCCGGGACGACACTTTACGCAAATGTCCGAATGCCCCTTTTCGCGTGTTGCACTCCATATAACTTTCTGTTCAAAGACAAATTCCACCAGTTGAGCTACATTAAAAGTGTTTCCTATAAATGCTTTCTATATAGTCGAGTAGTACAGAATTATTTGAAAGATAAGCCACCTGATTGGCTGAGACCTAGGTTACTTCTAGTCAAATATTCTGGTCTGACATTTCCAGATGTGATTAATCAGAATTTCTATACCTCATTCATAAATGACAAAATTTTCGACTCAACTAAATTGAAAATTAAACAGAGAAAGGTTAGATATATAGGCACTTCAAACCTGCTTTGCTGTTGAGCAAACTTTTACAGTGATGTAGTCTGGTGTATTTCTGTCTGTGATAGTTAACCCATTACCACACAATCCCTACTTTTGATGACCCTGAGAAAGAAACCTTTAGAAAACATTGTGGAAAAGGAAGAAAATGCTGGTAACCAGCATCTTCTCCTTTTCCCACAATGTTTTCTACTCTTCATAAAACAAATTTCAATTTTTCAGTCACTTTTATTTTGTCGTCTGCAAATGCGTTCGATTTGGACAAGCCTAAAATATTGTCGTTCAGTAATGAGTAAAGCGAAGTGTGTATGGTTAGTGCCTGGATGGTTGACCAGGCCATTGCATTTTATAAAAGCATTTACAGATAATAAAATAAATCCAGCTCAAGTGATTATATAAAACTTTTACAGGGAAGAAAACATTTTTGGAAAAGGAGAAAATGCTGGTTACCAGCATTTTCTCCGTTTCCAAAAATACTTTCAAAAGGCTTCTCACTCAGAATCATTTACACTAAGGATTGTATGGTAAAAGGTTAGGGATGACTAAACAAATCTAAACTAAACTGAACTGACTTACCTTTCAGTCTTTGAGCTATCTCTGTACCCTTGGGTAAAAGTTGTAATACTGGTGTCTTCCTCTGGCTTCGTCTTTTGATAAAACCTCTCTTTATTAATACTTCTAATCGCCACCACGCTACACAAAACCCTGGTCAAAGAATGTTACAATATGAATAATGTTGTCAACTACTTTGATCAACAGACTTTTTAGCTTTCATATTTAAGCTTATACAGGAACATGTCTAGAATAATTTTGCAAGAGAATAGTAATATACATAGAATCAGGCAAACTTGAATGTTCTTTATTACTTCAGGATGCTTTAGCCTATCTACAGTCGGCAATAGACTGATTAGCCCTTTCCCAAACAATACATTTTAGACTATTCCAAACTGAGAGTATTTGCTGATGACAATTTCAGAATTGCTTCAAATTAGCTTTAGGTCTTTAAAAGGGTAGAAAACAATGTGGGAAAAGGAGAAAATGCTGGTTACCAGCATTTTCTCCTTTTCCCACAAAGTTTTCAAGAGCCTTTTTTCCCAGGGCCATGAAGCCATAGATTGTTGTGTAAAGGGTTAAAAGTCATTAACTCTTTACCATATGACAAAATTTTAGACTGGTCCAAGTCGATAGCATTTGCAGACAACAAAACTGATACGACTCTGCGAAATGCGAAAATTACCAGCATTTTCTCCTTTTCCCAAAATGTTTTCAGAAGGCTTCTTTTGTAGGGTTGTTAAAAAATGGTATTGTGAGGTAAAGGGTTACCTTATTTAAGTCGTCTGCAAATGCTTTTAATTTGAAAAAAGTTCAAAGTTTTACCATGTGGTAAAGGGTTAATAACTACGAAGGCAAGGTCATGATAAAAGCTCAGATAAAATTGTTTTGCTCTGGTAGGTACTTGTCTTCATAGGCAATTAAAATTCAGCCAATGTCCATCACAGCTAACTTAGCTCTTTACCACACAACAAAATTTAAACTGGTCCAAATTGAAAGCATTTGCAGATGACAAAATAATCAAAATTTGAAATTCGTGAGCTGGATACAAAACATTGTGGGAAAAGGAGAAAATGCTGGTTACCGTGAAAAGTCTGGATTGTGCAGTAGAGAGTTAAAGGGCTTTTATGTGCACATTTTACCTTCCTTATCCTCTTCTCTGAAAGGTTCCTCACATAACACCCTAGCTCTTTCTCGCACTTTATCTTCCGGTACAAGTATATCTTTGGCTGTGCTGAAAATAATCAATAAACCTAATAACAACAGAGTTCAAACTGAGTAAGAGTTGCTGTTTCGGATAATCTTTTTTATTTCATAGACTGAGATTTTTTTTTCAGTAAGTCTAATCTCCAGAAGTCAACTAATTACTCAATAAATTACTTTCAAGAGCACCACGGACAACTAAGGTTATCTAATGACAATGTGAATTAGACTGCCTTTTTGCAGAAAGAGTAGCCAAGATTAGACTCCACTGAACTTGACACCTGGGCCCGTATTCACCAACTATTCTTAACTCTTTACCACACAAGAAAATTTTGGACTGGTCCAAATTGAAAGCATTTGCAGACGACAAAATAAAGGTGACTGAAAATTTGAAATTTGTTCTGGGAAGGGTAGAAAACAATGTGGGAAAAGGAGAAAATGCTGGTTACCAGCATTTTCTCCTTTTCCCACAGTGTTTACAAAAAGCTTCTTTCACAGGGGCATCAAAAGAAGGGATTGTGTGGTAATGGGTTAAGAATGTTAATTGTCTTATTCTCCAGAATTTTCTACATTAGTAAGTAACACAACTTCTGCTTGGCTGAACCATTCTGTTTACAAATTTAGAAAACCATGGAGAATAAGACTAAAATATTCTCAAGAATGATTAGTGAATACCAGCCCTGATCTTAAATCTTCACCATCTACTATTGTTTGTGATGCATTCTGGCAAATACTCCCTTAAAATTGCAATGTTTGGATCTGTTGTCCTGAATGAGGAAGTTCAAAGGAATCTTCAACAATAATTTAGTCATTAATCCATCACCACACAATCAGTCCTTTTGGCGACCCTGAGAAAGAAGCCTGTAGAAAACACTGTGGGAAAAGGAGAAAATGCTGGTAACCAGCATTTCTCCTTTTCCTACAATGTTTCTACCCTTTAGTAAAGTAATTTGAAATTTTCAGTCACTTTTATCTTGTCACCTGCAAATGCTGTCGATTTGGACAAACCTAAAACTTTGTCTTTCGGTAATGAATTAAACTCTTTACCACACAATCCCGAGTTTTAACACCCCTGAAATAAAAAAGCTTTTGAAAACATGCTGGGAAAAAGAGAAAATGGTGATAACTTGGGTTTTCTTCTTTTCCCACAATATTTTTTAATCTTTTAAAGACAATCCCATAACTTGTGCCATATTTACAATTTCCTTTGGAAATCCTTCCAATTTGGATATGTCCATTATTTTGTCGTGCGGTGAAGGGTTGAGGACAGTTGTTGCACCTATCCATTTAATCCTTGACTACTACACAAATAAGTTTCCCACCTGCTAGCTTGTAAATCACATATCAAACAAAATCTTTCTATGTAGTAGATGAGAAATAATGCAAATTCTAAACAAGAAGTGTTAACCTTTAGGGTGCAGAGGACAATTTTGGGCACAGTTTAGATAGAGACTACAATATTCCATACAAGCTGTCCTATAATATTATCAGTGACTCTTTTACCTGGGTCCATTTACTAAACTGTGATTGCTGAGGTCATGTAAGGCAACTAATATTGCACCAGCACTGCTGACAAATCTGCCCTGGAGTGGTTTTAAACTGCTGAAGTTTCTTTCCTCAAATAATTTTGACAATCTTGTGCAGGTTTCTCCTCCAATCTGTAATTCAGATGAAATATCCACTTTTTTTTCTCCAGAATTCTTATCATGGGGAACTGCTTGAAAATAAATAAGTGTAATATTCTTTCTTATGCAGACAAGACAAATAATTCAAACTACAGTAACTTACATGAACATCATGAAGTAAAAGATATAAAACAAATTGCAAGTAAGTGACTCTGTGGAATAAATTTCTACAATGTAAACATTACTATTACATAAAAGGATTTACAAAGGAAAAATTCAGTTGTAGCAGATGTACTCTGTATTTAATTATTAGATTATATTAATTTCTCACTCAAGCTGCATTTTTTAAGGAAATGTAGTCCTAAATACCTCAAAAAACATCAGACATATTTCTCCTGAATATCTCAAAATTTATCAAATGGCATAGATCATCACTGCAATCCGATATAAATCAATAGCGTCTTCAAAAACATATAAAATGACACCGAAATAACTCTTTACCAAACAACATAATTTTAGACTGGTCCAAATTGGGAGCATTTGCAGACAAAATCAGTGTGACTCAAAAGCTGAAATTGTTTTTGGGAATGGTAGAAAACATTGTGGGAAAAGGAGAAAATGCTGGTTACCAGCATTTTCTCCTTTTCCAATGATGTTTTCCAAAGGCTTCTTTCTTGGGTTCTTCAAAAGTAGGGATTGTGAGGTAATGGGCTAAATAGTTACAAAAGGATAATCTAATTACTCCTTCCAGTCTCCTTGCTTGTTTAACAGAGGTTAGAGGTTCCTGTGACAGCTCTAGAGACACAATTGCTCTAGAGGTACATTCTGCGGCAGATTTCAAATAATGGCGACTTCTTTGGCTAATTTCATGGTCTATCAGTCCTCTCAAAAATAAGTATCTCTGAAATAACAAACAAAGATTTGTATAACTTTTCCAGTCTAGAAACAACATTTTTCACCATTCATTGCAATAGGCTCTTCAGTGCTAGCTCTGGCCCAAGTAAAATAATGGCCAAACAACTTTTTCTTAAAAAAAAAAAAAAAAAAATAGACATGCACATGTAGCATTAACTTTATTTGTTTACTCATACTCAATGATCAAGTAAGTCATGGCTCCAAGATGACATTTCATGAGTCTGGGCACGACCATCGGGCACCCAACGAGTTTTCTTTTCTTGAATACACAACAGTCGGCTGTGCAGTGCGAATTTCCTCCAGTGTGTACAGTCGGGTAAATATCATCGGCCTTTGGGTATTTAATGGAATTGAAAAAAATACACAGTGGTTAGGTGGTGCTACATATGCAAATTAGGTATTTTTCGGAGTACTGGCGGTGTCACAGATGCCTCAGTACCAGCGAGGACGACAGTATAACGAACTATCCCGAGTACGAACATGATATTCGGTATAATACCGTAAAACGCCCCTCTGCTATACAGTCAATGCTTACATATGGCATCGTTTTTTTGAGTTTAAAGAAGAAATTTAATGACATTTTCGGCTTCATTCAGTTGAAAAATATTGTATTTTATGTAGACGAAATGAATCCATAAACCACTTGCATTATTTTGACACATAATTTTGATTTTCATGGGTTTTCGCGATTTATGGCGGGGCGTTTTACGGTATTATGCCTTCAAGACTAAGTTTTAAAAACCCACTATCAATTTAGCAACTGAAAACATGAACTACATCATGTATTTACGATATTTATCTCTGTTTATTTACCAAGTCGACCTCATCGTTTTGATTTGCCGCCATCTTGCATGATTCGAGTTTATAGCTCGGACTCCAGTGGCCATCAGTGAAAAGTGGTGGGAGTGGGATTGGGAAAAAAAGAGATGTTGTGTTAACCCCGTATAGAAAAATCCCGAGTTTTAAAAACCCCTTGAAAGAAAACTAACCAGCACTTTCTCTTTTTCCCCCACAACATTTTTTTCTGTAATCTGTCACAATAAATTCCAATATCTTGCCTGGATGCGTTATTTCAGCCGCATCCGACACCCCGTTCCAGTGACAGATCTTAATATCAGACAGATCCAATTAAAAACATATGAATATTCTATATTTAAGTCTTTATCAAACGACAAAATTTTAGACTGGTCCAAACTGAAAGCACTGGAAAGTTATCAGCATTTTCTTCTTTTCACACTATGTTTTCAAAAGGCTTCTATCTCAAGGTCGTAAAAACCAGGGATTATTTGGCAAAGGGTTAAGTAGTTGGAAATGCCTAACTTAAGTGAGCGATGCCGTGGCAATAGGAGGTTCAATGCATCCCAGTGATACATGATACCAAGCAAAATCATCTTACTATACTGCAAAGAAGTTTCACGTGATCTGATTGGTTAACATGCCGGGAACACATATCATGTTCCGTGGCAAAAACCACGTAAAACCAGTTTCCCTTTTGAGTGCCCCGTACACATCACTACACGTGCAACAAAACTTTCAAAATTGCGGCGTCAATCGATCACCAGACTGCACATTTATACACCAAACTGCACGTTTAAGTGACGTCAGTTCCCAGTGACGTCAGTTTTCACTGAATTGGGGCACACAGAAGGGAATTTCTATTTCGTCAGCATACTCGATTCGTGGAATTATAAAACAGGAAAAGTTCGCTTAACGCGCTTTGAAAGGATAAAACTTTGCAGTAGGGCCTATAATAAATTCGTTGTACTGTCAGGAGGCAGGGGACTTGGAAACTTGTTCACGACTGTGGTGAATCATGTCACCGCCTCGCCTTCGGCTCGGAGCGACATGATTAACCACAGCCGTGAACATGTTTCTGAGTCCCCTGCAGCCTGACCGTACAACTGATAATGTAACTCGGAATCTATGAAATCCATGTTATAGAACGGTCGACTCATGAGGTACACTGGTCCTTTGGCGAGTAACAAAAAGTTTAGACCCACGCCAGCCTGCGCGGACTGCCTGGGTCGATAGGTTTCGTGGATGCCGCGTTACGCCCCCTTTTTCACAAATCATAGTTCAAATACAGATATCTAGGTCGGTTTTGTGCAAAGTTTAACCCATCACTCCATAGATACTCATTTCTACGCATTGCTTGTAGGAACCTTTGGAAAATATTGTGGCAAAAGGTGAAATTGCTCGTGATGAGCAATTTCACCTTTTGTCACAATGTTTTCTATGCTATCAAAAAGTGTCATATACACATAAGAAACGGTTTCATTCTTGCTGTTATTAAGGGTCAATTAGAGATACCATTGAAATGCCTCATTGGGTAAAAGGTCAAGTTAGTTATAAATAAAACACTGCTACATATTTCACATTTTTTATTTGTTAAGTGCTTTAAAAGATACTTGAACAGCTCAAATTTCGTTTATAAAACAGTCTTGTTTTTCTATCAGTAAAATCTTCCTTTAGGTCCTAGAGCAGCACAGGTCCCATCAACTGAAACGAGAAACAACAGTAGAAGTAAATGTTCCTGTCTTGAGCGTTATCAGTCTCAGTTATTCAGAAATATTAGACCTCTGTCTCCGTCTGTTTTTCTGTCTCTCACAAAAGAGGAAGCACTTCAACTTATTACCAAACGACAAAATTTTTGGCGTGTCTAAATCGAAACCATTTGCAGACGACATAATAAAAATGACTGAAAATTTGAAATTTGTTTTGTGAAGGATAGAAAATATTGTGGGAAAAGAAGAAAATGCTGGTTACCAGCATTTTCTTCTTTTCCCACAATGTTTTCTAAAGGCTTCTTTCCTAGGGTCGTCAAAAGTAGGGATTGTGTGGTAACGGATTAGCCTAATTAAGTTTACTGAATATTTTGATGCCAAGATAGATCAAATTGATGGTGTCGTTTTACGTT
This sequence comes from Tridacna crocea, assembly GCA_943736015.1. Classification (NCBI taxonomy): domain Eukaryota; kingdom Metazoa; phylum Mollusca; class Bivalvia; order Cardiida; family Cardiidae; genus Tridacna; species Tridacna crocea. The sequence goes on from OX031064.1 coordinate 46,177,707, forward strand.
GTATAAATGTATCACACATCTTTTGCTGTTTCGTGATAAAATTACAGCACTAGCAAAGGAACTTAGAGTTTTATGAACTTCGACCTCTGGAATTATAGATCATTTGTTTGTACTGGAGTTTTTACCCTTTAAACAGCCTTGGCCATACCACAGCGGTCAGATCACCTGTGAAAGTGTTCCCTGGCTTTCTCACACCAGTACTGACACAACTGTCTTTCTTTCCAAGCTAATGAATGCTTTATTTGCATGCATAAGAGGTGAGAGGCGAAAAATCAGGTTGCCACAACGAGGTATCGAACCACTAACCAGCAACGAGTCCACCGAGCTACCCGGCCTGGCTGGGGTTATACAAGGAGAAGGTGAGGTTTATGAAGAAACAAGCGTTTGTTAGTTCTAGCCTGTCTGTTTCACTTTTGTACGTGATGAAGGTGACCTATCACGCTTAAAGGGACCTTCTGGGAAAGTCTGCGAAAAGTGCCAACCCTGGTCAGACTGCGCGAATGTGCAGGCTGACCAAGGTTAACACTTTTCGCTTCAATGACATTTTCTGTGTGAAAAGTGGTCATTGTGCATTGTTATACAACAAATTTTTGAATTATCATCTTAAATTGAACTGTAAGTTATCCTTGATCTGTTTTCATCTCATGTAGCCTACAGAATTCCCAGATGGTCCCTTTTGGCGTGTTGGGTCACAAATATGAAATGTTTTATGCGACCATTCTTGATGAGTATTTCGGCGTAAGACTTTATTATCATCATCATCATTATCATCATCATAGTCATCATTATCATCATCATCACCACCACCACCATCATCATCATCTTGGTGGTGGTCATACTAACCATAATTATCGGAATAATGATAAAAATGTACATGACTTACTATAACTTTTTGCGTCCAAAGCCTCCACGTATACCTCCGATACCTCCAGCAATCCCTCCGTATCCACCACCGTATCCGAGTCCGTGGCCGTAGTCATAGCCATCGTATCCGTCATAACCGCCATAACCACCAAGTCCTCCATAGTTGTTGCCGTAACCATTGCCGTATCCATGCCCGTAGCCCCCGTAATTTATATAGCCTCTGTTATCTACAATGTATGAAAGTCGTTCCAAGTATGGCATGCAACACACGAAAAGGGGCATTCGGACATAAAGTTTGCGTAAAGTGTCGTCTCGGAGCAGCCCGCGATGGCTCATCCGAAACGACACTTCCGGCCCGTTTTTATGCAAATTTCTGTTTTGTGCAAGTTTACTTACATAGCAGAAAAATCTAATGTACACATAGTCCTACAGTGCCGTCTCGGATTAGCCTGCGCGGAGTGCGCAGGCTGATCCGAGACGACACTTTACGCAAATGTCCGAATGGCCCTTTCAGCGTATTGCTAGCCAATTATAGTGACGTAACCCGACTGAGGACTACTTTCAGCTCCGATTTTTTTTCAGCTCCGATTTCTTATTTGATTGGTCAAAAGTGTCATCATAATATTCATCCCTAATAAATAATTGACTATGACGTTGGCCCTATTTGTTTTTTAATTTCTCACCATTTTCGAATAAAGTTGTCTAAACTTGCAATAGTCAACAGTTGAAATTTGTGGGTATATGATAAGTAATAAACGGATGTAGTTATCTTTCTGCGACTTGTATTTGT